>CM054058.1:154796883-155996883 GCA_028641055.1 Alopecurus myosuroides
GGGGATTCCTCCTCCAAATAATAAGACTTAAGATCTGTGTGAATATAATGCCTTATTAAGTACAAGGCAGTATATTTATGATCATCTCTCAGCGGTGCAACTCCAGCAGGAAGGGAGTCTTCCGGATTATAGATTGAGCGCACTATCCCACTGGACAAAGGGACGATCTTGATGTCCATAGCCCAAGTAGGGTAGTTGTGGCCATTGAGGTCGAGTACATCGAACTCTTTTCCAGCCATCAGTTAACTACATGGATAAACCAGAGAATAATAATTTACATTTGGTAAATTAAAATCCATCATGGTTATGTCATAATGAACTATGCAAAATAAATGAATATTTTCAAGAAATGAGCTTGAACTCATTAGTGTGCACCTCAAATTGTTAAGCATGACACATTGTAGATAATCACCAAAAGAATATTTTTGGAGTAGATCTAGCAGCATTAGCGGAGTAATACTTACGCTTCGAATGCCTTATGTCATAACTTAATTAAATGTTCGGGAGAGCACATTGGCAATCATAATGTCATAAGTGACAACATGTAGGCTTAAATAGTAGGTGTAGATAAATCTACACACCACCTCATGATCCCAAAACATCAATTTGAAGAAGTCACTTTGAATTTTGCACAAATTTTTGCAAGAAATTAAAAATCTCATTACAAAATAAACGTAATAATCTCGACACGTGACAAACATGGAGATATATTCGTCAAATGTAGTATCTGGAATACCTTGGTACTCAACAGAAAGCAGTACTAAAATATATGTACTGATTTAGCAGATTAAAACAGAATTGAAACTGCTAGAAAACACTCGAAGGCTATTATACTGATATATGCTAGTAGTATTATCAAGCGATCAGGCAAATATAAACAAACATGTGCTGCTGGGCTTTACTGTCGCGTGCACATGGCCACTGCCTAGTCAGTCAAAGAGATAAAGGAGAGAGACTAAGGAAAGAATCCCATGCTCTCCATCCCATCCCCAATTCTCACGAGAAACAACCGGATGTTTCCATGCTTGCTTGGTCCGCCCGAGTGGATAAGAAAAAAGGATAGAAGAAAATCTCCACTCCTTCGTTCATCCATGCTCTGGGCAGAAGAAGCAAGCAGGGTGCTACCGAGCCGGCCGGCATCTACCAGCAGCACGCGCCCTGCTGCTGCACCTTTCACTGGTGGCGATAGACGCTGCCCCCGCGCGCGTCCTCCTCCGAGGAACCTCCAAGGAGCATGGTGCCTCGCGCGACACCGTTTGAGGCGCCGTTCGCGAGCCCGAGGGCGGCCGAGCGCCAAGACCGAGCGCGTGGGGAGTGGCTGCTCGACGGCGAGCTCCGCAGCGGGATGCCTAAGGCGAGGAGGCGTCTGCGGGCGCTCGCGCACGGTGGGCTTTGTGACGAGGCCGGCGTTGGGGACGGCGGGCGCGAGGCCGCGACAGCGGCGGCGGCGGCGACAGTTCCACGAGAACACTTCTTGGGGACGACTGCGACACGGTTGTGTCCTCGGGCTGCACGACCGTCACAGCAGCGGCGGGACGGGGTGCTGCGCGGCCGGCACAGAGGCCTTTTGCCTGTTCTTCATTTCTTGTTCGTCTTTTCCGGCGATTCCCGCCAGTGATGTCCGGCCAATTTGCTCTATCGAGCATGTGCTGATAACGTGTGAAGAATCGATTGTTAAGAAACCAGAGAACGGAACAAATGAATCAACTCTTATCTTATTCCATTGATGTTCAACATATTTATACAAAGGGAAGGGACGCGATGAAGAGATGCGTCCGTTCGTGAAGGGGTGTGTGGTATGTCGGTTGCCATTCTACTAACCGACATAGAATATTACATGGGAGGATTATCCCTTTTATTTAATCTAGTAATTAAATCCTAACAGAACGCAGCACGTCGGCCCATGTCGTGTATGGCAACCCGTGCCGGTCCCGCGCCAGTGCTCGAGAAAGGGGCAACACACCGAGCATAATCTTGAACCGCCGGGAAACACAAAGCATTACTGCTATAAACAAACTTAGCAACATCTTAATCGAGTACTGTATGAAGCAAAGCTGCTGGTGGGTCGTGGCATTTGTCTCCACTCATCCAGCACCAGCACCAGCAGGCCGCGTAACCCGTGCTTTGGTCTGTCATGCCGGCCAGTCTGCGCAAAAGTTGACCCACAAACATGAAGACGGCTTATACGTGCGTGCAAGCATGCAACGACGATGGTGGTCTGAGCAACCGGCTACACGAAAAGAAAAAAGGATGCTTTCGAAGTCAAGTCAACATGTTAAAACTATAACAGCTCATGTCTTTTTAAAACACTTATATTGTATTGTAGACTTTCTTTCGGAAAATACTATGGTTGGCCTAGTATTTGTTAGGTTTTTATTTAGATCATCGGGCAGCAATAGTATATACTTGAGACCATACTCATATTTTTTGAACACAACCATGAGCTCAGTGGACCGCAGAGCAAGTACTGTTACTGGAATGGCGACTGAGGCGTTGCGGCATCGGCGGCTTACGCTGCCACCGCAAGGGCTCTCGTCGTCGAGGGTGGGCGGCAGCTCGCCGGAGGGATCCTGTGCGGGTTCCATCTCTGGCCTCGTGGAGGAGTGCTCAGAGGATGACGAGTGCTCGTCGCAAGCTCCGTTCGAGGCGGCTCTGCAAGTTCTCGACGAGCCGGATGCGCCGACCTCGCCGGAGGAGGGCTGGACTACGGTCAAGCGCAAGGTCAGGAGGTCCGACGAGGAGATTGCCGACGCGTTCTGGCGGGACATCGGGTACTCTACACCGGCGTCAAGAGAGTGGGAGCGCCGTGGCCCATCGGCTCGGATGGCATCTGCCAGTCCAGCGGCGACAACGGCACAGTTGCCACGGCGGCCATCGGTGCCTCCGGTCCGATTCGAAGTGACGAAACCGATCCGGCTGGGTTGGCGTGGTCCGCTCCCTCCACCCCGTGTTACGCCGGCGCCGGTCCTCGGTCAGTTCTTCCCGTCGTCGCCGGTTGCCGTCGTTGTCGGTCATTCCGAGGCTGGGAAGGTGTCCGTGATTTCAGATCACGCGAATCACGCTGCATCTGCGGGCCAGTCAACGCGGGCCCAGGCGCAGGAAGGGCAGGGCCTGCCGAATCCGTGGGCCTACCTGGGGCGTTGTTTTGCAAGCCTGTGGAGAACACGTTCAGAGAAACAGATCGCTGTCCATCGATCGCCGCCTCCTGCAACTTCTGTGCAGCCGCCAACATCGCCTGGGTCTTCGAGCGAGGAGAGTCGGCCGCTGTTCCCGGTTTCGTTCGCAGAAGTGGTTGCGTCGCAGCCACGGATCAGATCGGGGATGGTGCCGACACGCGTGGATGGACAGGCGCAGGAGACACCGGTGGATGCTGCTTCGACTGGAGGTTCGGCGCCTTCCGGACTCGCAACTGCGGTCACGCGCCCCGCGATGCTTTTTGGTCGTGCTGCAGGTCCTGGTTCGGTGCTCGCTGCAGCGCCGGTTGTGCAGCCGGTGGTGGCTGCTCCTGTTGTGGCTATGAATCAGAACCAGACGCCGGTGGTCACTGTTCCATTCACCTTGGGCGTCCCTGCTGCTACTGCTAAAAGTAACAAGAGAAAACCGAAAAAGAAGAAGGTCGCGCAGCCGGCTTCCGTGGCGGCGCAGTCTGGTGCTGTCACTTCGGTGGCACCGACCGGTCTGGTGGAGGTTACGGCGCCGGTCACTGTTGCTCCTGCTGTGGTGAGTGCTGCCACGGGGGCTGTTCGGACTAAAAAGAAAAGATGTGTGTTCTGTAAGGTGGACTCGCATGATACTAAGGAGTGCGTTGTGGATCACTACTGTCTTATTTGTGACAAGATCGTTCATCCAACTTCTCGATGTCCAGTTCTCCGGTTGCCTAAACCGTATGCTGGGTTGGGAGGTATTGGGAGTGAGGAGACGATGTTCAGCCACTTGCCAGATAGTCTGTTCAAAGCCCACCTGGCTCCGAGTTCGTCACCTATTGCTAGAGCTACAGTCACTGGGCCTAGTGTGTCTGCGGAGGTGATTCAGAGTCTGGTGGCTAGGCTATGTCCGGTGCAGTCTGCATGGAGGTGGGAGGCCATCCCGCATGAAGAAAATTCTTTCTTGATTAACTTTCCGTCCATGTCTGATTTACTGAGTGTGGATGATTTTGAGTTGCGTGTGCCTAATAGCCAGTCCAGGGTGACTTTTAAAGCTTGGAGGCAGGAGGAGGTCATGCACACTGATGAGCTTGGCACCACTTGGGTTCACGTGGCTGGGGTTCCTCATACGCTGAGACATTTTCTTGGTCTTTGGGCGGTAGGGACTCTCATTGGCAAGACGCTTGATGTGGATCTTTTGGCGCTACGTCGACGCAATGTTATTCGTATTCGCGTGGCTATGAGGGATGTTGGTATCTTCAACTCAAAGGTGGTGAAGTCGGATGCTTTTCTTCTCCTAAAAGGGTACACTTTCCGCTTCGATAAGGAGACAGCGGATTACGTTCCCGAGCCAGATTTCTCTCCGTTCATGTGGAGGCGGGATGATAAGGAGGATGATGCTCATGGGATGGAGGAGGATAACCGTGATGTCTCGGGTGTTCGTGAGTCAGCGGCTGTAGTGGATGGGGATATTCCCATGCCTCAGGCAGATTCTTCAGGACCGGGCACGTCTACGGTCAATTTGCTCTCGACGGTTCTGGTTCCTACTGGTTATGCTGTGACGCCTCTCAATCCCAACCCACAGACACCGAGGGGTAAAGAAATTGTGGCTATGGCGCGTGGTCTACAATCGTCAAGGGATAGCAATGTGGATCGGTCTGGATCTTCTCCAACGGTGTCCGCAGCTCCTGGTCCGGTAAATAAGGGTACAAGCAATGTTTTGTTTCCTTCTCTTTCAGGGGGTGCTTCGGCGGACGCGGTTGTTGTTTCTGGTTGTACTGGTCACGATACCCGGATCCAGTTGGGCCAGGATGTGGTCACGAGTGGCCAGGGTTCTACTCCAGCGGGCCGGGAGCGT
Source organism: Alopecurus myosuroides (assembly GCA_028641055.1). Taxonomy (NCBI): domain Eukaryota; kingdom Viridiplantae; phylum Streptophyta; class Magnoliopsida; order Poales; family Poaceae; genus Alopecurus; species Alopecurus myosuroides. Next base: position 154,801,885 of record CM054058.1, read on the forward strand.
TTGGCGCCTGTGTGGGAGCCTACTCCGTCGCCTGCAGCGGTGGCGAGCTCGCTGTCGCTTGCTTCTGCTGGCTCGGCGGGTGAGCTCCAGCGGATGGGGGCGTCCACAGCCCAGCCCACTTCGGCTGGTGGGCTAGCTCCTCTCGCGACTGGAGGTTCGGCGCCGTCGCACAGTCCTGGTTGGGTGTCTTCCCGGTCGCCCGCGGCACTGGATAGCGGTGCGCCGCTCAGTGTTGCCGGGCCGGTTGACGGGCCCCAGCGGACAGGTGCAGTGGCTGGCTCGATCGCTGCATTTGGAGGTGGACCGATGACTGCTAGCCATCAGGAGCTATATGGGTACGACAGTGCGGTGTCGGATTTTTCGACTTGTCCGACACCCGCGCAGTCGACTCTACGGAGGAGCAAGAGGCATGCCGTGGCCCCTGACGGATCCTCGTGCACTGATGAGGACGCGATGACGAGGGCCATGAGGCGGAAGGCCGAGATGTACAACGACTACGCAGGTACGGGAGTGCGAGATAAATCTTTTCTTGCTTTATCATCTGCTACTATTTCTGCCAAGTTGTCTACTATCGGTTTTAGCCTAGGTAAAAATGTTGACAAAATAGATATCTCGACGAAGGCCTTGAAACGTATGGAATATGACCGGTTAACAGTCATACCAAAAGTTTCGGCTAAGTCTTCTTCTCCACAGTTGAATGAGGACGAGCTGCATGACACGATTGATGTCCAGCTTCTCGATCATTTGATTGGGGATGTTTCGGAGGGGGGATTGGACGAGGCGGTGCTGAGTTCAGCTTATGATCTAAAAGCATCAAGCCGTAAGTCTAAATCGGACTCTTTGAAAAAGAAAAAATCGCCTAAGAAAAAGGCAAATGTTCCCACATCTCCAATAGTTTCCCGATGAATGGCATTTTCTCGAACAGCAGAGGTCTTCGGGACTTGGCTAAACATGTTTGTATTGCGGATTCTATTCGGGATCATAACTTGGATTTTGTGGGTATTTCCGAGACTGGAAAACGTGATTTCTCGACGAGTCTACTTAACCGCCTATCTGGAGGTGTGGACTTTGCATGGGTTTCACGTCCACCTCGGGGACGTTCTGGGGGCATTTTACTTGGTGTTAGAAAGGATACCATGGAGGTGTTAGCTTCGTCGGAAGGGGACTTTCATATAAAGTTTCACATCCGTAACAAAGCTGATAACTTCAAATGGAGCCTTGTCACCGTGTATGGTGCTGCCCAGGATGAGCATAAGCCTGCTTTTCTTCGTGAGCTGGTGAATTTAGCAAAAGATAACCCTTATCCTATACTTATAGGTGGGGATTTCAATTTGTTAAGGTTCCCACACGAGAAGAGTAGAGGCAGATTTGATAATCATTGGCCCCTTTTATTCAACGCTGTAATTGACAGTCTTGATTTAAAAGAGGTAACAATGCCTGGGAGACAGTTCACTTGGGCTAATTGTCTACCAGAGCCGACATACGAGAAGTTGGACCGTGTACTGATGGACGCTGATTGGGAATCTAAATTTCCAATGGCCTCAGTAAGGGTTCTTGAACGTATTGAAGCATTATCAGATCATGCCCCCATACTATTAACCACTGGATCAAAAAACATACACCGTTCCCATCAGTTCAAATTTGAACTGGGATGGTTGAATCGTGATGGTTTTGATGATATGGTTAAGATGGTATGGACGCGTCCGGTCAATGGAGCCACCCCTTTGGATAGGTGGAATAATAAAATACGCGCTTTGCGTAAACACCTAAAGGGTTGGGCAAGACATTTGGTTGGACTTCTCAAAAAAGAGAAAATCCGGTTGTCAGCAATTATTGATGAGCTGGAGTCTCTTGCGGAATGGAGACCGCTCTCCACATATGAGATTGAATTAAAAAAACAATCTAATGCGGAGATGGTGGGGATCCTCCGTGACGAGGAGATCAAGTGGTACCAAAGATCAAAGGCTCAATTCATACTGGAGGGAGATTCGAATACGAGATATTTCCATAGTCTTGCTAATAGCAGACATAGGAAAAAACGCATTCACTCTCTCGATCAGGAGGAGGGCATGATTGAAGGCCATGACCGGTTAAAAATTTATATCACGAGGTATTATAAAAATCTGTTCGGTGAGCCCGATGAGAGTGATTTCTCACTGGACGAATCTCGGATAGAGGATATTCCTCAGGTTTCCGATGAGGAGAACGCTTATCTTGCCGCTCCGTATTCCGAGGAGGAGGTGAAAAAAGCGGTCTTCTTAATGGAACATAATAAAGCTCCGGGTCCGGATGGATTCCCAGCTGAGTTTTATCAGCATTTTTGGGACATGATTAAAGGAGATTTGCTCGAGTTGTTCCATGACTTACATGCTGGACAATTGGAGCTCTTTCGAATTAATTTTGGGGAAATTATTTTGTTGCCAAAGGTTAATGAAGCGGAGAGGATTCAACAGTATAGACCTATCTGTCTTCTTAACGTTTGCTTCAAGATATTCACCAAGTCCGCGACAATAAGGCTTAATACGGTTGCAGATCATGTGGTCCGCGCGACTCAGACAGCTTTTATGCAAGGACGTAACATCCTGGATGGGGTGGTGGTCTTACATGAAACAGTCCATGAAATGCATCGTAAGAAGCTGAATGGAGTGATTCTTAAAATTGACTTCGAAAAGGCTTATGATAAAGTCAAGTGGTCATTTCTTCAACAAACTCTTAGGATGAAAGGATTCTCCGAGGAGTGGCGTTCATTGATACGTAACTTTGTTTCGGGGGGTAGTGTGGCTATCAAAGTCAATGATGACATTGGTCCATACTTCCAAACGAAAAAAGTGTTACGGCAAGGCGACCCATTATCACCCATATTATTTAATATTGTGGCAGATATGTTAGCTATAATCATTGAGCGAGCCAAACTTGAGGGTCAAATTGAAGGGGTAATACCTCATCTTGTGGATGGGGGGTTGTCTATCCTTCAATATGCAGACGACACAATTCTCTTTATGGATCATGACATGGAAAAAGCAAAAAACCTGAAACTGATTCTTTCAGCGTTTGAACAGCTATCTGGTCTAAAGATCAATTATCATAAAAGTGAGTTGTTTTGTTTTGGTGACGCTCAAGATGACGCTGACCTTTATGCCGAGCTTTTTGGATGTGGTCAGGGTCTTTTTCCTATTAGCTATCTAGGCATCCCGATCCATTTCAGGAGGCTAACGATCGCTCAATGGAAACATGTTGAGGAAAGAATCCAGGCAAGGTTGTGTAGTTGGAAAGGAAAACTACTATCCTTGGGTGGGCGGTTGGTTCTCATTAATTCAGTACTAAGTAATATGGTGCTGTATATGATTTCCTTCTTCCAACTACCAAAAGGGGTCTTGCATCGATTAGATTATTTTCGATCAAGGTTTTTTTGGCAAGGGGATGGTGAGAAGAAAAAATACCGATTGGCCAAATGGAATATAGTGTGCCGCCCTAAAGACCACGGTGGTTTGGGGATTCATGACCTCCAGGTCAAGAATAGGGCTCTTCTTGGTAAATGGCTGTTTAAGCTCCTTACTGAAGATGGGATATGGCAAACTATTCTTAGGAGAAAGTATATAGGCTCAAGAGCGCTTTCCCAGGTTTCATGGAAATCAGGTGATTCACACTTTTGGGCTGGTCTAATGGCAACAAAGAAATTTTTCTTTCCATTAGGATCTTTCTCCATTAAAGATGGTTCTGAGATAAGGTTCTGGGAGGATAAGTGGTTAGGTTCTACCACACTCCGAGAACAATATCCAGCTTTATACAACATAGTTCTCGGACGACACAAAAGCGATACGATTGCTACGGTGTTGGAAAATTTCCCACCAAGTGTGACGTTCAGGAGAGACCTGGTCGGGGTACGTCTGTTAGCATGGAATGAATTAGTTCATCGATTGTTGACAGTCCAGCTGACAGAGGGTGTGGATGAGTTCAGATGGAATTTACACTCAAATGGTAAATTCACGGTGAGCTCGATGTATGAGGCGCTCTTACAACCAGACAGGCCAATGGATAATAATAAGAAAATTTGGAAGATGAAGATACCATTAAAAATAAGGTTTTTGCATGGTATCTTCGTCGCGGGGTCATATTAACTAAAGATAACCTTGCAAAACGTAATTGGTATGGTAGTATACAGTGTGTTTTCTGTCATAAAGACGAAACAATAAAACACTTGTTCTTCGACTGTACAGTTGCTAATTCTATATGGTCAATCATTCACATAGGTTCTACCTTATATCCACCATCCAGCATTGCCAATATTTTTGGGAGTTGGCTAAATGGTGTAGATAAAAGGTCTAAGACTCTTATTAGGATGGCAGCGCTTGCCGTGATTTGGTCGCTGTGGCTTTGTAGAAATGACAAGGTTTTCAATGATAAAAATTGTTCTTTGTTACAGATTATCTTCAGGACTACAGCTATTCTCCATACTTGGATTCCGCTGCAGCGTATGGAGCACCGGGATCTTTTCTTGGAGGTGTGTACCAGGTTGGAGGATACGGCGAGGGCATTTTTATCCCAGCATGGGTGGCAGCATAATTTGCGGATTGGTCCCCCAACATCTTAGGCGTTTTTACTTTCTTTTGTAATTCGCCTGATTTCTAAATTTTGGATTGGTTTCGGCTGTGTGCATCTCGATATGCAGAGGCTGGGTGTAATATTACATTAAGTAATAAAATTCTCCCTTTATCAAAAAAAATACTCATATTTTATCAAAAAAAGGAAAATCTGAATTCAAAGAGTAGTCGACAAGCATTCTTAGGCCTGATTTTTATTTTCTCCTTAGGCGCATTAAGGAGACATTGGATGATTATTTCTCCTCCTATAAATCATTAAAAGTTGGATAAATGGATTTTTATCTGTTTAGATTTATAGTTGACCGATCCTCTCCACATGTGACTGAGCTCTAAGAAGCCCTCGCGCTCTTTTGCGAGGATGATCATGTTGGAAGTCCATCTAGCTCCATGCCCGGTTTTTAGAGCCTCTTCCGTAGGTGGTTGACCTCGTGTCTCACCTCATGGCTTTGGTCAACCCGTGGTTTTCCTTGTGGAGGTGAACCTTAAGGTAGTGGTGCGATTTTATTCGAGTGTTCTCTCCTAGTTGTTTCGTATGACAATTGTCACGTCCGTGAGAAGTTGTCATCTCATCATGATCGTGCTAGTTGCTCCTCGTTCGGCATCAACCTTTTTTGTGAATGTCATTAGTGATGAGCCTATTCGGCTACCACTCTCCTTCTCGCACTAGATTACCCTGCAGCAATTAAGGGAGCTTCAGGAGCTCAAGGACACAACACCATGGCCTCCGCCTCCAGGAGATGGTGAGTACTCTCATGAGAAGACATTTGCTACCATTTCATATGAAAAATGGAACACTGAGTTGGTTGAGTAGTCCGCGTTTGAGGATGTCATATCACAACCTTCCACCTTCAACGTGGACACATGAAAGAAGCCTGCAGCTGATGAGGATGGGTCTGAGTACAAGACTGAGTATGAGGAGGGGGTGGAGAGGATGGCTCCAGTTTCATCCTTATGGATCGCGTAGAATCACTATTTTTCCTTTTTGGCGTCTTTGATGATGTGTCTTCCATCGGGAAGTAGACTTCGGGGTAAATATCCGCGTCACTTGGTTGGTTGTCCCTCAACTTCCATTTATGTTTACTTGATTTCATATCCATTGCTAGTTGTATCTTGCTCATCATATAGGATTGTTCACCTAATTGCATAATCTAAAAGAACCTATATTTCAGCAATTCTGAAATTGAAAGAAAATAAGTTATATTTGTAGTTGCATATTCACTCCCTCCCCTCTTGTCTATTGGGTTACGTAGGAGAATTTAAAATTTTCTGTCTTATATAACACACATGATCTACTATGAAGGTACAACCAAGGATAGATCTGATCGTTATCGACACGAAGCGTGGAACGTGTGTTGCTGACGATGTCGGTGATATCTGATGAACAGTTCCACTGCTAAGACTAGCGGTGGAACTATTCCGTCTCCCCATATCCGGCCTCTGGATCCAGTAGAGTGAGTGTCTCCCATGTTACCCCTATGAGAGCTCGCACACGTACGCCCGTCAAAGTCCTGTAGCGCTTCGTTGTCCACGGCTAGAAACTACATATGCACAATTGAGGTGGAGAGATCCCAACACATGGGAGAGAGAGAGAGAGAGAGACAGATCTAATCGGGAGAGAACATCTCAAACCCCGATTATAAGAAGTTATGAACCAAGTAGAGGGTCTCTAATTAGACCCTCTAATCAACTAGAGAGAGGCACGAGACCAATTGATGTGATTTCTATCAATGCCTTGGGGTCCATTTATAGTTGGAGAATGGGAGACTTGACTTGGGGGGAGGAATCCCTCCCCCAACTCGAATTGGACTCCTAGTCCAACTAGGAGTCCTTCCATGTGTGTGTGGGGGAGGTGTCCTTTCTCTCTCCTCCTTTTCTTTTTATTTCTCCTTGATCTTTTCCTTTTCTCTTCGCGGCTAGGGATTTTTCCTTGGGCCCACCTGTCAGCCACCCCATGAAGCGTGCGGCCATGGGGGCAAATCTGCCCCCTCCCGCACCCCCTTCTCGGTTTTTTGCCCGAAACTCTTCCGTAACCCTTTGAACTCTATATATAAAATCATCAACCTTATCTATTGGTGTCAGAAACATATTTCTGACATCCCGGGATGTTTCATGTCCTCTGTAATATCTCTGGATATTAATTCTATCACGTCAGAACTATCCTTATGATACCTGCTCTTTTCTATGAACCATCTATTGTGATAAGTGACTTTGACGCCTTAAGTGTGTGACCCCTGTAGGTTCGATAACAAGTAGACATGATGGGGAAACCATTTTACTAATCAATAATTAACATCGGGACCATGGACGTCCATATTGATTCCTACAAGTCATACGAAGAAACTCTACCGAACTTGATGGTTACGAAGTAAATTCCCATTACTTCACGATACCAATTAATACCTTGAGACGATATGAATTATATGACGGTGATTAAACTCTTTAATAACCATACCACATTATTCTCGATATCCAGTATGATTTCTTTTACTCGTTACCGTGGTATAGTATCACCGTGACTAATGTCATGCCTTTGTCTATGCAGACTTTTTAGCTGATGCCATCACACCGAGTGGATCCTAGATGTATCTCTCTGTTTTATAGAGGAGTAATTCCCAGTATTAAACTATCACAATCAAATGAACACTTTCGAGAATACCCAAAAATATCCCTTTTTATCACCCAGTTTACGGTGTGATACTTAACTACACCAAAGTGAACTTTCCGGTGAACACCATCGTATATTATCATTGTCAATGGAAGCAAAAAAATAACCATATTGTGACTATACTATTTATAACAATGATAGAATCAAATCTCATAGTATCTCAACTACTTGGGTCTATCGGTCACAATGTTGAAACAACAATGTGCTCCTATTAATATTGACAAAGCATATGTCCATGACCAGGAAAATGTGGTCATAATATATTAACAAGTTTTTCCGTGAGACGTGACAAAGTGTTATAAACATGTGTTTATGTTTCTACACGTGCGTATGGGTTTTTCTCTAAATCTCATATTCAATGACCACAACAGTTATAACATAAAAACATAATACTTTAATCCTTAAATAGATGTATATTCTTATCTCTTGGACATACATCCAATATAGTCAACCTCTCAATCTTTTCAACATGCGCCAAAAGACGCCCCCAAGAGGCATAACAATACGAAAAGTGCAACCATCGTTCAATACAGGAGACCCAGATCCGAGGTTTCCCCTAAATGATCCCTAACAAAGAGATGAGAGTTCCAACGATGATGCCTTTGAGAAGGTAACAACGCCAAGAGGTGCCACCATCTTGATGACTCCCAAGTGCAGGAGATCAATTGTAGTACCTTTCGATAAGTATTTGAGTGTCGAACCCACGAGGAGCTGGAGGTAAGCTATCTATTCTCTAAAGCCCTATAACCCTCTTATATGGCTGTTTATGCAAAGCAATAAGTTTGACTAAAAGGAACTAACTAATTAAAAGCAAGTGACATGGAGTGTGGTTTGTCTAGTAACTAGTGAAGCAAGTTTAAAATGCAAGTAATCCTAAAGAAAGTTTCTAAAGCAAGTTTCTAAGCAAGTTTCACAAGTAGCAAGCAGCAAATATCTCAAGTATCTCAAGGGAGCAAGTGTTCTAGCAAAAGGTTTTTCGTTCGTGTGGTTGTCACAATTAGTGAAGCACATGTTTTAGTCTTAGTTGTTTCTTCTAGGAAGGAGCCATGAATAGGTATAGTCAAGTAAATGATCTACAACCCTTTATGATGGATCATGTGGCCAAGTAAATGACTGCACAAGATTGATTAAGACATAAAGTCCCACCATAGCCTTACGTTCTAAGGTACCCTATATATATCCCCCAATAACTTAAGTTTGTGGCTCGGTCTCAGGTTACTGTCACTCCCAAGTCACCACCACTCCATTATGCTACCGGTGATCACCTTACATGCATTCCCCAACATATGCGTGCACTCATATATTGTACATAAAGACAATCATAGAAGATAACAAACTTGTATGCAACCAATCAACGAACTATTTCACCATTGCCAAGAACAATTCACTACTCAAACATAGACGGGGAGACACAATACATTAAGGGAATGTAGTATTGCATCATACATCGTGTTTGCCAAGAGATTACAGTGGAGAGATGGAGCTGATCTTGCTGTAGATGTTGATGATGAACACGCCGGAGGGGGGTGGAGCCCTCCGGGGGTGATCCCGGCGGCGTTTCCCCCCTCCGATCTTCTCCGGCGGCAACCTTCTGTCTCTCTGTTTCGTGTTTTCGTCTCTCGGCGCCGCCACCTTCTCAAAAAGGCCAGGGGACCCTTTATATAGTCGTTTTTAGGTCACGAGACACTCGGGAGAAGAAAGATCGACGACATCGGAGCCACGGGGGCAAAAAAGGGGCCCCACACGCGGCCAAGGAATCTGGCCGCGTGGAGGGTCCTCTTTTCCACCTGGTTGGCCTTTTGGCCCTCTAGTTTGGCCCATGGTCTTCGTCTCAAAAATTCTGAACCGTGCTCTTTGTCCTTGCCCTTTTTGGAGTCCCGAAGCTCCCGGAAAGTCTGAAACGCTAAAAAGTACGTTTTCTGGAAAAAAAGGGTTAGAACCAAAAGAAGGGGGATTGTTCAGAAAATCCCCCAAATCATTATAAAACATGAATATAAGTTGCTAATATGTAGGAAAAACAAGTAATAACATGCACAGTTCATGTATGCATTTTACATGCATCACATGTCCATCATGACCAAATTCAAACCCTGATTTTCACTAGCATCCGCACATCCCCAAGATCATCGCTGATATATTCAGCATCTTGTCATCGGAGAAATAACTGTCAAGAGGAGAAAATGGATGCGCTCCTTTGGCCTGACGCACCTAGCCTAGATCATCCCTATCAGAACAAGATTAGAACCGAGAAGCCACATTTCCCCGAGTAAGTGTCGCACCATCAATCGCAGAAACACTATCGCCGATATGTCGAATAGGCATCCCTTGGGAATCCGGTAAATTCGTCCTGCCAAGGTGGCCCTCGACCTGTGAGGCAAGAGGCCTCATAGGGAGGCTTAGCAGCCGACACACATGATGGAGGATCTGTTGAATACCCACATACATTTTTCATGAAGGGGAGGCAGAGAGAAAACATTCGCAGCAACTGCAAGATCCTGCATGTGATCATCTCCTTCAACCTGAATCATTCCACCACCATTCCACCACATAGAAAGAAAGATAGAGAGAGATATATCCATTGTAACAAGCATGGGTAGTGAAACTACTTTCTAAATTGAACTTGTGATTTGGTTATTCTTGATTTTCAACTTATTGTGGAATGTTACGGTAATACAAAGATAAACTTTTCCCTTTCAATCATTGAGTTTATGACTATTATGCCTCTCATGTGTGAGTAAACCCCCAAAGGCGTGGGAGATTATGGGATTGGTGCCATGTGTTTATGTCTTTTCCATTTCTTTATATTTGTGAAAGTCTTTTAAATATGGTTTATAAGATTATTTATCTATGGTTTATTAGTGCTTGTTATATAATTTAAGGACCCATGTAACATGATTCATAGACATACATAGATAATTACTTGTTGCTCAACGAGTTTGTGGCCTCCAAAGTGACAGGTGGAGATATCAACGAGGAATAAAGACAACATGAGGACAAAAGAAAGCCAAAAAAACTTAAATCATAGATGCGGGACAACATTGGTAAATAAATACGACATGGAGGATTTTAACTATCCAAGGGTGACTCGCCTACCGACTACTCAATAGACACAATATGTATTATATTTCCATTACATCCATTTGGCACATTCGCACGAACCAGGAACTGGGTTATTCCAGCGCCTACGTCATCATCAATAAGGTGTGAAATCTTACACTTGCCATTACTTATTTCTTGTTATTTATCTGTAATATTAAGTCTTTCCATAGTTTTATTATTTTAAACCACCATTTTCATATGTTGAAAGTTTCAAACTTGGGAGTCAATTTACGCAAGTCTAACACCTTGTGTCTGAGAGAGACAACCATAAAAATCACCCACCGGACACTCTCGTGGGACGATATAAATATGGAGCCATACTTCTACGAAATTGTGCAATAACAAAACTGTGCACTTGCACGTGCCAATTTTGGTGCAATACATCGCCTATTTCTTTCCATAATTGCCTCGTTACGAGACCAGCGTGTTCACACATGCGTGAGCTCCAAGTCCTACCAAATTTATCGGTGGTACAAAGATAATCTGTCGTCCTAGTATAATTGCAGAGTAGGCGATCAAGATGGTGAGCCAAGGGTTGGATCCGCCTATTGAACCGTCATAGCACCGTGTCGATGCCGGTGAGCTCGGGAATGGTGGTGGTCAGCTTCTCGATCCACCTTTGGATGTTCTAGAGATCGAGGTGGGGGGGGGGGGGGGGAGGGATTCCGAAAACATCCTCGACCCAGCTGGATTTAGGACTGGCTACGACATTCAAGAATGTAATAATTCTCGTTCTTTTCCCACGAAATAGAACGTATTTGCAATAAAATAACATCCCGGTCCACCACTTGATGGAATAAACTTTTGGGATTTTCGGGAACCAGTCTTCCCTATGGCGGCGTAGGTTTAGTTTAGCCATTCCGTAGACAGATAATTTTTTGTCTATGCCTACAGTGTTCCGGCTAATGTAAAGCAATATTTGAGTAAATCTAGCCTAGGCGCGATACCTAGGTAACCCTCAAACAAATCTTGGAATCCGTCAATGTAAAGTATGTTGTTTGGCGTCACATTGTGGGGTTGCAGGCCATAGTGGTCTAATACCTATAGGAAAAGGGCAGAAGGTGGAAAGCCCAAACCTCATTGATGTGGGAGACAAGCATTACTCGCTCGTTCTCCTAGGGTTTGGGCTCGGAGTTGTTTTCCACTCTCTGCAATATGCCCGTAGGCAAGAATCCTCCTCCTCCATATTCTTCATATATGCTTCAGATATGGACGAGGAGATGCAGTTGCCTGATGTGTTCTCCTTGCCGCCGGTTGCCTAATGTGTTTTCCTTGACTCTGACAATGGTGTCGGTAGTCGCCCCAAAGTCCTCGGTCTCGGGGGATGCGGGTGTGATGCTGCATGGGTTCACAACCGTCGTCGTCACCAAAGTGCTCATCGTTGCCGCGGTAATCATCATCGCAGCCGCATCTGATTTCTCTGTCGCCCAACGTCGATGCTGCCAGAGCTTTGTTCGAAGCCACGAGTCTTTGTGGTGGTGGTGGAAATGTTGGTTTGGAGGTGCGCCCGCTGATCTCAACCTAGCGGGAGTGTGTTGGTGTGGTGGCGAAGTGTGTTTGTCGAAGTGCTCGAGGAGAAGAGGAGGCAGTGAAACATGAAGAAGTAGGGTGAAAGTGGGAGTGAATCCCTTATATAAGTAGTGCGGAGATTTTGTGCCTTCTGAAGGAAGACGGTGGATCTCCGCCACGCGTCTCATCGGATCCCGTGTGCGGAAAACACACGATGATTGTGGTTGTTTAGCTCTTGGTGATGTTCAAACTATCGTTGGCGCACCATGACAGAAGCGCAACACGCACAGGTCAAGTCACGTTGACAGGAAAAAAGATTATTTAATACGAAGCAGCATGACGTACCTTCCGGACTTTCTGTTGGAAGGCGGATTCGGTATATTGACGATGAATAATTTTATTAGTATGAGAAAGATGCAAACCCTACATCCACCTTAATTATGTTGGACACGAAAGACGGATGCTAGAGATCTCAAACATTCCCGGGGGTATGATGGCGTGAATCACGCACTCGTTTGGGAATCCCAAGAGAAAGGCATGATATAGCGTAGCATCAAATTTTCCCCAGTTAGAAGCCAAGATTATCAATCCAGTAGGATTTCAAAGATAATCTGTGAGACACCAGCAAACCATTTGCATGTTCACGGGAATGGACCTGCACACAGGACAAAAACCCTCCTTCGTCCTCAACTTTCAAGAAGGTTGTTAAACTTCCCGTCTTGTTGTTAATGAGAGAATTAAACGTATTTTGGTAGAAATAAAAGTGGAATGGGACATCGAAAAAGTGGTGATTAAAAGTAATTAAACGAGGTTGTAATCAATGTGTAAAATAATGGATCGGGAGCCGTTGTTTCACAAGTGGTGTCTGTACATAAAGTAGTAAACACGTTGGGCGAAAATTTAGAGCTTGGAAATTGAAAAATCATGAGGCCATCAATGCTATTATGACAACAGAAAGTTCATTGCACTATGCATGTAGGCATTACATCAAACATATATAGACCCGTTATCCAGCATGCATCTATAGCTAATAATCCACCTTGAGGCCAATATACAACATGCATCTCTTTTGGTATTGAGTTGCAGAAGCAATGGATAATTGCATTAAACACAGTACAAAATGTAAGAAATATTTATAACCAATAAGTAGAAGTAACCACCGTCGTTTTCCACTTATTGGCAACAACACATCATTGACCTTAGACGTTTTTGTCACTCGTGCCCAAGATCGGAGAAGGCATGAACACACTATCTAGCACTGAACTCCCTTTTAGAGATGGAGGTGATCACTTGGACAAAACAATCACACACACCGGAGAGCATGCAAGAAGACAATAAAACATTAACACAAATAAAGTATCAAGATCATATAAGAAACATGAACAATCTGATCATAACTTCACATTTATCAGATCACATCAAACACAACATGTAGAAATTACATAACGGTGATGTTGATCATGTTAGGTAGCTCACACGATCTAAAAATGGCAGTAGAATAAGAAGAGACAATCATCTAGCTACTGATATGCACATGTAATCCAAGGATGAGATACTAACGCATGGCTCCAGAGACAATCATGTGTATGGAGAAGCCTTCGGTGAAGATCCCCCTTTCTGAAGAGTGCCACAGTAGACTTCAGAAGCCCTAGATTGGACTTCCAAGATGAAGACGACTCTATAGAGATTTTGTGGGAAATAAGCACCACCATACGCTTTTAAGTTGGAGGAACTTTATAGACGAAGGGGGTCCCGGGAGGTGGCCCCAGGAAGCTAGCTGGGTTGGGGAGAAGCCATGGCCCCACCCGTACCCTCAGGTTGCCCGGGGTTTGTGGGACCCACCTATAGCTCTCCTTTGGTCTCCGTCTTTGTTCCGGATAAAAAGTTCCTCCTGATTTTTTGTATAATTTTCCGCAGACTTCTTTCGTTCTCTGAAATATAAAAACAACGGAAAAGAGGACCCGACGATGGGCATCTTGTCAATAAGTTAGGCCGAGAAATGCCTAAAAATGATATTAAACTATAGAAAAATATAGGTCATTGGTATAAAATAATCATGGAACAAAAATTATATATATATTTTTGGACGTATGAGGCTACTGTCGGGGATATAGACAATAGGAATCCCTCTGACATATGATAAAGCCGGCCTGCGAGGAAGGCCCACGAGCTGTGATGTAGGAGGCCTTATAGGGCGGCCCAGCAGGCGAAGCACAACATGGAGGATCCGTTGATGACCCCGGACGGCGGCCCAACGAAACATTTGGCATGGAGTACAAGGAGAATATGTATAGCCGTCCTAGCTAGGTCACCGTTCTATATACAGATAAATTTGCCATGTAAGTCTTAATTCGGTTATCTATATATAGGTTAAGTTCTAAGCAAACATACAACCGCATTGTACTGTACGAGCTTTTACCCTAATACTCCCTCCGTTCCTAAATGTAAGATGTTTTAGCCCTTTTCCATATTCACACATGTCTACATGTATCTAGACAAGTTTTAGTCTATATGTTCACTTATATTAGTATGTATCTAGACAACATGAACAATAGCTACAACATCTTATATTTAGAAATAGAGGGTGTAGTAAATATTGCAGGACGTAGGGCCCACCATTGTTGGCATGCCTGAACCGGTAAATTTTGTGCATCCCACTGGAGCCTCCCTCTACGCTCGGCCTCGCGTTCTACCCTTGGGATTGCACCATTCCATGTCTAATTTTACGATACACTAACAAACGTCGTTGCTCTTCATCTGCTCGGCGTCTCGTCACCGATACACGAGCGTTGGGAGAAAAACTTCGCATTGCCACCTTCTCTCGGTGGGAATGGGCTTTGCCGGCTTCCCCTCCGGCGGCGTAAGGCGTGAGAGTGTAGAAGATAGGCCTAAGAGACGACAACGCTAGGGTTTCCCGTGTCGCCGGTGGTGGGCGTCGCGTGGGACGCGGTAGAATCGCTAGACTTTCCTTAATTATATTAGATCGGAAATGCTCTTTGGGTGTCTTTTTAAGAAGAAAAATATTGGTCCCATTGTATTCTTGTTTTTGACGATCAATGGACCTTCCCTGTGCTCTACACTTATAGCGATTCTACGCTTTCTCTCCTGGTCTACCCTCGAGAACAGGGAACGTAGTCCATGTCTAATTTCCTGATACACCCACAAACGTCGTTGCCCTGCATCTGCTCTGCGCCGATACGCGAGCGAGGGAGAAGAACTCCCTGCCGCCAACGTTCTCTAGGCGAGCATGTGCTTCCCTTGTCCGGCGGCGGATGGCGCGAGGGTGTGGGAGGTAGTGCTAAGAGACGAGTGAGCGGAGGGTGTCGCAGGGGACACGGTACAATCGCTAAGGTTTCTTGATTATTATCAGATATGGAATGGTCTTTGGATGTCTTTTTTAGAGAAAAAAAGATTGGTCTCGTTGTATTTGTGAAGATTTGAAGGAATGAACAAATGAATGAATCGAACACTTTATTTGATGGTTGCAAAATCCTTATATACAGGGGAACGGACGCATACGAAGTGATGCGACGGTTCCAGCGTCGGTTTCCAGGAGGCGACGCTCTAGGAAGAACCGCTACAGTTTCTACATTGTGGGGTTACATGAGAGAGAGAGCGGGGATTATCCCTGATTAAATCTAGTCTAATTATTCTTAACACTCCCCCTAATCACCGCTTGACTGCATAAGGATCCATCATCTTTAATAAAGTCTCCGCCAAAAACCCTGTGGGAAAAATATGAGGAGTGGAGTAGGATATGCTGGTAAAACTCCTTCAAACCCTGTGGGAAAATAAGGAGAAAATGATCCAACATATAAACATTATTGCCTCTGTTAACTCGATATGAAGTATATCCATAGAATTTAGAGAGTAATAAGTATGTCGTGTATACTTCCTTAAAAACCCCGGTGGGGAAAACAGAAAGTATGACATATAATTTTCTGTTGATATTACCTCATTAAAAATCTTAATAAGAACCTAAGAAGTAAACTCATAAAGAGAAAAAGAGTGTAATATGATGTTTTGAACAGGAATAGTTCAGGAAGATACCCCCCTGACTCTTGCAAATCCCGAAGCCGTCGCATACCAATCCCATGAATGTATTTCTGGAATGTTGAAGTTAGTAGAGATTTCTTGAAAAGATCAGCGAGGTTATCACATGATTTGACTTGCAAGATGTTTATATCCGCACTCTTTTGGAGTTCATGAGGATAAAACAATTTTGGGGCAATATGCTTAGTGATATTGCTCTTGATGTATCCTGTTTGCATCTGTGCAACACAAGCCGCATTATCTTCGTAGATAATGGTAGGTGATTCGATAGAACCAATTCCACATGACTGTTGTATGTGGTTTATCATTCTGTGAAGCCACACACATTCGCGTGATGCCTCATATAATGCATCTATTTCAGAATGATTGGTGGATGTTGCGATCACGGTCTGTTTCGAAGACTTCCATGATATAGCGGTTCCACCATGTAGGAACACAAAGCCGGTTTGCGATCTAGCATTATGGGGATCAGATAAATAGCCAGCATCAGTGTATCCAATCATATTGGAATCCAGATTTATCTGAAATTGAAATAATAGGCCAAGATCCTTTGTGCCTTGGAGGTATCTAAAGACATTCTTGACTCCCGCCCAATGGCGGTTGGTGGGAGCTGCGCTGTGTCTAGCAAGTAGATTCACTGCAAATGCGAGGTGAGGCCTCGTACAATTTGCAAGATACATAAGCGCTCCAATGGCACTGAGATATGGAACCTCGGGTCCGAACATCTCTTCTCCATCATCCCTCGGCCTGAACGGATCTTTCTCTACGTCTAGAGATCGAACCACCATGGGAGTTTTAGACGGATAGGATTTGTCCATATTAAATTTTTCCAATATTTTCTGGATATAGGCAGCTTGGTGTACCATTATTCCTGAGAGAAGGTGCTCGAGTTGAAGACCCAAGAAAAATTTGGTTTTACCCAAGTCCTTCATCTCAAATTCCATCTTTAGATGATTGCGTGCTTTATCAATATCTTGTGTGTTGCCAATGATGTTAAGATCATCGACATAAATTGAAATGATGCAAAATCCTGAAGAAGACTTCTTGATGAAGACACATGGGCAGTCATCATTGTTGGAGTAACCTTTCTGAAGAAGGAACTCACTAAGTCGGTTGTACCACATCCGCCCTGACTGTTTCAAGCCATATAAAGACTTGTTAAGTTTTACACAGTACATGTTGCGTTTTGCGGTTGCATTCGGGACAAAAATTCCGTAAGGAACCTTCATGTAAATGTCCGAATCTAGAGACCCGTAAAGATATGCGGTCACGACGTCCATCAACTGCATAGATAGACGATTTTTCACTGCCAAAGATATAAGATATCGGAACGTGATACCACTCGTAACTGTAGAATATGTCTCGTTGAAATCAATGCCGGGTCTCTGCGTGAAACCCTGTGCTACGAGCCTTGCTTTGTATCTCACCACCTCATTGTTCTCATTCCGTTTCCGGAGGAAAACCCATTTGAATCCCACAGGATAAACATTGGGAGGTGTTGGTATTGCTTCTTTGAATACCTTTCTTTTATTAAGCGAGGCTAGTTCTGCTTGTATTGCATCATTCCATTGAGACCAGTCGGAGCGTTTTTCACACTCAACGATAGTCCTTGGATCATGATCATTAAGAAGGGCATTTGCAATTGTAGCAGAAAAATAAGTGTCGACAATCGTAGACTTACGGTTGAATGACTCTCCAGAATTGATATAGTTGATGGATATCTCCTGCACCCTTGATTACTCTTCGTGATTTCCCAATACGCGTGAGTCTAGGTGTTCTGATGTTCCAGCCAGTGTGTGCAAGCTGGAGCTGGGTTGTGGAGGTTGCCCTTCCACTGGGTGTATACTACCCATAAGATGTTTTTCAACGCTGAGCTGACTTGCATTTACTGACATTGAGGAGTTTCTCCCCACTCTCCTTTGCTGCTTGCGAGAAGCAGGATCCGAGTCAGATGCCGTACTACTCCCCCTCTTTTTGGCGACGGGTAGTTGAGTGGTTTTAGTGGGTACCTCCACTCTTTCGAGCGCATTTCTGGCTAGATTCAAGGATTTTGTGACACCTTTTAGATCAGTAAATGAATATGGCAGATTATTTGCAAAATGTTGCAAATTTATGATTTTACGAACTTGTAGTTCGGTCTCTTGGGTACGTGGATCGGAGGCTGAAATGGCAAGAGCATTCCAATCAATTTCCGGGCATTCTTTCTGATACTTGAAATCTCCCCTAATGCCGGAAAATGTTCCTCGTCAAATATACAATCAGCGTGACGGGTTGTGAATAGATCCCCAGTGAGGGGTTCCAGGTACTTAATAATCGACGGCGATTTATACTCCACATAGATCCCCAATTTTCTGTGTGGGCCCTCGGATGTCCGCTGAGGTGGTGAGATCGGGATGTATGTAGCACATTCAAACTTATGCAGATGGGAAATACTAGGTGGATTTCCATGTACCAATTGCAGAGGGGAAGTAGTGTGATATGCAGTAGGTCGCAATTGTATTAAGTCAGCAGCGTGTAAAACTGCATGACCCCAACACGAGGTTGGCAAGCCGCAGTTCATCAACAAAGGTCTTGCAATGAGATTGATCTTCTTAATTAGGGATTCAACCAAACCATTTTAAGTGTGGACGTATGGAACGGAGTGCTGAACTTCAATCCCCAGAGCCATGCAATAGTCATTGAAAGCATGTGAGGAGAATTCTGCAGCATTGTCCATGCGAATTGTTTTAATTCGACTTTCTGGGTAATGAGCCTGTAACTTAATTACTTCCCTCATTATCTTGGCAAATGCATGGTTCCGTGTAGAAATAAGACACACATATGACCATCGTGTAGATGTGTCAATAAGGACCATGAAATACCTAAACGGTCCAGACAATGGTTGGATGTGACCACAAATGTCTCCTTGAATCCGTTCAAGAAATTGAAGTGGTTCAGCTTGTATTTTGAGGTGCGAATGCCTCAATATAAGATTTCCCGTGGCACATAATGTGCACACAAAATCTGATGACTGAGGAAATTTGGACTCAAGCAATTTGTTACCAATGGAATTCCTACTAATCTTCCTCATCATCCCGATACCAGGATGGCCTAGGCGATCATGCCAGGTTTGAAATACGTTAACATTTTGAAAAATTACCTTGTAAGTAACATGTTCTACGGGCTTAATATACGTATAGTATAGTCCAGACGATAGAGAAGGAATTTTTTCAAGTACTTGTT
Source organism: Alopecurus myosuroides (assembly GCA_028641055.1). NCBI lineage: Eukaryota > Viridiplantae > Streptophyta > Magnoliopsida > Poales > Poaceae > Alopecurus > Alopecurus myosuroides. The sequence continues at coordinate 154,821,034 of CM054058.1, forward strand.
TGCCATATCCGTGATCTTTTGTGAAGAGTAAATATTTCTCTTTATTGTATTCATGGGCTTCAATGTGAAAACTATTCTTACGGATATCTCGATAACCGATTAGGGTACGTGAAGAATCGGGATACAGTAATACATCCTCAAGTGTCACTTGTGTACCACCCGAGAGGGTAAATATGGCACGATCGATGCCAACAATTACTGTATCGCGTCCAGCGATTGTTAAAATATCACCATTCATCTTTTTGAGAGTTTGGAAATATTTCAACTCCCTCGGAATGGAGTTTGTGGTAGCACGGTCCACAAGACATAATTCCTCTTCCATCGGATTGTCCCCGTAGATCTTGTGAGAATCGCTCAACGGAGAGGTGCTGATAACGTGTGAAGATTCGAAGGAATGAACAAATGATTGAATCGAACACTTTATTTGATGGTTGTAGAATCCTTATATACAGGGGAACGGACGCATACGAAGTGATGAGACGGTTCCAACGTCGGTTTCCAGGAGGCGACGCTCCAGGAAGAACCGCTACAGTTTCCACATTGTGGGGTTACATGAGAGAGAGAGAGAGCGCGAGGATTATCCTGATTAAATCTAGTCTAATTATTCTTAACAGTATTCTTGTTTTTGACTATCAGTGGGTCTTCCCTTGGCTCTACACTTGCAACGTTTTTTAGGCAGTATTTTGCATTTTGGACAAGTGATTTTAGTATCAAGTGAGCTTAACATCGAATGTGTTAATGAAGTTCTTCAGGAGAGCGCCATTTGGTGAGCGCTGTAACCTGTAAAGCCGGAACATTCATGCAGATATACAACGATGAAATGTACGTGATCAGGCGACTTGAAGATTTGAATCCTGCCGGCGTCACTTTGGACGGCGACCGGGGCCAAAACAATCGCCACGCTAGTATTCTACCAGCCGGCCACGCGCCTACGCCTCTCCCGTGTCCCGTCGCCTGCGTTGATGTGCTGATATATACTACCGGTCATTGCGAAGGCCTCGAGCCGCGCCTGAAGGCTGCAGCAATCCCGCGGTTGGCATCATGCCATGGTCGTGCGTCGTGACAGTTCAATAGCCGTCCATGACCGGCCTGAGGTTGGCACGGCCGAGGTTGCTTGAAGAAAACGCGAGGACCAGTTTTCGTACGTTCCTACGAGGCTACGGCAACTCTCATGCATGAACCGTTGGACTGTAAACGCAACTGTAGCCACTTATCTCGGGCATGAGGCGACAGTGGCCACGGATACGCGTATGGCCAAGGTGAGGGACCAGGCCGGCGACTGCTGTCACACCGTGCGTATCCGTGTCTGTCGTAGGGCTACGTGCGTGATTGATGAGGACAAGACAATTCCATTGCATTGCGGTGCGTGCTGACTGTAGAGTGCGGACCTGCGGACACGGCGAAGTGCTCCGCTGAGGACATCTCCAACGGGGCTGCTCATTTGCCCCGGACGGGCCGGATTTGAGCAGCCCCGGACAAAACGAGGCCCCAGCGGGGCTGCTCATCTCAGGCCTGGGTCCGTTTTTTGTCCGAGGCTGCTCAAATCTGACCCAAATTTGGGTCAGATTTGAGCAGCCTCGGACAGTCCACGGACACGTTTCTGTCCACGCAAAAACGAAACCACCCCACATGTCAGCCCCTCTCTCTCTCCCCACCTACCCACCCACTCTCTCTCCTCTTTATTTTTTCCACACCGCACCGGCTGGTGGCCTTCGCGGAGCTCGCCGGTCGCCGCTCGTCCGCGTGCTCGCCGGTCGCCGCCCACCCAGCTCGCCTCGCGCTCGCCCCGCGCCCACCCAGCTCGCCGCGCGCCGGTTGCCGCCCGAGGACGCCGCGCGAGGACGCCGCGCGAGCTCCAGCCCGAGGACGCCGCGCGAGCTCCACGGCGGGCTCCACGACGGCGAGCTCCAGCGCAAGCTTCACGGCGAGGCGGATCTTGGCCGGGAGCGAGACGCGGCCGGGGATGAGCGGCCGGGGATTAGCGCCTCCGCATGCCGTCGATGATGAGGGGCTCGGCGACATTGTCGTTGTCGCCCTGGTCGGTCAGCACGGAGGACACGTAGCTGCAGGCCACCTCCGATGGCATGGTGGCGGTGGCGGGCGACCTCACGGCCCGGAACTTGTTTCGGCAGCTGAAGCATGTGATCTGCAGCAGCGTGGCGTTCACCTGCCGAACGGCGTGCTCCCGGATCGCGTGGGCGCGGCTCAGCTCCACCTGCGCCTGGTGCCTGAAGCAGTAGAGGCCATGCTCCTCGCCGACTTCCCTTGCAGCGGAGGCACCAACGGGCCGCGCCGGGAAGCGGCGGCCGCGGGCGTCCAAGCGCGCGCCCACCGGCGTCCAGGCTCCAATTACGACGGCGCGTCCGCGCCAGCCTCCTTCGACGCGTCCGCCGCCGGGCTGCTAGACTGCTCCAATTACGACGGCGCGTTCGCGGACGCCATGCGGGTGCCGTCCGACGCCGGCGAGCACGCGGCGGCGCGGGGCGGGCGCAGGCGAGGCCGCGGCGGCGAGGCGAGGCAGCGCGGGGCGGGCGCAGGCGAGGCCGCGGCGGCGAGGCGAGGCAGCGCGGCGCGGGGCGCGGGGCGGGCGCGGGCGAGGACGCCTCCGCGCTCGACGGAGGCAGTGCGGCCGTGCCCGTGGGCGACGAAGACCACTCTGCGAGATGTGCTAGCTTGATAAAAAAAAAAAAGCTAAAAGCCAAACCGGACAGTCTCTAAAATAGTCATCCCCCGCTGGGTGCACCTCCCGAATTCATCTGTCCGGCCCTCCAGGACACTGCTCAAACAGACAAAATGCGGACCAATTTGGTCCGCATTTGAGCAGTCCCGCTGGAGATGACCTGACGGCAGACGCCGGCCGTTTACACGAAACCGGGATGGCAGCCGTCGTGTCCTGGCTTTACCTTGCACTGTCGCGTCGCTGGAGAAAGATCGGCCCGCCGTAGCAGCAGGGCTTCGCTTTCCCGTGCGTCGCGACTCCCTTGTCTTAGCCATGACATGAAAAACAAATAGAGTACCCAATACCTGCTGCTGTGTCCCTGGGGTCAACTTTGGAATAGAGTGTATGCTGCCGTAGGCAAACCAGACAGAGCAACTAGAATACAGGTGCAAAGGTGTATTCGTACATGTCAACTTTGAATCGTGGAGCTCAGGTCGCATCAGTAGTATCTATCGGCCGTGGAAGCAAAGTCGCGTCAGCGTCAACGAGCCTTCACGACGAATACGCGGCATATGAACTGTTTGCACATCGCCTGACTTGAATGCATATGGGTACATGATGAAACAGTACGACCTAGTAGTAGTGGGAGTAGAGGACGCTGGTCGGCCGTACCGGACACGCATGTCCATGTACTTCGATGCATCAAGATACCCGCCGGTGTGAAAAATCACAAAAATGACTTTGGGAAGAAACTTGGGCACAAAATGAACCCAAAGATAAACTATTTTTGGAACTAGCCCTTTTGGGTAGCGCCCAACACGGCGGCGCGGTGGTCTGAAGGGTAACTCCAACGAACCCGGCGCGGTGGTCTGAAGGGTAACCCCACCGTACCTGGCGCGGTGCTTCCGCCACGCCGGCTAGGCTGGGCCCATGTGCGGATATGTAGCGCCGAGACACTCGGCGCGGTGCTGGAGGGGGTAGCGCCCCCGTACTCGGCGCGGTGCTTCCAGGATGTGAAAACAACTCGGGCCCGAATCCCGCCTCTCTTCACTCCACTTGTTCATCTTTGACTCGGGCTGCCACCCTTCTCTCTCTCCCTCTCACTCCGCCAAGTCCCCCACTAGCAAATCACTCCATTTTCGGGTTCATACTTGGTGGATTTTGGCTCCCCTTTGTGCAAGAGGTACTCTCTATTCTTAATCTTTGTGTCTAATTAAATTTCGCAATTTAAGATGGCATTTGTGTAGATCTAGAAAACCCTAACTTTTGCATATGAGGGGAAATTTGTGGTTTAATTGCTCAATGGTTGTGTATGATAGCTATATAGTGGTGTGCACATGATTTCAATGTTAGGGATTATGATTTTTGTTAGATCTAGTTAGTGGGCTATATTAATTATGGTTAGTATTAAATAATTAGTATTATCCTTAGGGTTAGATGTAGTTTGTGAGATGTATGGTTACATACTATTAATTTAGTAGTTTCAATTCAATGCTAAATGTATATATTTATATTTGATGAGAAAATTTTGTTGTGTTGATTTAATTATTTTTTAGATGGAGAAATTTGTTAGTGTTCATCATGTGGATAAGAATTCTTTTTTGAGAGGCAATATTGACCATGACCCGGAGGAGGTCGTGTTGATGTTTGATCGTAATCCTAGCTATGCCGAGGTACTGAAAAAAAGTGAGGATTAAATTGAATTGGATGGAGCCAAATGATGTAGTTGAATTGGTGGGAAGGTATAATGTTGGCATTGGGATGCACTCTCGTTGGAAGGTCATGCCTTTCAACTCCGAGTCACGTTGGAGTGCTTACAAGGAGATCATGGCGAAATCTCAAGACAAAGCTCGTGAATTATTTGCCACAAAGAAGGTTGATCCCCTCATGCATTTTGACTTGAACCTTGGGGCCGACGTGGATGTCGGAGCGGCGGCTCCGTATGCTTGCCTTCGCCGTGTTGTGTTTGAGGTATTTAGGTGTCGGGTTTGGTTGCTTGGCCAACTTGGTCATCGACTTGTGTGGATCGCGTCCTTAGGGCTGGTGTGACGTGTTGTGTGTTGTATCGGTTTTTGGTCAGTTTCCCTTATAAACTGACCAACTCTTTTCGGATGTATTAATGAAAAGGAAAATCTTTTGCCTCGTTTCAAAAATAAACTTAGCAGGTCTTAATAATATAATTAGCACACAACCGGAGATACACACAGTAGTTTAGCAGGTTTTCAAGTTCAAGCGAAAGATATCAGGTAGGATCAAAGACAATGACTACTCTTCATGGACTATCATCGGCTTGATGGGATGCTGCTCGTACTTCTTGACCACCTCAACGACTTCGTGGTCAAAGATGGTGACTCTAAAGGCACTATCCTTCAAAACCATGACAAAGATTTAATCATCTGCACACAATTAAACAGACAGAACGAATGAAATTGGGTTTCAGATTTTCGCAGCACACCAAGTTAGCAGAGATAGGGCCACTGGACCAAGGAAAAAACACATAAACATTGTGCATCCAACTTCGGTCTGGTAACCACAGCCCTAACATAGAAAAAACCTCAAAATCTTTGAACTATAGCAGTGGAACGCCCAAATCACGGATCTATGCTCTTGCACTGCATATCTGAATGCCCAAAATCTATACAAAACGAGAAACATTAAACAAAAATACTACAAAGAGTAAACAATATGTAAGAACCTGCACAAAATATGTAACCCTAGTGGTAGATCGATTCCGAAAAAACATACAGATCTACTGCGTATATGTACCTACCGCCGAGGAAGAGAAGAGAGAGAGTGGAGAGGGGAGTGAGTGGGGAGAGTGGGCCGTGAAAGAATTATATGGAGCGTGTTTCCGAAGGGACGTCCCGCCCTTCTCCATGCATACGCGGGCCTGCCGCTTTTTTGCCTACGCGTGAATGGCTCGACAGGAATGGCCGAATCGACCGTTCCTATTGGGTATGGTCCGACACCGTTTTAAGGTTCGTGCTGTACAACAATATGATCCAGCCCAGAAAACTAAACTGGCTAAAAGAAAATTATTTTTTAGATGGAGAAATTTGTTAGTGTTCATCATGTGGATAAGAATTCTTTTTTGAGAGGCAATATTGACCATGACCCGGAGGAGGTCGTGTTGATGTTTGATCGTAATCCTAGCTATGCCGAGGTACTGAAAAAAAGTGAGGATTAAATTGAATTGGATGGAGCCAAATGATGTAGTTGAATTGGTGGGAAGGTATAATGTTGGCATTGGGATGCACTCTCGTTGGAAGGTCATGCCTTTCAACTCCGAGTCACGTTGGAGTGCTTACAAGGAGATCATGGCGAAATCTCAAGACAAAGCTCGTGAATTATTTGCCACAAAGAAGGTTGATCCCCTCATGCATTTTGACTTGAACCTTGGGGCCGACGTGGATGTCGGAGCGGCGGCTCCGTATGCTTGCCTTCGCCGTGTTGTGTTTGAGGTATTTAGGTGTCGGGTTTGGTTGCTTGGCCAACTTGGTCATCGACTTGTGTGGATCGCGTCCTTAGGGCTGGTGTGACGTGTTGTGTGTTGTATCGGTTTTTGGTCAGTTTCCCTTATAAACTGACCAACTCTTTTCGGATGTATTAATGAAAAGGAAAATCTTTTGCCTCGTTTCAAAAATAAACTTAGCAGGTCTTAATAATATAATTAGCACACAACCGGAGATACACACAGTAGTTTAGCAGGTTTTCAAGTTCAAGCGAAAGATATCAGGTAGGATCAAAGACAATGACTACTCTTCATGGACTATCATCGGCTTGATGGGATGCTGCTCGTACTTCTTGACCACCTCAACGACTTCGTGGTCAAAGATGGTGACTCTAAAGGCACTATCCTTCAAAACCATGACAAAGATTTAATCATCTGCACACAATTAAACAGACAGAACGAATGAAATTGGGTTTCAGATTTTCGCAGCACACCAAGTTAGCAGAGATAGGGCCACTGGACCAAGGAAAAAACACATAAACATTGTGCATCCAACTTCGGTCTGGTAACCACAGCCCTAACATAGAAAAAACCTCAAAATCTTTGAACTATAGCAGTGGAACGCCCAAATCACGGATCTATGCTCTTGCACTGCATATCTGAATGCCCAAAATCTATACAAAACGAGAAACATTAAACAAAAATACTACAAAGAGTAAACAATATGTAAGAACCTGCACAAAATATGTAACCCTAGTGGTAGATCGATTCCGAAAAAAACATACAGATCTACTGCGTATATGTACCTACCGCCGAGGAAGAGAAGAGAGAGAGTGGAGAGGGGAGTGAGTGGGGAGAGTGGGCCGTGAAAGAATTATATGGAGCGTGTTTCCGAAGGGACGTCCCGCCCTTCTCCATGCATACGCGGGCCTGCCGCTTTTTTGCCTACGCGTGAATGGCTCGACAGGAATGGCCGAATCGACCGTTCCTATTGGGTATGGTCCGACACCGTTTTAAGGTTCGTGCTGTACAACAATATGATCCAGCCCAGAAAACTAAACTGGCTAAAAGAAAATTATTTTTTAGATGGAGAAATTTGTTAGTGTTCATCATGTGGATAAGAATTCTTTTTTGAGAGGCAATATTGACCATGACCCGGAGGAGGTCGTGTTGATGTTTGATCGTAATCCTAGCTATGCCGAGGTACTGAAAAAAAGTGAGGATTAAATTGAATTGGATGGAGCCAAATGATGTAGTTGAATTGGTGGGAAGGTATAATGTTGGCATTGGGATGCACTCTCGTTGGAAGATCATGCCTTTCAACTCCGAGTCACGTTGGAGTGCTTACAAGGAGATCATGGCGAAATCTCAAGACAAAGCTCGTGAATTATTTGCCACAAAGAAGGTTGATCCCCTCATGCATTTTGACTTGAACCTTGGGGCCGACGTGGATGTCGGAGCGGCGGCTCCGTATGCTTGCCTTCGCCGTGTTGTGTTTGAGGTATTTAGGTGTCGGGTTTGGTTGCTTGGCCAACTTGGTCATCGACTTGTGTGGATCGCGTCCTTAGGGCTGGTGTGACGTGTTGTGTGTTGTATCGGTTTTTGGTCAGTTTCCCTTATAAACTGACCAACTCTTTTCGGATGTATTAATGAAAAGGAAAATCTTTTGCCTCGTTTCAAAAATAAACTTAGCAGGTCTTAATAATATAATTAGCACACAACCGGAGATACACACAGTAGTTTAGCAGGTTTTCAAGTTCAAGCGAAAGATATCAGGTAGGATCAAAGACAATGACTACTCTTCATGGACTATCATCGGCTTGATGGGATGCTGCTCGTACTTCTTGACCACCTCAACGACTTCGTGGTCAAAGATGGTGACTCTAAAGGCACTATCCTTCAAAACCATGACAAAGATTTAATCATCTGCACACAATTAAACAGACAGAACGAATGAAATTGGGTTTCAGATTTTCGCAGCACACCAAGTTAGCAGAGATAGGGCCACTGGACCAAGGAAAAAACACATAAACATTGTGCATCCAACTTCGGTCTGGTAACCACAGCCCTAACATAGAAAAAACCTCAAAATCTTTGAACTATAGCAGTGGAACGCCCAAATCACGGATCTATGCTCTTGCACTGCATATCTGAATGCCCAAAATCTATACAAAACGAGAAACATTAAACAAAAATACTACAAAGAGTAAACAATATGTAAGAACCTGCACAAAATATGTAACCCTAGTGGTAGATCGATTCCGAAAAAACATACAGATCTACTGCGTATATGTACCTACCGCCGAGGAAGAGAAGAGAGAGAGTGGAGAGGGGAGTGAGTGGGGAGAGTGGGCCGTGAAAGAATTATATGGAGCGTGTTTCCGAAGGGACGTCCCGCCCTTCTCCATGCATACGCGGGCCTGCCGCTTTTTTGCCTACGCGTGAATGGCTCGACAGGAATGGCCGAATCGACCGTTCCTATTGGGTATGGTCCGACACCGTTTTAAGGTTCGTGCTGTACAACAATATGATCCAGCCCAGAAAACTAAACTGGCTAAAAGAAAAAAGGTTTAACCCGGATAAAACGAGGCAACAAACACGACCCAAATCTTCGAGCGGAAGCAGAGGATTGAGCTAAGTTTCCGTAGATTTTCTGCGCAGCACACGATAAGATCGTAGCACCCTGGATAACAGTGTCATAGATGGAGTTTGCGACTTTGGGTACCTTTTGGAAGCGAAGTAGAAGCTACTACTCCACGCTAAAAAAATGCCACAATACATTACCTAGGTGTCATCCGCCACACGGTGCACTAAAATGAAGCTCCCCATGGCTACTTCGTTCATGATTAACCGTGTTTGATCACTATCATCGATACGTCACGGTCGCTATGACGATGAACATGAGACGGTAGTTGCTTTTGTTGCGAAAACCGCCGAAACGGAAGCGCATACCTAACCCACCAAATAGGTCCCAGGTTTTCTCGGTAGTGCTCTACGCGCGACCAACGAAGCTATGTGAAGTGCGTTTCAAGTCTTAATTTAGTCTAAACCTCCACTCGTATTATATATACTATTGTAGGAACTTCTTCCAAAAAACAAAACAAAAATTGTAGGAACACCGAACATCGGGAGACCAGCTCCCTTCAGAGCTGTTGCACCTGCAGAGACCGCGCGTCCGTCGTGCGCATCACTCTCCATAATTTGGTGACGGAACACGCATGCATCTTTTGTCCGGCCCATCAGCTTACGAAAACCACGCTCTAACGCCGGCTAGCTTGTCCCACAATCAGCCGCTAACTCACCAAAATCAAGAGGACGAGAGTGAGAGAGCAGAGGGTGACATGGTAACTAATCCAACGCCCGTCGTACGTCGAATCATTGGACCGTTTGATATTCAGGCTCTTCTCTAGGCACACATCATGCATTCATGCGCACAAGCGAGAGACGTACTCGACACGACAATCTTAACTGCGGGGAGAGAATATTCATCACGTAAGAAGATGATGAGCGCGGTTGGTGCGAGCTTACCATCCGGCAACCTACCCGGCGACGACGAGGTCGGATGATTGGGGAGTATTCTTCTCTTTTTTCCGACAGCGACGCCGGTGGTGACTAGCGGTGCGCATTCAAATTTATTTATCTTCAGTTGGAACAGCTCGCCCAATCCAATTGCCGCGATGTTGACCCCCTGAGGATGGGGCGCCATCGAAACCACAGGATGATGTCCAGGTAGGAGTAGTACCGAGTGAGCGACCGTCTTTAACTGGTCGGAGACGGATGCGACGGCTTGCGCGCAGCTCGTCTCTCCCTCTCCTACCACATTCGACTTTTCAGGTAGAAGAAACGTTGTGCATGTAGAGCGTGTATGTTTGCTCGCATGATTTTAGCTATCCATGCCTCTGTCGACCTAAAAGAAACGCGATCGGACCCATATTGTGCGGTAGAGTTGAAAACGATAAGGAAGCTTTTCGGTTGTTTCTGTAGAGAAAAAATAAATGAAGATCAAAATATGCAAACGAAAACAGTATTTTGAGAAAACAAAACGGAAACGGAATATTGTAAAAATAAAATGACAACGTAGATTTCAATGAAAACGGAAACAAAATAGAATTTCCGCAAAAATAGATAAGGAAATTTTCCGTACACACATCATGCATGTTGGTCGCTCGATGCGATCATACAAGGCCATGACCCACATGCAAAACGAGGCCCGGATACAGGGCTAGTTAGGTCCATTAAATCATTCATACTAAAACCCAATTTATTTAATTACACACGTGTAGTGTGCGATCACACGTCTAGGTTAAACCATTGCTCAAAGATATCTTCCTATATTCCAATAAATCGGTCGATTAATCGCTTCTTGCTGTCTGACTGATAAGATAAAACAATCGATATATGTCGATAAATTGACCGATATACCGATAACCAGCTGATTTATCCCTTATCTCGGATCGACCGATAAGTCTTCGATAAGTGAAATCCCCTGCATTGAGTTAAATTATGTGTGTGGTACTCGTTTTCGATTCCGACAAGATAAACGGAAACGAAAACGATAATGCATGTCTTCTTCTGTTTCCGTTCCGTGTTCAACCCTATTGTGCGGTCCGCTTGGGATGTGTTTGGTTTGAGTCATGAGTTAGAATGTAAGAGCATCTCCACCAACGTTCCCAATAGAGCGTATGACACTTGTTGGGACAAGAGAACGACAGCGGCCGACCTGCTCGGCCTGCAATATGAGAACGCCCATGGCGCCTTGTATTTCCATTGCGTCCGCGTTTGCTTGGGCTTGAGCGAAGGCCTCTTATTGGGACAAAAGAAGGGCAACGGCCGCATCTTCCTCTGTCGTTCTCACTTTCTACCTCACCCGTCGGCTGTGCCACTTCAGGGACTCCATCTTGGGCTCCTCTTCATCCTCGGCTAGACTTGGTGCGACAGTGGGCGGCGGTGGGGGGCAACGTCGGCAGGGTTTCGACGAGTGAAGTGTAGTGCGCGCGGGGGGAGGGGGGGACTGGAAGGGTTTGTGGCATCTAACCATTGTCACCTGGGCCATGGAGGGACAGTGCGCCATCCGCGGACTCGACCAAACATGGACCAAACACGTTTGATCGAGAGTTGGCATGTCCCTCCTCCTCAGTCCGTTGGGGGGCGTTGTAATGGGGTTTTCGACCAAATCCCGATCCGCGGACCAAAACATACCAAAATGCCCGATTTGGGGGCCGTTGGGTTTTCTCTAATAACACATGTCTTGGGAAATAATCCTTTAAACATTGTGTTTATGACACCCTTGACGGGAGGAAGTGGACATATTGGGAGCACCTCGTAAGGAGAGTGATGAGCGTCTCTCTATCGGGTGATGATGATTTGTTCAATTGGAATTTGATTTCAAGTGGGAAGTTCACGATCAAATCTATGTATTTGGATTATATGCATGATCATATCTCTTCTTGCGTAAATACCTTTGAAAACTAAAAGTACCCTTAAAATTTAAAATCTTTATGTGGTTTCTTCATCGGCAAGTTCTACTTACTAAGGCTATCCAGATTAAGAGACGATGGATTTGATGCAAACGTTTTTGTCTATTGTCAAGCGGATGAGTCGGTTGAATACTTGTTTATATCATGTCCTTTTGTGCGACATATTTTGAGGCTAATTCACTTTACTTTTAGCATCTCGCCACCTGCGTATCTCGCCACACGCAAGTGTAACTAACATGATTGAACATTGATTGGATGAGGTGTATAAGAAAACTAAAAGACCTATTCACATTGGTGTTTGTGCTTTTCTTTGTGGTATATGGAACTGTCAGAATGATGTGGTGTTTAACACGATCACAAATATTTTATTTATTTGCAGATTATTCACCATGCTACTTACTGTATCCATATGTTGACCTTTCTTTTACCATAGAGCAACAAGTTCTGATGCATATTGGATGCACTAGGTTGATGGTGGTCATTTGGATCATCTTCAAACTAAGTGGTTGGTAGCATGCTAGAAGACTCTAATATGTGTAGTCTTTGCTTTTAGCGGAGTTTTGATCTGCGAGATATAATATGACTTGATTGTTTGTTACTTTTGATCTCTATGTTATTTATATAAAGATTGTGTGCATCATCATCATAGGGAGGGTTAGGACTATCATATCATATTTATTTTTTGAGGAACATCCTCTCAATTTGTAAATGGAACAATATTTTTTTTTTTGAGAATTACAGACCCCTTTTATTCCTCATGCGATATCGAAATACAAATGCCCCCTGGGGGCTCGATCAACCAAACATGGCGACCATGTACTAAACTCACACAACTCTTGGCTAATCCGTGAGCCTCCTTATTAGCAACTCTGCGTTCGTGAGTGAAAGCTAAGGCTTCAAACACCTCCCTAGCTTCCTTGATTTCCTGGACAATATGAGCATAGGCTCCCATCGTCCCCCGCTTGATACTCCTGATAACATTCTGGCAATCACTAGCCAGCAGAACGCGCCTTGCGTTGATGTCCCTCGCAAGTGCCATCCCCTAGCGAACAACGAGTGCTTCCAAAGTCTCTACCTCCGTCTTCCCCACAAAAACCTCCGCTGAAGCTCCCATGAATTTTCCAGAGTCGTCCCTAGCCACTGCCGCTACTGTACCACGGCCAGTGTTCTTGCTAACACCTGCATCGACGTTGATCTTCAGTGTTCCTCTCGGAGGAGGGATCCATACTCGTGGACTTTGTGGAGTACCTGCCCCTCGTTGTCCTCCCTCCCTCGTCGATTCATAACCGAGTTCGGTCACGAAGCGCTCTACGAAAACATGCATCGAGAGAGGGTTTTGGAAGATTTGCTGAACGGACAACGACGTCGCCTAGAGGGGGGGGGGGTGAATAGGCGATAAAAACTTTTCCGGTTAATGCTCGCTAAATGCGGAAATAAACTAGGTGTTTAAATTAACAAGCATACAACCTAAATATTCTATGGTCAACTAGATGCACCAACAACTTATGCTAAGCAATACAAGTAACAAGGTGATAGCAAGATATATAACTTCAAGCTCGAAGGCTGTCACAATGTAAATTGCATAAGTAAAAAGCTCGGGTATAGAAATAACCGAGGCACACGGAGACGATGATGTATTCCCGAGTTCCTCCCACAAAGGAGAGTACGTCTCGTTGGAGGGGTGTGAGCTCACCACGAAGGCCTACTCAACGCCACAAAGGCCTCACCCTATTCTCCGATGAACCCCACCACAAAGGCCTAGTTCACCTTCCACTATATGGCAACCTTCAAACCCGAGGCACGCATCCACAACTCAATTGGAGGCTCTCGGTGTCACCACAATCTTGGGGCACGCATCCACAACTCAATTGGAGGCTCCCAAGAACACCACAAGTCGTCTAGGGTCCAAGACCCAAGAGTAACAAGCTCACAAACTTTCAACTTCCACGAATCCTCGTGGAGAGAGCAAACCGATGCAAATGGCAAGAGCACAAGTGCTCAAATCCTTCACTCTCAAATTCCAACAAAGCAACAAATGCTTATGGGGGAATAAGAGAGGAAGAACAATGGAGGAGAAACACCAAGAACTCCAAGATCAAGATCTACTAAGTTTCCCTCACTAAGAAGGAAGATGGATTGGTGGAAATGTAGATCTAGATCTCCTCTACCTTCTCCCTCAAAGATATGCAAGAATCATAGGAGGGATTGGGAGAGGGGCAAGCTTTCCAAGGTCAACAATGGTGGAGGAGAGGGAGAAAAACTTGCTTGGAAGACTTGGGGACCAATGGGGAAGAAAGCCCCCTTAAATAGGTCCCCACAAAAACTAGCCGTTTGTGCAGGAATTTGGGACCGGAATATCCGGTCCAAGTTTGGACCGGAATATCCGGTCTCAAGATCTGCTCGAAACCTGTTGACTTTAACCGGAATATCCGGTCCCATTGGAATAATCCGGTACCAATAATCCGGCTCAACTCTGTGAGCAAACTGGTCTGAAAACTGCCCAAACCGGAATATCCGGTATGCCCCGAATAATCCGGTTCAAATAATCCGGTTCACTCCAGAAGGTTCAAGCTTCCAGTCCTTAGCCATTTTTCGCAGCAACCGGAATATCCGGTCCAGGATGAATAATCCGGACCAAATAATCCGGTTGACTCCAGTAGCTCCAACCTTCCAGTCCTTAGCCATTTTTTGCAACAAACTCCACAACCGGAATATCCGGTTTGAGATGAATAATCCGGCTCCAAATAATCCGGCTCATCTCTGTCCCGAATATGGACCAAAACTACCCTAACCGGAATATCCGGTTGCCCGGAATAATCCGGTTAGAATAATCCGGTTGAGTTCTGAAACAGAGAGGCTGAACTAGAAACCCCATAACTTTTGCAAATGAACTCCGAACGAGGTAAATCCAATTACATTGGAAAGATAACAGCAAGGAGTATCCAAACAAAAAGTGAAAATATTGATACTTCAAAGTATGGAGAAGTTACCACACATGGAAGGTGTGGAAACATTCTCAAAGACGAACGGAATATTTTCACCACCGAAAACGCAACAAGTTTTTCTTACGAAATCCGTTTTCGAGAAACCAAGGCTTGTCATGAAGATCACGACAAGCACTAAAACCCAAAGGAGACAAAAGCCAAATAAGAACCAAGAAAGATGATATGCAAAGTATGCAAAGGTTTGATCTCTCCATAACGATTCGATCGAGTTACTCACTTGAGAGCCCGTCTTGATAGTACGACTATCTATCCTATAACCCCGGTCTCCCAATGACACAGACCGGTAAAAACATAGAAAACCTATCAAGATTATACCTTTGCCTTGAGCATTCCACTTGAGCTAGATGATGACGATCTTGACTCTCTCATGTTGGATCTTCTTTCTTGATTGCCTTGCTAGCACAAACTCCGCTTCATGAAGACTTGCAAGTTGCTCCCCCATACACCATTATGGGAGAGACTAGCTCCCCCATACACCATTATGGGAGAGGACCCTTCGGCAAAATCTTCACAAGGCCACAATCTCCAAAAGGGTGGCAAGCATCAAGCATAGGATATCTTCTAGATGCTTCACTTGAGCTTCCACGTCAAGCTCGATGACAAACACCGCTTGACGACGACATAGTCCATGGGCTCAAGAAATCTTCCTTTAGGTTCATGCCCATGGAAAGATACCTAACCACACATAGAGATGCGACACACACATATCATGGGTTAGTTCACAAAGCTATATTTGACAATTGCTTACCATACCATGAGATACACAATCCCACTTGGTACAACTTGTAGCTTTGTGTGTTGATCGCTTGCTTGATCAACCTTGTATCTTTGCTTCTCACTTCTAAAGATGATGTCTTGAAGATGATAATGAAATATCACCTAATCCTTTTCTTCAAGACATACTAGCAATAAGCTCAACTCAAACCATGACCATTCTTCATATAAATCCTTGAATGTAACAATGGCCATCAAGGAAGCTAATAGAGTTCAACACATGAACTCCATTATTTCCTATGGACAAGATCTACAAAGATAACTCAATGCAAACATTAGTCCATAAGGATTGTCATTAATTACCAAAACCACATATGGGGGAACCATCCACTTTCATTTGCTCGTGGATCGCTTTCCTCCTCGCATGCCATATGGCCTAAAGGGTCACAAAAACCCTCGTCTGCTCATCAGTTCTGAGTGAGCCCGTCATGTTCGCCAGCCACGCCCGAGCCTCCTCTTCATCCGATGCCATCAGGTGCTCGGTAATTTCTTCGTCAGCGAGTGCCCAGACACACCTCGCGTAAGTGCACTCCAGCAATGCATGGCGCCATGAATCCGTCGCCCCACATAACTGGCATTTATCATCTGACGCCATGCCTCTGTGATGGCGTATATCGTTGGTAGGGATGGATTGTTTTGCTAGGCGCCATAGGAAGATTCTGATCTTCGGCGGGACCTTTGATTTCCAAAGCCGCGCCCACTCATCTTTCACCGATCCATCGTTAGAGACGGACGACCTATTGTCTAGTCATGCCTCTCTTCCGTTCTTCGTCGCCACAAGCATTTGGTATGCTGATCTAACCGAGAACATACCACGTCGGTCATAGTGCCACACCCAGAAGTCATCGTATCTTCTTGTGCATATGGGAATTTGAGTTATTATCTCCACGTCCATCGGCAGTAAGTACTGCCGCAGCTTCTCGGTCCTCCATGACGATCCAGTTGGATCAATGAAATCAGAGACCTTCCTTGGGGGATTACCTCCAAGACATGCCATGGGGCGTAACATACCGTCACGTGGTATCCAGTTATCATTCCATGGGTCTGTGTTCTCCCCGCTGCCAATACGGCGAATCAGGCCTTGCTTCAGAACCTATATTCCTTCGTGAATTGATCTCCAGACCAGCGAAGGGGATGTTCCTACCTCCGATCGCAGCAGGTCCCTGTCCGGAAAATAGCGTGCTTTAAGAACTCGAGCACTCAACGTCTCTGGTTGCTGTATCATGCGCCATCCTTGCCTTGCAAGCAAAGCTAAGTTGAATAATTCAACATCTCTGAAGCCTAAACCCCCCATGTTTTTGGGTTTGCACATCTCCTTCCAAGATACCCAACATGGTTTCCTTGCCCCATCACGATTGCCCCACCAAAATTTACTCACCATTGAGTTGATCTTCTAACATAATCCTCTCGGAAGTTTAAAACAAGCCATAGAGTAGGTAGGCACTGCTTGAACCACCGATTTGATCATAACATCCTTCCCTCTAGCTGAGAGGAGTTTCTCCAACCATCCTTGTATTCTGCTCCAAATTCTATCTTTTAAGTATTTGAAGGACGCATTGCTCGATCTCCCGACATCAGAGGGCATGCCAAGGTATTTTTCATTCAACGTCTCACTGTGGACGTTTAGAGCCACCTTCACACTTTCTCTGACTATTCCCGGATATCCTTTACTGAAAAAAATTGAGGACTTGTCGCGGTTAATCCTTTGGCCTGAGGCCATACAGTATAGGCCCAAAAGATTCTGGACTTTGTTTGCACTCTTCGTATCCGCTTTGAAAAGCAACATGCTATCATCTTCAAAGAGGAGATGGCTCACCGCCAGTGCCGACGGCGCCACCATTATTCCATGGAGCTCGGATGATAAAGAATGGTGTTTTAACAGGCACGACAGGCCCTCTGTTGCTATCAAGAATAGATACGGAGATATGGGGTCCCCGTGGCGGATACCCCTTGATGGTAAGAACTGCTGAAATTTCCCTCCATTAAACAACACTCGGAATGATACTGTTGTCACTAACCTCATGATCATCTGAACCCAAAGCCGGTGGAAACCAAGCTTCACCATCACTTCCTCGATGTAGGTCCACTCTAATCGGTCATACGCCTTTTGCATATCCAATTTTAGCGCGCAAAACCTGTGTCTTCTCGCTTTATTCCGCTTCATGAAGTGCAAACACTCATAAGCGGTAATAATATTATCCGTGATCAATCTAACGGTACAAAGGCTGACTGTTCCTCGGCAATAATTTCTGGCAAACACACCTTAAGCCTATTTGCAAGAACCTTAGATGCTATCTTGTAGATCACGTTACACGGACTTATCGGTCTGAACTTCCCCAACTCTTCCGGCTAGCCACTTTCGGAATGAGTACAATGAAAGTCTGATTAATATCACTCATGTCATCTTCTCCTTTCAGCACACGTAGGACAGCCGAGGTGACTTCCTCTCCATATATCTCCCAGTGAGTTTGAAAGAAATGGGCAGGAAATCCATCAGGCCCTGGTGCTTTTGTAGGAAACATTTGGAAGAGGGCCTCTTTCACCTCTTTACCCATAAAAGGTTTCACTAGCTGATCATTCATCTGTGCTGTCACCTTCGTGGGGATTACGTTTATTACCTCATTCATGTTCTGTACTCCATCCGAACTGTACAGGTTCTCATAGAAACTCCTTGTCATCCTCTCCATCTCACTGTCATCTTCCGTAACAGTGCCATCTGTTCTTGTTAGCCGTGTGATCTTCTTCCTCTTTTTCCGTTGGCTCGCACGAAGGTGGAAGAAACGGGTGTTTCTATCCCCTTCTGCCAACCATTCTACTCGTGCACGCTGCCTCCACATCACCTCCCCCTGTTGATAGAGGTCAATCAAACGTTGGGTGATGGTGCTTTATTCCTTTGATGGCCCCTGTCTGAGTGGTTCGTCACGCAACTCTGACAGCCGGTTGTTAAGATTACGTATTTCTCTTTGCACGTTGCCAAACGTGTCCCTTCCCCACGTGTCAAGTGAGCCTGACATACGCTGTAATTTTTGCTGCAACTCCTTCATCGTTGCCGCTTTCCCGTATGCCCTCCATGTGTCCTCTAGGAAGGGCTTGAACTGATTATGTGACTCCCACATCACCTCATACCTGAATATTTTTTCTTCAGTAGCCCTTCGCTGCCGTGCTTCTTCCTGCCACCTGAGGAGGATCAGCCCGTGGTCTGATGCCACTCCTGTCAGGTTTGTGACCGTTGCGAGAGGAAATCGATCACTCAAACTTGGCGTTGCCAAGGCTCTGTCTAGTCGGACGCGGCAGAAAGATCCCCCTGCCACACGTTTCTCATAAGTCCATCTTCTTCCCTCATACCCGAGGTCCGCCAGCTCGCAGATGTCGATGGTTTCTCTGAAGCCTTAAATCTGTGACAAACTCCTCTCTGCCACCCCTTCGTGCTCGTGTTGATGAAGTACTTCGTTTTAGTCTCCAATGCATAACCATGGTAGCGGATTTGACGATTTTATGTGCTTTAGCATGTCCCAACTTTTGAATCGTTGAGACACTTGGGCCTCTCCATACACACAAGTAATTCTCCACGGTTCACTGTTCCTCTCCGTGATCCTAGCATCAAGATGATACTGCGAAAACGGTAAAATCTCAACATCAATATCATTATTCTAGTACATTGCAATTCCTCCACTACGCCCTGAGCTACTAATAGCAAAACAATTATCAAAACCTAGCGTTTTAGCTAGTCCTTCAACCCGTGATTTGTGTATCTGTGTCTCCACGACACACAACACGGTAGGGTGGAAACGCCTCGTCAAGTTACGAAGCTCGCGAACTGTCGCGTTGTTTCCCAAACCGCGACAGTTCCAACAAATGCAACTCATTGCTCCTGGCGGCACTCCGTAGCGGAGCCCGCCTCACTTTTCTCTTCTTCCCCCGTTTTTGCCCTCTTTGTTTCAGGTTTTGCCGGCGACGGAGGCAGAGCTCCCTTGGCCTTTCCTTCCTCTACTAGCTTCCGATCCAGGCTTCTTCTAGCAGTTGGGTGGCTCTCCACCTTCTCTGCCTCGCAGGTGAGCGGCAGCGAGCCTCCTCCAGTACCCGCTTTGAGCGGTGAGTCTTCCTGAGCACGTTTTCGCGAACCAGTACCGCTCTCTCGAGCTTGGGCGCCACCCCGTCCCCCTCTTGGTTCTTCTCCAGCCGTTGCCCTTGCTCTCACCCCAGATGAAGACGGGTGCCAATCCTCGCCTGGTGCTAACATCCACCTCCCGTACTGCTTCAGTGTGCCGTCATGTACTCCATCCCCACACTCAAACTCATCATGGCCTAAAAGCCCACAGACATCACAGAACTTCGGTAATTTCTCATAGAGGACCTAAAAGGATAGCCTCTCCGTGCCCTCGGGGTGTAACCCAACTACCCTTGTAAGGGGTTTATGACCGTCGAGCTTGATCCTTGCTCTCACGAAGCTGGTGCCGCTCGCCCCTAGTGCGTACATATCAACACTCTTGACTGCACCAATGCGACTAGCCATGTCGCGCACGATGTCCTCCTTCCGAAACAACGGCGGGATTCCCCGGATCTGCACCCAAACATGGATCCGGTTCAGAGATACTGACTTGGGGTCAACAATTCCATCGTAGGGTTCGATCATCACTCCCATCTGCCGATAGATCCAAGGTCCTTCCAACATAACCCGATTCCAATCACCCAGGCATGAGACTTGCAGGACGAACAGATTGTCCTCCACTGGGCGAATAGACCACTTCCTCGCAAAGCTCCACGCAACGTCCATCTTTTGGAAGAACGGCTGGTTTCCAAAGTGTTTTGTGGTGTGCACTTTAACCACCGCCATCCATCGTGCCCCCTCCCGGAGATTGATGAACTCCTCCTTGGGCAGGACCACGTTGTCGAGCTCCTCATCCTTGAGGACAGGCTTTTTCAGCCACTCTTGCAGATCCACCAGAGTTTTGGCCTCGGACGAGCCTCCCTCCTTGGGGATCTTCGTTGCCATTGTTAGGGTTTCCCAGTTCCAACCCGGGCGATCCCGCCCTTCCGCCGCCCTCGCTCACCCCGCCAAGGCTAGGTAGACGTACCAGACGTCCCCTTAGTCAGCCCGAGCGGTGCGTAAGCGGAGGAGGAGAGGTTGGGGGGGTGATCAGCACTGGAGAGATGTCCTTACGCTGTCGCCATCGCCGGGAGGAGTTGAAAACCCTAATCGCAGGAGCGAAGAGGTACCTCCCCAAATAATGCTGAAGCGGGGAGTCGATGTAAACGGAACAATAAAAGGCGGGTAGAAAGCTGAAAAGAAAAATGAACCGACGGTACCGAGTCGCTGGTGGGTTTTGGCCTTTTGGGGGTAACGTTTGTCGTGTGCTTGAGTAGCTGGGCTTCAAAGCGTTTAAGCGTAGGCAGCTGCAGGCTTTAGTAGCCGTGCGAGCCCCGGGTACACTACCGGCCCAGTGCACTGAACATGAAGAAACTAAGACGTTCCTTTAATTTCCTCCTCTGTCAACGTGAATCAATCCAGACCGTTGTCGCGCTCGGCTCACTGCACGCAAGTCTCGTGCCACGTGGCAAACGAAACGTACGTACGTGCCGAACCCCGCCCGCACCGGCGCATCTCTCGTATCGCGCCAAGCCCGGCACCACCACAAGGCGAAGATCCAATCAGGGCCGCGCGCAGATCCCCCAAGCCACGTACTGGACGAGGGACAGAGTCTGAGAGACCCAACCAGAGCGAAACAAGGTCGCCGCTAGCTAGCTTGCCCGGATCAACCGGACGTGGGAGGCGATGGGCGAGCGCAAGATCGGCGTGGCGATGGACTTCTCGGCGAGCAGCAAGAAGGCGCTGCGGTGGGCGGCGGAGAACCTGCTCCGCAAGGGCGACACCCTCGTCCTCCTCCACATCCAGCACCGCGGCCGCGACGAGGCCAAGCACGTCCTATGGTCTGACTCTGGCTCCCGTAAGAAGCCAGACTTGCACGTACAGTACATTTCCCCCCTATTGCACGCGCGTCTTGCGTATCCACTGACCTGTCTTGCCCGGTGGTCGATCGATCGCAGCGCTGATCCCGCTGGAGGAGCTCAAGGACACGGCGATACGGCAGCGCTACGACATACCCGCGGACGCCGAGGTGTTCGACATGCTCGATACGGTGTCCCGGGAGAAGGAGGTGCGCGCAGTAGCTCTCTCCCGCTCTCCGTGATCGCCGGCCATGCGCTCTTGTTTCGCGTCTCCACGTTGATCTGATATATTATGTTTGTCATAACGTGCCCCGTCCATCAGCTGTCCGTTGTGCTGAAGCTGTACTGGGGCGATCCGAGGGAGAAGGTGTGCGAGGCGGTCGGGGAGCTCAGCCTCGAATCGCTCGTCATGGGAAGCCGTGGTCTCGGCCAGATCCAGAGGTCTCGTCTTTCTCTCCATCAACACATGTCATTCATCAGATAATTAATCGTGATCCCGTAAAAGCATCTTATGCTTCACATCTAGAACGGTTATGCTCTGATTGATCCCTTTTCTTAACCTGAAAACGCATATACTTTGCATACAGGATTCTGCTCGGAAGCGTGACCAACTACGTCTTGTCGAATTCATCTTGCCCCGTGACCGTCGTCAAGGCAAAGTAGTCACCGGTATTCCAGCAGTACGATTTCCTTTTGCAGGAGTACGAATATTCAATCTGAGAAAAATGTGTGATGCATGTGTATTTTTTGTCCCTTTCCTGTTACCGAATATCGAATTGTAGTTTTGTTCGTCGTTTGTAAACACTTGAAAACTGAGCTGCTATTTTCTGACAAATAGGAGCAGGGGCCTATTTGGTTCAAATGACTTCCGCATCAAATTTTAGAGGGCCATGGAGTTGTGTGGCCCGTAGATTTTTTTCCCCCTCCAGCAAGTCCGTCTCTTCATTAAATAGAAATAAATTGACAACTTTATGTCAGAAAGTGGTGACACTCGTTCAGTTAATTTTGCATCCCAATGCACAAGCATATAATTGGATCAAATTCGCCTCTCAACATTCAGTGTTATAGTGTGACAACGTTGGTGCAATTTATCTCTCATCCAACCCAATATTTCATGCAAGGACAAAGCATATCAATGTGAGATTTCACATTGTTCGTTAGCGTGTGGCTCAAAAGCAACTTTCGATTCGGTGAAAATCTCGTCTAAATATCAAATCATTGTACTTTTCACTAGGTCACTTCCGATCCTACTATATGAGCATTGTAAATGCAATCTCAATCTCTCATCTGATTGAGATCGAGAAAGAATGACATTATTATTTTTAATATCTTACTTTGTTGGATATATAATCTAACAGTTAGTTTGTTAGCATTATTTCTGACTTAATTTATAATATATATTTATAACTATAATTATATAATGCAAGCTACGTGAACCCTTTGGGCGACGTACACTTCCCAACCTCTGTTTTCCTTCATGTTAGATTAGACAACACCAAACTATTTATACTAAACATTTTTACTTATTTGTATCTCATTTTATAACTAATATTTTTAATTTTATGAAGCTTCGTTATAAAATTGCGGCTATTACCTTTCTATTAGAAATTTAGATCCACAACTCAAATGGAGGGCTAACATTTTATTAAGCTTCGTTATAAAACATGTCTTAGTACATGATAAAAGCTATTTTTCCCTTTACACGATCCTAAGATATATTCAATATTAGCTTTCAATATTTAGTTGGAAACAATATGCATATTCTTTTTTCTTAACTACAATTCAATTTTTATATGAAAAGGGAAAATCACGTTAATCTACATATTAGAGGGGCATTGATATGTATTATATGTTTTGTGTTTGTTTCACCAACTTTAGTACCTTGAAATATATGGGTGTGTGTATTTTGTATGAACAAGTCTAACTGATATACTATGTACTTGCATGTTTAGTGTGTATGAGGTCTCAACAAGTAGTCCTCTCTAGAGTCCTTGATGAGTCCATTGAGATTATTTTCATTTGTTTCAACTTGATATACATGAGATTTACTCTGATTATCATTGAATCTAGTAAAATTTTGGTTTAGTTCGAGGGTGTTTTTTTCTTAGCCACAGTTTGCCAAGCCTAAGTTTGACACGTGTGTCAACCATAAAAGTGTGGTTCAAAAACTGAACGCCACAAAGTGGAAGGATCAAAGAGCTTGACTAGGGAGGGGGTTGAATAGTCAACCATAAATTTTACCTTTATTTTCTCAATTTAGGGATTACTCAAATGTAATTTCCCTAGATTCTGCAATTAGATGAACAAACTATATGATAAGCAAGATACAAGTAGCAATATATGTATAAACAAGTAATACTACCAACAAGTAGTAAGATAAGTTGAGAGATAACCAACAAAGTCACGCAGAGATTTATCCTGAAGTCTACTTCTGAATGGAAGCTACGTCTGTGACGAAGCGGTGCGAAAAAAAAGAACTTTGAATAGCGTTCAATGGCACACTGTATCTCCTTAGTGAAATTCACCAATATGAAGAGACACGAAACAAGATGTAGGCCTTGATGTCGACAACGAAACCTTTACAAGGATGAGACACTCTCCACAACTCAATTGGAGCGTTATCACCAAACCCCACAAGGCGCCAAGACTGCGCGAATCTTAAAGATTGTGGGCGCACTCCACAACTCAATAAGAGGCTCATTGAAAATACTCCTGGATATCGAATCCACAAGAATGACAGATGGGATCGCTGAAATCTTCGTTGGGAAGTATTACCCAAATTTATGGTTCGACTCAAGGGGAACACAATAATACCGATAACACAATAATACCGATAAGCGCACGTGTGCGCTGGGCCGCATAGATCTTAGTTGGGCCGCGCGCCCGTTAAACCCAGCCCGGGCTGTGATTTCCTTTTCCTTTTAAAAGATGGCAGAAAACTAGTGTTTGCTTTTGCTCTGTTAAAAATAGAAACACTTGGTTTTAATTCAAACAAAAATTCATGGCAGTAGATTACCTTTTTATTAACCACTTCAAAGTTGTAGATCTAGGTCTGGTTGATTATTTTTGCAATGGTATTTAAAAATACCAGAGGCTATCTGTTAAACCATTTGGTGCATAACTTTTTGAATATGTATCTAAATTGGTCAAACCAATTTTTTTTTGAATAGGCCTTAAGTACATCTATCAGTGAGGCTTGACCTTGTATCAAGGAGAGTTGTCTATTGGAAATGCCATCCATTTTGGTAAATGTACAGTAGGCATTTCTAAGATTTTTGTAAAGAGTTTAAAAATGATTTTTGATGTGGAACCAATTGGATGAGCTTGTGTGTGATTAGATCTATGTAGTACAATCTTGGCATAATTTTAGAGTTATAGATTATTTTCGCATGCATGTCTAGATTTTGCACTTTTTTGTTATTAGTAAATTTGTGCAAATAGATTTAAATAAATGTTTGGGTTATGAAATCTTGTTTTCTAGCATGTGTAGATGTGTTGCTCTCTCTTATTAGGACTTTTTCTTACAGTAATAGCATGTTTAAAAGTTTGGTCATGTTTGGTAAACAAATTGAAATAGAAATAGCTTAGTATTGTTTTCTAGTAACTCTTTATTGAATTGAATTTGTGAGCAAGTATTGTTAGGTTTATTACCTAGGTTTTGTATGTAGGTATGTTGAGTCCAGTACCATTTTGGTACTGATTATAGGATGGTATCACCTCTGTTAGCTTTCACATTAATTTATAGGAAAGCAAGTTGATGCATCTCCAACGTTTCTATAATTTCTGATGTTCCATGTTGATATTATGCGAATTGCAACATGTTTTCTCCCTTCTTTGCAACTTTTTTACACGTTTTCCGGGACTAACCTATTAACAAGATGCCAAGTGCCAGTTCCATGTTTTCTGCTGTTTTTTATTTCAGAAAAGTTGTTCTGAAAATAGGAATTGGACCCCACGAATCCCGAAGTTCCTATTTTCCCCGGAAGAATCCAGAAGTCCTAAGAGGAGTGAAAGACGGGCACCAGGGGGCCCTCACCATAGCCAGGCGCGACCTCCCCTTGGCCGCTCCTAGGGGTGGTGAGGCCACCCTGGTGGCCCACAGACGTCGCCCTTTTGCCCATTTATTCCCCTTCGAAGAAAACCCTAGATACCTGATAAAAAAATCCCCAAAAAGTTCCGCAGCCGGCGTTGTCGTCAGCCCTAGATCAGGGGGGTTCTGAAGCTATCTCCCGGCACCCTGCCGGAGAGGAGATTATCACCGGAGGCCTCTTCATCAGCATGCCTGCCTTCGGAGTGATGCGTGAATAGTTCATCCTTGGACTACGGGTCCATAGCTGTAGCTAGATGGTTATCTTCTCCTCCTATGCCTCAATGTTTAGATCTGTGAGCTGCCTAACATGATCGAGATTGTTCTAGTGTAATTCTATGTGTTGTGTTTGCTGGGATCCGATGAATATTGAACTTATGCCAAGTTGATTATAGTCTTTATTGCATATGTTATTTGTGATCTTGCATGCTTTCCGTTGCTAGTGGTTGCTCTGGCCAAGTAGTTGCTAGTGACTCCAAGAGGGAATATTTATGCTCGATAGTTGGTTTTATGCGTCCTTTTCGCCTGTGCTCAAGTGACAGAAACGTTACGGGGGAGGATGTGTTGTTGCCACTATGGAGAAAAAAGCGGTGTGAGTGTCCGCGTGGACAATCATTTCTTACATTACACACATTGCTTAATGCGATTATCTGTTGCTTGCAACTTAATACCTAAGGAGGTTCGGATGATAACCTGAGGGTGGATTATTAGTCATAGATGCAGTTGGATTACAGTCTATGTATATTGTTGTAATGCCCGCACTAAATATCATAGTAGTCATCATGTCATGAATGTGCACTACGGTACAAACTCTATTTGTCAATTGCCCAGCTGTAATTTGTTCACCCAGCATGCTATATTTTATGGAGAGACACCACTAGTGAACCTATGAACCCCGGTACATTTTCCTACACTGTTAAACAAACCACTACAATTCCCTGATTTCTTTACTTACTGCAAGCATACACCATTTTTCACACTATACGTCTAATCTTTGTTTTCAGCAAGACCGGTGAGATTGACAACCTCACTGTACCGTTGGGACAAAGTATTTTGGTTGTATTGTGTGCAGGTTCCGCGTTGTTGCTAACACCAGTGAGGCGCCATCACCACCGTCAGTGGCATCAACCTTCCAAAGATCCTCTTTCTCCTACTGGATTGATAACCTTGGTTCTTAACTGAGGGAAATTCTTACCGATGTACTCATCACACCCTCCTCTTGGGGTT
Source organism: Alopecurus myosuroides (assembly GCA_028641055.1). Classification (NCBI taxonomy): domain Eukaryota; kingdom Viridiplantae; phylum Streptophyta; class Magnoliopsida; order Poales; family Poaceae; genus Alopecurus; species Alopecurus myosuroides. The sequence continues at coordinate 154,847,660 of CM054058.1, forward strand.
CCCAACACACCATCACAAGCATCAAGAATTTCTGGTGCCGTTGTTGGGGACTTAAAATTCATCATCATCAAGAAGTCTCCCCGTCAAGGCACCATCAAGGCGTAGCAAAGAAGTTTTGGCGTCGTTGTCGGGGAGAAAGAAGTCTTCTGGCAAGGGGAGTCTCTCACTCTCAACCTCTTTATTTTGTTTATTGTCTTGTTTTTATTTTATGTCTTTTTTTCTCTTCTTTATAGCAAAAACACACAAAAAATAGTTTACTTTATAGCTGTTATTTATCTGTTTGCTTTTATTTTGCTACAATGAGTATTCCTGAAGTTGAGGTTCATTCTTTTAGGCAACAGGGGGAAGAGACTTTAAAAGATGCTTGGTATAGAATAAATGATGCTCATAATAGGTGTAGAAAAAAATATTCTACCTTGATACTCTTGAGGAATTTTTATGTTGGTATTACTAGCTGGTATAGGTATGTGTTAGATACTCTTACGGGTGGAAATTTTATAGGAACTCCTGCCTTGGAAGCCTGCAATTTGATTGAAAGTTTGGTAGGAGCGCCCCCCACTATAACTGTTAAAACTGAGACCACGTTGGAGGATGTTATTAATAAACTAAACTATTTGAAAATGAACTTACCAATTTTGTTTGATAATGCTAGCAAAGTTAATGAATCAATAATAACTATTGATAAAAGAATCACTGCTCTAGAAGCTGGCAACACTCATGATGATCAAAATTCTAGGATTGGTAACCTAGAGGAGGATATGGGAACTTTAAGCTCAACTTCTTCATCTCTTAAATTCAAAAAGGAGAAAGCCTTTGTGGGAAAAGAGTAAAGATTCATGTATGTTCCCAAGATAACTAAACCCAAATCTCAATATGTGCTAAAAATTGCTAAAGCGATTAATGGAACTAAGAGTGACCTTCATGTTGAATCTTCAGAAACACCTAGAGTGCCTATTTCTGCAGATAATGATTTATAGAAAGTTATAGATGTTTATGCTTCCTCACTTGAAAATACTTGAGTTGCTTTCTATGCCTAGCTGAAAGGCGTTAAAGAAAAACGCTACGGGAGACAACCGGTTTTATTTATCCGTTTTATTTCTCAGTGTTATAGTGTGACAACATTGTTGCAAATTCTCTACCATCCAACCCAAGATTTCATGCAAGGAAAAAACATATGAAGGTGGGCTTTCACCTTGTTCGTTAGCGTGTGGCTCAAAAGCAACTTCCGATTCGGTTTATCTCGTCTAAATATCAAATAAATGTAGTTTTGACTAAGTCACTTCCGATCCTACTATATGAGCATTGTAAATGCAATCTCAATCTCTCATATCCGATTGAGATAGAGAAAGAATGTCATTATTATATCTGACTTCGTTGGATATATAATTCAACAGTTAGCTTGTTAGCATTATTTCTGACTTAATTTATAATCTATATTTATAACTATAATTATATAATGGAAGCTACGTGAACCCTTAGGGCGACGTGCAACCTTCCTCAAACTCTACGCAACCTCTGCTTTTCTTCATGTTAGAATAGACAACACCAAACTATTTGTACTAAACATTTTTACTTATCTGTATCTCATTTTATAACTAATATTTTTAATTTTATGAAGTTTCGTTATAAAATTGCGGCTATTACCTTTCTATTAGCAATTTAGATCCACAACTCAATTGGAGGGCTAACATTTTATTAAGCTTCGTTATAAAACATGTGTTAGTACATAATAAAATTTATTTTTCCCTTTACACGATCCTAAGATATATTCAATATTAGCTTTCAATATTTAGTTGGAAGCAGTATACATATACTTTTTTCTTAACTACAATTCAATTTTTATATGAAAAGGGAAAATCATGTTAATCTACATATTAGAGGGGTACTGATATGTATTATAGTGTTTTGTGTTTGTTTCACCAAATTTAGTACCTTGAAATATATGGGTGTGTGTATTTTGTATGAACAAGTCTAACCGATATACTATGTATTTGCATGTTTAGTGTGTATGAGGTCTCAACCAGTGGTCTTCTCTAGAGTCCTTGACGAGTCTATTGAGATTATTTTCATTTGTTTCAACTTGATATACATGAGATTTACTCTGATTATCATGGAATCTAGTAAACTTTTGGTTTAGTTTGAGGGTATTTGGTTCTCAGCCACAGTTTGCCAAGCCTAAGTTTGACAAGTGTGTCAACCATAAAAGCGTAAGCATGACTAGGAGATTATTTTTTCCATCGGCCTAATTCAGGATGGCATGTTTCTTTATGAAATTAAGTGCTAAATGAAAGTTTTAATATCTAATGTTGTATTATTAGGACTTAGAGAACACGTTCACTACAATTTTTCCTTCGGTTAATTCTTAGTGAGAGTGTTTTCGACACAATTAATATTAATTTCTAATGAGAGTGTTTTAGGCACACTTAATGTTGATATGTCTAGGTATGAGCACTAATTTGCATGATCAAGTGTGTATCCTATTTAATTAGCTTTAGTATAGTGCCCACAAATTAATTTTATCAAGTTTTACTTAACCAAATTATAGTTTGAGTTCTTTTTATGTCCTAGTTAATTAATCTTGAGTATGTAGTAGCCCTATTTTTGTTTTTGCAAGAAAGTGAAAGGAGGGAGCATGTTTATTATACTCAAAAGGAAAATCCCAAAAATTTCAAAACCCTAACTATAACAGCAGATCCCAAATTTGAAAATAGCCAATTATTTATACTAACCATTTTTTTACTTAGCTCATTCAATCATTAGCATGTTTATTATACTCAAAAGTAAATCCCCAAAATTTTCAAAACCCTAACCCTAGCCACAATTCCCACGTGGGAAAACATCGAACTATTTATCTAAATCATAACTAATAAATATATTTCTATGAAATTTTATTCATTAGAATTCATCACATATATGTGTTAGTGAACTGTAATATATATTTTTCTTGTCACACAATTGTAAATTTTATTCAATATTTAGTTGGAAAAATAATATGAATAATATTTAATTGCTTAACATCAATTCCATTTCAATCTAAGCCAAATAAAAAAAATGAAAATCTTGTTAATTCACATATTGAAGTAGTATTTACATGTGTTATAGTTTTAATGATTGTATCAACAACTGTAGTATCTTTAAATATCTAGGTACATGGTTTTATTATGAACAATAAATGATATTATTATAGAGCTTTGTAGGATAGAATGTCTAGTGCGTATAAGGTGTCGACCAGTGGTGTCTCCTCTAGAGTCCCTGACAAATCTTTTGTACTCATTTTCCTATGTTTTGTCTTGATATACATGAGGTTTTCTTATATTATCTTGGAATATAGTAGAACTTTTACCTTAATTCTTATGTTACTTTTAGATGTAAATAGACATGTCATTCATCACAAAACCATCGCTTGCTATACGTGTTAACATGATAAACTTAAACATTAGGACATCCATGCATGTTTGTAAGTGGAAACTGAAATCGTGAACATACATTATGATTAGTTAGAACATGTAGCATGCATAACACGCACGATTATACCCTTGTTGATTCTTTTCTTATCCCAGTAGTTACAGTTTGTCTCCAAGATTCTTCTAGGAAGTGTAACGAACTACGGCTGGACCTAGGGACTCCCGTGAAGGCAAAACAATAGTGTTTTGAGAAAAAACGAGTAATCAATCAAAACAAAAACAAAAAACTTACGATACATATTGTACGTTCATGTATTTTTTGTGGACTGGAATAAATACTAACTTTCATTGTCTCGGTCGAGCTATGTTATCTATGAAATTACCTTCAAGATGCACAAATCGTTGGTTTGTAATTTCTAAACATGATACACCTGTATTTACGGACAGGTAGGAGAAATCAAGGAAGATATATGTAGTTGCAACCTTCCCTTGTTGAACATATTGTGTTGCTTTGCTTTGAGGTGCAAGCCTGCCTCACGCGGGTTGGAAATTTTTCGGTGGCTAGAGTTCTACTTTAGATCGCCAGTTATAGTCATGGCGTAACCCAACCCATTGTATCAAAAAATGTGCCCTCTTATCTAATGCGATGAGTTTAGCAGTAAATCTATGAAATCATCCATACATTGCATATCCAAATGAAATGAATTATAAGTGAACTTGTGAAGGCATGTACGCATTTGTTCGCTTTTATCATTTGATATCAATAGGAGTGCTTACGCAACTATGTGGATGCCTCAATCTTTGGAGGGCGTGTATAAACAAGCATATGTCCTCCGAGTCGGGTTGCACAAGGTCTGTGCACCTTACACCCCAAAATCCCTAGGATACCGGAGCATCAGCTCTCGTCTCAGGTGGCTGGTACCTCCCTTGACTAACAAAGAGTCGTAATTGTTCGAGGTCACGATACTGAAGGGGTCCCTGTGGATTAATCCCCATGAATTCTTGACCGAGGATCGAAGCCGTGGGCATAAATCACATGAAACCATGGGCTTTCCATCCATATGAATCAAAGTAAAATGGGAAGGCCACATAAGGATGACTCTCTGGTTGATCCAAAGGATGGACATGTCCAATAAAAAAAATGATGATAAAAAGTAGCATGGCTATCTTAGTAACGGCCCCTAGAGAACATAGCAACCATCCGAACAATGAAATAGCCATACATTTGAAAAACTTGCCTTAAAAGATTTGAATACATGACGCGACAAAAGAAACATTCTTGGGCTAAATGTGAAAGGTTATGGTAACGGAAAAGTATATTTCGAATCCTTCTGCAACTCGACCGAGCTAGAACTTTCTCTTCACGCCGTCTTGTTGGGATCACGCATGCCCACAAACCTACATGAATATCTCATAAACTCCTGCTTATCCTTCCGGTACAATGCCTTGGAGGATGTGGTAAATTTTCCCAGAACGACATTCTAGCCTTCTTTGCTTGCCAACAAGGCAATGATTCCCCAAGACAAGGTGTGGGTAGCCATGGTTTGGTCATACACATGGGTCGCCCCCTAGTAATTTCACATCATGAGAAAAACGTTCACAAGGCTCGGCCACAAAACACTTGGTAGATGGACAGACATGACCGTCATATCAAATACATACATCTAAAATAATAAATGAAGTATACTTCAAATATTCTTGTTTGAGGTTTGTGAATAAAGAGAGTGTTAAAACAGACAACAATGAACTATTTATACTAAGCATTTTTTTACTTATTTTTATTTTTTCAATCTCTAAATTATAAATAATATTTTTTTATGAAGTTGTATCTAGAAGCATTGACCACATACATATGTGAGTAAACATTAAAAATATATTTTCCTATTACACGATTCTAAATTATATTCAATATTGATTTTGAAATTTTAGTTGGATACAATAGTATGAATATTTGCTTCACCGCAAATTTTTCATTTTAATCTAAGCAACATGAAAAAGGAAAATCACGTTTTCCACACATTAAAATAGTAGTGATATGTATTATGGTGTTTTAGGCATGTTTCACCAATTTTATTACCTTAAAAAATCTTGATATGTGGTTTGCATGGACAAGTCTACTTGATAGCTGTGTAGGGTAGAATTTCTAGTGCCTATGAGGTGTCGACCCTCAGTGGTGTACTCTCGAATTCTTATTTTCCTTTGTTTAATGTTCATAAGGGTGACGTTTTCTCTGATTATCTTGGAATCTAAAATTTTCGTTATAGGTCTTCTATTCCTTTCGGATGTAATTTGGGATGCCATTCATCAGGAAACCATGCTTTGCTAAAGGTGTTAACATGATAAAACTTGAACATTAGGACATACTACATGCATGTTCATAAGCAAAGAACTGAAATCGAGCAGGAGCATTATGATCAGTTAGAACATGCAATATGCATAACACGGACGATTATACGCCGTGTGAGCGTACATTCAAGGCCAGTCCTACACTCGGCCTATTTTTGTACGTTATTCACACACGGTCAAACTATAAATGGAGAGACTACTCCACCACAAAAGCCGACTCGAAGGATGAGGGGTAATCTCCCTTATAGGTTGGCTTTCCATATGGGACGTGGAACTAAAATTGCGTAGCTTAACGGGTCAATAGAGGGTCCTAAGTCCTAAGAGCATCACTAGCAGATCCCTTAAAAGGGCCAACCCTTAAAAGTAACTGCTTTTCTACAGGTTCGGGAGGGAAAATGCAAACTAGCAGAACCCTTAAACCCTTAAAACCGTAAAAAAAGTACGGGTTGGAGCACAGTTTGGCCTGTCAACCCTTAACTGTGAGGGTTGGGGAGGGTTGCACGGTGCCAACCCCTACTCCTCTTCACCTCGCGCGCGGGAGGGAAAAACGCACCCGTCCCCACCGCCAGCTCCCGCCCGTCGGCACCTCCTCCGCCCCCGACGACCGGCGCTCGCCGCCCCGCCGCCATGGAGCGCCCACCGGAGGCCGCTCCCTCCGCCACCGCGGCCCCCGCCCCTTCTCCGCCCCCTGCCGCCCCTCCCGCCCCGGCCGCCCCTCCCGCTGCCGCCGCGAGCAAGGACGAGGTGGCCAAGGTGGTCGCGGCCACCCACGCCGGCACGAAGAGGCGGCGCGCGGGCACGCACATCGTCGCTCCTCCCGCGCCCGCCGCCGGCCCCTAACCCGCCCCGCCTCCCGCGCCCGTCGCCGCCCCTCCGATGGCCGCCCCGCGTCGTCGTCCCGCCGCGAAGAAGGTGCCCGGGAAGAAGACCACCGTCCGCCGCCCCTCCCGTGCGGCCACTGTCGCCCCTTCCGTGCCCGCCGCAAGCCTTCCGGTGGTCGCCCCCGAGGTGCTCGATGAAATGGCCGCACCAACCGGTTCGTTTATGGGTTGAGTTTGAGGGTACTGATATGTGCCCTCTGTTTACAACCCTTAAAACATCCAATTCTCGACCCTTATTCTGTTTTTAGGGGTTGGCCTTTTAAGGGTACCGCTAGTGATGCTCTAACACTCTGACTTGCTTTTTTCTTATCTTGACAGATCTAATTTTTCTTCAGAATTTCTAGGAAACGAATATTCAATCAGATAAAAAAAAACATTCTTATGATTCATTTTCTGTGCCTTAGTCGTCATTACAGTAGAGTCGCATTGTGCGTTTGTTTGTTGTCTGTTGACTTGAATAAATACTGACTTTCACTGTCTCAGTCCAGCTATGTTATCTCCGAAATTGCGTGCAAGCTGTACACATGTCGTTGGTTTCTACTTTCTAAACATGATACTGATGTATTCTTATTCGGACAGGTAGGCGAATAGTGGCACAGAGGCAGGTACACGATCGGTCCAAAGTTCAGAAATTGGAAAATGAAGTCTTTCAAAGACATCTGAATTATACAGCAGTAGCCTATATAAGAACTATCACTGGATCACTGGGCCATTGCTTTATTACTACTCAAAGGCCAAAGGTTAGAAGTGCGCAAGAAACAGAATCATGCATCCTGCGAGCATCATGGTTGTAGATCAAGCGCTCAACACTAGAGTAGATAAGAAAACAGAGGAAAAAAAGCATCGTCAAGGAAGGTATGCCAAGATCAGGTATAGAGATGGGCCTGCAAGATGACGACGCACAGCATGAGCAGCAAGCCAGCAATCCGTAGATGATGGCGTGGACAAGGATGGACACACAGCTGGCCTTCATGTTCATGAAGTCGACCGGCCGCTGCCGGCCGGGCATCTGCAGGATCCCTCCCGGGCATAGCAGAGCGAACAGCGCCGATGCTATGATTGCTGGCGCCCAGTCATGCATATTGCTTCACCGCAGACTGCACTACAACGCTACAGCTCTGCTAAGCCGGCAGGAGTTCAAGAGAGGAAGCAGTGGAAGCCGTTCGAGTATGTCTTCACGGAACAGAGCAAGAGGGTGACAAGGAACGTCCTTGGGCCTATTTCCTGGACGCGTTCGATTTCATGCGAGCTCGCTGCGACCGGCCTAGGGCTCCCTCGATCACGAAAGTTTCTGCGATCGCTTCCTTGGCTTCGACGGCGAACGCTGCTTCATCGACACCGTCTGCGCCTTCGCCAACTGCTCCTCGCCAGCCCCCTGGTCGACCAGGACCTTCCTGCAGGCCGTGTTGTCGCCATCCCTCGTCATGGCGGCGCCGCAGCGGCAAGGGCAGGGAGTGCAGCGCCCCCCGGGACCGGCTCCTGGTGGTAGGGGACGCGGCGCCGGCCGTGGTGCGCAGGTTGGGGTGGGCAGACCGGCGGCGGGCCCGCCTTTCTTCGCCCCGGTGCTGCCAGGTGCGGCTACTTTCCCACGGCCGGTGCTCCCGCAACCGGCGGGGGCTGTTTCGGCGCAGGACGCCGCGCCGGTGGCCACGGTGCCGACGATGCCTGCTGCCGCGGCGCAGACCGTGGTGGTGGCGGGTACAGCTCCTGCTGCCGCGGCGCCGATGATGCCCGCGGCGGTGGCTGTTCCTGCGGGTCAGAGTTTCGTCGTTGGGACGGTGGCGGCGGGGGGAGCGGGGAAGCGCAAGAACAAGAAGAAAAAAGTGACTCCCGCAGCTGTGGGTGCTGGGACTTCGCAGGGTGTGGCTGTAGCACCGACTTCCGCAGTTGAACAGCTGGCGCTAGTTGCCGCTGGACCCGGGGAGGTTGACGTTGCCGCGGCTCCGGTGAGGAAGACACGTTGTTGGAAGTGCGAGGTCGATACACATGCCACTAGAGATTGCCCCGTTGATCATTACTGCTATGTTTGTGACTCCAAGAAGCATCCCATGAAGAAGTGTCCCACCCTCAGACTTCCGAAGCCGGCGGTGTTTATTGGGCGAGTGGGGAGCAAGCACACGATGTTCTCTCAGTTCCCTGATGATCTCTTCCAGGAGTCGGATGCTTCCAGTGGACCTGTCGCGCTGGTTACGGTGGTGGGCACCGCCGCTACGGCAAAGCAGGTTGAGGTAACGGTGGCTCGTATGTGCTCTACCCCGAGGTGGAAGTGGGAGGCGCTGCCTGCTGGTGAGAACCGGTTCAAGGTGGTGTTCCCGTCTCTGGCAGAGTTGGAGAGGTTTGATGGGATGGATTTCGGGGTTCCATCACAGTCTACTAGGCTACTGTTCAGCAAGTGGGAGCCAGAGGACGTTGAGCCAAAACTTGAGTTCGAGCAGTCTTGGGTTCATGTGGAGGGGGTTCCAAATCCTTTGCGGCACTTCCTAGGCCTGTGGGCGGTAGGATCTCTCATCGGCATTACTCTGGATGTGGATCTGTTGGCTCTTCGTCGTAGAGGTATCGTTCGTCTGAGGATGGCGTTGTCGGATGATGAGGTGTTCAATAAGGTGGATGAGATAGGTCCGTACACTAACACTGATTGTGTGCTGCGTCTGAAAGGATATGGATTCACTTTCCGCCCAGAGCCCGAGGATTATGTGCCAGAGCCTGATTTTGTGCCTTATGCGTGGGACTGGAGAGTGCCGTCGGAGTCCTCTTCTCGGGGTGTGCGGGAGTCTGATATGCTTGGCTCTGCTACTGTCCCTGACGGAGACGCGGATGGTGCGGCGAGTATGGCTATCGATGCACCCACTGCGGATGGCGGTGATCATGTTCGTTCTCAGGCGATGGAGCTACTGCAGAGTTATGCATTAACGCCAGTTAACTTGTCTCCTACTACCCCTAGGGGCAAGGAAATTGTGCGGTTGATGCATTCCTCGGGTGGCTTTATTGCCGGGTTTGCAGGGAGGAGCGCGGGATCTTCTGGTGGATTGCAGGGTGCAGTTGGCACCCCGCTATCCGCTGCTCAGGCGACTCAGGCGGATGTCTCCTGCGACCTCGCCGCGCGTTTGGACGGGGCCCTATCGCCTTCGAGGACTTCTCCTGCGGGGTGTGGCGGCGAGCAGCTCCCAGTCGCACAGGCGGCAGTCGGTGGACGTGTGGCTGCGGCCGCTCAGGCGACGGCGGGCTGCAGGCGCGCGCCTGCTGCCACTGGGCCGCTGGAGGCTGCCAGCCCGCTGCCTGGGCCGGCCACGGCTGGGGTGGGCGGGACTTCGCTGCCCGTCGCCCAGGCGGCAGTCATCAGCGGTGGCGGGCCGGCGGTTCCCGGGCACGGCGGTGGGCCTGCTGTTTGCGCAGCGCAGGAGTCGCCTGTACGGTGCGTCTCACAGCTGGCCGCCGCGCAGGGGACTGTGTCAGCGCCGTTGGAGACGCCACCACGAGCAGGTTGCGGTTCGGTGGCTGTGGCCGGGGGGGTATCTTCTTCGCCATTACCCCCCTCCGCCGTGGCGCCTCCCTCTGTGGATCATGGGCAGCCAAAGAAGGGGTTGAGACGTAGTGCTCGCCACTTCGTTGCAGCGGACGGGGCTACACCGACTGATGAGGATGCGATGTCCAAGGCCATGCGGCGGAAAGCGGCATTGTTTTCGTCTTCGACCTTGGGTACGTCTTCTGCTCAGACTTCATTTCTTCCTTTTTCCAATGCAAAGATATCATCTAGTTTAGGTGCTATCGGTGTTTCATTAGGGAAGAATGATTCGGAAGTCACGATATCCACCAATGCGTTGAAGCATATGGAATTTGATCGTTTAACGGTCAAACCGAGCTCTTCAGCTAGGATGGATATACCTCATATGGATGATGATTCAGCGTATGCCTCTTCGGATGGACAACTTTTATCACATCTTGTGGGGGAAGTGACTGAGGTGGGGATGGATGATGAGGACGGGCTAGGATCTTTATTTGATCTCTATGCTTCCGGCCGGAAATCCAAAACCGCCAAACAAAAACGGAAACACTCACCGCGATATTCCGAGAGACCGCCTAAAAACCCAATTGTTTCCCGATGAATGGCTTATTCAGTAATAGCAGAGGTCTTGGTGACTTGGCTAAACATTTGAATATTGCACAATACGTCAAGGATCACAATTTGGAGTTTGTGGCGATCTCCGAATCCGGAAGGAGAGATTTCCAAGCGAGTGTTCTGAACCGCCTCTCAGGGGGTTTAGACTTCACTTGGCACTCTATCCCTCCACGTGGTAGATCGGGTGGCATTCTACTAGGCGTTAAAACTGACTCCTTTGATGTGTTAGCAAGGTCGGATGGTGATTTTCATATTAAATTACACCTCCGTAACCGTGCCGACAACTTCATATGGAGTTTAGTCGCTGTGTATGGTGCCGCCCAGGAGGAGTTTAAGGAGGCTTTTCTACGTGAGCTGGTTAACTTGGCGAATAATAATCCACATCCAATTTTAATTGGAGGAGATTTTAATTTGCTGAGGTTCCCACACGAGAAAAGTCGGGGACGGTTTGACGGTCATTGGCCTTTCTTATTTAACGCTGTCATTGATAGCTTGGATTTGAGAGAGGTGTACATGACCGGACGACAGTTCACCTGGGCAAATAGTCTACCGGAGCCGACATACGAGAAACTAGACCGCGTATTAATGAGTACCGATTGGGAAGATAATTTCCCTTTGGTCACGGTACGCGCTCTAGAACGCATTGAGGCTCTGTCGGACCATGCTCCCCTTCTACTTTCAACTGGCACATCAAAACCAAAAGGCCAGACACAGTTCAAGTTGGAACTAGGTTGGTTTTTGAGAGACGGTTTTGATGAACTAGTAAAGAAAGTCTGGTGCAAACCGGTCTTAGGTGATAACCCGATACAGAGATGGAATAATAAAATGCGCAATGTGCGTAAATATCTCCGTGGTTGGGCGAGACATACGACCGAGATGTTAAAGAAAGAGAAACATCGTCTTTGTTCCATTATTGATGAGTTAGATCGACTCGCTGAAACTAGGTTGCTATCTACGCAAGAGATTGAACTAAAAAGTCAATCCAATGCAAAAGTAGCACAAATGTTGCGGGAAGAGGAACTCAAATGGTATCAAAGATCGAAAGCTCAATTCATTCTCGAAGGAGACTCGAATACTAGGTATTTCCATAATGTTGCCAATGGCAGACATAGGAAAAAACGGATTCAATGTCTCCATCAGGATGAAGGTATCATTGAGGGACAAGAGTTTCTCAAGGCCTATATCACAAAGTTCTATAAAGATCTGTTTGGGGCTCCTGAAGTAGGTAGTATTACCATGGATGAGAGCCGCACAGATGATATTCCCCAAGTTTCAATGGAAGAAAACGCTTTTCTTAATGCTCCCTTCTCTGAAGAGGAGATAAAGAAGGCTATATTCCAAATGGAACATAATAAGGCACCTGGTCCAGATGGTTGTCCGGCGGAGTTCTATCAGCATTTCTGGGAAATCATTAAACATGATCTCATCGAGATGTTTGATTGCTTACAGAGTGGACATCTGGAGTTGTATCGCCTTAATTTTGGGGAAATCGTTTTGTTACCTAAGGTTTTGAACGCAGAAAGGATACAACAGTATCGACCAATCTGCCTTCTTAACGTTAGTTTCAAAATCTTTACAAAGGTTGCAACTATTAGGCTAAATTCAGTGGCAGATCATGTGGTAAAACCTACACAGACTGCTTTTATGCAGGGTAGGAATATCCTAGATGGGGTCGTGACCTTACACGAAACCGTACATGAGTTGCACACGAAAAAGCTTAATGGGGTAATTCTTAAAATAGACTTTGAAAAGGCCTATGATAAAGTGAATTGGGAGTTTCTACAACAAACTCTGAGAATGAAAGGATTTTCAGAGGAGTGGTGTACTCTAGTTCGCAGCTTCGTAGTTGGAGGTAGCGTGGCTATCAAAGTCAATGATGATGTTGGCCGATACTTCCAAACTAAGAAAGGCTTGAGACAAGGTGATCCGCTATCGCCCATATTGTTTAATATTGTGGCAGATATGTTAGCAATCATGATCGATCGAGCCAAGGAAAATGGCCTAATTGAGGGAGTAATTCCACATCTAGTCGATGGGGGATTGTCTATCCTTCAATATGCAGATGATACAATTCTTTTTATGGAACACGATTTGGAGAAAGCGGCGAATCTGAAATTAATTCTTTCAGCGTTCGAGCGATTATCCGGATTAAAAATCAATTTCCATAAAAGTGAATTGTTCTGCTTTGGCGAGGCACAAGATGCAGTTGCACAGTATACCGAGCTATTTGGTTGCGAGCAAGGTCAGTTTCCTATTAAGTATTTGGGAATACCAATACATTACAGGAGACTGACTAATGCAGAATGGGCTCAAGTCGAAGAGCGTTTGCAGAAACGGCTAGCTAGTTGGAAGGGAAAATTGTTGTCACTGGGTGGACGACTGGTACTCATTAATTCAGTCCTTACTAATATGGTACTGTATATGATATCATTCTTCCAGTTACCTAAAGGAGTCTTAAAAAAATTGGACTACTTCCGATCAAGATTCTTTTGGCAGGGTGACAACGAGAAAAAGAAATATCGATTGGCCAGATGGGATGTAGTTTGTCGTCCACGAGATCAGGGTGGGCTTGGTATTCATGACCTGCAAGTCAAGAATTCAGCCCTACTTGGTAAATGGATTTTTAAACTACTTACCGAAGATGGCGTATGGCAGACCATCCTGAAACGTAAATACATAGGTTCGAAAGCAATATCACAGGTTATGTGGAAACCAGGTGATTCACACTTTTGGGCTGGACTCATGGCGAATAAAAATAAGTTTTTTCGCTATGGGGTATTTAAGATTAAGGATGGATCACAGATACGGTTCTGGGAGGATAAGTGGTTAGGTAATACCACACTCAGAGAACAGTATCCGGCCTTGTACACGATAGCGCGACATAAGGATGATACGCTGGCTACAGTCATGCAAACATCACCTCCTAATGTTACGTTTCGACGAGATTTACTCGGGCCTCGACTTGCGTCTTGGCAAAACCTGGTTGATAGATTAACGAGGGTTACTCTTACACTAGGCGCTGATGAATTTCGTTGGAAGATCACTAAGAATGGTATGTTCTCGGTGGATTCCATGTACAGGGCTCTGATCCAAACGGATATGCCAGTCGATACCTTCAAAAATGTATGGCGTATGAAAGTGCCGCTGAAGATTAAGATCTTCGCGTGGTACCTTCGTAAGGGGGTCATACTCACAAAGGATAATCTTGTCAAACGTAATTGGCATGGGAGCTCTAAGTGTGTTTCTTGTTCTCATGATGAGACAATTAAACACTTATTCTTTGATTGCACATTTGCGCGTTCTATATGGTCCGCTATCCAAATGGCTTCGAATCTATATCCCCCTACTTCCGTTGCGAATATATTCGGCAATTGGTTAAACGGGGTTGATAAACGATTTAAGACTATTATTAGGGTAGGAGCGCTTGCCGTTATTTGGTCGCTCTGGCTATGTAGAAATGACAAGATTTTCAATGATAAAATGTTTTCTCGTATGCAGGTTCTATTCAGGAGCACAGGTATTCTCCGTTCGTGGTCCACATTACAACGAGGGGAGTTACGAGGCCTTTTTACGGAGGCATGTGCACGACTGGAGCAGGTGGCGAGGGATATTTTTATCCCACATGGATGGCCGCTTGATCTTCGGATAGAGGCTCCATAGCATCGACAGCCTACAGCGGATGTTTTGTAGCATTGTCGTTCTGTTTATTTCCAGTTTCGGATTTCGGCTGTGTGCAACTCACGATGCAGAGGCCGGGTGTAATGCTTAAACCTTTTGAGTAATAAAGCCCTTTATCAAAAAAAAAATGAAGATATTATAAGCCTCGGAAGATAAGGAACACTATGAAAAGTAGAGCATCGGGTACCGAGCACAGTTCCATGTAGGCATGTAGCGAGGGAATCAGTGGACTGATTGATTTAGGGAGACATCGTGAAAGCATATTAGCATCCAATCAAATACTTTTGGTCATGGAAACGTGGCTTTTGGAGGTCTTTAGAGCAACCCTACTAATCCCGAAAAGTGACCAAGCCGCAAACTAATCGTCAGTTTACCGTTTCAGGTGAAAAAAAAGATACCAATCAGATCATGCAAAAAGATTTGTACGGCAAATTTTTTGGGAAACCCGGAAACAATCTCTCAATCCCGCATATACCCAGTACTAGTTGTATGCTCGTGCGTTGCTACGGATTTTCAGATTTGTTTTTTACTCGAATATGTAAACATAATGCATGTAAAATTTAAATGAAAATACCATCCAGCCGAGATAAGGAGCATGCAATCTATGTTATTTCAAGGTACAGCCATGTTTTTTTTTCAAGGAACAATCATGCTTTTGATCATTGCTTATATCATCTCTTCCCTTTGGTAGCAGCCTCTCAACTTCACTTATTTTACCATCCATTGTATCACCGGTGTGCTTCATAGTCATCTTACTCCGACAATCTTTCATCATTGCACTATAATTGTGCCTTGTAGTCACCCTAGTTTAAAAGCACCGCCACTAAAATTTTCCGAAGATGCTTGCCTGGTAGGATACCTACCCAAGCCTAAGGTGAAGAATGATATCTCTTGGGAGTTATAGCATTTGTTGAACTTGTGCTGAACTTTATCATGGCATACTCCTTTTCCAAACAGATTGAAAGGTGAAGAGATTTAGGTTTCCAGATTGTGTTGCACTATAATATACCTTTTCAATAAGTAACAGAACCTTTAGAAATTAACCCGGACAATCTAATGCTAATGCTTCATTATAAATAGCCTACACACCAATATGATAGACAACTTACTTGCATACACATTCACGTGGACAACTTCACCACATACAATACATATCCTTTGCACACAATTTCCACACACAAAAAGCCTTTTGATCCCTCATATGGCTTTCAGACAATTTTTATTACACAATCTTATGTCCAATAGTTGTTATTGTTCACTCTAAACATGAAAAACTTGTATATTTGATATATCCAACACTGTTCGAAAAGCATCTCTTGTGTTCAACATACTACAGCCAGTAACATGAGTTGCAGAGAATATGATTGGCACTAATCCACAAATAGCTGCCACGGCCTCCGCCCTCTCGAGATGGAACTCTCTATACCATACGGACCTCGACCTTAGGGCTGCAATCTCCAGCGAACTCATTTTCAGGCTCGACCAGGCAATGGACAGCCGCCAACTCACTGTGGAAGAACGCCAATTCAGATCCATGCTGAAGATCAACTGCCTCGGAATTGCAGCGGTACAAAGGACAATGTGGCGACAGCGTTCGAGGATCCAATGGCTCCGAGAAGGAGATGCAAGCACCAGATTTTTTCATGCCAAGGCGTCTGCAAGGCGACGCAAAAATTTCATCCACCGGATTGAATTTGGGGACGCTGTTCTCACCGATCAAGAGGACAAGGAAGAGGCCATCAGGGAGTACTTCAATGGACTTCTTGGCACCGCGCACTGCAGGCAGCACACGCTAAACCTTCAGCAGCTAGGCATCTCCCCACTCGACCTCTCAGAGCAAGATAACCGAATATCCCCCTAGAGGTGCGTGCTGCCTTGATGGAGATGCCATCTGACAAAGCCCCAGGGACTGACGGCTTCACAGCCCTGTTCTTCAAGAAATGCTGGCAGCTGATCTCACCTGACATCATGCGGGCAATAGGTGCCCTCGAGCAATGCACCTCGAGGAACCTGCATCTTCTCAACTCAGCCACCATGATACTATTGCCGAAAACACCTGACGCTGCCCAACCCAAGGATTTTAGGCCCATATGCCTTGTGCATTTCTTTGCCAAGCTATTCGCAAAGGTACTTGCCTTGCGACTCCGTCCGCGAATGCACGAGCTAGTCCACCACTGCCAGAGTGCCTTCATTAAGGATCGCACGATCCACGACAACTTTGTGTTCGTTCGTGCCCAAGCCAAGCTACTCAGACAGAAGAAATCTCCAGCCCTACTGCTAAAGCTCGACCTGCAAAAGGCATTCGACTCCCTATCTTGGGAATTTCTCCTCGAAGTCCTTGAGGCAAAAGGATTCTCCAGGAAATGGCGCAATTGGATAGCCTGCCTACTGCTCACAACCTCAACCAAGATCAACGTCAACGGTGCCCTAACCGAGGCCATCGCTCACAAGAGGGGACTGAGGCAGGGAGATCCTCTCTCTCCCCTGCTCTACGTCATCGCCTCCGATATCCTGGCAGCCATGTTTGCCCTTGCTGACAGTCTGGGTGTCCTCAAAACCAGCCGCCACCTCCAACCAAGCTGCAGGCTATCAATGTACGCCGACGACCTCATGATCTTCAGTGAGCCAGAGCAGCAAGACCTACAATCAATCAAGCACATGCTACAATGTTTCGGTAACATCTCAGGGCTACGCACTAACTTCTCCAAGAGCACCATCATTCCCATACAATGCACAGACCTTGATGTCGAGGCCCTCGCTGCTGTGCTCTCTTGCCCAATACAACAATTCCCATGCACCTACCTGGGATTACCTCTGTCTGACAAACGCCTACGCAAAGGGGACCTGCAGCCGGCGCTTGACAAGCTGTACGGCAAGATCAAGGGCTGGAACAAGGCACACTTCTCCCTCGACGCCAGACTGCTACTGGTAAAACACGTGCTCTCAACCATGCACATCCATCAGCTACTTGTCATAGACCCACCGAAATGGTTCATCAAGGCAATTGACAAGCTGCGCCGGGGATTCCTTTGGGCCAACGATGAAGTTGCTCCGGGTGGGAGATGTCTTGTGCGATGGCCGGTGGTATGCAGGCCTGTCGAGTTCGGTGGACTTGGCATCATTGACCTGCACCGCAAGGCCACGGCGCTGCGCGTGCGCTGGCTGTGGCGCTCTTGGACCGAAACTAACAAAGCTTGGATTGGTCTCCCCCTGGCAATCGATATGCAGGCCAAAAACCTGTTCAACGCAGCGGTTATCTTCAGGCTAGGGGATGGGCAACGCATTGCGTTCTGGCATGATCCATGGCTAGCAGGTCAGAGCATCGCCGTCCTAGCTCCAGCCCTCTTTCAGGCATGCACCATGCGCAACCTGAGTGTCGCCCAGGCGCTAACTGATGGGAAATGGACAAGACACTTCAAGAAGGAGCTCTCGATGGAAGCAATCATCCAATTCCTAAACATCCACGCTGCGGTTGCCAATGTTCACCTCCAACCTGACATTGCCGACACCGTGACATGGCGCTGGAACCCTAATGGACAGTACTCGGCACAGTCTGCATATGAGATGCAGTTTGAAGGTTCAACGCGTTCGCCTTTCCCTGACATCATCTGGGACAACGACGCACCTCTGAAGTGCAAGGTTTTTGGATGGCTTGCAACCCTTGGCAAATGCAACACTGCCGACAATCTGATCAAGAAGGGCTGGCCGCATAATGCAGCCTGCGTGCTATGCCTCAGCGAGCAGGAAACCGCGCTGCACCTACTAGCCACATGCCCTGTTGCCATCAGAATTTGGGGGAAAGTACTGAATCATGCGCAGCTGCCCTCCATACTCAGCCCCGCACAAACCACGGCATCCCTGGAGTCTTGGCTTTGCGACACCCGCAAGGCCCTGCCGCCACCTCTACAGAAGAACTGGACATCGCTCGCGCAGCTAACCTGGTGGACCATCTGGAAAGAACGGAACAACAGGATTTTCAACAACAAAGCAAGCTCCATCGGCAGGGTTTTAGAGATGATCATCCAGGAGGCGAGAAACTGGAGCTATGCCGGCAAAAATAGAGCTTCTGGACTGCTGTCAAGACCAAGAGAACCAGACTGATGTCTAGCCACCTAGCCGTTTAGCCGTAGCCGTGCTGTTTTCCTTGTGTTCTTTGGGCTCTTGCACATATTTTCGTTTTTTTGCCCACCTTTACACCTTGTACTTTTTCCTATCTTATATTAGAACAAGTCATTTGACCACATTCTCTTTTTCGCTCGCAGTTGTTTGTCAATGTTAATTAATCTAACACTACAACGTTAAATTTGTCTATTTAAGTCATAAAATGTTCAAAACATGCGCCATAGTGCCATACACAAGAATTAAAGAACACCCTATACAAAGATCTCTGGATGGTAGCAAAGGGAAAAAATGAAGGAAAATAGGCATGTATCCTTTTCACTTCACAGATAACATTTGTAAATAGCTTATTTGGTCCCAGGCATTGATGTGTAGCCTATTTTTCAAAATATTCTCGTACAATGACAATTTACAACTGAGTGAAATTTGAGGATCTTATATCATGAAAAGGAGAGTCAAAATTTAAGCTATGAGCGCATACATTTAAGGTAAATGAATGGTTACCATTACTATGCAGCTCGTTTTACTTCCCGTAATTCTAATACCGTTTTGACAAAATCATCCTCTAAATGACCAGGAGCCCAAACTTACAACGGTATTCTACTGTATACGTAACAGACAAGAAAATATACGTAATAAATACCACGAAATTTCAGTACAACATATTCAGAAGTGGATTTTGTTCATTCTTGCTTGATCATGGGCAAGATTGAAGTTTACCCCAGGGGCTCCAATTATGCGCCTCCCTGTGACAAGGCAAAAGCAATTCTGCAACTAACTTGAAGCCTGATTATGTAAAAGCCATCACTCTCACAGCACGAGTGTACCTTGAATGAACAGACACGTCAATATAAGCCTACATCAAGCGCAACAACGATCTTGTGCTCCAGAGTTCAGAGGGCAAACCTGTACCCGTTATAGCAATGAACTTCATGGACAGTTTAACTATACACCATACTTATCTCCGGTTTTGTGCGATTCGGCATCATGTACGTATGAACATATAACTAACTTTTTCAAAGAAAGGAGAGAGAAGAGTAACTCATCTAGCTCCAACCCTTCCATCATATGGCACTTCTAAGTAAGAAAATGAAGTTCAATAGTCATGGTGATTAGATAAAATAAAAAATTAGAAAGAAACAAAAACCTTCGTTACCTGATATTTATGTTGTGTAGACACCGTAATCTCGGATCGAAATGTCCAATTTCTAGCCCTTGGAAGATTTATGACTTTCAGCATTGTCGTTACCCTAAACTACTGAATACAAATACTCGGTTATAATCGGCCGTACCCTTCTTCCATGTGGCTTTTTCTTACCCAAATTGTGAATAAGGTGGTTCGACCATGCCGGGGAGAAACATCTTAGAAGAAGTTGTTATCCTTCATGAAACTATTCATGAACTTAAGAAAAAGAATTTGGATGGGGTCATTTTTAAAATTGATTTTGAGAAGGCGTATGGTAAGGTCAAATGGCCCTTTCTCCAACAAGCTTTGCGTATGAAAGGTTTTGCACAAGAATGGTGCAAAATGATTATGCAATTTGTTCATGGAGAAAGTGTAGGTATTCGGGTGAATGATGATATTGGTTATTATTTCCAAACACGAAAAGGACTTAGGCAGGGAGATCCTTTATCTCCGGTCCTTTTTAATATAGTGGCAGATATGTTGGCTGTTATTATTGCTAGGGCTAAGGAAAATGGAAAAATTGGGGGTATAATTCCTAACCTAGTTGATGGATGTCTGTCTATACTCCAGTACGCTGATGATACTATTCTTTTCTTAGAGCATGATCTTGATAAGGCTCTAAATCTAAAGTTAATTTTGTGTATCTTTGAACAATTATCGAGTCTCAAGATTAAGTTTCATAAGAGTGAAGTTTTTTGTTTTGGAAAGGCTAAGGAGGTAGAGGATCAATACAAACATATTTTTGGTTGTGAGTCTGGATCTTTACCTTTTAATTATTTGGGAAACCCTATCCATCACAGAAAACTGACCAATTCTGAATGGCACCCAGTAGAGAGCCGTTTTGAGGACAAACTTGGGTGTTGGAAAGGTAAACTATTATCTTACGGTGACCGCTTAGTGCTGGTTAATTCAGTGTTAACTAGTTTACCCATGTTTATGCTCTCCTTTTTGGAAATTCCAATTGGAGTTCGTAAGAGACTTGATTTTTATAGATCTCGTTTTTCTGGCAGAGTGATGAGAACAAATGAAAATATAGATTAACAAGATAGAATATTATATGTAGACCTAAGGATCGGGGTGGATTAGGGGTGGAAGTGCTAAAGCTAAAAAATAAGTGTTTACTTAGTAATTGGATTTTTAAGATTCTTATTGAGGATGGTGTTTGGCAGGAATTATTGCAAAACAAATACCTTCATAGTAAATCTTTAGCTCATGTTGAAGCACAACCTAATGATTCTCCCTTTTCGAAAGGTTTGATGAAAGTAAAGGAGGACTTCTTTAGTAGAGGTTCCTTTAAAATTGGTAACAGGGAGGGAACTAGATTTTGGGAAGATATTTGGTTAGGTCCAACTCCACTCTCAGATCAATACCCTCTCTTATATAATATTGTGCAATATAAAAATGTTTCTGTACATGATGTATTTCTCAATGGTCCACCTATTAATATTTCCTTTGTAGGAATTTAATAGGTAATACGTGGGATATGTGGTCTCATCTCTGTTTGCGATTGATGAATATTTCTTTGGTTGACTCTGAGGATAAGTTTCATTGGAATTTGACATAGAATGGGTTGTTCTCTGTTAAATCCATGTATGAGGATATGATGAATGGTCATGCAATATTTCTAAAAACTTATTTGTGGAAATTAAAGATCCCTCTGAAGATTAAAATTTTCATGTGGTTTTTAGATAAGAAGGTTCTGCTAACTAGAGATAATTCAGCTAGAAAAGGTTGGAAAGGTGACACACATTGTTCCTTTTGTGGGAACGAGGAATCTGTTGAACACCTTTTTATTTCTTGTCCTTTTGCTAAGCTAGTGTGGCATGTGGTTTTTTGTACCTACAATATTTCACCCCATCTAATGTTACAAACATGTTTGGGAATTGGTTAAATGGGATCGATAACAAGTCTAAAGATATGATAAGAATTGGAGTATCGGCTATTTGTTGGGCCATTTGGACTTGTAGGAATGATGTTGTTTTTAACAAGATGCTTTTCACGTCTTACAGGTTATCTTCAAGGCAGCACATTGGATCCAACTATGGGCTTTCCTACTACCTTCGGATCAGGGGAAGCTTATGGTGGATGGCTGCAGACGTCTCCTTACGGTGGCACAGGATTTTTTCTCCCGAGATACGTGGCGGCATATTAATAGGCTTTCGTAGTTTTATTACTGTTGTTGGTTTTAAGGGAGATTACTCTTTCTGTAAGGTTGTGCTCGTTGTGACCTCTATTCGCTTGTAAATCTATACTATGATACTCAATAATTAATAAAGGATGTGTGCATCACTCGATGCAGAGGCCAGGGTTTACCCCCGTTTCAAAAAAAAACTGCATTTTCCCCAAACTATCGTCCATCACCGGTCCACCAATCATGGAAACTCGTGACATATTATTTCCGAAGTCCCACCTCAGTGTGGAGTTCAGCTATTCTGTTCTCAACCAGCAGCCTCATATAATCCCCAAAATTTGGTATTCGTCCGGCGAGCCTGTGATTATCCCTCTCATGAACATTCACAGAGAACACACAATATAAGTAACACTCGACAGACATTACTCCTGTTTAGATATAATATCTATATGTGTAAATATTCTGACTTTAACTCGCAACAACAGTGGCGGATCTAGGAATTCTCCGTTGGGTATGCCGCCATAAAAAAATTATTTGCTATATCAATTATATTCATTAAACAATTCAATAAATAATTATAAATTTAAATTGTAATGTGGTAGATAAGAAATAAAAACTATGTAAATAACTGACTAAGTATGAAAATTGCATAAAGTACCGTGCAACGACTACGGTGGCCTTATTGTCGTGAAATCCTGACGTTGACGAAAGACTCTTGTTGAACGGAGGTTTGCGGTTGTCGGCGAGACGCCATCTATAATTATAGCTAGACAATTTAACCCGACTCTTTCCGGCTAGAAAAGTCATACATTCAGACTACATCTAAATCTTATACATTGAAACTTAGATAAGTACAGAAAAAACATGGACACAAATATGCAATGACGGAATACCTAGCAGAACATCAGAATACCTACACGGAAAATGACATACACTCAGATAATTAAGAATACCTAGCAAGTAGCTGGACATCAAGTCGTTCCGTTCGTGGCCAAGATCGCTTGTCGCAGTATAGCAAAGTACAAAGGCCTTGAATTGGCAAGGGCAAATCGGCACCGTAGCCACCAATTAGCAGAGTACCAACGCAGGCTAGATCCCTAGGCCGAGGCTATGCAGGGATGTTTCAGATCAATCGATCGATTCGATTGCGAGACGGACGAGAAGATGCAGGCGTCGCGTGGCGCTGAAACCGCTCGCTTCCATCCAGTAGGATATACGTAGATGGGCCGCAGGCACCATCAACTGGGTCAAGTACCTACAAAAGCACAAACATTCTCTTTGACCCACTGGAAGTCCGGAGCTAACTTTTGCAGATTTGGATGTATGGTTAATCAAACATTTATAGCTTACCCAGAAGGTAGGAGGATTTGAACCAAAGGAGACAACGTAGATTTAGCATTGTTTCAGATCACTTGACCTCCTCCGTGCATCCAGTCTATCATGTCTTCCATTGCTAAAGCAGCCACCTGGAAACATGCCGGCAGAAAAATAATGGGTAAAGTTGCGCTAGCTCTCCCCTTCCTTGCAATCCGTCCTGCTGGTCGAAGTAGAATAGCACAATAATGCTGATGAGGAGCAGGTTGCCCAGTGGTCCGCTCTAGAGTCAATGTCGAATCTACTGGACTTCTTTTCCTTTGTTTCATCTTGATACACATAATGTTTTCTTTGATTATCTTATAATCTCGTAAAACCCTAGTTTAGTACTTCTGATTAGGATGGGCATTAAACCGTAAGCATGACTAGGAGATTATTGTTTCCATCGGCCTAATTCCGTATGGCATGTTTATTTGTGAAATTAAGATCTAAATGAAAGTTTTAAGATCTAATGTTGTATTATTAGGACTTAGCAAACACGTTCACTAAAATTTTCCTTCGGTTCATTCTCAGTGAGAGTGTTTTCGACGCAATTAATATTAATTTGTAACGACAGTATTTTAGGCACAATTAATGTTGATATGTCTCGGTATGAGCACTAATTTGCATGATCAAGTGTGTATCCTATTTAATTATCTTTAGTATAGTGCCCACAAATTAGTTTTATCAAGTTTTAATTAACCAAATTATAGTTTGAGTTCTTTTTTATGTCCTGGTTAATTAATCTTGAGTATGTAGTAGCCCCCTTTTTTTTTTTGCAAACAAGTGAAAGGAGGGAGCATGTTTATTATACTCAAAAGGAAAATCCCAAAAATTTCAAAACCCTAACCCTATGAGCAAATCCCATATTTGAAAATACCCAATTATTTATACTAAGCATATTTTTACTTAGCTCATTCAATCATTAGCATGTTTACTATACTCAAAAGTAAATCCCCAAAATTTTCAGAACCCTAACCCTAGCCACAATTCCCACGTTGGAAAACATCAAACTATTTATCTAAATCACTAACTAATAAATATATTTCTATGAAATTTTATTCAGTAGAATTCATCACATACATGTGTTCGTGAGCTGTAATATATATTTTTCTTGTCACACAATTGTAAATTTTATTCAATATTTAGTGGAAAAAATAATATGAATAATATTTAATTGCTTAACATCAATTCCGTTTCAATCTAAGCCAAGAAATAAAAAAGAAAATCCTGTTAATTCACATATTGAAGTAGTATTTATATGTGTTATAGTTTTAATGATTGTATCACCAACTATAGTATCTTTAAATATCTAGGTACATGGCTTTATTATGAACAATAAATGATATTATTATAGAGCTTTGTATGGTAGAATGTCTAGTGCGTATAAGGTGTCGACCAGTGGTGTCTGCTCTAGAGTCCCTCACAAATCTTTTGTACTTATTTTCCTATGTTTCGTCTTGATATACATGAGGTTTTCTAATATTATTTTATAATCTAGTAGAACTTCTTCCTTAATGCTTATGTTCCTTTTAGATGTAAATAGACATGTCATTCATCACAAAACCATCGGTTGGTATACGTGTTAACATGATAAACTTAAACATTAGAAGATCCATGCATGTTTGTAAGTGGAAACTGAAATCGTGCACATACATTATGGTTAGTTAGAACGTGTAACATGCATAACACGCATGATTATACCCTTGTTGATTCTTTTCTTATCCTAGTAGTTACAGTTTGTCTTCAAGATACTTCTAGGAAGTGTAACAAACTATGGCTGGACCTACGGACTCCCGTGAAGGCAAAACAATAGTGTTTTCAGAAAAAACGAATAATCAATAAATAAAAACTTACGATGCATATTGTATGTTCACGTATTTTTTGTGGACTGGAATAAATACCAACTTTCATTGTTTCGGTCGAGCTATGTTATGTATGAAATTACCTACAAGATGTACAAATTGTTAGTTTGTAATTTCTGAACATGACACAACTGTATTTACGGACAGGTAGGAGAAATCAAGGAAGATATATGTAGTTGGAGCCTTCCCTCATCGAACATGTTGTGTTGCTTTGCTTTGAGGTGCAAGCCTGCCTCACGCGTGTTGGAATTTTTTCGGCAAGAGTAGAGTCTGCTCTTGGCTAGAGTTCTACATAAGATCACCACTTATAGTCATGGCGTAACCCAACCCATTGTATCAAAAAATGTGCCCTCTTATCTAATGCGATGAGTTTAGCAGTAAATCTGTGAAATCATCCATTCCCCCTTTTCCTTTATTTCTCAACAAGATGTACATTGCATATCCAAATGAAATGAATGATAAGTGAACTTTTGAAGGCATGCACGCATTTGTTCGCTTTTATCATTTGATATCAATAGGCGTGATTACGCAACTATGTGGATGCCTCAATCTTTGGAGGGCGTGTATAAACAAGCATATGTCCTCCGTGTCGGGTTGCACAAGGTCTGTGCACCTTACACCCCAAAATCCCTAGGATACCGGAGCATCAGCTCTCATCTCAGGTGGCTAGTGCCCCCCTTGACTAACAAAGAGTCGTAATTGTTTGAGTTCACGAAACTAAAGGGGTCCTCGTGGATTAATCCCCATGAATTCTTGACCGAGGATCGAAGCCCTGGGCAGAAATCACATGCAAACCATGGGCTTTCCATCCATATGAATCAAAGAAAATGGGAAGGCCACATAAGGATGACTCTCTGGTTGAATCAAAGGATGGACATGTCCAAGATAAAAAATGATGATAAAAAAGTAGCATGACTATCTTAGTAACGGCCCTAGAGAACATAGCAACCATCCGCACAAATGAAATAGCCATACATTTGAAAAACATGCCTTAAAAGATTTGAATACATGACGCGACAAAGGAAACATTATTGGGCTAAATGTTAAACGTTATGGTAAAGGAAAAGTATAATTCGAATCCTTCTGCAACTCAACCGAGCTAGAACTTTCTCTTCACGCGGTCTTGTTGGGATCACGCATGCCCACAAACTTACAAGAATATCTCATAAACTCATCCTTATCCTTCCAGTACATGCCTTTGTGGATGTGGTAAATTTTCCCAGAACGACATTCTAGCCTTGTTTTCTTGCAAACAAGGCAATCATGCCCCAAGACAAGGTGTGGGTATCCATGGGTTGGTCATACACATGGGTCGCCCCCTAGTAATTTCACATCATGAGAAAAGAATAAATGAAGAGAGTGTTAAAACAGACAACAATGAACTATTTAGACTAAGCATTTTTACTTATTTTTATTTTTTCAATCACTAAATTATAACTAATATTTTTTTATGAAGTTGTATCTAGCAGCATTGACCACATACATATGTCAGTGAATATTACAAATATATTTTCCTATTACACGATTCTATTATATTCAATATTGATTTTGAAATTTTAGTTGGATACAATAGTATGAATATTTGCTTGACTGCAAATTTTTTCATTTTAATCTAAGCAACATGGAAAAGGAAAATCACGTGTGAAACACATTAAAATAGTACTGATATGTATTATGGTGCTTTAGGTATGTTTCACGAATTTTGGTACCTTGAAAAATCTTGATATGTGGTTTGTATGCACTAGTCTACTTGATAGTTGTGTAGGGTATAATTTCTAGTGCCTATGAGGTGTCGACCAGTGGTCTACTCCCGAATTCTTATTTTCCTTTGTTTAATGTTCATAAGCGTGACATTTTCTCTGATTATCTTGGAATCTAATCCGAACATGCAATATGCATAACACGGAAGATTATACTCCGTGTGAGCGCAAATTCAAGATCAGCCCTACACTCGGACTATTTTTGTACGTTTATTCACACACGGTCAAACTATAAATGGAGAGACTACTCCATCATAAAAGCTGACTCGAAAGATGAGGGGTAATCTCCCTTATAAGCTGGTCTTCCATATGGGACGCGGAACTAAAATTGAGTGGGTGTGTTTGGTTTGAGAATCAAGTGGAATGGAATATCATGGTTCCATTCCGCGGGAACGGGTTGGTTACGTTCCTATGTTTGGTAGGTGAAAAAAGTAGAACGGGTTTATTCTATTCGTGTGTTTGGTTGGAGAGATAGAAAGAGAATGAGCTATACAAATTTAATCAGCACATGCCATTAACTTAGTAGAAATTCGTAATTAGCGCTAAATTTGGATCCAAGTCAACATTAGTAATCCCAAATCTTGCACTGCCGACAACACCGTCTCCATCCCCTGTAGCACGAGTAGCCGGCGGCGCCGCCCTCGCCCTCTCTATCCTGCTCGTCCGACGGCACCGCCCACACCCTCTCCATCTTGCTCATCCGGCGGTGCCGCTCCCACCCTTTCCATCCTGCTCGTCCGGTGGTGCCACCCCCATCCTCTATATACTGCGTGCCGGCGGTGTGACGCCCCGAGATCGGGCACTATGCAGATTTCAGCATTTCCGCCAAAATCCACACAATAACCGATTCCAGGTTGCCACTTGTGATAATATTACAACAGTTCACGAATAATCCACAACAACAACAGAGGAGGTATATACAAGACGACTCAAACGAGTCAAGGATACAACTGATACCATACAAAGATCCAAATAACAGCGGAAGAAACAACATAGCGTCCGACTACGGACAAGATGCAAATTGGACTAAGAGTCCTGAAGATAACCGATGGCGTCCAAATCCCTGCCCAGGCCAAGCCGGAGGGATTCCCAAGCTAACGTCGTCAGACTTTAAACCTGTTGACTGCAATGTGGAATATGCAGCCACGAAATGGATTCGTGGGTCAGTACGGTTAAGTACTGGTAAGCGGATAAACCATACTCACAAGATACCAGCGTAACCAATCATCACAAGATACAAATACTTTGGGTAAAACGGAAAAGAAGGGATTATTGCAAAGAAGCGGCAGCGGGCTGCACTAACTAACTACAGAGACACGCTACAACATCCGGCTAAAAGAAAGGGATAAGATAGCGCGACAAAACCAACTATAACTACTCACCAAACAATACCCATCCAATGTTACCACCTACTAAGGAAGCAACCCAAGGAAACTCACACTGTGGATTAAGGTGACATTCATTTTTATGGTGGAGGTAATCTATATTACTAGTCAAGTTATCATCGTTAAGTGTAAGTTGTCTGAGTACTTGTTAGCCAGCACTTTCACCAAGTCATCCATAACCGCGAACAACATGGCTTCTCGAGAAGATTTAACCCTGCAGGGATGCACCAATTTGGCCGTACACGTAAGAATGACCCGCCAGATGGAAAGGCCCTTCCACCAAGCGAGGCACTCAACACAACCCAACTCTTCTTCGCATCAAGCCCAAAGAACCACGTGTTGTGCGTGCGCGGCTAATCGAGCCCCCACGAAGAAAAGGGGGACCCTCATAGCACTGGAAGACCACGCCGCCCTAAATGCCGACTACAAAAGTTCCACCCTGGCGCCAAGGGTTCGCACCTGCATATGCATGCATCAAATGGAAAGCCCGAACTAAGTGTGGCGATTTGGACGAGATGCGAATCGAATCAGAATTGCGGGGGACGCCCATACTCGCTTCCCACATGCGGTTAGTGCGCTCATCATGGATCGGAGGACAAGACCCTTTTCCTAATTAAGTTCGACACTAGCAGGCCTCAAAACCACGCCGGGCCTCCTGCCGGTGCCTTATCATCAAATTATTATTACCCAAAACATTAACATGTTGTTGATTGAATCGAAACCCAACTATCAAACTAAACAGATGATAGAACAAAGGACAACGGGACTAGAGCGCAAACAACCCTAAGCATGCAACTACGACACGAGGGCCAACAAGGTAAACAAACAACAGCTAATAGGAAGTGGAAGGAAGGCTATATCATGGCTGCAAGGTAAACATGTGATAGGATCGAGACACAAGCATCGAATCATAAGGCTAGAATAAAGGCAACGGGAAGAATCGGTAACAAGTGATGAAAGGCAGCCATAGGTAGCAAGTGAGTATACTTGCCTGGAATCCAGCAAGTAGAGGTACATCCGCAGAACTTGTCGTTGCTCACATCATCTCAACGTCCTATCCGCGAAGAAGCAACAAACTAGAACAAACACCGGATGCAACAATTACTTCTACGGCAAAAGATCCAGCATGATCAAGATATGGATGCATGACAAGTTTAAGGATGCATCAAAGATAAACTAGTTGACATGGTAAACATATTCAAATGGGCCCATATGCAATTTGGATTGCATATGGAAAAGCCCATGAATTAATGTTGAATTAAATGATCTACAAATAACCATTATGTGAAAGTTGATTAGAATTATGCATGGATGATGGAAACAATAAGAAAACAACAATAGCTTTAGTTTTATATGTTGTTTACCAAGTTTGGAATTTTATTTGTTAAGTTATGAACTTTGGCATTTTAAATGATTTAAACAAACATTTGTTGTTTTCACCAATTTTAAATGTTCAAAACAGATAACCAAATTTATATTTGGAAAGAACACACAATTTTAGATGAAATACATATTTCATTTGTTGAATTTGGATTTTAGATGAGCAAGTTATTAAATTGACAATTTTAAATGCATTAATTAAGAAATAGTTGTTTTCAGCAATTTAATTTATTCAAAACAGAAAACAAAGTTTATATTTGCAAAGTTCATGAAAAATGGGATGGAAAACATATTTTATATGTTCAAAAATAATTTAGTTTGACCAAGTTATTAATTTAGCAATTTTAAATGAATTAAACAAGATTTAAATAATCTAACCAAGTTTAATTATTCAAAACAGGAAACAAAGTTTATATTTGGAAAGCTTGTTCAATTTTGCATGGAAACCATATTTTACATTTTAAATTTGGAGTTCATTTGAATTATTTATAAGCATTAGAATTTTAGGGGCTAATCTGTAATTCCAGGGACTTGTGTGAGAGAAAAAGAAATCTAGATCTGGGTTTCAGATCCAGATCCACTCTCTGTACACAGCACAGAGGGGATGACACGCGGGCCCGAGGGCCACGCGGGCGCTGACTGGCGCGGGGTAGGGCCACGCTGGCCTCGGGTGTCCATGACGGGTGGGGCCAAGCCCTGCGCATAAATCGCCAAAAAGGTTGGGTTTAATCCCTCCGCGGGGGATCGAACCAGGGACCGAGGGCGTGCGCGCGGGTGGCTTAGCCACTGGGCTGGGCTGCGATTCTTGTCAGATCTGTAGAGCGAAGGGGTTTTGAGGTGGATCTCGTGTTTTAACTGAAAACGAAAAGTTCAGTTTTCTGAACTTCGGCTGACAGGGAAAGGGGATCGCCGGCGGCAGCGCGATCGTGGCTGGGTGGCGTGCGTGCAGCGAGCCGTGTGCGCGTGCTGGCCGTAGTAGGGAACGGAAGGGCAATGGGGCCTCACCTCGCGGCTGAAGACGAGGCAGGAGACGGTGGCGCGCAGGAACAGACGACGACGGAGTGCAGGGCTCGACGGCGGAGAAAAACTCGATGGCGCCGTCGAATCGGGCGCCCTCCGGTCTCGTCGTCTTCACCAAAACCGAAGCGGACAACACCCCGGTTGCATTCCAGTACGCAGCCCGTCACGACGGCGAGCAGGGCAACGGCGGCGAGGCCTCCAACTTCTGGCCAGTACTGCTTCCGGTATAAATTCAGAAAAGGCAGGAAAATTTCAGAGAGATGGGAAGGAAGGAAGAGGGTGGCGGCGATGGCTGAGGGAGGAGAGGACTACGGTTTGGAGGGGAGAGGGGACCTTCTTGTAGAGGGGGAAAAGGGAGGAGCAGGTGAGGAGGAGGGTGGTGCGGTGGCTAGGCTGGCGTCAGTGGTGACGATCTCCGTACGGAGGAGGGAGAAGGGGGTGCGGGCTGGCTGGGCTGGGTGTTGGGCCTGGCTCCTGGGGCTGTAGGTGGGCCTGCCGGCCTGCCTCCCCCAGCGAGTTGGGTTTTTTTCCTCTTTTTTTTTTTGCAGAATATGGAAAAAAAATATGGAGAGAAATTAGAAGGGTTTTGGGGTTTCAAAAATTTATGGGAAAATTCCTGTGAGTCCCTTATTGAAAAAGCCCAGTTGCACAAAAGTTTGTTTTTGAAAATTTCAATTTCACAAATTATTTGAATTTGCAAACTTGAACTCAAATTAGGGGTTTATTTAATACCAATTTGAAAACCAACCATTTTTTAATTATTTCCAATTCCCAAAATGATTTGATTGCAATTTTAATTGAAACCATTTGGAACATGTTTGAATTTTTAAATTGGTTTTGAATTTTTTTCAAAAAATAGTTTGAAGCAAAGTGCAATGCAATGATGCATGATGCAATGCCATGCAAAAAGAAAAAGCAACCAAGTTTCTATTTGGGGGAAATCCCCCGGGTGTTACAGGCGGCGGCCCCAACGCAGGTCGTCTCAC
Source organism: Alopecurus myosuroides (assembly GCA_028641055.1). Taxonomy (NCBI): domain Eukaryota; kingdom Viridiplantae; phylum Streptophyta; class Magnoliopsida; order Poales; family Poaceae; genus Alopecurus; species Alopecurus myosuroides. The sequence continues at coordinate 154,879,271 of CM054058.1, forward strand.
CCGACGATGGACAGGACGGGACGAGGGCTTGTGGCACCGAAAGAAGAAGCCGTCGCACATCCAAATTAGTCGCGGCAAGCAACACACAACACTTTGCTGCTGTTCCGGCGGTTACCCCAGCGCGCAGCACCTCCGCTGTTGTTCCGCCGGCGGCCCCAACATGCAGCTCCTCCGGTGTTGTTTCGGCGGCGGCCCAAACGCCCGTGCAACACCTGTCTTTCCCCAGGCACGCGCGTGCAACACCTGTCATTCCGATGGTGGCCCAACTCGTAAGTCCATCACCACGCTTGTCGTGGGATAATCACGGCAGACGTTACCGGGGGTAACTGATCTTGGGGCAAGACGACACATGCGTTTGGGAGAGGGTTTAGCTCAGAGGAAAACATGATGGAACTCGATCTGGTAGCCGGCAATCAAGTCGCCGAATCTCCGATCTTAATATATTAACTCGATCTCTCGTATACACTGGACGCTCGATACCAAGCGATACTGCTAGGGTTCTTAGATCTCTCTCAGCCAAACCTAGGGGTCGGTTTATATAGCACCCGTACCCCCTGGCTTACCCTCCAAGACGCACCTTGAATCCTACCCGGACACCGCATACAAACCCTAACTTCCCTTCACCGTAACCCACAATCCGGGTTACGAGGCCTACAAACTTGGGCCTTCCAGAAGTTTCTTTATCCTTGGCCGGATCTTGCACAGCGTCCTTTGGGCCGGGTTACACCTTGGAGTTCGCCTACCGGGTTATTATCCCTCCATCAGTAGTCCCCAGAATAAATTGGGCTTCACGGATCCTTCCTTGAAGCGCCTGCTATTCCCTGCAAAAACATCGGATGCGCGAATGAAAGAAGGCCGGGTTAAAGCGCTCCGATAAATAGCTAGGCCCAACTCCATGTTGGCCATATAGTAACCGGGCTTCTCTCCAAACACTTAGCTTTTCGGGTCCAAGCCCTGATAAAAATGTCAAGATCCTGTACTTTACTCGATAATTGATCTTGATATTATGAAGAATATCTCCTTCCAATTTCTGTCCGGATACCTCGCCCAATATTTTAAAGCGTATCTTGCAAAACTTAAAAAGATAGCCGTTACTCCGTAACTTCCGGCTCCCACCCGTTAAACTGGTCTTATCCACTCACGCTATTATAAATTGGCTCTTAGGGGTAACCCTAACCCCAACATCTCATTTCCCCCATTCCTCTTCCTTTCTTATTCAGTACTCTAGCTCACAGAGTGCCACCACGGAAGCCTCGCGTGCATCACCGGAGCCCATCGGTCGTCGGCTACGCTCTGCCACGGTGCGCTCCGCACCACCGCCCAGATCCGCCGCCGGACCCCCGACCTGCCCGCCGGGAATCGCAAAGGGGCACCAGGCTTGTGCCATTTGCCTCCGTCGAGCTTCACTGCAATCCCCTCCAGTAAGCCTCTCTCATCCATTAACTAGCCTCCGTAATTTCTTGATTTTCTTCAGATTAGATCTAGGTCAACCCGCCGGTCACTTTCCCGGTCATGCCGAATTAGGTTACTTGTACTCACTCTAGTTCATCCAAGGGATTGGATACTGACTTTATTTTACTTTCCTACCACCCATGGTCATTAATTTTACCACAAACTTAGAAACGGAGTCTCCAATCTGGGCTCGGGCCGTCCAAATTTTCCGCCCTTGTTTCCGTCACCCGGGAAATCTTCCCTTTTCCGGTTCCTTTTACTCGCAATAGGTACATGTGTAACCATTCGTCGCCCTCAAAGGCTCTCTCAATGCATAGGCCTCCATAACTTTTATTATGATGCTTGATACCCGGATAGCTTGAACTTTACTCTGCAGATTGATACCCGGATAGTATGTAACTTCCCCGTCGTTTCGATATCACTCGCCAATACTCAAACAACTCATGGCTTCCGAGTCTTATTCCTTGTATCCTCATACCTCGTGCTTTGCAGGTCAATCACATGGCTCCCAAGAAGCAGGGGAAAACACCAGCCAAGGCCAAGACCACCAACTCCATATCCGCCAATTGGGCACGATCCACAGTCACGAAGGCCAAGTTAGAAGAACTGGCCGAGTTAGGGGTTCTACCCCCTCAAAAGGAAATCCACTGGAGGGTGCCGGGCAACGAGACCCGGCCTACCCCGGCGAAGGATGAGGTAATATGTTTTGTGGAACACGTGACCCGGGGCTTCCGTCCTCCGGGTCACCCTTTCTTCCGTGATATTCTGAGCCATTATGTCCTTCGCATTTTTGACATAGGGCCTAATTCCGTGTTAAATATCTCCCACTTCATCGTTCTCTCCGAGTCATACTTGTGCACTCCGCCAAGTTTGGCTCTTTTTGTCGAGCTTTTCCAGTGCAAACCGTGCCGCGAAAGCGGTGACGGGGCACTTCTCGCTTGCGGCGGGGTTTCTATCCAGCGCCGCAAGAATTCTCTGATGCCACCCCTCACTCTCAACTCCCACGTCAAACACTGGCAACTCTCGTACTTCTATTGCCGAGACACCTCCCCACCCGGCCAAAAGAAACTACCGGGTTACTCGGAGGGCCTTCTCGATATCTCCGAGTCTTTCGACGCCTTTGCCCCTAACTCGGACAGGGAGGCCATCCGACCTTTACTAGCCAAAATATCTGTTCTGTCGGCCCAAGGTCTCATTGGGCTTAACCTGGTGAAAACTTGGGTCGATTTCCGGATCCAACCCAACTCCATCCGCACTAAGTTAATGTGCGAGTATTCAGGGCACACTACAGACTCGCTCCGGTACTCCACCCACAGCTTTGCAGCCGGAGACACCAACAAAACTATCAAGAGCTTCTTGACAGAGAAGCTAGAGGTAATCCGGAACATAGCCGGGTTAGAACCCTTCACTCGTGAGAACCCAGCCCCCAAGGTAAAAACTCGATTTTCATACTCTTGCTTTCACACCTTCCACTCGATATGACTAATAACCCTTATTCTTATACCTTCTTCCCAGGCTGATGATCCCTTTTGGAAGATTGAAACTCCTCCTAACTCCGAAAATCCAGAGGAGCAAGAGGATGGCACTAACTCGGATGAAGGTACGTTTCGAACTTCACTTAATTCCCTTGAGTTCATCGTGTCCCGCTCTTCATTTTCCAACTGTGACCTTGATAACTTCCAGAGCCAGAGGACAAGGATGAAGAAGAAGAAACTGACGGCAAAGTAGAATCCGCCAGTGATGAGGAGGAAGTGGAGCCGACAGTCAAAGTCGGATCTAAGAGAAAACCCCGAGGGGTCGTCCTCAAGGTTTCATATCGCCTCCTTGCATTCAATTCGTATTCCTTTGATGATATACATGAGCTAACTTGACGTTATTCCACTGGCCATATTTGAAGGAGTCGCCCATGACCAAGCGCAGAGCGACTCGAAATTACCCGGGTGATGATGCTCTTAACCTTTCATTGTCTCCGACTCGGCGCGCTGGTATTTACCTTATCCTTTCTCGGACGAAACAATCTTCCTGAACCATTCCCTTACGAAATCTTGCTTGATACTTTTCAGTTTCGCCCGGGTCTAGCAGCGAATTCTCTTCGGACTTTGCGGTGAATACCGGGTAAAATTCCTTTCCTGACGTTCTATCACATTTTCATCACCCTTTCCTGATTGTACACTAACTGCTCACTCATACTATCTATAGGGCCACGGTCGTTATTAGCGACCAAGAGGATATGGAGACCGATGACCCGGGTAAGGGAACCCCGACTGACAATACGGCAGCCGCAGCTGGTGGCGAAGGACAAATGTCACCGATGAACCCGGCCAGTCGAAAAGCCGGGTATCCGATAGCCTCACATGCAAGCGAGAAGGAGAAAGCTGCACCTTTGGATGCGGGGGGAGGAACACCAGATTCCAACATTCGGATGACCCGGATGCCGTCTCCCGCTAAGAAGAAAGCTCCTTCTCCGAGTTTCCAAGACCCCGGATCTTCTAACATGGGTAATGATACTTTTGACCAGCTGATGAGCACTCTCCTCACTATGAAGACCTCAGAGAGCAACATTCTGGAGCGCATGGCCGCAGAGCACCAGGTAACAACATTTGATATCTCACAGTGTACACTTAGTCCCCAAGTTCCGAGCATAACTTTGTTGAAGTTATGCTTGGTACTTTATGCAATAGTCGGCTTGCCATGATACCCGACTGATACTTGTGCTCCTTGTTCTTTACAGGCACAGATGACCCGGTCTGACGAAGTTTTGCTCAAGACCGAACAACTTCTTCTTGCGGAGGTAAAGCGTAGAGAAGCCCTTGAGGCTGACGTGGAAACCTTGAAGAAGGATGTTTCTAAATACAAGAAGAAGTGCACTACTGCTCAAACCGCACTGAAGAAATTATCGGACCAGGTTACCGATACCTATCGCATCTTGCTTAGTAAGTTTTTGCTGCCGACTGACTTCATGCCTTTACTTTATTACATGATACTCGGGATTACTGATACGTTCTTCCTTTGTTTCAACTGCAGGTGCCAACCTTGCGGCCCCAGAGGAGGATGCCATTGCAAAGGCTAGAACCTTAAAGACTGTGCTCCGGACTTTCTTTGCCGGCACGAAGTTTATACTGGATGCCGTGAAGTGGCCTACTGAGGTATATCCGGGTGAAGAAAATCTCATCCAAGCCTGCTCCACCGTGCCTGCCTGGATTGAAATCTGGAAACGCTCGGCATGCCGGATTGGTATGACCCGGGCCTTTACCCTGGCTAAGGCTTATTTTCCGAAGCTTGATCCGGCAAAGGTAATATCCGGGTTTCCAGAATTCAAGGCAGATGGCTCCAAGTTTGCACCCAAGGACTTCAAGGCCATACAGTCCGCAGTGCGCCATTCGGCCACCACTTTGGACGATAGTATGGATCTGAACACAATTATGAGCGCATACGATGCTGAAGGCAAAATCGTTACGGAGGACGCACCCCCGCCCTTTGATATTTTGGAGAAATGGGCTGCTGACTCGGCCAGGAAGAGGGAAGAAACTGCAAAGAGAGAGGCCGAGTTAGGATCAGAGCCAACCACCTCTACACCAGCTGTTCTTCCGCCTGTCCGTCCTGTCTCGAAGAATCCGGGTGATGATGCCGGTAGAGCTAAAGAGCAAGTCCAGGAGCAAGACCCGGAGGGCAAGGGCAAAGATGTGGACCCTACTCAGGAAGCCGAATAGGCAGATGCCATCGAAATACTTCGATCATCTGATGCTTTTATTCGAAACAAGTATTCTTTTGACGGTGCGCCTGTGCACCCTTGATACTGGTGTCGCAATTTGTAACGCACTTTAATACTGTGATGCACTTCGTGCCTTTCTAGGCTTTTTGATGAACTTGATACTTGTCTATCTTATTCTTGATATCCAACTTTCTTTTCATTTCTTTTTATTCCCCTCTTTATTTCCGAGTATCGTGAGTTTTGACAGGTGGACTTTTCTTTAAGTCCCCAAGTCCCCACGACTCGGACATTGGGGTCTTTCGAGCTTAGCAACGAAACAACTTGATCCTGTTTCGAAACCCACAGTCCCCAAGGCCCGAATTTCTGAGTCTGTGGTGTGTGATCTTTTCGGAGAGAACAAACTTGTTGTTGCTAAGCCGAAACCCGGAATTGTTTCATACAGATAATGAAGTTATGCTTGATAAACGTTGAGTTTCCAGCTATTAGCCATGTACTCTGCATAACTTGTGGTTTAGATGACCCTTTTGACTATCTTGTATTGTAAGCCGGCTTTCGCGTGGATACCATGTTGTTACGTCTATACGAAAACAGGGTCAGACAAGTCCCATTGGGCTTCATGGCTGATCGTAATCGTAAGCGAGCAAATCATGCCACTTTAGTGCGAGTCACATCGAGCTTAAGTAAGAAAAGTCAAGAAAATTTGGCTCCTTTGTCCGGTTATAAGATTGCAGCCGTACTCGTTTGCGAGTAATCAACCCTTATAACTCATAGGCATCAAGGCCTGGTCTTTGGGTTTGTGGCTGTGCTATTTAAGCAATCAGCCCCCGAGACCTATATATACTCAACATACTTAATGATACTGATGTATTGGTAGCAGTGGATACTACTGACCTGTAACTGAAGTAAAGATCGTAACAAAATAGGACTTGATAACCATCTCTTTATTGATACGAGAAAGTTTGGATCAGCAGGCCGCCTCATTAAAAACCTTCCAGTCCCCTTAGGTACCCTGGGTAGGAAAAGAGCGCGTCTGAAACCTGCTGCCCGTTACATTGTTTAGTTCTTCTTGGGAACCGGTCCCAGGCTGACGTGACCGATACACATTCTCCATTTGCTGGACTTTTTCATGATGAGTACCGGGTTTACTAGCCAACCCGGGTGAGGTGTTTCCATGACGCGGCTGGTTGTGAGCGGCCGTGCAATTTCTTCTCCTATGCCAGATTGTTTGGAGGAATCATCCTTGATAAAAGCCACCATCTTAGCATCTTGTGCTGCCTTGGACTTTGCTCTTTCGCCTTCAGTGCTCGGCCTTTTTGATGTGGTTCTGTCCTCCGGGTCTGCTTCAGACCGATAATGCTTGAGTTCCTCTTTTCTACAGGCTTGCTCGGCCATTGCTGCGTCTCCTTCATCGCATTCAGCTGCTATATCTCGATTTCCATGTATGGTAATGGTCTGCTTAGGACCCGGGATTTTTAGCTGTAGATACACGTAACACGGCCTAGCCATGAATTTGGCATAAGCCGGCCTTCCGAATAGCGCGTGATAAGGACTGCGCAATTTGACCACCTCAAAAGTGAGCCACTCAACTCGATAGTTATCCTTTGATTCCCCAAAAGCTACCTCCAATGCGATTTTTCCCTCGGGGCACGTTGAATGACCCGGCACTATTCCATGAAAAATTGTTGAACTTTTTTTGTAGCTGAGACTCCTTGAGGCCCATGCGTAAGAAGGTTTCCCAATACAGTATATTGATGCTACTTCCACCGTCCATCAAAACCTTTTTCAGCTCATACCCATTGACCTGCGGTGCGACTACTAATGCTAAGACTCCCGGGTGTTCTATTCTTTCCGGGTGATCCCTTCTGCTCCATGTTACATCCTGTTCTGACCATCTCAGGTATCTCGGGACAGCCGAAGAAATTGAATTGACCGCTTGCTTCAGTATCTTTTTTTCGTTGTTAGAACCTCCTGTGGTGTGCACGTGATATTGACCCAACTGTTTGGGGTTGGCCTGGAAACCTCCTGCTCCCCCTTGGTTATTACCTTGATTTCCAGCTGCCGGGTTACCGGCTGGGGGTGGGCCATTGCCCGGGTTTCCACCTGGACCCGGTCCTCCTCCCCGACCTGCACCTCGCATGGCTCTGTTCACTTCCTCATTCTTCCATCCCTGTAGGTCGGCGCACTGCTCCAAGGAGTGGTTAGCTGGCCTACCGTTCCTGCTGTGCTTCGGGCATGCCATTCTGAATATGTCCCAATTATTACTCAGCCTTGGTGGCCCTTGATAGTTTCCTCCATTGTGATTTCCAGTATTGAAATTTCCTTCTGCCCTGGGTCTGGAAGATCCAGCTTCAGTATTGGCGACAAACTTGGAGCCTCCTTCAAACGGACGCTTGTTCTGGCTGTTGTTACCCGGCGCTGATCCGTTGCCGGTTCTTCCGTTATTACTTGTGTTTGCTTTTGCTTTTTTATCATCAGTTTCCTCTTCCGTAGTGTCCGTTGCGGCATGTTTGTTGCATGCATCCATCAATTCTCCCATTGTAACCTCCGAAGCGTTCCGACTAGATTTCATGCGAGTTAACTTTTGTACTAAAGGTGTGTACTTGCAGGTCTTTGCCATAGCTTGCAGCGCATCCTTGGGCTGAATATCCGTAGATGAATGAAGAATTTCCATAACCCGGCGCACCCAGCTGCGCGCCGATTCTCCCTTCTTATGAACACATCGCTCTAGGTCATCAATAGTGAATAACTTTCTACACGTCCCGTGAAAGTGCTTGATAAACGCAGTTTTCAATTCTTCCCATGACTTAATAGATCCTTCCGGTAGATTGGCGAACCATAACTTTGCTGCTCCCTCTGACATCATTAGATACATGAATTTGGCTTGAAGATTCTCGGACGCATTGCGAATCGACATGGCCATCTCATAACTGCTCAACCATGTTTCCGGATCCATAGTCGGCTCATAATTCACCACTTTACCCGGTTCTTTGAACTTTTCCGGGTAAGGTTCAGCCCTGATGCTATCCGAAAGACACTTAGGCCCTGCAAGAATGGTTGAAGCTGGTCTTACTCGGGAAACGTGTGATCCTGCAGGGGGTACAGCTGGATGCGGTACTACTGGTGGCCCATGTGCCGCAGACCCGGCCACGGCTCTCCTGGCTCTGGAACTATCCACGATGGCCTGTGCTGCTGATGCTGCTGGTACTGCCTGAATGTGTGGAGGAGGCGGCATTTGCTGCTGCTCTTCCCTCCGCCGTGCCGAACTTGTTTGGATGTTTCCAGCGTTACCTTGTTGTTGGCTGACATATGGTGTCCCATGCATTCCACTTCTGTGATCCGGGTAATTAACCTGTTGTGCCACCGCGGTGCGCAGCATATCTATCGCCCGCCGGGTCTCCTCTGCGTGGGGTGACTCTCTCACAGGGATTTGATTTAGCGCAAGCGTTGCCGCGTACACGTTGTCCATGGGATTGTTGTAATGACCCGCTGGTGTGCGAAAACGCGATGGTGGTGGTGGTGGTGGCGGTGCTACAGTATTGCCGGCAGTAACTCCAGTCTGTGGTGCGGGTAACCCGGCCTACGTGTCTACCGGTTGTACTCCTCCGGTTGTCGGCTGAGGGGCGGTTCCTTGATTTGCCGCTGGAATCGGCTGATCCTGAGGCGTGATAAATAGTGCGGCCGGGTTTATGACTCCTCCCAATGCTGGTAATATAGTTTGGTGCCTTTGATGTATTCTAGTCGTTTCCTCTCGGAGCCGGGTTTCCAGTGCATCCAGCTCGCGTTGCCGTGTGGCCATCCCTTGTCTTTCTGCTTCTACTTGCCTCCTCTGCTGCTCCAATGCACGACGGGCTACGTCCAAATCCCTAACACGTTCCGCCGCGTTCTCTGGAGTGATAACTGTGGCAAGAACCGTCGGATCTAGGATCAGATTGTTGTCGAACAAAGCCAGATGTTGTGGATTGCAAGGACCCGCTCCTGGTGTCCGGTTTGCTAGGAATCCGAACGTGTTCGCGTGTAACTCGTTTTCTGGCGCTTGACTGGTAACCGATGCCGACTCTCCGTCAACCTGGGCCAAACCGTGTTTCCGTTAGCCGGCCCCTGCTGCCGGGTTAATGCTTGTGCTGACCCGGCCGCGGCCGCGGTTACGGTCTCTTGGTTGAGATTGGTCGCGGGATCCGTGTAAACCGCAACTCGGCGTATGATGCTTGGGGCGAATTCATGCTGTTCCTCTTCGCTGTTATTCTCCTCATACCGGTTCTCCAGCAGATCTAGGATGGACTCGGCATCATCCTCTCTTTCGACCCGGTCGCGCGGGGTCCATGTCGGTTCCTCCGGCTGTTCCCACTTCGCGATGGGTTCTTCTGTCGGATATGTCGTTCCAACTGATTCTTCTTCATCTGATTGGATATAAGTGGCCTCCCCTGACACAGAATCAGATCCAAAATTGTCAGGGATCGAACCGGAAGTACATACCATATCGATGAAGACGCTGATCCGGCCGATTGTCACGACGGATCCGGATTCAAGGTGATCCGACTCTGGCCCCCAGCCGGAATCGTCCACCATCTTCTCCCCTTCGTGGTCGATGTAGATCTCGCCGACGACAAGATTCTCCATGTTCTTCCGAGCTTCTCCCGTGATGCAAACACCTTTGGACGCAGGCCCCACGGTGGGCGCCAACTGTCGTGGGATAATCACGGCAGACGTTACCGGGGGTAACTGATCTTGGGGCAAGACGACACAGGCGTTTGGGAGAGGGTTTAGCTCAGAGGAAAACATGATGGAACTCGATCTGGTAGCCGGCAATCAAGTCGCCGAATCTCCGATCTTAATATATTAACTCGATCTCTCGTATACACTGGACGCTCGATACCAAGCGATACTGCTAGGGTTCTTAGATCTCTCTCAGCCAAACCTAGGGGTCGGTTTATATAGCACCCGTACCCCCTGGCTTACCCTCCAAGACGCACCTTGAATCCTACCCGGACACCGCATACAAACCCTAACTTCCCTTCACCGTAACCCACAATCCGGGTTACGAGGCCTACAAACTTGGGCCTTCCAGAAGTTTCTTTATCCTTGGCCGGATCTTGCACAGCGTCCTTTGGGCCGGGTTACACCTTGGAGTTCGCCTACCGGGTTATTATCCCTCCATCAACGCTCTAGATTGGAGAGGGAAACGATGGAGGGGCAGGCTTCAGGGAAGAGGGACGAACGGGACGTTGGTTGAGGAGAGAGAGAAAAGTGGGACGAGGTAATTCCTTCGATTTGTAGGAACGACCACATTCCGCATTTTCATCGGATATGCCATTCTGTAGAATTGGTTGGTGTTTGTTGATCTCCACGGTTCAAACCGAACCCAGTCAAAGAGATAAACGTTAGGAAAAAAAAGATAATGATAACTAAATTAAAGAGATAAGTGAAGGCCCACGAACCAACGTTAGTGCCCTTCAGGTACGCATCTAAAACGCCCTGATTAGGGGCGCCCTAACCAGCTAATGGTTCTGGCCCCGTGTTGCATGCGCTTATATTAACGGGGAGAGCCTGGATGCTGGCGAACGCTCATTCACCCTGCTTTCCCAATATCCCACGTTCTGCTCCGATTGTAGCTGCGCACAAGCAATATGAAGAGCTGGAACCTCGCCGTGCCGTCCCCGGGCAATGCCGGTGGAGTCCTGAGGGTCACCGTGTGATCCAGCGATCGCCATCGATCCCTGCAACGTCTATACCGACCCTCGATCTCGCCTGCACCAAGGAGGCAAAACCCCTGCAATGTCTTCAAGTGCTGGAGCTTGTAATGCCCTCAAAACCCCCCTCTGTTTTGTCACGATCCATTTTGTGTTCTATTTTGGCTGTCACACATGATCCAGATTGGATCTAGATGGAATTATTTCCTAACAGTTGGTTCTCGCTGACAGGGGGAATGGCGACTGGGGCGTCTGGCGATCCTCCCGGTCTTGAGCGCCGGACATCGCACGTCTCATCGCCGGAGCCTATTCCCGATCCCACTCCCGTGGTCAGCAGTACGGTGATCCCTTTCATAGGACGGTTTTGGTGCCTCGCCGAAGACGACTCGGAATCGGAGACGGCCGTTTCTACGCAGGTAGGGGCAGTAAGTGATGATCCCGAGTTCTACTTCGATGTTTGCAGGACTCCTTCGAATGATCCTGATCGGCGGTTGCGCTCGGAGGAGAGGAAGGGGATCAAGAAACTTCTGAAGAAACAGAGGCAACAAGAAGATACAAGATTTCTTCGTCTCGAGACAACAAATCAGATATGTTCTTCACCTAAGTTTCGGGTGCCAAACTTTCCGATTATGCCCGCATTCTGCTTCGTGGAGGAAGCATTCGATCAGAGCGAGTGGATGAGGTGAGGCACCATCCACAGAGATCGAGGCAGACGGACTTGCAGCGGCGATCCGAGATCTCGGGATCGTAGTTTCACATTTTAAAAAATCGGTCACAAGAGGGCTTTCGCTGGGCCAATTCTGACGAGGTTTTGAGCACACTTGATGTGGGTCCACCTCGGGGCTTAACCTTTACACGTCATCACGTATCTCCATCGAGGGGTTTAGGGTTACGCCGTCTCTTTGGACACTTCTGGTCGAGCGTGGATCAGCAGCCGCCAATGGCGTACCGTGGCGGTGCACGAGGAGGTGGGGATCAGCGTGGAGGTTTTAACCAAGATCGCGGTGGCGATTTCAACCGGTTTTATGAAGAAGGGGGACCTAGTGGAACGGCGGGTTCATCAGATGTTCAGCTGTTTGATCATGGAGCACCATTCCACGCTGGATCCGGTTTCGGTACCTTTCGTGGGCGCCGTGGTGGTTTTCATGCTGGTGGGTATCGTGGGCGCCATTTTGATGGCAGAGGTGCCCGGGGCCGTGGAGATAACTACCATCAAGATGGAGGATCCAATCACAATTTAGGACAACAGGGGTATTATAACTATGATAATCGAGGGGTTCGAGGAAGGTTTCGGGACGCGCATAATGGCGGTAGACCCATTGTGCAGCATCATGTTCAACATGGGCCTGTCCAAGTCGGTACTGTTCGGCCATTACAGCAACCCATGGCTCCGGTACCCACTGTTCCGGTGCATATGGTGAGGCAAGAACAACCGGCAGTGGTTGCTACTTCTGTTGCACCCAATCCTACTGCTATGGTTGCTTCGGTTATTCAACCTACGTCTGTTGCACAAAATCATGTTGCGGTGGTTACTACGGTTTCCCCTCCTATTGTTGCTGTGGAGAGTCAAAACAAAGGTAGGTTGTGGTTTCTTCTGAACGCCTGGCCACTGCTTTGGCTAATGTGGCTCCTAAGAAGGCAAAGAAGTGCTATAGGTGTGGAGTGGCTGGGCACCGTTCGAAATCTTGCACGATGGATATCTGTCAGATTTGTGAAGGCCCATCACATGGTGAGAGGAAATGTCATTTGTTGACGGCACCTAAACCTCAGATTTTAATTTATGGTTATGGACATGACGAGCCCATTTTCTTTAAATTTCCATGCACGGAATCTTATAAGCCGAAGGTGGAGAATCATCGTCTGGCGTCTGTTGTTGTGACAGGTGGGGAGATGACTATTCCCGGGATCTCTAGACAGCTGCAGAGGCTTGTTCCTTTGGACAATTTTGTGTGAAATGTTGTCAGAATGGGGCATAATATGTTTCAGGTAGAATTCCCCAATAGCACAGAGTTAGAGAGGCTCAAGGTTTTCGGACGTTGTATTGTGCCTAACAGTACTTCTGAGATTACTTTTGACAGCTGGAATCAGGCACCACAGCCATGTAGTTCGTTGCCTGAGGTATGGCTGAGGGTAGAGGGGATTCTAAGTCCTCATATTGGTGATTTTCTGGGACTTTGGGCTGTGGGAGATATGTTTGGCATGACTCTCGAGATAGATATGCCTTTTACTAGGAAGCATGGTATTTTGCGTATAAAGATTGGTTGCATTAATCATTTGAAGATTCCTAAGAGATTCCAGTTGTTTATTAGGGATGAGTTTTATAGGTTGTCTTTCGTGGTTGAGGGTATTTTGCATACACTGCCTGCTGATGTTGATATGGTTGATGATGGGAATGATGATGAGGATAGTGGAGATGATTCTGATGGTTTGGGGGACGATTTTCAAGATAAGGTGGATGAGCTTACGGGCAAAACAAGGGCCGATGCTCCTGTTATTTCTTCTGAGCAGACCCATGTTGCTTCGAGTGGAGGGGGTTCTGATATTCCCAAACAATCTACGGTAAGGGTTGGAGTTTTGTTCTCACCCTCGGTAAAACACTCTTTTGATCGTGCACGTAGTGAAACTGCAAGGATGTTCTCTCATAATTCTATGGCAAATTCTGTTGATGTTTCTTGGGATGTTGATGCTCATTCAGTTGTTGTGGACAAAAGGGTGTCATATGCAGAGGCAACATGCCCATTACCACCTCCTGCCGTCGCGGCAGAGAGATTTTCGGTTGTCGCTGCCGTGCTGCCTACTTCTGCCGTCGTGGCAGAGAGTACTCTTGTTTCTGCTGCCGTGGTGCCTGCGTAGTCTGCCGCGACAGAGAAATCCATCCGTTTAGATGCAGCGGCAGAAACGGTGGCGGTGGAGTTTTCTGCCGGGGCAGCGGTGCAGCCATTTTTTCTGTTGTTTCGTCACAGCAGCAACTGCATGCTGCCGCAGCGGCAGGTGTGATTTCGGAGGAGAGTGCTGGCTCAGTTCATGGTGCTGCGACTGTTGCTGCGAACCCAGCTCCTTGTGTTCGACTACTACATACATATGGGCATCATGACAGCTTGTTGGTTGCCAATCATACGGGTAGTCCTGCTGCTGTTGCCACGTTTTCTGTGAGGGCCACGGATGCTACTGCGATGGAGGTAGCCGAGACGGCTACTGTTATCACGCATGTTATGATGATGAACCAGATGGTGCATCACGGGATTTCTTTTGGTACCGGTTCACAAGTTATTGGGGAGGAGAGGTTAGCTTCAACAGAGATTAGTTCTCAATCTGGGGGGTCTCCACTTTCTGTACAGATGGCTACTGTTTCCACTCCACTTGGCACGCATATGCCTTCGTTCCCTATAGGTGGTTCAGCCAAGACTGATGGGGGAGTTTCCAGGAAGCTAATTGAAGATTCTGGAGGCATTCTGGACGCTGCTGGTTCGGGCGTGCGTTCGAGTGGCCGCATTCGGGCTCAACACAATGCGGATGATACACAGATGGAGAGAGCTATGTTGCTTGCTGCTAGGAGGGACTCCCGGGCAGGTACGAATGCACATAAGAGCCTTTCTATTCTGTCATTTTCGGATTCTGATATTGTAGATAGAGCTACAAGTTTAGGGGTCTCTTTGGGGTCTTCTCATTTTGAATTAATTGAGTCTGCTAAGTTGATTAAAGAGGGGGATTTAGATAGAACTATTTCTATGCTACATAATAACTTGGATAATATATGATAATCCACCTCGGAGTCTAATTTTGAATAAAGCTGCTAGTCTAACAGAGGATTTGGTTCAAGATTTTTTTTTTGATGATAGTGTTTCTCCAATTAGTTTAGTGGTTAATGTGGAGAAAGTTAAGCGATCAAGGAAGAAGAAAGATTATTCCTTATCTAACAAACGCATGAGTGTTCGTATTGATCGTAATAAAACAAAACAAGATGCATAATTTGTGTGGCATGTTTTGGAACAGTGAGGTCTTTCGTGACCCCGGAAAACACCATTTTATTAGAGAGAGTATTTGTGAAAGGAAATTAGATTTTCTTGCACTGTCAGAAACAGGGAGATCTCGTTTTGTATCCACTTTTCTTAATCATCTAGCTCCGGGCTTAGACTTTGCGTGGTTTTGTTTACCACCTAGGGGTCGATCGGGAGGTATGCTAATTGGTATAAACTCGTTGACTATCGAGGTTAAGAATGTGGATGTGGGTGATTTTCTATTAAAATTTATGTCAAATCTAAACATGATGGTTTTGAATGGGTATTAGTTTCGGTTTATGGGGCTGCTCAGGACGAGTATAAACCTCAATTCTTGTCTAAACTGGTGCGTATTTGTGAAAATGAAATACTACCTTTGTTGGTGGGTGGGGATTTTAACATAATACAAAAACCTGAAGAGAAGAACTGCAATAATTATAACCCTAGGTGGCCTATCATGTTAAATGCTATTATTCATAGTCTAGATTTGAAGGAGATTGAGCTTTCGGGGAGACAGTTTACCTGGGCAAGTAGGAGGGCTAATACTACCTATGAAAATCTAGATAGAATTCTTTCCTCCATGGATTGGGAACTTAAGTTTCCTCTTGCTTCTGTCCAAGCTTTAACTTGGAATGGGTCGGATCATACACCCCTACTTTTGGACTTTGGGGCTCGGGCTCATGTTGGGAACAAAAGCCGTTTTTCATTTGAACTTTCGTGGCTCAAAGTGGATGGTTTTTATGAGTTGATTGCCTCTGTTTGGAATGAGGTAGTCAAAGGTGATTCGGCTATAGATAGATGGCAGAATAAAATTAGACATCTTAGACGTTTTCTTAAGGGCTGGGCAAAGAATCAAAGCGGGAAATATAGAATGGAAAGAGATAGGTTGCTCAAGATTATTGATGAGTTAGATCTCAGAGTTGAGAGTGTTCCTTTGTCCTCTTTGGAGAGGGACACTCTTCTTGAGGCTAATGACCGCTTGTGTTGTCTTCGTAGAGAGGAAGAGAGTAAATGGGCACAAAGGGCTAAGGTTAAGCATATACAGGAGGGGGGAAACAATACTAAATATTTTCATCTTATTGCGAATGGGAAACATCGTAAGAAATTAATTTTTTCAGTTGGAACAAGATGAGGGAACTATTGTTGGAGAAGAAAATTTAAGAAACTATATTACTGAATATTATAAAAAATTGTTTGGGCCTTCGGTTCCCAATCATTTATCCTTAGTGGAGAACCATAATCATGATATAACGCGGTTATCCCCAGAGGAAAATGATATTCTCACTTCTGATTTCTTAGTGGAAGAAGTTTTTGAGGCAATATCACAAATGGAACCGAATAAATCTCCGGGCCCAGATGGGTTTCCGGCAGAGTTCTATAAGACTTTCTGGGAGATTATTAAATTCGATTTGATAGCCATGTTTACCCTGTTCAAGCAAGGTATTCTTCAGCTCTTTAAGCTAAACTTTGGAGTGATAACTTTGCTTCCTAAGAAAGATAATGCGATTCAGATTCAACAATATAGACCTATATGCCTTCTTAATGTCAGTTTTAAGATTTTCACAAAGGTGGGTACTAATCGTATTACTCAAATTGTGAATAAGGTGGTTAGACCTTCTCAGTCAGCTTTCATGTCTGGGAGAAACATCTTAGAAGGAGTTGTTATCCTTCACGAAACTATTCATGAACTCAAAAAGAAAAAATTGGATGGGGTTATTTTTAAAATTGATTTTGAGAAGGCGTATGATCAGGTCAAATGGCCCTTTCTCCAACAAGCTTTGCGTATGAAAGGTTTTGCACAAGAATGGTGCAAAATGATTATGCAATTTGTTCATGGAGGAAGTGTAGGTATTCGGGTGAATGACGATATTGGACATTATTTCCAAATGAAAAAAGGAATTAGGCAGGGAGATCCTTTATCTCCTATCCTTTTTCATATAGTGGCAGACATGTTGGCTGTTATTATTCCCAGGGCTAAGGAAAGTGGACAAATTGGGGGTCTAATTCCTAACCTAGTTGATGGAGGTTTGTCTATACTCCATTACGCTCATGATACTATTCTTTTCTTAGAGCATGATCTTGATAAGGCTCTAAATCTTAAGTTAATTTTGTGTATCTTTGAACAATTATCGGGTCTCAAGATTAACTTTCATAAGAGTGAAGTTTTTGTTTTGGAAAGGCTAAGGAGGTAGAGGATCAGTACAAACAAATTTTTGGTTGTGAGTCTGGATCTTTACCTTTTCATTATTTGGGAATCCCTATCCATCACAGAAAACTGAACAATTCTGAGTGGCACCTAGTAGAGAGTCGTTTTGAGGACAAACTTGGGTGTTGGAAAGGTAAATTATTATCTTACGAGGACCGCTTAGTGTTGGTTAATTCTGTGTTAACTAGTTTACCCATGTTTATGCTCTTTTTTTTTGGAAATTCCAATTGGAGTTCGTAAGAGACTTGATTTTTATAGATCTCTTTTTTTCTGGCAGAGTGATGAGAACAAACAAAAATATAGGTTAACAAGATGGAATATTATATGTAGACCTAAGGATCAGGGTGGATTATAAGTGTTTACTTAGTAAATGGCTATTTAAGATTCTTACCGAGGATGGTGTTTGGCAGGAATTATTGGAGAACAAAGACCTTCATAGTAAATATTTAACTCATGTTGAAGCACAACCTAATGATTCTCCCTTTTGGAAAGGTTTGATGAAAGTCAAGGAGGACTTATTTAGTAGAGGTTCTTTTAAAATTGGTAATGGGGAGGGAACTAGATTTTGGGAAGATATTTGGTTAGGTCCAACTCCACTCTCAGATCAATATCCTCTCTTATATACTATTGTGCAATATAAAAATGTTTCTGTACATGATGTATTTCACAATGCTCTACCTATTAATATTTCCTTTCATAGGAATTTAATAGGCACTACGTGGGATATGTGGTCTCACCTTTGTTTGCGATTGATGAATATTTCTTTTGTTTCCTCCGAGGATAAGTTTCATTGAAAATTGACACGGAATGGGCTGATCTCTGTTAAATCCATGTATGAAGATATGATGAATGGTCATGCAATCTTTCTCAAAACTTATTTGTGGAAATTAAAGATTCCTCTGAAGATTAAAAATTTCATGTGGTTTTTAGATAAGAAGGTAACTGGAGGTAATTTAGCTACAAAAGGTTGGAAAGGTGACACACATTGTTCTTTTTGTGGGAACGGGAAATCTGTTGAGCACCTTTTTATTACTGATGTTGGTTTTAAGGGAGATTTCCCATACTGTAAGGGGGTAAACCTATACTATGATACTCAATAATTAATAAAGGTTGTGTGCATCACTCGATGCAGGGGCCGGGGTTTACCCCCTTTCTAAAAAAAACAGTTGGTTCTCGCTTCGGCTCCTACCAAACACGGGAATTGCTCTCGGGTGCAGGTCCAACCCATTCCGTTCCACCTCATGACTCAAACCAAACACACCCTAACGGGTCAAAAGAGGGTCCTAACACTCTGAGTTGCTTTTTTTTCTTATCTCTGACAGATCTAATTTTTCTTCAGAATTTCTAGGAAACGAATATTCAATCACATAAACAACATTCTAATGATTCGTTTCCCGTGCCTTAGTCGTCATTACAGTAGAGTCGCATTGTGCGTTTGTTTGTTATGTGTTGACTTGAATAAATACTGACTTTCATTGTCTCAGTCCAGCTATGTAATCTCTGAAATTGCGTGCAAGCTGTACACATGTCGTTGATTTCTACTTTCTAAACATGATACTGATGTATTATTATTCGGACAGGTAGGAGAATAGTGGCACAGAGGCAGGTACACGATCGGTCCAGAGTTCAGAAATTGGAAAATGAAGTCTTTCAAAGACATCTGAATTATACTGCAGTAGCCTATATAAGAACTATCACTGGATCACTGGGCCATTGCTTTATTACTACTCAAAGGCCAAAGGTTAGAAGTGCGCAAGAAACAGAATCATGCATCCTGCGAGCATCATGGTTCTAGATCAAGCGTTCAACACTAGAGTAGATAAGAAAACAGAGGATAAAAGCATCGTCAAGGAAGGTATGCCAAGATCAGATATAGAGATGGGCCTGCAAGATGAGGACGAACAGCATGAGCAGCAACCCGTAGATGATGGCGTGGACAAGGATGGACACACAGCTAGTCTTCATGTTCATGAAGTCGACCGGCCGCTGCCGGCCGGGCATCTGCAGGATCCCTCCCGGGCATAGCAGAGCGAACAGCGCCGATGCTATGATGGCTGGCGCCCAGTCATGCATATTGCTTCACCGCTGACCGCACTACAATGCTACAGCTCTGCTAAGCCGGCAGGAGTTCAAGAGAGGAAGCAGAGGAGGCCGTTCGAGTGTGCCTTCATGGAACAGAGCAAGAGGGTGACAATGAAGATATTATAAGCCTCGGAAGATAAGGAACACGATGAAAAGTAGAGCATCTTCTGGACGTCCCGGCGCCCCTGCGCGATGCCCGACTGCTTCTGGCCTCCACCCTTGAGCTGGGTTCGCCTTTGGAGGTGGACGCTGAGTCCCTTGTTGACCCACGCGCCCCTGTCAGGCTCAAGGTGGGCTGCCGCTCGCCCGTGCGCCTGAAGAGCCCTATCTGGATCTTCGTCAACCTTCAGGGGTACCCTATCCGCGTGATCCGCGAGGATGCTGCCAAGGCCTCTAAGAGCCCCTCGCTGCCGCCGAGTCCGTCTGATGGCGTGCGTGGCTGCGGCGCAGGTGTTGGTCTCCTCGGATGCGCCTCCCAGCCTCAGTGACTCGAGCCTCCTCTCGCCGGGCCTGGGTGGGGATACCTCCTCTGCGGTCTTCTCAGGTGACGGAGGTACCAACAAGGCAAGGAAGCTCTGCTTCGAGGCGCTGGAGGACGCAGGCTCCATGGACGCGCTGGCGGCTGCCAAGTCGCGGGAACGCCGCAGCAAAGCGAACCACGACCGCCCTACACGGGTGCTGGGCGCGGCCCTGGTTCAGGACTCGATGGCCGACTCTGAAAGTCCAAGGCAGGCCCCGTCGCCCTCGTCTGCGCTGGGCGGCTTCCTGACGGCGCCGATCGTCCCGGAGCTGACCGCGCCGGTGGCTCGCGGGCTCCGCTCCAAGGCCACGCCCGTGGAAGTGTTGCGCAGGAGCGTCCGGGGGGCGACGAGACTGAAGGACAGGTGGCTGACCGCGCGGTGCGGCGCACAGCTGACAAGAACGCTTCTTCCTCTTCCAAGATCACCTCAGGTACCCCCCCTGACCCTATCTTTGCCATTCTGCAAGACATTCCAGACGCGCATCTTCTTTCCGTGGCGGCTGATTGCGGCGTCTCCTTCCTCTCGGCCGCGGGCCCTCCTGAAGAGACGCTAACCCTTTTACGAGCCAACGAGCTTGCGCAGGCTTCCCTGGCTCAAGCCAGGGCTAGAGCAGAGCTGGAAGCCCAGTCCTTAGCAGCCCAGGCCGCAGCCGAGCGCGGTGCTCCTGCGGCCGCCTCGACCGAGCCCACCACTTCCGAGCCCAACTCCCAGGGGGAGCGGCACCTAATGCTACCCTTGTTCGGACCGTGTTGTCTCCGGCCCCTTCCAAACGACCACGCCGCTCCAAATCTGCGGCGCCGTAGGGGCGACGCCCAGTAACCCGCCAAGCACGGGCCGAGGGATTAGTGTTGTAATGCGGAAACTTTTCTGGAATATCCGAGGGTTCGGCCGTAAGGGTCGCCGAACCCTACTTAGAGAGTACCTTCGCAATAACCACATCGACATAGTTGTTCTCCAAGAGACACTTAAACACGAGTTCTCGGATGCAGAACTGCAAGGCCTTGAGGTCGACGAGAAGTTTTACTGGTGCTGGCTCCCTGCGACAGGGAGATCGGGCGGGATGCTCATAGGCCTGCGGGACAGCACTTTCGACATCGAAAGCACCGACAGGGGTCGGTTCTTTCTTAGCGCTAACTGCTACCACCGAGCCCTCCAACGCACTATGACGGTCATTGGGGTTTATGGACCAGCTGACCACGCTTCGTCCCGTTTGTTCTTAGACGAAATCTCAGCCAAGGTAGCGGCTTCTCGGTTCCCCGTCCTCATGGGGGGGGGGACTTTAACTTGATCCGGGGCGCAGCAGATAAAAACAATGACCGCATTAACTGGCCCCGCGTCGAGATGTTTAATGAGTGCATTGCGGAGTGGGCTCTAATCGACATTCCTCGCTCGGGCGCAAGGTATACCTGGTCAAATAAACAACGTAACCCAGTTCGCTGTGTGCTGGATCGCGTGTTCCTCGCCCCGGAATTAGAAGCGGTCTTCCCGCTGGCCGTGGTTCGGGCTGAAACAGCCCTGGGCTCGGATCATACGCCGCTACTCTTAGACTCGGGTGGAGGGCCCCCACCCAAGAGCAATCGTTTCTACTTTGAGCTTGGCTGGTTTAACATTGAGGGGTTCTCGGAGTTGGTTGCCTCTAGATGGCTCCAGCTGATGTCGACGGCTAGGGGCCGTGACATAGTTGATTGGTGGAACCATCAAAGTGTGGGCTTGCGGCAATTCCTCCGCGGGTGGAGTGCCAACTTGGGCAAGGAGGCCAAGGCCTGCAAGCTCACTCTTCTGTCTCAAATCCAGGACTTAGACTCCAAGGCGGACTCCGAGGGACTCGATGAAGAGGAATGGTTATTCCGATACCATCTCGAAGATCAGTTGCTTCATATTTACCGCCTGGAAGAGGATTATTGGCGGCAACGAGGCCGCGCCCGCTGGGCCCTCCAGGGCGACGCCAACACGGCGTATTTCCACGCCGTGGCCAACGGCCGGCGCCGGAAGTGTCTTATCTCCACGCTCCTATCTGATACCGGCCCGATCTCGTCGCCTACGTTAATTCAGGACCACATCTACTCATTCTACCGGGAGCTGTTAGGCTCGGTGGCCAACAGACACCTTGGTCTCGCTCCTAACATATGGCCCGCCCTTTCCTGTGTCTCGGCTGCGGACAACGAGACACTCATGCGCACGTTCTTGGAAGCTGAACTCGAAGCGGTCGTCTGGGACATGCGTGTCAACACGGCGCCGGGCCCGGACGGCTTCCCTGTTTCTTTCTTCAAGAAATTCTGGCCGCTCTGTAAACTAGGAGTCCTGCATACCCTCAACGACTTCATCCTAGGGAGGATCGATGTCTCGCGGTTAAACTACGGAGTGCTTTCCCTAATACCCAAGGTTTTGGGGGCGGACCGGATCACGCAGTTCCGCCCCATAGATCTCATCAACGTGATCTTTAAGATCATTTAGAAGGCCTTTGCCTCCCGTCTGGATCCGGTGGCCAACAAGGTGATCAGCCCCTCCCAGACGGCTTTCATCAAGGGCAGAAACATCCTGGACGACCCGCTGGCTCTGCTAGAGATTGTTCACGAGCTCCACTCGAAAAAGCTAGGCGGGATCTTGCTTAAACTCGACTTCGAGAAGGCCTACGATAGGGTAAACTGGTCCTTCCTCTTGGAAGTCCTGCGTCGGAAAGGTTTCGACTCAGGATACGTTCACCGCGTTGACCAGCTTATCTCTGGGGGCCACACGGCTATATCTATCAACGGGGAGATCGGCCCATATTTTAGGAACCAGAGGGGAGTGCGTCAAGGGGACCCTCTTTCCCCTCTTTTATTCAACTTCGTGGCTGAGGCGCTCGCTGCCATGCTATCTTCAGCCAGCGGTGCGGGTCACATCAAGGGAGTGGTCCCACACCTATTTCCAGGAGGCATTTCTCACCTGCAGTATGCAGATGACACGCTTATCCTGATCCAGAACGACGACCTGAGCATTACAAACCTGAAGTTCCTGCTCCTTTGCTTCGAAAATATGTCGGGCTTAAAAATTAACTACCACAAGAGCGAGGTTTTCGTCCTGGATAGGCCGCTAGTCGAACAGACTCGGGTGGCCAACATGCCGAACTGCAAGCTTGGGGCGATGCCGTTCATGTATCTGGGCCTCCCTATCTCTGACCGCAAGCTGACGATTGAACAGTGGTCCTTCCTGGTATCTAAACTTGCCTCCAAGGTGGAGGCATGGATGGGCAGATTACTATCTTCGGGAGGTCGCCTTATCCTGTCCAACTCGTGTCTGGAGGCCCTCCCAACCTTCGCCATGGGCCTCTTCCTCCTACCTGACGGGGTCCACGCAAAGTTTAACACGGTGAGAGCCCCGTTCTTTTGGGAAGGGTCGGGCCCTAACCGTAAATTCCACTGGGTCAACTGGCCCGCCGTCTGTCGCCCTCGAGCCTGTGGGGGTCTCGGTCTCACCAACACCAAGACCATGAACGAGGCCCTTATGTTGAAATGGGTTTGGAAGCTCTATGAGGAAGAATCGTCCATTTGGAAGCAGTTAATCCTTGCCAAGTACCCGGAAGCCTCGAACATCTTCGCCGGGCAGACCCAAGGGGGGTCGCCTTTCTGGCGAAGCTTGCACAAAATTAAACACCTGTTCAAGCTTGGCGCCAAATTCTCTGTTAGGGATGGGGCCCGCACTTTCTTCTGGTCAGATTGGTGGTCCGGGGAGGGGCCTCTTAAGGACCGTTTCCCCCGCCTTTTTGCTATCTGCGAGAAAGAGACTCTGTTGGTCTCCGAGGCGTTCGCGGTGGACGGAGTTCGATTTAGACGTTCCTTCTCGCCGGAGGCCCTGGCCCAATGGGAAGGCTTGTGCACTGAACTTATGTCGGTGGGGTTGACTGTCGGCGCTGACACAGTCCGCTGGGCACTTGAACCTTCGGGTAGGTTCTCGGTGGCCTCGGCCTACCTCAAACTCTCGCAGGGGGCGGAATGGGCCCACAACAAGGAGATTTGGTCTGCCAAACTCCCTTTCAAAATAAAGATCTTCCTCTGGCAACTCGCCCTCAACCGTCTCCCCTCTAGTAAGAACCTCGCCGACAGGTTCGGCCCCTCGGACGGTTCGTGCGCACTTTGCGGCCAGGTGGAAGACGCCTCGCATATCTTTTTCTCTTGCGCCCTTGCTAAGCTTGGTTGGGGAGCCATCCGTCGTCTACTGGGCTGTTCGTGGTGCCCGGCAAACTTTCCGCAGTTCTTTGTGCTGCAGCAGGCCCTCTTGGGCACACAGCGCAGGACTAGTTGGGTGTTATTTGCTGCGCTATGTTGGTCCCTTTGGACCTGTCGTAACAAATTGACTATGGAGGCTGTTATCCCTAACCAGCCGGCTCACATTTTATTCAAAATGGTGTCATTCTTGCAGGTTTGGGCAACTCTCGCGAAGGAGCCAGACCGCGAGCAGCTGCGACTTCTGGCGCAAGGTCTTAGGGAGATCTTCCAGGAGCTCGTCCCGTCTCGCCAGGCCCCCACCAGCGCTATTTAGCTTTCGTCCTATATTTGCCGCTGCGTCGGCCTGATCTGAACTCTCCCTCTGTTTGTTTATTTGGCAAGCTGTTGGCCGCAGCATTCTGTTTGGTGTTGTAATGAATTGGTGAACTTGTTGTCTTATTAATTTAAGGCAGGGCAGTGATGCCTTCTATCTAAAAAAACTAGAGCATCGGGTACCGAGCACAATTCCATGTAGCGAGGGAATCAGTGGACTGATTGATTTAGGGGGGACATCGTGTAAGCATATTAGCATCCAATCAAATACTTTTGGGCATGGAAACGTGGCTTTTGGAGGGCTTTAGAACAACCCTACTAATCCCGAAAGTGACCAAGCCGCAAACTAATTGTCAGTTTACCGTTTCGGGTGAAAAAAAAGACACCAATCAGATCATGCAAAAAGATTTGTACGGCAATTTTCTTTTGGGAAACCCAGAAACAAGCTCTCAATCCCGCATATACCCGGTATGAGTAGAATTTTTCAAGGTTTTTTCATGAGTGAAATACACCGGAGGTACTTGAACTAATTACGGAAGCACGATATGGTACTCGTACTCCCAATTACGGACGATATGGTACGCCGACTTGTTTGGAAATGAAACTACGGCCAATGTTGGCCGTATGGTGTGCGCACAAGCGGCGGAGCGTGCGACGTGGCGGCATTTCCATAAACGCGCAGCCTCGGGGAGAACACTTATGGAAAACTCTCTCGGGGACGGACATTTTCTATTGCAAGCTCAAGTCGGCTGCCCTCTCGTCTTCACCCGCGAAACGGGAGAGGCGATGCGTCGGTGTCTCGCCCGTACCATCGTCGGCGATTAGGGTTCGATTCCACCTCGATTTTGGCACTCGCTTGGAGCGGTTCCTCCGCGGATCATCAGTCGTGGTTTTGGAGAAGGCCAAGATGGCTCCAGTTCGTCGCCTCGAAGGAGACCCACCCCTGTGTACGGTGAGTTTGATGTCAGCTCTTGAATCTCCACGGCGTCGTAAGAAAAGTAGAGATTTTTTGTGACTCACACCATAAACGGATAGTATGGCCACTTGGGGGGGTTGAATAGGTGCTACTTCTAAATTTTAATAATTTTTCGATTTAGTATTGACACAAATGTAAAATCTGTAGAGAATGCAACTAAGGTGAATTTACATATATGACAAGACCAACACTAAACGGTATACAAACACAAAGTAAAGGTAAAGGATAGAAGTAACCCATCACGGAAACATGCGGAGACAAGGATGTATTTCGGAGTTCCTCCTTTTGAAGGGAGTACGTCTCGTTGGAGGGGTGTGAGTTTCACCACGAAGGCCTACTCAACGCTACAGAGGCCTCACTCTATTCTCCGATGAACTTCGCCACAAAGGCCTAGTTCACCTTCCACTATTCATTCCCTTCGAGGAGGAAATCAGTGTCTTTACGGTGAGATTGAGGCACACACCCACAACCAAATCGGGGCTCGCAAGAACACCAACAATCTTGCTACAATCAACAAGTGAGGAACAATAAGGTCTAGATTTTCCACAAGGAAACCCTAGACTAGAATCTCTCAAGTGAATGAGAGGGAATTGAAGAACGGCTTGGTAAAGTTCTAGATCGGGGCCTTCTCTTTCAATCCTCCAAAGATCAATTAGTTTGAGCGGAGGTATTGGGAGAAATCTAGCCTTTCGTGAGCTCTAAGAATGGATCCTGAAGACATGGACGAATTAGAGATCTTGTAAAAGAAGGTGGAGTATTTATACCCCCTCAATAAATGTTGCCGTTGGAGAGCTGGAAAACAACCCGAATTTCTGATTCAAACCTGAACCGGATATTCTGGTCACTTGAAAATCCTCATATCTGGAACCTTCGAACCGTTGGCCAAACGGCAAATTCTGGCTCCCCAGAATTTACTATAGAAAATGTCTGGCTACCTTCTGTGCTGAAATGAATCTGGGACTTGGCCGTTTTTCGAGCCCTTCTTCTCCAACCGGATATTCCGGTTGCCAGGAAATTTCCGGCTCGTATGTGTCCCGGATTCCTCCTGTCCATAGCCATTTTTCTGCGAGACCTCGACAAACCGTATATTCCGGTCCGGAAATTTCTGGCTCGCTTCTATCCCGCGAGCCTTTGGTCCTTAGCTGAATTCGCAATGCCTCTTCCAAAACCAGATATTTCGGTTGGCCAGAAATTTCCGGTTGGAAATTTTTGGTTGGCATCTGCGACTTTGAGAGTTGATCTGACTTCACTCTTTTTGATGTTTGATGCATAGATGAACTTTAATGGCATGCATCACTTAACATTTGATTAATAGTATTATTAGTATTGTTAACTAACACACAAAAGACTAGGGGTCAAGAAATGCCCTTTCACGCTATATATTAGGTGTTTTCTTAGTGATAGACCGATTATGGCACAATTTTTCGTATGGTTTAGGTTATTTGGTCTTAGAGGTTTTGGTTTGGTATTAGGGTTTATGAACTGAATATATAAAATTTGGTGTTTTTGGTTGGCATCTGCGACTTTGAGAGCTGATCTGACTTCACTCTTTTTGGTGTTTGATGCATGGATGAACTTTAATGGCCTGCATCACTTAACATTTGATGAATAGTATTATTAGTATTGTTAACTAACACACAAAACACTAGGGGTCAAGAAATGCTCTTTCACACTATATATTAGGTGTTTTCGTAGTGATGGACCGATTATGGCACAGTTTTTCGTATGATTTAGGTTATTTGGTCTTACGGGTTTTGGTTTGGTATTAGGGTTTATGAACTGGAGATATAAAATTGGGGACGATTTGTGGTGCATGTATTTCCTTTACTCATGTATTAGGTTGTCACAGTAGCATGTTCTCTACACAGATAAATCATGATAGATATTTTGTAGGTCATGGTAGCAACCTTAGCTATGTAAATGGCCGTTCTGTGTGGTATGATCAGTTGTACACCTTGACATGGTCAGCTATAATGCTTAAGGACATTGTGGAGGATATTGGCAGGGAGATTGAAGACTTATTATTGCATCCCTTAATAACAATTATTAGGAATGGTTTGAGTCCAATTAGAAACGATAAAGATGGGGCTAGGATGATGCAGTTTAAGGGAACTGGGCACAATTTTTTCAATATCTATTTGAACCATGATGAAAATTTCTACCCAGACATAGTGATGAAGTTGATGTGATCTACAATCCAAGAGCTTAATTGCCAGCCATTGTGAGACCTATCAAGCACGTGGAGAACACATCATAAGTGCACAGACAAGAAAGAGAGGAAGTTCAGAGAGTTGTTAGTGAGAATGAAGAGCAAGCTGAAGCGGAGCATGTTGTGTAGTGTACCCTAAAGTGCAGCCTATTCAGTCTGTATTTGCAAGGAGGGAAAAAAATTGTGTTTGAACATGAGGTATTTGATGAAGTCCAACATCCACAACAACCAGCGGTGATTGAACAAAGTGTGCAAGAAAATTCATGCAACAGAACTGTTAGAAGGAGTAAAAAGAGATGTAAGACTATAAGAGTGTTGGATCAAGAGAACATAAGTGAAGATGATACAAACGATTCTGACTTTGATCCGGATTGCATACTGGATAGCGATAATGATGTGGAAGAATCAGATGAAGAACTATTTGCAGATAAGGTTTGTCAAGATGAGGGAGACGGAACTACAGGAAATAATTTAACTTGTACTTCACGGGACAAAGGAAATAAGAAACAAGAAGCTAAAGATGAAGATGCATACAGCTCAGAGAGTGAAGATCTAAGCGCACCAGACTCTGATGATGAAGAAGGGAACTTCAGGTTCTGAACAATCATAGAAACTAATTTGTCCTCTCCACAATTCCATGTAGACATGTTGATAAAATCTATAAAGGAGTATTCATGTTAGAACATAGTAAATCTGAAGATGCCAATAAATGATAATAAAAGAGTGAAGGCCATCTGCTATTCAGATTGCATTTGGTTCTCGTGGGTGTCATATGACAGTAGGACTAAATGTTTTATGGTTGATAAATTTGTCCCTTAGCACACATGCATCAATATGTGACAGCCAAGGGCATAGCAAGTTTCCTTGCAGACAAATACCTTTAAGGGTTTAAGGATGACCAAGGGATGAAACCGAAGAATTTTTCTACGATTGTTCCTGACACCTGGAATAATGAAATTGTAGAGGGCTAGAAGGATAACAACGGAAATAATTTATGGTGATGAGGAAGGAAAGTACAAATTGCTGTGGGATTATTTAAATGGGGTGAGAAGGAGTAATCATGAATCATCTTTCTATGTATCTCTTGATGATGCAACAAGATTCAACAAGTTGTACATGTTCCTTGATGCAAGCAAGAGAGGATTCCTCCAGGGTTGCACGCGAGTGATTTTTCTTGATGATTTTCATATCAATACTAGATATAGAGGGCAGTTGCTTACATCTATAGGCATGGATTCTAAGGATTGTATATTTCTAATTGCAATAGTTTTTGTTGAGGTGGAGGAAACAACTAATTGAAAGTGGTTTCTTGATACCTTGAAGAGTGATCTAAACATCATCAAAACTAAACTTTGGACTATAATGCGAGATAAAGAAAAGGTAACTATTTTAATCTTGCGGCTTTAACTAAGAATGCATGTTCTTATCTTTTAGCTAACTTATACTCAATTTAAAATGCAAGGTCTCATAAATATTGTGAGTGATCTATTCCCAAATCTAGAGCATAGGTTTTGTGTCAGACACATGTGGAAAAACTTCCAGCACATGACACATACTGGGAAGCAGAGAACGTCCCATGTTATCAATGGTTGATAGGATCAAAGAGCAGATGATGGCTAGGTACTACACAAAGCCAATTAAGTGTGAGAAATTTCCTAGTCATATTTGTCCAATAAAAAGGTTGAGAAGGCACCGAAAGAAGCTAAACTTGCACATGTGCCTGGAGTTGGTGATGGCCTATTCCATGTTGGTGATAGAGGTACTGATTACATTGTTTATGTGAAAAATAAGACCTTTACTTGCTGTAGGTACCAGACACCGAGCATTACTTGTTTGCATGTCATTGCTTGACGCAAGTTTGAGAGGATAGACCCTATGAACCTTGTTGATCATTTCTAGTCCAAGGAAATGTTCTAGAAAGCCTATGGAAATATAATCTATCTGTGCAAGGATAAGTCGGAGTAGGAGAAGATGTTTGGCCTCAATATATTCCCTCCTTTGTATCAGAAACATGTTGGCATACCAAAAAGTACTAGAAGGAAAGCACCAAGAGAAGCACCTCATTTCAGTGGAGGAAAAATAATGTCAAGGAATTTTGTGAGGATGCCTGATCCTACTACCATGAGCCTGGTCATAATAGGGATGGATGCAAGTACTGAAGGCTGGACTACCTCCACTTAGGCAATTCCGAACCTGAACATCATGCGTCACCAGCTAACTCACAAACTCCCGACCTTAATGTGTCGCCTCCTATCTCTAAAACAGCTAATCTTACTTTGTCACCTCCAAACCGACATGTGATTGAAGATCTCATGGCTGATACCATGGTTCATGATGTACTTTACATTCTTGATTTTTTGTATACATTTTCAACAACTATTTGGCATGTAGATATTATATTTTTTAGGCTGACTACCTTCAGCAGGTACTTGGCATGCTTTATTTTTTATTTGCAGGTTCCATTGTCTAGAGTTATTCAAGCTCAACATGTGCCTGATTCTACATTCACAACTGCTCAGAGGTTTATGAACGAGAGTCAAGAGAGCCAAGGAAGTACACAAACTATTTGTCAGACCCCGGACCCAGAGATATACAAACTGTCATGTGCTCCTAGCAGTGGACCCACAAGGGCTTCAGGGTTACCAGCCCCGGCCGCAACAAACAACGGCAGGCAGACCGGATTCATCGGCACGTAGTCCGGATCCCCGGTATACTACTCCTTGTGTCCATGCTAGTCATAACCAGATATGTATACCCGAGCGTCCACGAGTCGGATGAAACTGAAGGAACGGGACCAAAGTTATACAGAGCTGCTATGTGTCCAGAAAGTGCAACAACAATCGAGGGTTACTGGGGTTACCTCGCCCCAGGCCGGATATCTCCGGCAGGCGGGCTCGGACATGGATCATCGGCTCCACAACCCCTCGACTGCGACAACTATGCAGGCATAGCCAAAACTGTATAACAACAGGCTCGAGACCAACAATCGATCAAAGCAGTACTCTAGGCATGAAAGTTGTATTAAACAAGGCATACTAGAGTAGCTTACACGCAGAGGTTACAGGACCAACATAGGTCAAGCAACCCAACATTACAACAAGCAGCAAAAGCAAAGATGTTGCTATACAACAAAAGCAAAAGGACTAAGAGTCCGAAACATAAGCAACGTAGCCAAACCCATACTACAGATACCAGGCTGCTGCCTGGGAACCCCTAACTACTCGTCGACGTCGAGGTAGAACCCCTCTTCAGCTGCATCGCCGAAGTCTGAAACAAAACAACAACGAGGCAAGGTTGAGTACAAAAGGTACTCAGCAAGACTTGGCTTTTAAGGTTCTTTGCATAAAGCCAACTTTGTTTTCCGAAGTTGAGGAGGAAAAGCACGTGTAACAGAGCATTTCTAAAACAGAAGAGGAATCTACTCAACTACTGAGATCATCATGTTCTTTAGTCCACCAAGTACCTTCTCATTCCCAGACTACCTTATGCTACAAGAATCACCCCTCTCGACGTAGTCGAGGAGGCATCCTTCATTCATTGCCAGCAAGTTTTAGTCATTCCGTTAGAGTTATCTATGACCCCGTGACTTTCACCAAGTTGTCCATAACCGTGGACACGGCTTTCCGAAAGATTTATCCCTGCAGGGTGGTACACTTTACCCACACGTATCGACCGACTCTTAGTGCCACGCGGTAACGCTCCTCTCTAAGAGCGCGGCAGAGTGTGGTCGACCACGGCCTTTACCTTGCTTAACCCTTTCGATGAGTCAACCCAAACAGGGCCACCCCGTCAACAGGGAGTTGGCCACCTCCTGACGGCACCTGTTCTGTGAGTCGGGACAAGATCCGTGTACGTCCATCACTGGTCCCGGTCACGCCCTAGTTTTCTCCAAAACCTTTTATGACACACCCGCAAATGGAAAACTCAAACTATGTGACCCATGGAAGTGATCAAACAAGTTAGTTAGCCGAGCGCGGTCAGTTAGGCCCCGCGTGTGGTTGCACGCTCAGTCTTGGCTTCCGCGGCGAGACCTTAAATCCTAGGGTTGGCGAGTACGGAACGAATAACCACTACCCAAGTGGCCTCCCGTGCTAGCCTTAGTCAGTTTCATATGCTCAGTACTCACAAATATAACAACATACAAGGTTATCGAAGTGATCCAAATCATCAACCGGATGAAGTAGATCAGAACACTAAGCATGGCTAAGCATAACACACAAGGCTCTACTATACTCAAACAACCCTAGTCATACTAGGAGGGTAAACAGGTATGAAGGTGACATGTGAGGGAGGGGTCATGCAGTGGATAGGTTTACTCTAACCGACTCAAAACTAAGTTGAAACGTATGCATGAAAGAGAGGTTGAAAAGACTCAAAACATGGGGTAGCCATGAGGTGGTGCTTGCCTTGCTCGTCGAAAGTAGAGCTTGGGTTGTCGTAGAAAGCTGGGTCGACCTCCGGATCTCGGTCTACCGATAGCGAGCAACACCGGAAAGAAGGCAAACAATCAATACTTGACGACAGTGCAATGCACAATATGTATGCATGAGTAAAACAATGCAATTGAAATGAAGCTTAAGGAATAGAACAGGAAGCTAGGGTTTCGCGCCGTGAACGACGAACACCGGAGGGGGAGAAAACTCTAAACTGGAGATGTGACCAATCTAAGATGCTCAAATGACTTTGTAAACCTCATAGTTGGATTGCATTTGTTTCACTGATCAAAATGGTATATTGTACTTAATTTTCTATTTTTATTGAATAAAAACTTTATTTTCAATATTTAAATGAATTAAATATAAACTACAAAAGTGACCTCATTTTAAACTTGATTAAACATGTATGAAAATGGCATAGATAAATAGCTTACATTTTTAGGAACACATTGCATATTTTTTCATATTTTTAGGGGTTAAAAATGGAAGTTATTGAATTTCCAAAATCATTTAATTTTCTGTTTTTTATTTAACAAATGGGGCCCACTGTACAGTTCAAAAGAGACAGAAAACTGCCACTTGGCACGTCCACGTGGGCAGGTGATGTCACAGTGACATCACCGTGACCTCACGGTGGCCGGCAGTGGCCGGTAAGAGCTCGCCGGCGGCGAGCGGGAGCCTCCCCGGATGCGTGCCTATGCCCGTTAGGTGCGTCTCGAGGAGGCGCACCTGAACGTGGCGGCGCCGCCCCGGAATGGCCACCGGCGGCGAAGGAAACGGCGGCGGGGTCTCGGTCTCCGGCGGTTTCGGCGGTTCCGGGCCGGAGGGGCTCAACGGAGGGGGTAGGGAGGAGCGTAGGCTCACCAGGAGCACGAGGAGAAGCTCGGCGGAACCGGAGGTGGGCGGGGATGGCGGCGCAGTGAGGTAATTCCGGCGGCCGGCCGCGGAGGGGATGACGCGATTCCGCGCGTCTAGTTCATCCCGGGAAGCGCTGCGGCTCGAGGAGGTAGAGGATTCGACGGCGCACCCGATGAGCTCAACGAGGAGGTCAGGGAGGCAGTACAGCGGCGACGGCGGCGGGCGTTCGGTGAGGGAGAAGATAGACAGGGGGAGGAGAAGGCAATTGGGGGGGGGGTTCTGCGGCCTATGCTCGATGCGGACGTCTCTTGAGGCCTCAGGGGGCCTCCACGTCAACGAGGAGGGAAGGAGGAGGTGGCGCACGGCGGCGGCTGCCTCCCTGGCCGGAGACAAAGGAGGAAGACGACAGGGCACCTTGCGGATAACCCCCTGGAAAATTGGGGGAAATTACAAAGAGGACCCTAGGGATTTTTAAAACAGAACCAAAACAGAAATTTGAGGGCCTTTGTGAAGCAAAAATTGCACAAAAATACTCGTTGGAAAGCTCTTCAAATTTGCTACCTTTCTAGCACAAAGTTGGGTCATTTTGAAAAACTTTGTAGAACAACTTTGTTTGAAACCAGATTAAGTGATTTTCTGATAACTCTCTGATTAAATTTTAAAAGCGAAAATTTGGTCCATTTTTCATGCATGCATGCCATGTACACAACACATCTCTTTATTACACAAAAGTAGGGATGTTACAAGTCTACCCCCCTTACAAGAATCTCGTCCCGAGATTCCTAGGTTTTAGAAAAGAAGTCGGGGTACTTAGATCGCAAACGATCTTCTCGTTCCCAGGTTGCTTCGTTCTCGGAATGATGCGACCACTGAACTTTGAGGAACTTGATAGTTTGACTACGAGTTCTTCGTTCGGCCTCATCGAGGATACGGACAGGAACCTCTTTGTAGGAGAGATCATCCTTGAGCTTGATGGTTTCGTGGTCCACACCACGAACAGGATCTTTGAAGCAACGTTTGAGTTGCGAGACATGGAATACATCATGGACATCCGGAAATCCTGGAGGCAACTGCAGTTGATATGAAACTTGACCTCGTTTTCCAATGATAGGGAAAGGACCGATATAACGAGGAGCCAGTTTGCCTTTGATTCCGAACCGTTTTCCACCTTTCAAAGGTGTGACTCGAAGATAATCTTTCTCGCCAATTTCATAATGAACATCTTGGTGATGACGATCATAATAGCTTTTCTGGCGAGACTGAGCTGTTTTCAGTCGTTCACGAATGACGCGAAAGATTTCTTCCGCTTCTTTGATTACATCCGGGCTGAAGAACGATCTTTCACCGGTTTCAGACCAATTCAGCGGAGTTCGGCATTTACGGCCGTAAAGAACTTCAAAAGGAGCCTTGCCCAAGCTAGCTTGATAACTGTTGTTATAGGTGAACTCGGCAAATGGAAGAAACTTCTCCCAATCCTTACCGAACGATATAACACAAGCTCGGAGCATGTCCTCGAGAATCTGATTAACTCTCTCTGTTTGACCACCGGTTTGTGGATGGTAGGCGGTGCTGAAGGATAGACGAGTTCCCATGGCTTTTTGAAGACTTTCCCAGAATCTGGAGACGAACAAACTGCCTCTGTCTGAGACAATCCTTTTTGGGACTCCATGAAGGCTGACTATTCGTGAGATATATAGATCTGCCAGATCGGAGACTCGAATAGTCTCACGAACAGGAAGGAAATGGGCAACCTTTGACAGACGATCAATCACTACTCATATAGCATTGTGCCCCTTTTTGGTATTGGGAAGGCCGGTGATGAAATCCATACCAATCTCATCCCACTTCCATTCAGGAATAGGCAGGGGTTGAAGAACACCGGCTGGTCTTTGATGTTCTGCCTTCACACGACGACAGACGTCGCATTCAGCAACATACTGAGCGATTTCTCGCTTCATTCGGGTCCACCAGAATTTCGGACGAAGATCTTGATACATTTTGGTGCTACCAGGATGGATAGAAAGAGGTGTGTCATGAGCCTCTTGGAGTATTAGATTTCTCATATTTCGGTTCTTGGGTACAACCAGACGGTTTTTGAAGTAGACAATGCCTTGATCATCGACAGAGAAACACTTAGCAGCCCCGCTAGCAATGTTCTTCTTAATCTTAGCAATGCCTAAGTTGTTCTTCTGAACATCTTTTATTTGATCTTCGAGAGAAGGTTTTATTTCCAGATTGGCCAGATATCCGGAAGGAACAACTTCAAGGTTCAGCTTGGAGAACTCCTCATGAAGAGAAGGTTGGGCTTGCTGTATCATCAAGTTGTTACAATAAGACTTCCGACTTAGCGCGTCAGCAACGACATTTGCTTTGTCGGGTTGATAGTTGAGACCCAAGTCAAAGTCCTTGATTACCTCCAACCATCTTCTCTGTCTGAGGTTCAGATCCGGTTGGGTAAACATATATTTCAGACTTTGATTATCTGAGTATAACTCACATCGATTGCCAAGAAGATAATGACGCCATTGCTTGAGAGCATGGACCACGGCTGCTAGCTCAAGATCATGGGTTGGATAGTTGTGCTCATGTGGTTTCAGTTGACGAGAACCATAGGCCACCACATGACCTTCTTGCATTAACACACAACCGAGTCCTTGTTGAGAGGCATCACAGAAGATGACAAAATCCTTGCTTGTATCAGGAAGAACAAGCACAGGAGCGGTAGTCGGTTTGGTTTTCAGAGTTTGGAAACTTTCCTCTGCTTTTTCTGACCACTCGAACTTTTTGCCTTTCTTAAGAAGTTCAGTCATAGGTTTGGCAATTTTGGAGAAGTTCTCGATGAAACGACGGTAATAACCTGCCAGTCCGAGAAAACTCCGAACATCCTTGACTGACTTAGGTGCTTCCCAGTCCAGAATGGTTTGGATCTTATCTGGAATAACGGCAACACCTTCAGCAGACACTACGTGTCCGAGATAGACGAGTTCTTTTAACCAGAACTCGCACTTGGAGAACTTAGCGTATAGCTTGTGCTCACGGAGTTTGGATAACACCAAACGCAGGTGTTCAGAATGATCATCTTCGGTTTTAGAATAGACCAGGATGTCGTCGATATAAACCACGACGAACTTATCAAGATACTCCATGAATACCGAGTTCATAAGCCTCATGAAGGTAGTTGGAGCGTTAGTAAGACCAAAAGACATGACGGTGTACTCGTAAAGACCATAACGAGTAGTAAACGCCGTTTTGGGAATGTCCTCCTTTCTGATCTTTATTTGATGGTATCCTGATCGCAGGTCCATCTTGGAAAATACAGTTGCACCAGCTAACTGATCAAAGAGGTCATTGATTCTTGCAAGAGGGTATTTGTTTTTGATGGTCACTGCATTCAGCGGCCGATAATCAACAACCAGACGTGGAACATTGGTATCCCGCTTCTTGACAAAGATAGTGGGACAACCCCAAGAAGATGTGCTAGGTTGGATGAAACCCTTTTCTTCTAACTCCTCAATTTGGCGTTTCAATTCAACCAACTCCTCTGGGGGCCATACGGTAAGGTCTTTTAGACATAGGAGCGGTACCAGGGACTAACTCAATGACAAATTCCACACTTCGATCAGGTGGCATGCCAGGTAACTCTTCAGGAAACACATCAGGGAAATCACTGACTATAGGTAACTCATGAATTTCAGGAGGGTAATCACCTTGCATGAAGTACAGCTGCAGTTCAGGAGAAAGTCGTGTGCGTGCTGAAGGAGGAATGGTGAACTCAGACCAATAGTCGATGATGGCACCGGAAGGATGTTTCAAGGTGAGGCATTTTGTTGCACAATCCAAAACAGCTCCATATTTAGCAAGCCAATCCATGCCCAGTATGACATCAAGGTCAGTGGATTTTAGGGCAATGAAGGTTGCAGGGAATTGTAAGGATCCCACCTCAACCATGAGCTCTGGCGTAACCATGGTGGTTTGCCAGTTGCAACCAGGGGAGTTTACCATTAACGATTTTTGCAACTTTCAGAAGGGTATCCCATGCATTTTAGCAAACCCTTCTGACATGAATGTATGCGATGCTCCAGAATCAAATAAGGCTAAAGCCGAAATTGAGTTGACACGAATCGTACCCAGTAAGACGCTTGGATCGTCCTGAGCATCCTCGGCAGTCACATAGTTCAGACGACCACGTCCAGCACCAGCAGGCTTTGCCATTTTCTTAGGAGGAGGAGGTGCACGTCCAGCATGATTCTGAGGGCACTCCCTCGAGAAGTGACCAGGCTGGCCACAGCGGTAGCACACATTGCTGGGAGGAGCGGTAACTGGAGGACGAGAACCTTGTCCACCACCATAGGTTGATGTAGCAGGTGGGGCAGGTGGACGAGGAGCATATCCAGATGGCCTTGGCTGGCACAAAGCCCTGGGGACAGCACTGTATGGAATGAACACACGGCGCTTCCTCTTCTGACCAGAGGGTGAAGCACGGGAATCTCCAGCACTCTTCTTCATAGCAGCATCCATTTCCTTTTTGCCACGTTCAAGAGTGATGGCCTGGTTGTAAAGTTCCTGGAAGCTCCGGAACTTGAAAGGCAGAAGCTCGTAACGAACAGTTGGGTTCAGGCCCTTACGAAACAGATCCTGCTTGTCCTCGTCATTAGTGACATCACGAGGAGCATAGCGAGCCAGACGAGTGAACACACGACCATAGGCCTCAATACCCATACTGCCCTGAGTGAGATCAAGGAACTCCTTTCTTTTACCGTCCATAACTGCCTTCGGGATATAAGCCTCACGGAAAGCAGTGCGGAACTCTGCCCAGGTGACCTCATGATCAGGCGCCTGCAACGCCAGAAAGCCTTCCCACCAAGCACCAGCAGCACCTTCAAGCTTGTAGGTGGCGAAGTTCACACGGTCACGTTCCTGGACACGAAGAGCGATGAACTTGCGCTCCATTGTGCGAAGCCAGTCATCGGCATCGAGATGCTCAGTGGAGTCAGCAAAGTAAGGTGGCTGAGCCTTGAGGAAGTCCACGAGTGTAACGCCGGCGGCACGGCGTTCGGTGTTCTGGGCCACACGCTCCAGAAGTTGTTCATTCCTCAGACGGTTGGTTTCAATGCTTTGCAGCACCTGCGCCATTGTGGGTGGCGGCGGAGGTGTTGGCTCAGGAGGAGGGTTGTTACGGCTACGAGTACCACTCGACATCCTGAGTAAAAGGAAGAAGAAACATGAATAACACATCCATGGGAAAAAGATACAATGGATCGACATGTGATAGTTTCAACGGAAAAACAAAATACATGCCGAAATGTAGTAGAACAGAACGAATGAACATGAAGTGTATCATTTCATCAACATGGAGACAACATATTACAACATTTATTGAAACCAGTCGAAGTACAAACCATACATAGTGGCGGTACAAGCTCACAAGCTTAAGTACATACAACACTGAAAGAAAGTACGGTAAATACACATCACCGAAGTTCTACTCCTATACATTATTTTTCTACAACTTCGGGTTTCGGGTACATGAAAGCAAACATTACTCTAGCTGGAACCGACAACGGTCTCAGTATCCTCCGAAGTCGAAAGGAAGTGGAACTGGAGCACCATAGTAGCGACGAACAGACTCGTCCTGCGGTCCGTGGGGAGACTGTGGTACACCACGCACCATCCTAGGCCTCCTAAGGCGTCCACGAGGGGGAACATCACCTCCAACATCTGGAGACGCAACCGAGGAAGGCACAAGTACAACTGGAAGCTCTATCTCAGAGGACTGAACAATACCACTCTCAACGAATGGCCTCACTATGTCTGTCACAGTCCTGAGACTAGCTGCAAGGGTGTTAACTAGTGCACTAAGCTCACGCTCGCGACGAGCATAAGCAGCAAGAAGATCAGCAGTGCACCTAAGTGTAAGATCTTCCTCCTGGGAGGAATCAGCAAAGGTGTGAGTGTAACACCCCTCAAGAGTAGCATCTGGACCAGGGCAGTAACGAAAAGAGCTATGCTCGTGGTCCGGATAGTGGTAACGAAGCTCATTGAGACAGTGCCGTGCAGCATCCTGCACAGCCATCTCAATGGTGAAACCAATACCCTCAGCATAGTGCTCAGCAGGAAAGATGGTGCCATCTAGCTGTGGGAGACGGACACCACACAAGTACTGGGTCTGGTGGAAGTCACGGTACTCCTCATACACGGTGTACACAGGATACCAAGGGGCTCCTATGTTTGCACAGGCTGAGGCTAAGAGATGAGGAAAACCTGGAACTCCAAGGCATAGTGTATGTCGAACAACCTGACCAGAAGGCATCTGAAACAAAGACATTTTCAGGATGTCAAAAGACATGAAGAAATGACTTGAATTTGGAACTATGACAACCTGAGACATAGTACTCGGAAGAAAAACACCCAACGGTTTTACTCCTAACTTTTGAGACAACAACAAGAAAACAACACACAAAAACAAATGAGATACGATGACTCAGAGTTAGAGCGATACCAGATAAGGAGCAAAAAGAATCCTAAGAGGGTTTTCATAACTCATTTTGCCTTTTCAAAAATAGTTTTCACAAGTTCTAGACTCAACATCGACCAACGGCAAGGGTTTCCTACAGGCAGTCCTGCTCTGATACCAAGACCTGTCAGACCCCGGACCCAGAGATATACAAACTGTCATGTGCTCCTAGCAGTGGACCCACAAGGGCTTCAGGGTTACCAGCCCCGGCCGCAACAAACAACGGCAGGCAGACCGGATTCATCGGCACGTAGTCCGGATCCCCGGTCTACTACTCCTTGTGTCCATGCTAGTCATAACCAGATATGTATACCCGAGCGTCCACGAGTCAGATGAAACTGAAGGAACGGGACCAAAGTTATACAGAGCTGCTATGTGTCCAGAAAGTGCAACAACAATCGAGGGTTACTGGGGTTACCTCGCCCCAGGCCGGATATCTCCGGCAGGCGGGCTCGGACATGGATCATCGGCTCCACAACCCCTCGACTGCGACAACTATGCAGGCATAGCCAAAACTGTATAACAACAGGCTCGAGACCAACAATCGATCAAAGCAGTACTCTAGACATGAAAGTTGTATTAAACAAGGCATACTAGAGTAGCTTACACGTAGAGGTTACATGACCAACATAGGTCAAGCAACCCAACATTACAACAAGCAGCGAAAGCAAAGATGTTGCTATACAACAAAAGCAAAAGGACTAAGAGTCCGAAACATAAGCAACGTAGCCAAACCCATACTACAGATACCAGGCTGCTGCCTGGGAACCCCTAACTACTCGTTGACGTCGAGGTAGAACCCCTCTTCAGCTGCATCGCCGAAGTCTGAAACAAAACAACAACGAGGCAAGGTTGAGTACAAAAGGTACTAAGCAAGACTTGGCTTTTAAGGTTCTTTGCATAAAGCCAACTTTGTTTTCCGAAGTTGAGGAGGAAAAGCACGTGTAACAGAGCATTTCTAAAACAGAAGAGGAATCTACTCAACTACTGAGATCATCATGTTCTTTAGTCCACCAAGTACCTTCTCATTCCCAGACTACCTTATGCTACAAGAATCACCCCTCTCGACGTAGTCGAGGAGGCATCCTTCATTCATTGCCAGCAAGTTTTAGTCATTCCGTTAGAGTTATCTATGACCCCGTGACTTTCACCAAGTTGTCCATAACCGTGGACACGGCTTTCCGAAAGATTTATCCCTGCAGGGTGGTACACTTTACCCACACGTATCGACCGACTCTTAGTGCCACGCGGTAACGCTCCTCTCTAAGAGCGCAGCAGAGTGTGGTCGACCACGGCCTTTACCTTGCTTAACCCTTTCCATGAGTCAACCCAAACAGGGCCACCCCGTCAACAGGGAGTTGGCCACCTCCTGACGGCACCTGTTCTGTGAGTCGGGACAAGATCCGTGTACGTCCATCACTGGTCCCGGTCACGCCCTAGTTTTCTCCAAAACCTTTTATGACACACCCGCAAATGGAAAACTCAAACTATGTGACCCATGGAAGTGATCAAACAAGTTAGTTAGCCGAGCGCGGTCAGTTAGGCCCCGCGTGTGGTTGCACGCTCAGTCTTGGCTTCCGCGGCGAGACCTTAAATCCTAGGGTTGGCGAGTACGGAACGAATAACCACTACCCAAGTGGCCTCCCGTGCTAGCCTTAGTCAGTTTCATATGCTCAGTACTCACAAATATAACAACATACAAGGTTATCGAAGTGATCCAAATCATCAACCGGATGAAGTAGATCAGAACACTAAGCATGGCTAAGCATAACACACAAGGCTCTACGATACTCAAACAACCCTAGTCATACTAGGAGGGTAAACAGGTATGAAGGTGACATGTGAGGGAGGGGTCATGCAGTGGATAGGTTTACTCTAACCGACTCAAAACTAAGTTGAAACGTATGCATGAAAGAGAGGTTGAAAAGACTCAAAACATGGGGTAGCCATGAGGTGGTGCTTGCCTTGCTCGTCGAAAGTAGAGCTTGGGTTGTCGTAGAAAGCCGGGTCGACCTCCGGATCTCGGTCTACCGATAGCGAGCAACACCGGAAAGAAGGCAAACAATCAATACTTGACGACAGTGCAATGCACAATATGTATGCATGAGTAAAACAATGCAATTGAAATGAAGCTTAAGGAATAGAACAGGAAGCTAGGGTTTCGCGCCGTGAACGACGAACACCGGAGGGGGAGAAAACTCTAAACTGGAGATGTGACCAAGCTAAGATGCTCAAATGACTT
This sequence comes from Alopecurus myosuroides, assembly GCA_028641055.1. Taxonomy (NCBI): domain Eukaryota; kingdom Viridiplantae; phylum Streptophyta; class Magnoliopsida; order Poales; family Poaceae; genus Alopecurus; species Alopecurus myosuroides. Next base: position 154,920,681 of record CM054058.1, read on the forward strand.
TGTAAACCTCATAGTTGGATTGCATTTGTTTCACTGATCAAAATGGTATATTGCACTTAATTTTCTATTTTTATTGAATAAAAACTTTATTTTCAATATTTAAATGAATTAAATATAAACTACAAAAGTGACCTCATTTTAAACTTGATTAAACATGTATGAAAATGGCATAGATAAATAGCTTACATTTTTAGGAACACATTGCATATTTTTTCATATTTTTAGGGGTTAAAAAATGGAAGTTATTGAATTTCCAAAATCATTTAATTTTCTGTTTTTTATTTAACAAATGGGGCCCACTGTACAGTTCAAAAGAGACAGAAAACTGCCACTTGGCACGTCCACGTGGGCAGGTGATGTCACAGTGACATCACCGTGACCTCACGGTGGCCGGCAGTGGCCGGAAAGAGCTCGCCGGCGGCGAGCGGGAGCCTCCCCGGATGCGTGCCTATGCCCGTTAGGTGCGTCTCGAGGAGGCGCACCTGAACGTGGCGGCGCCGCCCCGGAATGGCCACCGGCGGCGAGCGGCGGCGAAGGAAACGGCGGCGGGGTCTCGGTCTCCGGCGGTTTCGGCGGTTCCAGGCCGGAGGGGCTCAACGAGGAGAAGCTCGGCGGAACCGGAGGTGGGCGGGGATGGCGGCTCGGTGAGGTAATTCCGGCGGCCGGCCGCGGAGGGGATGACGCGATTTCGCGCGTCTAGTTCATCCCGGGAAGCGCTGCGGCTCGAGGAGGTAGAGGATTCGACGGCGCACCCGATGAGCTCAACGAGGAGGTCAGGGAGGCAGTACAGCGGCGACGGCGGCGGATCGCTGGCGGCGGGCGTTCGGTGAGGGAGAAGAGAGACAGGGGGAGGAGAAGGCGATTGCGGGGGGGGGGGGGGGGGGGTCTGCGGCCTATGCTCGATGCGGACGTCTCTTGAGGCCTCAGGGGGCCTCCACGTCAACGAGGAGGGAAGGAGGAGGTGGCGCACGGCGGCGGCTGCCTCCCTGGCCGGAGACAAAGGAGGAAGACGACGGGGCACCTTGCGGATAACCCCCTGGAAAATTGGGGGAAATTACAAAGAGGCCCCTAGGGATTTTTAAAACAGAACCAAAACAGAAATTTGAGGGCCTTTTTGTGAAGCAAAAATTGCACAAAAATACTCGTTGGAAAGCTCTTCAAATTTGCTACCTTTCTAGCACAAAGTTGGGTCATTTTGAAAAACTTTGTAGAACAACTTTGTTTGAAACCAGATTAAGTGATTTTCTGATAACTCTCTGATTAAATTTTAAAAGCGAAAATTTGGTCCATTTTTCATTCATGCATGCCATGTACACAACACCTCTCTTTATTACACAAAAGTAGGGATGTTACACTATTAGGCAAAAATATCTTCCCAAATATTGCTAAATCTAAAAAATCATAAGGACGAAGAGCTAAAAGAGAAGAAGAAGTACATGCTAGGTGTTAGAAGGAATCTGCATTAAAAAAGTCGAGGAGACAGTTAGAAAGAAGCAATAAGAAGCACAAAAGTGAGCACATCTTGCATATATAAGAAAACTAGCTGCAGATGATAGGAGTTCTAGGAAGAACCAAGAAGCAGTAGTCTGGAAAGAAGCACAAGCCCAAGTCAAGGCTTTTGTAGCTCAATGTAACAGAGAAGGAGTTGTAAAGAAAGCGACCTAAAAGAAAGCTTTGAAAGAATTTTAGAAAGAACAAGGAAGAGAAGAGGCTAGAAAGAAAGCTTCTACACACACGGAAGAAGAGAGTAAAATAACGGTTGCACTAGACCATAGGATCAAAGAATACCTGGCCTAGAAATTGCTTATGAGAGGAGGATTGATGCTGCAGCAAAGTCAAACTACCGTTGGTGCAAAGAGGCAAGGAGGAGTAACCCAACAACAGAACCTGCCACCACTTAAGGAAACCTCAATGTTTAACCTGATTAGATGATTTCCCATGTTCATGTTCGTTGAAACTATGTAATAATGCAACATGTGCAGTCATTTTGGTACCTAACATATCTATGCGCTATGTGTTATAAAACCATGGTACCTATGTAGTCACTTTAAAACCTAAGCTATGTGCGTTATGCAGTTGTGTTGAATTTTCGTAGATAATGCATTTTCCAAAACATGATTGTGGCCTCATATGTGCCAACATTGAACCTGATGTGTTGAATTTTGGTGTTGAACTCATTTGCATGTGCCAACTCATTATAAATACAATGCAGCCGTGTGCTTTCATAACCACACAACCAAGAAAACTCAAACTTAATTTAACAATGTTTAACCGCAATGTACCTATCTGCAATGTGATTTCATTAATATCTTCAACATGACAAGGCATAGATGCTAGATAAGTTCAAGAAACATAAAAGACAAGCATTTACACAAGAAATATAAGGTCAACACGACATTGCATTAATCTATGTTCACCATTTAGACAAGTAAAAGGTTCATTACATTACATCACATCACATTAGGTTCAAACATGACCATTACTTTGATTCTTGACTTATAGTAAGAACATACACTTCATAAACTACTGGCCATCACACTACATCACTAACAAACTAGTTGCAGTGGCCAGCAACCTTGCATCAATATTCATCTTATTTCCATCTACTTGTTCAGTTAGAAGAGTACACTAACAACAACCATCATTAGTACAATCCCAAGCAGAATCTTCATCAAGAGCACAATCTGGATCCCCAGCTCAACAAGTTGTTGAACTTACTTCTTTCTCATGGGTTTGGTATCCCTTGCCTTGTATTTCTATGCCATCCACCCATCCCCTTCTCCAATGGCATTCAACTCCTGTCTCCTTTCCTTTGCAGCACCAATAGCATCCACAACAACATCGCCATGCGGTACATTCTTCTCGACAAGATAGTTTATATACTCCAACTCCTAGTGCCAAAAATCACGTCCTTTCTACAAAAAAATAAGCTCAAACTGTAAAAACCATCAACATCAATGTATACCAAGAACGACAATGGTTCACGCAGAAATTTCAACACGAAAATAGTAATGTGTAGGTGATACTTACCCCATAAGTCACACATCTGTAGAAGATCCATCCGTTGTGCAGCTGTATTGTGGACTTGTACCTCCTCGCCATGTTCCCGCGGTCAGGGCAAGGGATGAACGGGACAAGCAGGGCGGTGGCGCATTGCGGCGGGCACCTGAACAAGTTGAGCTTGAAGCATACATGGCCACGCTCAAAAGAGCAGCGTAGAGGCAGGCAATGGCAATGGAGATATGCGAATTTGGTGAGAGATTTGGTGGACAGTGACTAAAAGGCTAGGTATTTGGGTGATAAAAAGGATTGGGGAATTTGGTCGGGGGACTGATTTGGGGATTTCTGCCCCTAAGATTTTTAGACAGCCCCTCTCCCACCCATGCGGTCCGCTGTGTACATGGACCGGTGAACAACACACACCTAGCCGCGTCTAAGCCCCCAATACAGGCAATGGTGGCCGTAGTTTCACTTCCGAGCAAGTTGAAGTATCGTATAGTCCGTATTTTGGAGTACGAGTACCGTATCATGCTTTCACAATTAGTTTGAGTACCCCCAATATATTTTAATCAGTTTTCATATCTACCGTGAGCTTGGCTAGAGGAACATTTCCACCCCTAGTTTCCCGCCTCCCTCCATGCCACCAATGCTGCAGAGAACAAGAAAATCCTTATTTTTCTTGTAGCTGTTCAATATCTTAATGCCCCTCCCCTACATGTAGGATTGAAACCCGGGTGGAAAGCCAACAAGAACCATCGAAGGGCTATGGGTCATGTGATGCTATACAATGGCTATTTCTCTTGCAACATAACATATGATCTGATCCCATTTTAGCGACGCTTTAGGAGGAAGAAAGATTTTTTTTATGCGCATCGTGTACGGTTTTTGGGATTATGATGACTAATTTATGCAATATTGCATCGAAATGGTTGGATTATCATATATTTAGAAATGCACCACGGCTATAGGACGTCATAGATATGGAGCTGCTACAGATACTGCGAACGACTATCTCTGTATATCTAACTCTATATGCATTGAATCCATGTATATATTATGTGCAGTTGTGATGAACATGTTTGGACACAACTATGTGAGAGACCAAATGCAGCAGACATAGTTCGGTTTAGGGCACAAAGTGCAGCGAGAATTTTCTAAGATCCTTGGAAGCATCGATTACATGCATTGGGAAGAATAATTGTCCATTCTTTTGGCAAGCGATCTATAAAGATCATGTTGGATTATTTCCTTGGTATGGCCGGTTTTCACAATAACATCAACATGCTGCAACGCTCTCCAAACTATGAAAATAACTAATAAAATTAGCGGTTTGCAGACAAATTATTTTGTATATTTAGAATTTGTAACTAAAATGATGTCATCGGCGTTGCGGTGCCCGATTCAGCATGTATTTGCATGTGTTATCCTTATAAGAGAGGAGCTCTATCGAGAGCCGCCACGTGCTAGGATAATCTATGGACGTGCCCTAGGTAGAATAACTAAAAATATTTAGTACAATATAATCGATTGTCCCTCTAAATTTCACATTCAGTTCCTAAAAACTAATGTGATGTTTTCTAGTTCCAATAAATATCCACGTTTTGCTTTCATCCTAGACAAACATAACAAATTATGTTCCATACAAAATCAACAAAATCTACCTACATTCATAAATAATTAGAAAACATGATTTTCAATCTTCAAAATGCTCGTTTAATTAACTTGCTTGCCACATTAGACTACCTGTTTGATGAATTTTTAACAAATGGCATGTTTTCTGTGCAGAGAAAAAAATACTCTCTACATGAAGAGATAAGAAAGGAAAATATTTAATTACAGACTTAACACTTCACACTTCCAAAATAAGATGAAATGGATTACAATGTGTTTTCTTTATTTTTATTTATTTATATAGTTTTACAAATGTGATAAAAAATATTGTTGTTAAAATGAGCATATCTAAAATAATAAATGTAGTATATTCCTATTTGAGGTCGATGAATCCTCGGCAAACGTGCGGAGGGTAACAAGTGATAACCCTGAACTATTTATACTAAGCGTTTTTACTTAAGATTTATAACTAAATCGAAAGTAATATTTTTATTTTATGAAGCTTCGTTATACATTTTTGGTGAGTACGTACCCCATTATATCTAGTAGCATTTTTATTGACCTGGTATATAGTAGCATTCACCATATACATGCCTTAGTAAATATTGAACTATCTTTTTTCTAGTTACAAGATTCTAAAATATATTAAGTTTTTTTTAGTAGAAACAATAGTATAAACATTTTGCTTAACTACGCTTCCATTTTAAACTAAGCAAACTAAAATAAAATAAAAGCATGTTAATCTACATTCTGAAGTGATATTGGTATTTATTGTTGTATTTTATGCATGTTTTACCGATTCTAGTACCATTAAATATCTTGGTACGTTTTTTTTTTTGATATGTCTAGCCCAGTTATGGTTGAATTTCTAGTGTATGTAAGGTGTCGACGGGTGGTCAGCTCTCGATCCCATGACGAGTTTATTATACTCACTCCGATACATAAAAAATGTCGCTCGCTTAGTACAAATTTTATACTAACTTAATAAAAAATGAGCGATATTTTTTATGGATCGAAGGGAGTATTTATTTTCCTTGGTTTCATCTTGATATGTGTGATGTTCTTGCAATATTTTATACAAATTAGTTTTCATACTTTTGTTCCAGTTGGATGTAATCCGACATGTCATTCATCAGAAAAACATGCCTTGCTACATGTGTTAAAATGATAAAACTTGAACACTAGGGCATACATACTTGTTTATAGGTGGAGAACTCAAATTGTTCTATGAGCGTTATGATTAGCTAGGACATGCAAGACGCATAACGCGGATGAGTATACTCTGGTTGAATTTTTTTCTATCTCAAAAGTTTTTTTTTGGACTCTTTAAGGAAGTGACGAACTAGGTGATGGCACAATTATCTAGCCTAGGAACTCTCGTGAAGGCAAAAGAAAATTTCGAACTTTTTTGCCACCTCGCTTTTTTATTTAATTTCTTTGGTAATGGGATCTTTATTATTTACTAGGAAACGTGCCCGTGCGTTGCAACGGAACTAAAATGAGCCTTCTTGCAGCTTCTCCTCTTTGCCGTTATGATTGTATTATATGATAATTATGAGAATTGTAACACTTTACTAAATGACACTGACACATTGTCACCCCTCTAAAGACTTGCACCTACATAAGAAAGGTCAAATACCTGCTTAGTGGTGACAGCAATAATAATCACCTATCATGTTGACTGGGCCTGATCAAGATCACCATGTTTCCCTAGCCCGTGTGCCTTACGGGCCCATTTTACGCCATGGACTCCTTTGGCCATACATACCGCCGCATAGCTAGATGATTTCGTGTCCGAAGCTATGCAATAGTAACACATACTGGAATTGTCTAGATCGGGAAAAAAAATCTTCATTTGCACATAGGAGATTGAGCGCCTTCTATAGTTTGCTGCCACAAAACACCAACACCTCCGCCGCATAGGTCGTCGCCACAGCTGTGGTCTGGCAGCGCCAGCTCCAATATCCCGTAGCTCACAGGCGCGACGCAATTACGGAAGAAACCTGGTCACACCATGCTGGCGTTCTCGTACCGCATCTCTGGTCATGGCTGATGTACTTGTACAGAGCATTGCGAAAACAATCTACTCCCTCCGTCTCAAATAAATTGTCACAAAGTTGAACGAAAATGGATGTATCTAATATTAAATTATGTCTAGATACTCCCTCTATTTTTTTTAGTCTGCATATTAGCTTTGCTAAAAGTCAAACTTGCTAAAGTTTGACCAATTTTATAGGAAAAAATATCAACATTAGCAATACCGGCTCAATATCATACGATTCATTATGGAATATATTATCATGTTATATTCGTTTCATATTCTAAATATTGATATTTTATTTTACAAACCTTTCAGGCTTTAGGAAGTTTGACTTAGGACAATCCTACTACGAAGAGTGAAAAGAAACGGAGTGAGTATATCCACTTTTGTCCAACTTTATGAGAGTTAATTTGAGATGGAGGGAGTATAAAATTTCTTCCACCGATAGTATGAATACTAGAGAGCTGACCATGTGAGAGTTAAGCTCAAGTCCGAACTTAACCAAATGCGTGTGTACGGCCTCCCGTCACGGCGGCACGACACCCAGCTCCGCCGTCATCTCCCTAAGAAACGATTCCGAGCGTCAGTATGCCCGCGTACACCCACAAGAGTATCCTGCGCTCGGGTGTTTGGGCCCCCAAAACGAGGTGCCCCGGGGAGGAATTCCATCGAATAGACAACATGCGCGTGATGGCGGCGTCACGGATCTGGCTGTCAGGGCGACGAAGGGATGTCAAGAAGGAACTCGTCCTCGGCGGAAGAGTGCTTCCATCAGGGGCATGCCCGCTGCATCGACGCTCGAGCGCCAATCCTAGCGGACGGCCAGTCCGGGTAGCCGGTGCATGAACAGGAAAAAAAAAAAGAGACTTTTCCAATTGGGAAGATACGCGCGTCCCCAACTGGGGCTAGAAGAGGATCCGAGGAAGAGGGTGGTCAATCAAGTTGTTTTTTCCTAAAATAGATGGGATCAAGTCGGTTCGCTTGGAGACGGTTTGGAAAGCAGGACGGTAGACGTGGCCACGTAGAAAAATACGAGCGCGGTGTTTTTTTTTGATAATCGTACGCTTTATTGATCAAATAACCACACTGTCAATACAAATAGCCTGCCGGATGAAGTCCGGAGGCACACCACGCCACACACTGTTGCAAGGTAAAACACACGATCTAGCTAGGATATGAGCGACCAAATTGGAATCGCGATAAACATGTTGAAAGGTACATGAAATAAAGGACCGGGCCGCCGTCTTGATGTCGGACACCACAGGTCCAATAACTGAGCGATCTTCAGACTTGGATAGTAGTCGTTGTATAACTGAAAGACTGTCAGAGCCGATAATGATCTTGCTAAAGCCCTCCTCTCGTGCCAGGGAAATTGCTTGGAGAATAGCTCGTGCTTCCGCAAGCTCGGGGACGACAACCTCCTCAATGCGTTCCCTGCTGGCAACCAGGAACGATCCCTTGTGGTCTCGGATCACCATCCCCGCTCCCATGCTTCGAGAGGGAGCAAAAATCGCCGCGTCGACATTTACCATGACTGATCCCTCCGGCGGTGGCACCCACTTTTTGGTAGTGATCAGGGGCACACACCTGTTGATGGTGTCATTGTTATATAGATGCAGATGTATCATATTCAGAAACACTTTGATTTTCGTAGCGACAGCAGTTGGGTTCCCCGTGGATTCACCCTCCCGCGTCTTGTTCCTGGTGTCCCAAATATGCCACATCGCGACCATTACCATCGTGGCCTGATGATTGGAGCATCTGTCTAGGAACTCCATGGTCCATCTCCTCGGAGAGACAAAAGATCTTCTACATAGTTGAACTTGGAACTCAGCGTTCACTTGATCCCAGACATCTCTCGCAAACTGACAGAAGAGAAGCGTGTGCTCAATTGTTTCAGGTTGTTTGCAGACGATACAGGCCGTTGAAGCTGGTATATTCCTCTTCAGCAGTTGTAGGCCACTCGGAAGGCAATCATGGGCGAATCGCCACAATGTAATTTTCATCTTCCCCGGGGCCTTGGCCTTCCAGAGATTCTTCCATAGCTTTTTATCAGCGCAACACAAGGATGAAGAGCCACGGCCAGTTCGGCTCTGTCTAGCCATGAAGTGATCAGAACGTGCCAGGTTATACGCCGATCGCACCGTAAACGTTCCGAAGCGGGCATGCGACCAGGAGGCAAAGTCCTCTGTAGCATGTCGGCTGAGTGGGATCTGAAGGATGCTGGTAGCAACATTTTCCGGGAAGATGGTATTGACAAGATCCATGTCCCACCTCTGATCATCAGCCCGCAATAAACTGTCGACTGTCTGGTCTGCAGGGAGATCAATAAACGTGCGAACAGTAGGGGGAATAAACCCCGGTATCCAATTGTCCGACAAGATCTTGATACTCTTGCCATCCCCTATGCCCCACCTTACTCCTTCCCTAAGCAACTCTCTTCCATGAAGGATACTACGCCACGTGTAGGAAGATGTCCGAGGCTTGGGGGCATTCCAGAAGTCACAATTAGGAAAATACCTGGCTTTGAGAACACGGGCACAAAGAGAGTGTTGATCAGTTAGAAGGCGCCAACACTGACGGCCTAGCATTGCTTGATTGACAGTTGCCAACTCTCTAAAACCCATTCCTCCCAGATCCTTGGGGGTAGAGAGCCACTCCCAAGAACGCCAATGGAGTTTATTCTTGCCATTTTTGGTACCCCACCAGAAATTAGCCACAGATCTTCTAACTGACTCACAGATAGAAACAGGCAACTGAAAGCGGCTCATAATGTAGGTCGGAATAGACTGGATAACTGATTTAATAAATGTCTCCTTCCCTGCCCTAGAAAGGGGTCTATCCGAAACCCCATTAATACGCTGCCACACACGATTGTGCAAGAACTGAAAGATACTCACAGGTGATCTTCCCACATCAGTGGGCATACCAAGGTATGTTTCCTGTAAAGCCTCATTGTGTACTCCCAGCTTTTGCATAACATTATTCTTGATGCCATCTGAACAATGAGACCCGAAAAAGATTGATTTTTATTAGTAAATTTCTTGCTTAAAATTTAATTCTAAATTCATTCCTAGTAGAATTCTTGTTCAAATAACTTAACTAGGTTTTTATCCAAATTTATCTTCTGTCCGGATTCAGCACAAAACATCCCTAGAGTTTGCTTCAGAGCATCCACACTCCTCTCATCCGATCGGGCAAAGAAAATGTTGTCGTCTGCAAACAGTAATTGGGTGATAGGGGGGCCAAGTCGACTGTTACGTATACCTTTTAGCGTACCTTGGACCTCCCTTTGTTGCAGCAGACAGGATAAACCTTCCGTACAAAGGAGAAAGAGATAGGGGCTGATGGGGTCCCCTTGCCGTATACCCCTCGTGGGTATAACAGGTTCAGTCAGATCACTGTTGACACGTACGGCGTACCGTACCATAGTAACACATCTCATAACAGTGTTGATCCAAACCTGTAAGAAACCTAGAGCATGGAGGCAATCTGAAAGATAATCCCACTCCACGCGGTCATAGGCCTTCATCATATCGACCTTCAGAGCGAAGAAAGGTTTCTTCGCGCGTTGTTGCCTGATGGTATGCAAACACTCATATGAAATCAAGGCGTTATCCGTAATGAGACGCCCTGGGACAAAAGCACTCTGGTTATCAGAGATAATCATCGGCAAGATCAGCTTCAAGCGATTCGCTAATACCTTGGAGGCAATTTTGTAGAGGACATTGCATAAACTGATAGGACGAAAATTCTTGAGATGTTGAGGGCTTGCAATTTTGAGGATCAACACAATAATAGAGTCACAGAATCCCTCCGGGAGCACTCCAACCTCCAGAAAAGTCCGCACAGCACGGCAGATGTCGACATGAAAGAAGTCCCAATGTGTCTGGTAAAAAAGGGCCGGAAAACCATCGGGCCCCGGTGCTTTTGTTGGACCCATCTGGAACAGTGCACACTTGATTTCATCATCCGAGTAAGGCTTTATTAAATATGCGTTCATCTCATCATTAACCTTAGAAGGTATAGCCTCAAGAATGGTATCACTAGAGAAGGTAGGTTCGGAGGAGAAAAGATGGTTATAAAACTCCTGAACCATACCTTTGATACCTGCTAAATCCTCGCACCGAGCTCCATTATCCCGTATAAGAGATTTAATACGGTTGGTCTTCTTGCGGGCTGTAGCACGAGCATGGAAGAAGGCTGTGTTCCGGTCCCCTTCGCGCAGCCAGTCCACACGAGATCGTTGTCGTGCCATCACTTCTTCCCTTTCGAAAAGTTCACAAAGATCCTTTTCCAAAATCTGGATTTCAGACGCCAAAGCATCCGAAAGCCGAAGATGTTTCAATTTCCTTTCCATCTTGTTGATCCTATTGCGAACAACTCCAAAGGATTCCCGGCTCCACTTCGAGAGAGAAGCCGCCACCCTCTGTAACTTGGACCATGTGCTTTGCAGCGACAGATCCTCATGGTCCTCATTGGACCAGGCCTTCTCCATCGTCTCCTTGTAGTCTGAGGCACACAGCCAAGCTGCTTCAAAGCGGAAACCAAAGTTGACAGGAGCAACAGGGGTCATCTCGCTCAGGTTGGAGAGTTGTATGAAGATGGCAAGGTGATCAGACGTAGTCGTAATGATGTTTTCAACAGAATAATCATTGAACAATGTTTTAAAAGCACCATTTGCTACCGCCCGATCAAGGCGAACTTTAACATGATCCTACGCTTCTTGCCTATTATTCCATGTGTGTTTAGGCCCTATGAAACCAAGATCACTTAACTCGCAGGTTTCGAGACACTCTCGAAACAAAGAAATCTGAGACTCGGGTCTGCTGCGAGCACCACAGTTCTCATCTTGGCTTAAAATTTCATTAAAGTCACCACAACAAGTCCATGCCCCATTCCAATCCGCACGGAGACGGCACAAGAGTTCCCAAAATAGATGGCGGTGTTCTCTGCGTGCCTCTCCATAGATAAATGTTGCCCTCCACGGTGTACAGTCTTCATATGAAATCAACACATCAATGAAGTGGGAATTGAAACCCCTGAGTGTCACTGTGAATTTTGACAACCAAAACAGAGCCAGGCCTCCACTGAGACCAACCGAACTGACATCAAGCCTGCGTAGCCCAACGACCACATACAATTTTGCGCCCTAGTATCCTTCATCTTTGTCTCCGATAGAAAGAGGAAGGAGGGTCTATACGTCCGCACTAACCAGCGGAGCTCGCCTACCACCGAGTCAGACCCCAATCCTCGGCAGTTCCAGCATAAAAGTCTCATTGCGTCTGGCGGGACTGCGTCGCAGTCGCCGCCCGATCCGCCGATCCTGGGGATGATACAAGAGCATCAGTTTTGTATTTTTTTTTTGAATCCGAATCTGAGACAGCCTCCTCATTTTCAAACACCATAGGGGGTATATTGGTCTTGTCATTAACAAGAACAAGTGCATTGGATGGTTCCGGTGTCTCGTTGCTCTTTGCTACGTAAACTTTACGTTTGACTCCAGTCTTCCGAGCAATGTCATTACCCTGGGCCGCGGATTTGCCATTGTTATTCTTTGCATCTGTCTTGGCCTTGCGGACATGGGGTTTCTTCTGCTTAACTGGCGAGGTAACCTCACCATTATGTTCTCTTCCTTGCGCCTGATGTGCAGGAGCACGTGCCTGCATATTGGGTTCATGCCGCCCATTACCTCGCCAGGAGCCCTGCTCGCTCGACGCAGAACCATGACCCGAGTTTGCTCCTGCCTTAGCCTTGCGTTCATCAGGGACGCAGATACGTGGCCCATGATAAGGCAGGAGCCCATCTGCTGCTCTCTCAGCCGGAGTTCGGCACGCTAGGGTAGAGTGACCAATTAATCCGCACGAGAAGCAAAAGATCGGAAGACGTTCATATGTTATGGAGTACACATCAGTCACCTTTCTTTTCTGGGAGAATGTTGAGACGAAGCGCATCAGAGGGGCTGAAATTTTGATTGTAACACGGAACCGAAGGAATTCACCCCACGCTCTCCCATTAACATCCACATCCATCTTCTTGACAGCACCCACGCATTCCGCCAGACGTTTGCCTCTAGTATCGTTCATCGGCGTGAAGGGGAGGTTTGATATACGAGCCCACAACGTTAACTCCTCGAAGCGGATGTCAGCCAGCTTCAGACAGGGATCAAACTCATTGAGGATGACAGCATGTCTACCCACCGTCCACGGGGCGCCATCCAGGATGCGTGCCTTGCTGTTCTCACAATCGAACTCCGCCATGAAGGTGTTAGGTCCCATCGGATGAAGCTCGAGCCCTCTAGGGTTTCCCCAGGCAGGGCGCAGAGCAGATCGAATCATTGAGATATGCAGAGTATTTGGGGCCAGAACCTTCCCCATTAATGCTCACTGCGGGCCACCAAGGTCGTCGTCTCCCTCGTCGCCCAAGACGACAGCATTGGATTCCTGATTAGTAAGCTTCAATCGCTGCAGCATCTCTGTCACGCCGTCGCTAGCGGACTTCCCCATCACAGCAGCAGGGGGATCTGATGATTCCTTGGTGCTTGCATCCTCCAAGGTGGTCGCGGGGGTGCGATCTCCCATTGGGGTTGCAGTAATTGTTCCTTCTGCCTCAGGCATCTTGTCAGCCATGTGGCTAGTCAGCCGGAAATCCGATGCGGAGGTCGGCGAGAACCCACCAGAAGATGCAGCGGAATTCGGAGAAGACTAGGGCACATACTAGACGCGATCGGGAGGGAAGGACACGACGGAGGCAGTAGCGATCGGGATCACAGCCGCCAGAAGTCGTCGGAAAGTATCAGATCGCCTCAATCGCCTGAGCGCGAGGAAACCCTAACCGAACCGACATTTTATGTTGTGTTGTGTTCTATTCGCACGCGCCCACGAGCGTGGTGTTGGAGCAACCACGGCTCACCAATTCTTGCACGCTAGATGGGATCAAGTCGGTTCGCTTGGAGCCGGTTTGCAAAGCAGGATGGCAAACGTGGCCACGTAGAAAAATATGAGCGCGGTGTTGGAGCAACCACGGCTCACCAATTCTTGCACGCTTAGATCTTTTAAGATATATCAGCATGGAGGAAATATCCGCCATAGATAGAGCTAAAGCTCTCATCTTCCTAAGACAATAGTACGAACTTCCAATTGTTATAAGCTCCAAAATATTATTAAGTCTATGGACGGTTAGTCACATGCAAAACCGACATGAACCATGCCATCAGTTATGTTGTTTTGATTCACAGAATGTATCTCCGTTACCTTTCACCAGCGGGCGATAAAGGTGCAAACTGATTGGTCGCATGGGCCGGGGTTCGGTCTCTCCGGCACCGATTTGAGCGGTGGCATCACGAACTAAGAGCATCTCCATCGGCACCCATCAAAAATGTGTTCGGCACCCTCCAATTATCCTCCTTTGGGGGTGACCGGACATGTGTCCGCCGATTTGATGGGCGTCCTCCACAGCGGCGCCCCCAAACCGGCGACCCCAAACGGCGACCCGATCAAACAGTTGGCGAAATTCAATTTTACGCAAAATAACGGCGATCAAATGAAAGTCTCGACCAGCACAGGGCTGGTCATACGTCGCCACGGCCAACACACGGCCGTTCAAAAGGGCACCGGCGTCAGTGCATGAGAGTTCAGCCTTCTTGGGTCTCGGCGTCCGCTATAGCTGCCGCCTCGGCCTCGGCAGCTCGAGCAGCCGCTTCGGCTTCGGCCTCGGCCTTCCACTTTGGGGTGTTTTGAATCTTGGACCAAACATCCATGAACTTTAACGGCTTCTTGTTATCCATGTTCAGCGCCACGTACATCTTGTGGGCGTCCTTCATCTCGAGGGCGTCGGTCTTGCCACTCTCGTTCCTCATCGACACTTAATCACGGCAGCAATGAAATTTGTTGCAAAGCCTTAAATCATGGCCCACCGGTTCTCACATCCTTTGGAATTGCGTTCGGGGAGGTCGTCGCGTTGATGGGATGTCTTCCTTTCGATGAAGTCATCTATAATGCACTTCCAGTACGCATCACGTGTTTGTTGTGAGCCTTTGCGTTCGTCCAACGAAACGAACATCCATGACCCGGCCAACAATAGGTCCTCATCTCCACACCATGTCTTGCCTCGGCTACCCGCCTTCTTGACGATCTCGTTGGTCTCCAGATCGTGCACGAAATTGATCGGCGCCGGCCTCGGCGTCGGCGTGAGCTGGACCAAATCGATCGATCTCGGCCTCGGCGTGCACAAAGTTGGCGGTGTAGGCGCGGATAATTTCCTGCATTGCCCCCTACATTGGCAGATCGGAAGTCACTACACAATTCATCTGGCCAATTGGTCGGTCGGCACAATAAATTGTAACGGCCGCATTGAATGCACGTCATCAATGATATACCTCCAATGTTGGCGCCTACTTGGGCGAAGAGGTCGCACCGGGAAGTCGTCTGGTCGCTGCTTGTGAACCCTGCCCGACGCAGCGCCAGCGAGGATTTGAAGTTGGCCTCCTTGTTAGGTCGATGCCGGTGGACTGAGCCGGGTCGTCAGGCGAGATGGAGAAGCGGGATTGCTGCGAGGCATATACCTGGCTAGGCTCGGCGAAGTAGCGCGGGGAAGACGGCGACGAGCTGCACAGGGGGCGGCAGATGTGTCAGTTTGGCTCAGCGCCACGAGCATGTAGGCGGTCTGAGTTGCCTCCAACATCGCCGCAGTTCTCGCCCGTTCGCGCAGCCCTTGTCGGAGGTTAGAAGCGATTGTACGCTTCTGCTTCGCCGACAGCTCCGCCGCCACATCTATCGGCTCCGGCTTCATCTGCAGCCTCTTCGGCGCCAAACCCGTCGCCGCCGCACGTTGTGGGACGCCGATTTTCTTTGAACCTTTTGGCGCCATGGTGCCAGAATACGAGGAGGCGGAGACGGCGGTGGTGGGAAGGTGGGGAAATGGAGGGAAGAATGGCCGTTTCGCCGTTGTACGCGCCAAAGTAGAGGTATTGGGCGCGGTTTATGTCACTGACAAGCGGGGTTCCCCTGTCGGGAGGGGTGAGCGGACGATGTCCGGCGCCCCTAGCCAGGTCCCCAAGTATGGCGGGTGGGCTGGGGGGAACCGGACACAAAATTGGCCGGTGGACACCTTTTGGGGTGCCGCTGTGGTTTTTCTTTTTTTTCGGACCCTATTGGACCTTTGGGGGCTGTTTGGAGGGTGTCGATGGAGATGCTCTACGTGGAATTATAGATTAAGAACTCGCAATGCAGAAAAGAGCAGAGCCGCAAAGGCTTTTGTTCGCTCGCCAAATTATTTCCGCAGTGCTCTTGTCGTGGCGTGGCCTCCTCGCGCAGCCCAACATCGTCTAACCATCTTGTATCACACGTACGCATGTGGCCTAAAATTTCAGATAGATGGAGCGATCATAATACCAAGAACACTTCGCTGATGATGTGCTGGTAGTGTGTCTCCAAATCCGAACATGATTGAGACCTTATCAGAGAAGAAGGCATGGCGAGGTCGAGTCAAGACACACCTTTTGCGGCAACTCTGGCATTGTCGCTCGCGTTCGATCGCCTCGACGGGCAGGAAGAGAGGCCCAGCAGGAGTGTGCCACCTGGTGGCGTACCGCCCATCATGGACGACGTCCTTGACGGCCTTGAGGAACTCCTTGTCCTGCGCCGGCCAGAGCACTCCAAAACAATTCAGGCCGCGCGTCTCATCCAGTGGCGGCTCGACGCTCTGTACGGGGCTGGGCTGGGTCGTGGCCTTCTATTCTCCTACTCCCGCTGAGTATATGTACGCTGGGGTTGGGTGCCAGTGGGCC
This sequence comes from Alopecurus myosuroides, assembly GCA_028641055.1. Taxonomy (NCBI): domain Eukaryota; kingdom Viridiplantae; phylum Streptophyta; class Magnoliopsida; order Poales; family Poaceae; genus Alopecurus; species Alopecurus myosuroides. The sequence goes on from CM054058.1 coordinate 154,937,120, forward strand.
ATACAGATAATTCTTACGATCTTTTTTACCAGATTCTTGGGTGAATAGCCCCAGCGCCGCCACTACTCTCGCCTTGCAAGCCTGCAGCCTGCTCCTACTGTCACCTTGCACGCCTGCTCGCAGCCGTCTCGGAAGACCAGTCCTCGGCGTAGGTGGTCTGGTAGTCGGTACCTCGTTGTCGACCGCAGTCTGGAGTCTGGTCGAGAGTGCGTGGAGCGAGGTCTGGCAAGCCAGGTGCCTGAGAGCATGGCCAACAGTCCAGAGACTGTCGCCCCAGCTATCCACGTAGGTTCGGATGGTCCCGGATGGCTCATTCGGTGGCTTGCAGAGCAAAGCGATCGCCTGCAGAGGAGTCCGCCTCTTCCCTGCCAAAAGTTAAACATGCAGCCAGAAGGTAGAGGAAACCAACCGATGCCATCTATCTACGCAGGAAAGGACAACCAGAAAAGAGAGAAAAAGCTGAACCAGTGGGTCACAATACATGCTGTCACCGTTGGATGTTTTGATGCTTCAACAACTGCTTCTTATATTTTTATTTTGGTCAAATCATGGGGCAGCACCATACCACTGCCCCCCGAGGACATCTCCAACGGGCTGCTCATTTGCGGACCAATTTGGTCCGCATTTTGTCCATTTGAGCAGCCGTCCGGGGCCGTGTCCGCGCGGATTTAGGCCCTGCACCCAGCGGGGCTGCTCATTTAGTGGCCCGGACATATTTTTTTCCTAGTTTTTTCTTCTCAACGATACTTTGAGCCTAAAAACAAACACAATACTCAATAAAATACGAGTTATTTATTATAAATTTGACCGTTCAATAAGAAAACAAATAAGTCTTAATTAAAATTACAAAAAAATCTACTGGTTTCCAACGAAGTTCCAGATGTGTTGCACCAAATCATCCCGAAGTGTGCGGTGGGTGTCCTGATCACGCAACTCGTACTGGAAGTCGATGAAATCCTCAAATGTTGCCACTCCTGGCTGGGGCTCCACGTTCTCACCCTGAAACAACCAGTTATCGTCGTAGACGCTGTCATCGCGCTCATCCTCTATGATCATGTTGTGCATGATCACACAAGCAATCATCACCGACCACATAATCTCCGGGCTCCATGTTCGAGCAGAGTGGCGAACAATAGCCCATCGAGATTGAAGCGCACCAAAAGCACGCTCCACATCCTTTCGGGCACTCTCCTGCTCTTGGGAAAACCGCTTCCTCATCTCATCTTGAGGATTGGAGATGGTCTTCACAAAGGTAGCCCACTGGGGATAGATACCATCTGCCAGGTAGTATCCCTTTGTGTAGTGGTGGCCATTGATATCATAGCTCACCTCGGGGGAGTTGCCTACGGCAAGTCTGCCAAACACCGGAGAGCGCTGGAGCACGTTGATATCATTGTGTGAACCTGCCATGCCGAAGAACGAGTGCCAAATCCACAGATCAATCGAAGCAACTGCTTCGAGAATAACCGTGCACTCACCAACATGACCGTTGTACTGCCCCTGCCAACCAAATGGGCAGTTCTTCCACTCCCAGTGCATACAATCGATGCTTCCAAGCATCCCATGCCACCCTCTGCTCTCGTTGATCGACAACAGCCGCTGAGTGTCGGCAACAGTCGGTTCCCTCAAGTACTCCGGGCCAAACACCTAAACCACAGCTTCACAAAACTTGTACATAGCTTCCAGGCACATGGATTCACTCATACGCAAGTATTCATCAACCAGATCACCAGCTACTCCATATGCAAGCATCCGAATTGCCGCGGTGCATTTTTTATAAGAAGTGAAACCAAGCTTACCGGTGGCATCGGGCTTGCACTTGAACCAATCGTTGTAGTCGAGGACGCCGAGTCGAATGCGGTTGAACAAGTCCCTTTTCATCCGAAAACGGCGCCGGAATATCTTGGCCGTGTACACCGGATTGGTGGGGTGGAAGTAGTCGTTCCACAGCTGCATATGGCCGGCGTCTCGGCCCCTTTCCAAGGCCGACGCACGGCCGGGGATGGACCCTCTGAACACCGGCCGCATCCTTGCGATGTGGTCATTGACCACGAGAGTGGCAACGAGGATGTCGCTCTCGTCCTCGGAATCGGACTCCGACGAGGACGAGTACATGATCACGTTGTTGAAGAAGAACTCGTCGCCGCTGTCCGCCATTTTTCGGGCCGAGGTCGGGGCAGGCACACGGACGAACACCTTGTGTGCGCCCGTGGAGGCGGGGGGAGGTGGACCGGGCGGTAGGAAGGCCGGTGAACCTCCTGCGGGCCAGGCGGCGGCGCGGCAGCGTTGGAGAGATGTGGGGGGAGGTGGCCGTCGCCGGCGGGGGGTCGAACGGTGGTGGTGGTCGCCGAATCGGCGACCTAGCGGCGGCGAGGTGGGTCGGGGGCGGCGCGGGGGGGGGGAGGAGGGGGCGTTCTCTGCGGGCCAGGGAGTGTGTCCACGGGACACTTTGTTGTCCGCGGGGCTGCTCAAATCTGGACCAAATTTGGTCAGGATTTGAGCATCCGGGGAAAGAAAATCGGACCGCGGTCCGTATGAGCAGCGCCGCTGGGGCCTGGTTTTGGCCCAGGCTGCTCAAAACGGACCGGTCCAGGGCAAATGAGCAGCCCCGCTGGAGATGTCCTGAGTACACGACCTGGCGCGCATGGATAAGACTCACATCATTACTTGTGCAGTGCAGGAGCATGGGAATAATCTGAACCAGGTGTGCAGGCATGGGCATGCCGGACATAGACGCCGTCGAACGAAATCTTCAATGGCTTCTTTTCTGTACATCTTCATGCTGCTATGAACCCCATGGTCTAATCCCTATCTCATTGATCTACACCTGATGCGTCTTGACAAAGACTCAAATCACAAATCAACAAATTCATAGCCCTATCCTTTCCCACCCACCGACAGGTTTGAGAGTGAGCCGTTCGACCGTGAGGCCGCCCCTCTCCTTTTCTTTCTCCGGCGGGGACTCCGACCGGCGAGAGGATGGACTAGGTGGTTGGAACCCTGTATATACTAGTCCTAGCAGTAGATATAGTTTCAGAGTTTGCCTAGATGTGCTATTCTGGAGTAGGCCATCGGATCCCATCGGACGGATTCGATGCGTCCTCACTCTGATCTTCGTGGCTGCGCGGCCATGGTGGCGAGGGTGGTTGCAAGCGGCGAGATCGGAGTGTGGCATCTCGGCTAATAAGGTTGTTATTTCTCTTCTTTCGAGCTTTCATCTCGAGGCGTCATGGTGCGATGCGTCGGGGTGGCGACGAGGTGGTTTTCGCAGGCTTCCAAGGAGGAAGGCGGGCGGCGTCCTCCGAGTTGCAGGCTCTTCAAATAAGCGTGGGTTCGTTTTCCGCCTTCGATCTGCTAGTTCCTATCTTCTTCTTCTATTGGCACCATGGAGGCGAGGGAGAGGACAAGCGGCAGTGGGAGCTTGCTGCAGAGAGGTGTCGGGATGTCCTGCTTTGGTAGGGCGGTGATTCTGCTTCCAAGTTGGTGATCTCCAAGCCGCAGCGATTTGCCGTTGCAGCTATCTTCGGTCACCGGAGGAGTGACCTCGCCAAGCTTGAGCGTGGTTGTGGCTCAAGCGTTTTCTTCCTCCTTCACTGGAGGATCTCTTCATGTCTCGGTGTGGCAGCATACGCTGCGGTTGATCCAAGTGGTTCCGTCCCCGGTATCGACGACGGCGGCTACGCCTGGAGGCATCTCGTCGACGGTTGTCTCCCTAGGCTTGATCGCGTTTCTAGGTCCATCGGCAGGGGGTGCGTTGTAAGATTGCAGGGTCTTGTTGTAATTTCTCTATTTGCTAGGGCCCTGTTTGTAACACCGCAAGATAATGCAGAATCCGGGTCCTTTGGGACTCTTCCCAGTTCAAAAAAAAAACATAGCCCTATCGCCATATGCGGGTAAGCCAAGCCCTGCCAGGCGTCCAGATCGCACGATTCGGCATCTTCTCCTCCATGTTCGTGCGGTGTTGAGGGCTCGATCTGCAACAAAACCGGGATCAATGTTTCCTAATTTATATTTCGTGGCGCAGGGGGAGTCCCTCTAGACAGGGGAGAGGGCGAGAGAGTTTGACTCTGACACATAATAGGCACCTAAGGACGAACGAAAGAGAAACCTTATTGTCTTTATTTTGTTAGAAAGACAAAACGGTAAAACACGAGGTTGGACCGGAAGAATCCTTCCTCTGTTTATTATTTTATTATTATACTAGCAAACATGCCCGTGTGTTGCAACGGGATAAAATATCCAACTCTCTATTTTATTTTTATTACGTATATTTTAATTCTCGGATAATTTATTTGATCGATATCAGTTTTTCCGTAATGGGGCCACGTAAAAGGAAATGCACCATCACGATAAATAATACTTCTTTTAATTCTAACCTAGCTCAAAACTCTCCAAATCTTTTGTTCCTATCCTTGCGGTCAGGAATACACATATATGTTGCAGTTGTTTTGCTTGATAGCCAGCCAACCCAACGTAACACATGACCTCCCATCGCAGATGCGCTATGTCTCCGTCTCTAGAATCCAATATGACAGACAACACACAACGACGATGTTTAATGCTGTGACCAGCGGAAGGCGTTGCGACAACTTGTTCGCCATGATTCTTAAGACGACCTAGCTCAAAACTCTCCAAATTTGTGTTCTCATTTGCGACCTCTTGATCACCATGGTTATCACCTCATAGTCGGTCCAGCGGCAGCGGGGAGCGCATGCAAAATTTCAAGTCATTTTGATACTTGTTTCATTTGACAATTAAGAACCAGGGCAGCTGTACCGTGGAAAAGGATTCATCTATAGGTAATCATACTTCAACAAAGGAATTAAGTGGAGAATTTAGGATATTGACATAGGTATTGAACCATCTAGCCAGCGACCCATCTCACAAGCTTTGTCCAGCCTACAATACAAACATAGTCCAATGAAGTACATGTGAAAAAATGATCTGACAGTCCGTCATGTAACTCAGGTTCAACTTTCACAAATAATTGAGTATGCGCACCGCTCAACAAGTTCACTAGTCTCCGAAACAAGAAAATAAAATAGACGAATTACATATCAAAGTGAGAAATTGTAAAGACGCTTATAGTGATGGAGGGAATATCCGAAGATTATATTTCTATCCATGGGTAAACAAAAACTTCTGCGCCGCCTTCTCCAAACGCGCATCCACCTCGGTCATGATGCTTCAAATGCTGCAGGGCGACCGCGATTTGATCGTAGCTATGCAACGGTACATAAATAGCATAAGAGCATAACTTTTATCATTAAAAGCTTATCATGTCTACATAGTCATAGGGACCAAATAATGACAATCTCTCCCACCCTAATAATAAGCTTAAACCTAGGGTCCACACCGTATATTACCAAAAATATTCAGAACACTACGTGCGGGATATAGGGAAGATCCTACTTGGATGGCTCGCCATATAGATCTAGCAGAGTTATACTGGAAGAATACATTATTTATCGTCTCGTCATGATGACAAAAGACACACTTTTTACTTCCACGAGGGTTATGTTTTGCAAGGTTATCTTTTGTAGCAATTACCCCTCGACGAAGATACCACGCAAACACCTTAGTTTTTAACGAGATCTTCATCTTCCAAAAATTATAATACATTCTTGATAATCCAGAAATGCCTCTGTTTACTAAACCCTAAATATTTCTCAATGTATGCTAGCCAAATAGTTAAGCAGCTTGAGGAGCTGAAAACCAAGCCAAGATAGAATACAACAAGATAAGAGGACATCAAGATCAAGTTTCCTCCATGGAGAAGGACCTCTACATTGTCAAGCAGGAGTTGGGAACAACATCATCAAGAGGTGTACAATAACTTGGAAGGTGTGAAGAAGATGGAAGACCTTATCTCAACACCCTTCACAAAAATATATAAGTGTGAACTTGTTAGAACCCCTAGTAACCAAAACCCACCATAGTGATCCACATCAGGTGTCCATGACTTGGAATTAGTTTTCTAAATGAGTTGAGAATAATTTTGACCAGGAAGCCTTTCATCAAGAAGAATACCTTCAACCAGAAGCCAGCTTCAAGGATGGTGTTGATGGATCAAGAACATTACTCATCCAAAGATGGTGGAGAAAAATAATAAGCAAGTGGAGTGATCACTATATCTTTTGCATCATCATATTCCCCATCACTCCTTGTTTTCTCCAATAGGAACCTACCCAACATTTCCTCAAGACCAGACCCTAGCAAGTGTCCATCACATGCTAGACAAGTTAGTGAGCTTAGAATTATGTACAAAAACCATGAAGTTCTACAAGATTCAATGGAGTCACTAAACTAAGTAGGAAACTACATGGGGGCATGAAGATGACCATCAAGAAGACCAACCATGTCAAGACATGGAGCAACCATACAAGATGATTAGCAATAAGTTGTTTTTTCCATCCATAGAACCAAATGGAAATTCCAAGACCTCATCACAACATTCATTTTTCCTTGTTGTCATGGAGTGAACCTAGACCAGCCTTAACCAATAATAGAAAAGCTCAGCCCAAACCATGTCATGTGTTCCGTTGGTTTAATAAGTGGTGTGATCGCCCTTAGTAAACTCTTGGAACTTCCTTAAAAAGTATTGAACCATTAGATAATGAATATTTCAAACTCAAACCTTAACCTTGTACTAGCTAACTTGGTTAAACCCCTTTTGTTGTGTTTCTTGCTTTGTATGTTCTCTTCACTTATATGTTTGATTGCTAGAATGATTATTTATTTGTTATTGTGTTTTCAGTGTATATATTGTACAGAGAGCAACGATCTTTCTATGAAGAGAGTGTCCTTTCTTCACCAACTTCAAAGGAAAGTAACACACCATCAACTACCTATATTTTCACTATGCATCAGTGGATTTGAGTAGTATGTATGACATGACTTTTTATTAAGTATATGTTATGCTATAAAATCCTATTAGTGTGTAGTTTCATTTCATCGAAGTAGTGAAAACACCCTCAAGTTCAGTTTATGCTTAGCCATGCTTCTATAAAGGTTTTTAATAGTTGTTGATGAAAAATCCTAAGTTATAAACTTAATGAATTACCTAGGTGGATTGGTTGTTATGGATGATGAGAGCGGAGTGTCTCCTCAGGGGTAATACCTGAGGTGTACACTTGTGGAATGCCACCCAGGAACAAAGTGATTATGATGTCCCCCAAGTTTATATTGCTTCCAGTGCAACCTTTTGATAATTTGGGCTCTGTCTTGATCAACTAAGTTGTGAGAGTTCAGCCTCTCCTTGTGATGATGCACTCCGGGAGTATAGGATGTTTGGACTAATCGAGACAAAAGGTGAAATTGCACAACCTCAGCAGAGTCAACAAACTAAGATCTTAGCCGTGTTCCCGGTTATGGACAACTTCGAGCATCTGGACAAGGATGGACAGAAGAATCTCATCACCATTTTTCAATAAGTAAAATTTGATTAAGTGGGCATTAGTTATGGTACCTGGATCTTAATCCACTGTTGCCAGCCTTTGAAAAGAAAAGATTGTTTTACAAAAGTGATAGGAGAAAACTGGCTTTATGCAAACTTAGCCAAAACTCCACTAGGACATATAAATATGTAGATATAGTTGTTTCCTTTTGTATCCCCCATAGTGTTGCTTGCCAATACATTAAATTGTATTTACCCCCTTGTGGCTGCATATTCCATATTGCAGATGGATCTGAAGACGAGTGAGGATTTTGTATAGGTTCTCAAGTCTACTGCCAACATGTTTTGCCTGTTGGCACATGACGAAGAGGCTAAATGTTGTACCATGTATTCTGTTGTAATACTTTGTATCCTGCTAGACTTCTAAGACTATGAAATTTGTAATGTTGTCTTTGTAAAGACTGGATCATGTGATGTAATAGAATTTGATGCATTTGCATGCTATTTCATTTTGTACTGTGGTGCTAGTAGTCGATCCAGGTACTAGCACAATAACGCAGCTGTTCTTGCATTATTTAAACGTGGGAACGCTACACAAGGCCCGTAGTGGTGATGGCTATGGTGTGAGGGAGGATCCCCTCCCTCTCGTAGATCATTGTAGACGCGGGTTTCCCCGGTGGACGCGGGAGTGTCCCTCACTCCGGGCTGCGACGGCGCGGCGATACGTCTCAAACGTATCAATAATTTCTGATGGTCCATGTTGTTTTCATCCCAATTGCTACATGTTTTCTATACAATTTAAATCATTTATATTGATTTCCTGGGACTAACCTATTAAAAAGATGCCACAACGCCAGTTCCTGTTTTCTTCTGTTTTTTGTTTCAAAAAAGTTATTCTGAAAATATTCTCGGAATTGGACGAAACAAAAACCCAGGGTCCTATTTTTTCTGTCAAGCACACGGAGTCCGGAGGAGATCCGGAGGGGGGCCACAGGGCGGCGTGGGTCCCCCGTTGGCCGCACCACCGGGTGGTGTGGGCCCCCTATCCACCCACGTACGTTGCCTTTTCGCCTATTTAAGCTCCTCCCCGGGAAAACCCTAAATACCCGAGCCTCCACCCACGAAAATTTCTGCAACCGCCGTCATCAGCAACCCTAGTTTGGGTAGGCTCTAAAGCTCTCCACGGCACCCTGCCGGGAGGGGAAATCATCACCCGGTTCTACATGACCATGCCTGCCTCCGGAGTGATGCATGAGTAGTTCATCCTTGGTCAACGGGTCCATAGCAGTAGCTAGATGGTTGTGTTCTCCTTTTTATGCCTCATTTTTAGATCGTGTGAGCTGACCAACATGATCAAGATCATCTTATTGTAATGTTGCATGTGTTTGCTGGGATCCGATGAATATTGAATGCTATGTCAAGTTGATTATTAATCCATCGTGTTTAAGTTATTTATGATCTTGCATGCTCTCTGTTACTAGTAGAGGCTCTGGACAAGTTGATGCTTGTAACTCCAAGAGGGAGTATTTATGCTCGATAGTGGGTTCATGCCCCCCTTTCACATGTGCTCGAGTGACAGAAACATGACGGATGGGGGGGTGTGTTGTTGTCATTAGGAAGAAAACAACAATGTTTTCATTGTTTACATTACGCACTTTACTTAAGGCAATAATTTGTTGCTTGCAACTTAATACCCGAAGTCTTCTTGGATTATGTTCTGAGGGTGGAATATTAGTCATACATGCAGTTGGATTATAGTCTATGAATTATGTTGTAATGCCCACATGAACCACATAGTAATCATAATGTATTACATATGGACTACAGTGCAACCTTTATATCTGTCAATTGCCCAGCTGTAATTTGTTTACCTAGCATGGCATATATCTTATACGGAGAGACACCACTAGTGAACTGTGGACTCCGGTCCATTCTTTTACACTGATAATACTGCAAGCACTATTTTTTTTACTGCAATCATTGTTCTATTTTCATTCACTGCAAACAAGCCATGTTTTCGACACTATACATGTAATCCTTTGTTTTAAGCAAAACCGGTGAGATTGACAACCTCACTTTTTTGTTGGGGAAAAGTATCTTGATTGTGTTGTGTGCAGATTCCACGTTGTAGCTGAGCCGGTAGTGCACCCTGCCAACATCAACTGCCAACAACTTCCAGAAGTTATTTCCTTCTCCTACTGGTCGATTAAACCTTGGTTTCTTTCTGAGGGAAAACTTGCTGATGTGCTCTTCATACATTCCGCTTGGGGTCTCCCAACGAGCGTACATCTACGCACATCAAGCATATTTTCTGGCGTCGTTGTCGGAGAGGAAGAGGATTTCGGCAAGGGAATTCTCTCACCTCCAATCTCTTTACTTTGTTTTAGTTTTGCTTAGTTTATTTTATTTTGTCTTGTTTGCTTCTTTATATCAAAAACACAAAAAATTAGGTCTTATTCTAGTTGTTATTTTTATCATGTTTTTAATCTTGCTAAAATGAGTATTCCTGAAGTTGAGGTTCGTTCTTTTGAGCAACAAGGGGGAGAAAGTTTGAAAGATGCTTGGTATAGAGTAAGTGATGCCCATCATAGATGTAATAAAAATATTCTATCTTAATCCTCCTTAGGAATGTTTTATGTTGGTATTGCTAGCTGGTATAAGTATGTTCTAGAAACCTTACATGTAGTAATTTTCTAGGAACTCCTGCTTTGGAAGCATGTAATTTAATTGAAAGCTTAGTAGGAAAACCATAAAACTGAGATCACTTTAGAAGATGTTATAAAAAAACTGAACTCTATGGAGAAAAGTTTGCTAAATTTCCTTGCTAATGCTAGCAAAATTAATGAATCAATAGTAAGCATAAATAAAAGAATCACTATTTTAGAAACTAGCATTACCCACGATAATCAAAATCTCAGGATTGGTAAACTAGAGGAGGCTGTGAAACTTTAAGTTCAACATTTTCTTCTCTAAATTTAAGAGGGAGTAAGTTTTTGTGGGAAAAGAACAGAAATTCATATATGTCCCCAAGGTGTCTAAACCAAAACCCCATAATGTGCTCAAAATTGATAAAACTTTTAGTGAAATTAAAAGTGATTTACATGTTGAATCATCTTCAGGGGGTACCTAAAGTACCAATTTCTACAAGCTGTGTTTTAGAGGAAATTATTGATTTGGATGTTTCTTCATTTTAAAAAACCTCATTCTCTCTTCCCGTGCCTAGCTGAAAGGCGTTAAAGAAAAGCACTTTTGGGGAGACAACCCATGTTTTTATTTATTTTTGTGCAATGTTTTCTTCAGTTTTCTTTGAGTCAAGGTGTTATTTACTTCTGTAGCAACTTCTTTGTATCTTTACTTTCTCGTATTTGTTGTGCCAAGTGAACTCTCTAGTGAAAAGTTGGTGCTAGATTTGGATTTCTGCGCAGAAATACATTTTTCCTGTCCACTGTTAAATTCGTATAAAATTCCAGAAAGATCAAAATGACCTGAAAAGTTTTGTGCTTAATCCTGAGCTATTTTGGAAACTGTTTCTAGTTTTAAGATTTTCGATTTGAGCAACGTAAGTGTCTTGAAAAAAATCGTTTTAATAGACTGTTCTGGAAAGATTCTGCCTTTTTACTTTGTATTCTCTCTTTTACTATGTTGAGTGGATTTCTTTGCTCCACAAAACATCAGTGGTTGTAGCTAATGTTTAAAAATATTGATAATTTTTTGTGTCTATGCAGATTTTGTGAGTTTTTGATTGTGCACTAACCCACTAATGAGAATTACTTCGAGTTTGGTGTGAAGGAAGTTTTCAAGGGTCAAGAGAAGAGGATGATATAATGTGATAAAAAAGAGTGAAAAGCCTAACTTTGGGGATGACCACATGGTTCATCCTAGAAATTTCCAAGAAGACTCAAGCGTCGAAGATTGGGGATGCGCAAGGCATCCCCTTCTTCATCAACAACTTATCAGGTCACTTTTAGCGAAACTATATTTTATTCGGTCACGTCATATGCACTTTATTTGGAGCGTATGTTCGCTTTTATTTTTGTTTTCCTTGCTGCAATAAAATTAATTGGAACCTAGCATTATTGTGTCGGAGAGAGACACGCTCTGCTTTTTCTTATGAATACTCCTATTCCTCATTTATCATACTCGTATTCTTCGTTTTTCGTCTAGATGCTGCAACTCCTCCTCTTTTTAGCTCTTGTTTTTCATGCATATCTTATTCAGAGCTGTTAGTTCTTGTAGAGTAGTGTTACTCTCTTTTTTCATTGATATATCATACAGAGAGTTTTTGTTTAAATAAAGTGATGGTGTTGGAAAGCAATAAAATATTTCATGCTTCTAACGGTGGAAATAGAAGCTTGTTTAGATTATGCTAGACTTTATCATCTCATGTTGGATATTATTTTAATTCTATGCCTAGTAGTTAATTATGTAGCATGACTTGTACCAAACATCTGAGAGTGCTTATTGTACCATTGAAAGAATCAAGAGTTATTTTTATCATATCAAAGTTAAAATTGTGGTATTCTCCTCCGAATACTTTATTTGGTTGACTTGGCGCATGCTTACACCATATTATGACTATAAAGCAGTCACCTCTAGCCTCTATGATCATTTAGTTTTTGACTTGTAATACCATTTATGCTTTGATTAATAATTTTTTTGTCGCTATGCATGATTATGGCCATTATTGTTCTCTTGATTTGTTGCTCCCAGTCTTTTGCTAGCCTCCACCCGTACTGAGTGTGAGCTCTACTCGTGCATCCAACTCCCAAAAACCAAAGTTTTGCAAATGTGTCCACCATACCTAACTATATGCGGTATAATCGTTATCCCAAAGTAAATTTGTGATGTGATACCTTTAAAACCTTCAAAATTACACTTGTTTTGTGCCCCTGTTTTAGCTCATGAGGATGCACATAGACGATATTTATCTCACATGTTGATTGGAATTTACACACTGGACTAGTGGCACATCCGCTTATTTAAATGCTATAAGAGCTGGCAACGGCGTGCCCAGCCCTAAAATGTTGTTATTATAAATTCTCTTCACTCTTTTTGCTCCTAATTTATGAGTCAAAGCATAATTGTGTAAACAAAAGAGAAGAAGGATGATCTACTGACGCTAGTAGCATCCTTCAACGGGAGCCGCTCTTGTAAAGTCTAGTTAGCTTGTGACTTACGGTATTGTCTGTTTGCCATTCGTTGACATAAACATACACCTCTCTAAAAAATTGTTTTCAATATCTCCGTTTTAATAAAATAAAAACCTCTAGCACATGAGTTAATCCGTGCTTCCCTATGCGAAGGGCCTTTCTTTTACTTTTATTGAGTCTCCATCTTCTAACTCTATGCACAATTAAGAGAGCATAGTTTTCATTATGAGTTTAATGTGCATTAGTCCCAAAGATTTTTATTGATTGATTCATGATATCTTATTACCTGTTCTCAAATTATTTGTTTCTAGTCATCACTTGAACTTTAAATGTGTCCTGACATTTATGTTTTGCTCCACTTTTAAGGACAAGCGGGATACCACTTTGCTATATTTTATTTATGCTCGAAACAAACGTATAATTTTCAAGTGCATTATTATTCATAATCTTTTGTTTGTGTTAAATTTCCTATTGCAACATGGTTGCTAGGTTTCATTGTTAGAATTATGTCTATCATGCCTGTGTTTAGAGTACTATGATCTCAGCTCACAATTGCTTTTACAAATATGATGGTCAAGATTATGTTGGTAGCATGTCACCTTAGAAATATTTTTATTTTTATCGTTTTACCTACTCGAGGACGAGTGGAACTAAGCTTGGGGATGCTTGACACGTCTCAAACGTATATATAATTTTTGATGTTCCATGTTGTTTTCATGCCAATTGCTGCATGTTTTCTATACACTTTACATCATTTTTACGGATTTCTTGGGACTAACCTATTAATAAAATGCCACAACGCCAATTCATGTTTTCTGTTGTTTTTGGTTTCAGAAAAAGTTGTTCTGAAAATATTCTCGGAATTGGACGAAACGAAAACCCAGGGTCCTATTTTTCTGTCAAGCACACAGGGTCCGGAGGAGACCCGGAGGGGGCCACAGGGCCACCACACCATAGGGAAGTGCGGGTCCCCCTTTGGCTGCGCCACCAGGTGGTGTGGCCCCCCCAAAATTGCCCTTTCTCCTATTTAGGCTCCTCCTCGGGAAACCCCTAAATACCCGAGCCTCAACCCATGAAAAGTTATGCAACCGCCGTTATCGTCAACCCTAGTTCGGGAGGGTTCTGAAGCTCTCCCCGACACCCCGTCGGGAGGGGAAATCGTCATCGGAGGGCTCTACATCACCATGCCTGCCTCCGGAGTGATGCGTGAGTAGTTCATCCTTGGACTACGGGTCCATAGCAGCAGCTAGATGGTTGTCTTCTCTTCTTTATGACTCATGTTTAGATCTTGTGAGCTGCCTAACATGAATAAGATCATCTTATTGTAATGCTACATGTTGTGTTTGCTGGGATCCGATGAATATTGAATGCTATGTCAAGTTGATTATCAATCTATCATGTTTATGTTATTTATGATCTTGTATGCTCTCGGTTACTAGTAGATTCTCTCGCCAAGTTGATGATTGTAACTCCAAGAAGAAGTATATATGCTCGATAGTGTGTCCGTGCCTCCCTTTCATCTGTGCTCGAATGACAGAAACATGACGGATGGGGGATGTGTTGTTGCAATTAGGGAGAAAACAATAATGTTTTTATTGTTATTACGCACTTTACTTAAGACAATAATATGTTGCTTGCTACTTAATACCCGAAGTCTGCTTGGATTACGTTCTGAGGGTGGATTATTAGTCATAGATGTAGTTGGATTACGTTCTATGAGTTATGTTATAATGCCCGCATGAATCACATAGTAATCATCATGTCTTGCATATGCACTACGGTGCAGCCTTTATATATGTCAATTGCCCAGCGGTAATCTGTTTACCAAGCATGTTATCTATCTTTTATGAAGAGACACCACTAGTGAACTGTGTACCCCGGTCCATTCTTTTACAGTGATAATACAATCTACTGCAAGCACCGTTATTTTTAGTGCAATCATTGTTCTTTTTTCATTCACGTCAAACAAGCCCCGTTTTTCACACTATACGTTTAATTTCTTTGTTTTCAGTAAAACCGGTGAGATTGACAAACTCAGTGTTTCGCTGGGGCAAAGTATCTTTGTTGTGTTGTTTGCAGATTCCACGTTACTACTGAGCTGGTAGAGCTCCCTGCCAACATTATCTGTCAACAACCTTGAGATGTGATTTCCTTCTCCTACTGGTCAATTAAACCTTGATTTCTTTCTAAGGGGAAACTTGCTGGTGTGCTCGTCATAGATTCCTCTTGGGGTCTCCCAACGAGCGTACATCTACGCGCATATCGACGATGGCGACTCTTGACAGTGTGACGCTATGATGTCTCGGCGTTGAACGCGGAATAATGGACGCCCGTAGGAAGGTGATGTTGTTTGGCGCCATGGCGGATTTAGTGGCAGGCATGACAAGGTTTATGCATTGATCTCTCTAGAAGATGATTTGGCGGATGTCAGCCGCGACGGCTTCTTAGTGTGCACACAATGTGTATACTGCGAGACTGCTAGACCGACTTGGTGCTCTCAGTTCGCCGTCGGCAACTTGGTGGAGGCAACCGGGTTAGATGATATGTGTTGGTGGGTCAGATCAGGGCACGTGGTTCCGATAATGACCACGCCTTCATCATCATCATGTTTGTAGGTTTGTAGGTGTAACGACTTTTTTCGTCGGGTAGGTGGCTTTCGATTGATCTTTATAACTCTTTGTAATGCGTCGTAGTTTCGCTTTTTTTTATTAAGTAAAATATCGGTTGTATGCTTCATTTTGATGCAGATGTTGGGGCTAGAATCTCCATTTCGAAATAAAAAAGAACAGGTAGAAGAATAGTGTTACAGAGAGGTAGGCGCACGATCGGTCCGAAGTTCAGAAATTGAAACAGGAAGTCCTTTAAAGACCTCTGAATTCTACAGCAGTAACTTGTAAGAATTATCACTGAATCACTAGACCCTTGCTATCTTTATTACTACTCCATGGCGAAAGCTAAGCAGTACGCAAGAAACATAACCACGCACCTGCAAGCATCCTGGTTGGAGACCATGCTCAAACACTAGAGTAGATGAGAAAGCAGAGGAAGAAAAGCATCGTCAAGGAAAGTACAAGAAGATCAGATATAGAGATGGGCCTGCAAGATGACGACAAACAGCATGAGCAGCAACCCGTAGATGATGGCGTGGACAAGGATGGACACACAGCTGGTCTTCATGTTCATGAACTCGACCGTCCGCTGCCGGCCGGGCATCTGCAGGATCCCTCCCGGGCACAGCAGAGCGAACAGCGCCGATGCTATGATCGCTGGCGCCCAATCATGCATATTGCTTCACCGCCGACTGCACTACAACGCTACAGCTCTGCTCAGCCGGCAGGAGATCAAGAGAGGAAGCAGAGGAGGCGCCGTTCAAGTGTGTCTTCACGGAACAGAGCGAGAGGGTGACAAGGAAGATATACGCCCCGGAAGATAAGGAACACGATGAAAAGTAGAGCATCGGGTACTGAGCACAATTCCATGTAGCGAGGGAATCAGTGGACTGATTGATTTAGGGGGACATCGTGAAAGCATATTAGCATCCAATCAAATACTTTTGGGCATGGAAACGTGGCTTTTGGAGGGCTTTAGAGCAACCCTACTAATTCCGAAAAGTGACCACGCCACAAACTAATCGTCAGTTTACCGTTTCCGTAGACGCGAAGCCTCGCGGACAATATTTATGGAAAACTCTCTCGGGGGCGGACATTTTCTATTGCAAGCTCAAGTCGGCTGACCTTTCGTCTTCACCCGCGAAACGGGAGAGGCGATTCGTCGTTGTCTCCGCCAGTACCATTGTCGGCGATTAGGGTTCAATTCCACCTTGATTTTGGCACTCGCTTGGAGCGGTGCCTCCGCAGATCATCGTCGTGGTTTTGGAGAAGGCCAAGATGGCTCTAGTTTGTCGCCTCGAAGGAGACCCACCCCTGTGTACGGTGAGTTCGATATCTGCTCTTGAATCTCCACGGCGTCGTAGGAAAAGTAGAGATTTTTTGTGATTCACACCATAAATGGATGTATAGCCACCTGGGGGTGGGGGGGGGGGGTGAGTAGCTACTTCTAAATTTTAATAATTTTTCGATTTAGTCTTGACACAAATGTAAAAATATAGAGAATGCTACTAAGGTGAATTTACATATATGACAAGAGCAACACTAAACAAGATACAAACACAAAGTAAAGGTAAAGGATAGAAGTAACCGATCACGGAAACATGCGGAGACAAGGATGTATTTCCGCTCCTCCTTTTGAGGGGAGCACCTCTTGTTGGAGGGATGTGAGTTTCACCACGAAGGCCTGCTCAACGCTACAGACGCCTCACCCTATTCTCCGATGAACTTCGCCACAAAGGGCTAGTTCACCTTTCACTATGGATTCCCTTCGAGGCGGAAATCAGTGTGTTTACAATGAGGTTGAGGCACACAACCACATCCGAATTGGTGGCTCGCAAGAACACCGACAATCTTGCTACAATCAACAAGTGAGGAGAAAACAATCTTGCTACAATCAACAAGGTCTATGTTTTCCACAAGGAAACCCTAGATTAGAATCTCGCAAGTGAATGAGGGGAAATGAATAACGACTTGGTAAACTTGTAGATCGGGTCCTTCTCCTTCAATCCTCCAAATATCAACGAGTTTGAGTGGAAGGGTTGAGAGAAATCTAGCCTTTCGTGAGCTCTAAGAATGGATCTTGCAGACTTGGACGAATAAGAGCTCTTGTAAAAGAAGGAGGAGTACTTATACCCTCTCAATAAATGTTGCCGTTGGAGAGCAGAAAATAACCAGAATTTCCGATTCAAACTTGAACCGGATATTCCAGTCACTTGAAAATCCTCATATCTGAAAAATCTTCGAACCGTTGACCAAACCGGAAATTCCGGCTCCCCAGAATTTCCTGTAGAAAATGTTCAGCTACCTTCTGTGCTGAAATAAATCTGGGACTTAGCCTTTTTTGAGCCCTTCTTCTCCAACTGGATATTCCGGTTGCCAGGAAGTTTCCGGCTCGTATCTGTCCCGGATTCCTCCTGTCCATAGCCATTTTTCCGCGAGACCTCGACAAACCGGATATTCCATTCTAGAAATTTCTGGCTTGCTTTTGCCCCGCGAGCCTCTGGTCCTTAGACGATTTCGCAATGCCTCTTCCAGAACCAGATATTCCGGTGGGCCAGAAATTTCCGATTGGAAATTTTTGGTTAGCATATGCGACTTTGAGAGCTTATCTAACTTCATTCTTTTTGGTGTTTGATGTATAGATGAATTTTAATGGCCTGCATCACTTAACATTTGATTAATAATATTTTTAAATAACACACAAAACACTAGGGGTCAAGAAATGCTCTTTCACACTATATATTAGGTCATTTCTTAGCGATGGACCGATTATGGCACAATTTTTCGTATGATTTAGGTTGTTTGGTCTTACGGGTTTTTGTTTGGTATTAGGGTTTATGAACTGAAGATACAAAATTGGGGACAATTTTTGGTCATGTATTTCGTTTACTCATGTATCCAGTTGTCGCAGTAGCATGTTCTCTACACAGATAAAGCATGATGTATATTTTGTAGATCATTGTAGTAACCTTAGCTATGTTAATGGCCGTTCTGTGTGGTATGATCAGTTGTACACCTTGACATGGTCAGCTATAATGCTTAAGAACATTGTGGAGGATATTGGCAGGGAGATTGAAGACTTATTATTGCATTCCTTTACTAACAATTATTAGGAATGGTTTGAGGCCAATTGGAAACGATGAAGATGGGGCTAGGATGATGCAGTTTAATGGAATTGGGCACAATATATTCAATATTTGTTTGGACCATGATGACAATTTCTGCCCAAAGATAATGATGAAGTTGATGTGATCTACAATCCAAGAGCTTAATTGTCAGCCATTGTGAGCCCTATCAAGGACGTGGAGAACACATCAGAAGTGCATGGACAAGAAAGAGAGGAAGTCCAGAGAGTTGTTAGTGAGAATGCAAAGCAAGCTGAAGCGGAGCATGTTGCACTCGTTCCGATACATATAGTGTACCCTAAAGTGCAGCCTATTCAGTCTGTATTTTCAAGGAGGGAAAAAATGTGTTTGAGCATGAGGTGTTTGATGAAGTCCAACATCCACGACAACCAGCGGTGATTGAACAAAGTGTGCAAGAAAATGCAAGCAACATAACTATTAGAAGGAGTAAAAGGAGGTGTAAAACTATAAGACTGTTGGATCAAGAGAACATAAGTGAAGGTTATACAGAAGATTATGACTTTGATCCTGATTGCATAGTGGATAGCGACAATGATGTGGAAGAATCAGATGAAGAACTATTCGCATATAAGGTTAGTAAAGATGACCAAACTACAGGAAATAATTTAACTTGGACTGCATTGGACAAAGGAAATAAGAAACAAGAAGCTAAAGATGGATATGCATATAGCTCAGAAAGTGAAGATCTATGCGCACAAGACTCTGATGATGAAGAAGGGAACTTCAGGTTCTGAACATTCATAGAAACTACTCTATCCTCTCCACAATTCCATGTAGACATGTTGGTAAAAGCTATAAAGGAGTATTCATGTTAGAATATAGTAGATCTGAAGATGCCAATAAATAATAAGAAAAAAGTGAAATACATCTTATATGAGGATTGTATTTGGTTCTCGTGGGTGTCATATGACAGCAGGACTAAATGTAGTATGGTTGGTAAATTTGTCCCTTAGCAAACATGCATAAATGTGCGACAGCTAAGAGCATAACAAGATTCCTTGCAGACAAGTACCTTTTAGGGTTTAGGGATGACCAAGGGATGAAACCGAAGAATTTTCTAGGATTGTTCGTGACACCTGGAATAATGAAATTGTAGAGGGCTAGAATGATAACAATGGAAATTTTTTATGGTGATGAGGAAGGAAAGTACAAATTGTTGTGGGATTATGCAAATGGGGTGAGAAGGAGTAATCATGAATCATCTATCTATGTAATTCTTGGTGATGCAACAAGATTCAACAAGTTGTACATGTGCCTTGATGCAAGCAAGAGAGGATTCCTCCAAGGCCGCCGGCGACTATTTTTCTTGATGGTTGTCATATCAAGACTAGATATAGAGGGCAGTTGCTTGCGGCTATAGGCATGGATTCTAAGGATTGTATATTACTAATTTCAATAGCTGTTGTTGAGGTAGAGGAAACAACTAATTGAAAGTGGTTTCTTGATACCCTAAAGAGTGATCTGAACATCATCAAAGCTGAACTTTGGACTATAATGTGAGATAAAGAAAAGGTAACTATTTTAATCTTGATGTTTTAATTGAGAATGCGTGTTCTTATCTTTTAGCTAATTTATACTCAATTGAAAATGCAGGGTCTCATAAATATTGTGAGTGGTCTATTTCCAAATGTAGAGCATAGGTTTTGTGTCACACACATGTGGAAAAACTTCCAACACATGACACATACTGGAAAGCAGAGAACTTACCATGTTATCAATGTTTGATAGGATCGAAGAGAATATGATGGCTAGGCACTACACAAAGCTAATTAAGTGTGTGAGATTGCCTAGTCACATTTGTCAAAAAAAAAAAGGTAGAGAAGGCAACGAAAGAAGCTAAACTTGCACAGGTGCATGGAGCTGGTGATGGCTGATACGTCCATTTTGCATCACTATTTTATATCATAGTTTGTTGTTATCCATTGATATATTTCATATTGGAGCGTCATACTTATGTTATTTCACCTATTTTACATGTTTTCCAATAATTGGAGTGTTGAACCCCGGAGTCAGAATTCTGCTGGAAAATGGAGCGTCAGGATACCATATCCGCGAAGATCAGAGCACCCTGGAAATCATCGGAATGTTCCCATTTCACCAGAATACGGAGGAAGCCAAAAGGGGAGCCGGAGGAGGTTCACCAAGGGCCCTCACCATTCTCAGGCACGGGCCCACCTCTGGCCGCGCATGGGGGTGGTGAGGAGGCCTTGGCCCACCTCTGTCTTGCCCCTTCGACGTACTTCATCCCCCGGGAACCTTAAGACATGGAGAATCATCGAGGAGTCTGTCTTCCGCCTCTGTGGGACGGAAAACAACAGAGAGAGAAAAGCTCTCTGGCAGGGAGAAATCTGCCGGGGAAATTCCTTCTCAGAGGGGGGAAATCATCGCCATCGTCACCGTCATTGAGATGGACTTCATCGGGATCATCATCATCATATCCACCATCATCACCCTCATCTCCACTCTGTTCCCCTGTAACATCTAGGGTTGCATCTTGTCTATTTCATAGGGAAAACTTTCCTGGTGTTGATTACTACCTGTAGTTGATGCTATTGAGTGAAACCATTGGATTAGGTCTATGTCCAGATTGTTAATCACCATTATATAACCTCTGATCATGATCCATATCATGTCTTGTGAGTAGTTCGTGTTCTTCTTGAGGACATGGGAGAAGTCAAGTTGTTAGTAGTGAAGTAATGTTGAGTAATATTTACTGGTTTGATATTTAAGTTGCGGTGTTATTCTTCTAGTGGTGTCATGTGAACATCGACTACATGATACTTCACCATTTATGTGCCTAGGGGAATGCATCGTGTATTTGGCTACTCACTTTGGGGTTGCCGGAGTGACAGAACCTAAACCCCCGTTAGGAAACCATTGCACGAGGGAGCGTAGGATCCCGGAGTTTAAAGCCGTGGTTAGATCTATTTCTTAATTTCTTTCTTGTAGTTGCGGATGCTTGCAAGGGGTATAATCACAAGTATGTATTAGTCTTGGATGGGACGGTGAATTAGCATAGGTTCACCTACACAACACTTATTAAAACACTAAAGATTATTAAGCGGCATGAAACAAAAGCACTTGGCAACCTCCCGTATGTAGCATAGGTTCACCTACACAACACTTATTAAAACACTAAAGATTATTAAGCGGCATGAAACAAAAGCACTTGGCAACCTCCCGTATGTCCTCGGGAACGTTTGTTAATCATAAGTAAACCCACCGGCTTGTCCTTTGCTAAAGAAAGGATTGGGCCACATTCTGCAATTATTATTACTATATTTTATTTAGTCGCACTTTATTTATCTGCAATATCAAAAAACCCTACAAATTTATCTTTCAGTATTTACAGTTATTCCTTCATCGAAACTGCTTGTCAACACCTTCTGCTCCTTGTTGGGTTCGAGACTCTTATTTATCAAAAGTACTACGATACACCCCCTATACTTGTGGGTCATCAATAATGTTTCTGGCGCCGTTGCCGGGGAGCTAAGCGCTATTGGGAAGTGGAATTGATAAAGGAAGCTTCTGCTATAAGTTATGTTTTTATTACTGTCTACTGCTTTATTACACTATGTTTGGGTATCCTTTTGAGTCCTTATTTGCGTGCACTGCTGCCACTGCTAGGGTAGTAAGTGACCCACCGCCTGATGATTTGGATCCTTATAAAATACCTATAAAGATTGTTAAACATGTTATGTATAACTGCTATTCATGTGATGGAACTGTCCATCCTGATGATCATTTGCTCTTTTTACATGAATTATGCGAGTTGTTCAAGTGTGCAGGTATTACAATGAGCCAAGTGAAGAGGAAATTATTCTATATATCATTGACAGGCCGAGCCGCTGAATGGTTCAAACCGCTGAAAAATAGCCAGACTATTGGATGGGAGGAAATTGTGCCTCTCTTTTATTCTAAATTCTATCCTCCCAGTGAAATTCATAGATATCAGAATTATATATATAATTTTTGGCCTCATGACGGAGAGAGTATTCCCCAAGAATGGGGTATGTTGAAGTTACTAATGCTCAAATTCCCTATTCATGAGCTCTCCAGTAATATTGTTATTAATAATTTCTATGCATGGCTTTCTCTTCATAATAAGGATTTATTGGATGCTTCTTGTTCTGGATCATTTACACGTATGAAGGATGAAGCTAAATGGGATCTTCTTGGCCGTATTCAAGAAAACACTGAAGGATGAGAGAATGACAAAGGTAAAAAGTCAGGTATAAATTATGATTATGAATGCATTAAAACTTTGATGTCATCGATGATTTTCATAATGTTAATATTGTTTATGGTCTTGATTCTCAAGTTGTTGAAAACTTATATAAGGCTTTTGCTTCTTATATTGATATTCCCAAAAAGGAATCTGATAAGTACCATGCACCTTATAAAGATACCGTTAATTGTGTTCCTTCTAGGGATATATAAGTTCATACCGTTGATTCTATTGTGCCTGAACCTTATATTGAAAACATGCCTTTCCCTGCTAAGGTAAAAGAAAATTCTATGTTATCTAGTGTGGTTAATAAAAGTGCAAGGAAACCTGCAGAACCCGAGGAACAAATAACTGTAGAACCTACAGTAGCAATAGTAAAGGAACTTGTTTCTGAAAAGATAGAAGAGGGACACATTATATTTTGTGAAGATGCTTCTAATATTGTCTCTCATCCTAGTAAATCTAGGAAACCTAGTGTTCATGTGCTATCTGTTAGGAAAGGTGATCATTGCTATTATGGTTTGTGTGATATTAGTGCTAGTTCTAGTGATATTCCTTATGAGCTTTATAAAGAAATCATGCGTGAAATTGGTTCTTGTGAACTTGAAGACATTGATGTGATTATTCAACTTGCTAATAGGGAAACTATTTCTCCGATTGGTATTGTTAAAGATGTGGACGTCTTATGTGGTAAAACTAAATATCCTGCTGATTTTCTAGTACTAGGCACTTCTGGTAGTGATACTTGTCCTATTATATTTGGTAGACCTTTCTTAAACACTTGTGGTGCTGTTATAGTTTTAAAAAGGAGAAAATCCTTACAAAGTTTGATGGAGAGTCTTATGAATTTAATTTCTCCAAATTTGCTAAAGCACCTTATGAAGATGAATTACCTAATGAGAATTATAGAGTTCAACAATTGGTTGCTATTGCTCTTGCTCCTAACAATCCTTTGCCGCAATACATGGAAGACCACGAAAGTGATGTCTTTATGGAAGAAAGAAATGAAATTGACGAGATTTTCCTACATCAGCCAGCGACGATGAAACATAATTTATCGGTGGAAGACTTGGGTACCACATTACCACCCAAGGAGGATCCTGTTTTAGATTTAAAGCCTTTGCCTGACAATCTTAAATATGCTCATATTGATGATAATAAATTATATCCTATTATTATTAGTTCTAAACTTTCTGGTAAAGACGAGGAGAGATTATTGGGAATATTGAGGAAACACAGAAGTGCTATTGGTTATACTCTTGATGATTTGAAGGGGAATTGTCCTACTATATGTCAGCATGCTATTAATATTGAACCTGATGCAAAGCCATTTGTTGAACATCAACGCTGTTTAAATCCTAAGATGAATGATGTGGTAAGAAATGAGGTATTGAAACTCCTTGACGCTGGTATTATTTATCCCATTGTTGATAGTAGATGGGTTAGTCATGTGCATTGTGTCCCCAAGAAAGGGGGTATGACTATTGTGTCAAATGAAAATAATGAACTTATTCCTTAAAGGTAGTGGTTGGTTATAGGATGTGAATTGATTTTAGGAAGGTTAACAAATTTACTAAGAAAGATCATTATCATTTGCCTTTTATTGATCAAATGTTAGAGAGGTTGTCTAAGAGAACTCACTTTTGCTTTCTTGATGTTTATTCTAGGTTCTCTCAAATTGCTGTCAGGAAGCCTCATCAAGAGAAATCAACTTTCACTTTCCCTTACGGAACTTATGCTTATAGACGTATGCCTTTTGGTTTATGTAATGCTCCTACTACTTTTCAAAGATGCATGTCTGCTATCTTTCATTGTTTTTGTGAAGAAATTGTGGAAGTCTTCATGGACGATTTCTCCGTCTATGGAACTTCTTTTGATAATTGTTTGCACAATCTTGATAAAGTTTTGCAGAGATGTGAGGATACTAATCTTGTTCTTAATTGGTAGAAATGCTATTTTATGGTTAATGAAGGAATTGTACTTGTACATAAAATTTATGAAAGAGGTATTGAAGTTGATAGAGCTAAAGCTGAAGCTATTGAGAAAATGCCATGTCCTAGGGATGTCAATGGTATTCGTAGTATTCTTGGTGATGATGGTTTCTATAGAAGGTTTATTAAAGATTTCTCTAAAATATCAAAGCCTCTTACTAATATTCTTCAAAAAGATGTACCTTTTGTATTTGATGAAGACTGTAAAGAATCTTTTGAAATTTTAAAGAAGGCTTTAATATCTGCCCTTATTGTTCAACCCCCTGATTGGAATTTACCGTTTGAAATTATGTGTGATGCTAGTGATTATGTTGTAGGTGCTACTCTTGGAAAGCGGGTATATAAGAAGTTAAATGTTATTCATTATGCTAGTAAAAGTCTTGATTCTGCTCAAAAGAATTATGCTACCACTTAGAAAGAGTTCCTAGCTGTAGTTTTTGCTTGTGATAAATTTAGGCAGTAGCTTGTTGATTCTAAAGTTAGTATTCATACTGATCATGCTGCTATTAAGTACCTTATGGAAAATAAAGATGCTAATCCTAGGCTTATTAGAAGGGTGCTTCTCTTACAAGAGTTTGATTTACATATTGTGGATAGGAAGGGTGCTGAAAATCCTGTTGCTGATAATTTGTCTAGATTAGGAAATATCTCTGATGATCCTATTCCTGTTAATGATTGTTTTCCTAATGAACAGTTGGCTGCAATAAATGTCGGATATATACCAAATAGGGGTATATCAGATGGTGGCCAAAGTGCCGGATTACCAGGGTGGCCCAAGTGGTAGTGGGCTACAGTCCATTGGGCGGCCCAGTGAGCTGACGCGCAGAAGCCGGATTCTAGAAGAACCCGGATCATGGTCCACGTGATCTGGCTTGGAGTAGAAGGCGGATTCCTTACTTTCCCAGTTAATAGTTACCGTAGTCTTCTAGGTTTCTTACTCTGTATGCCCTAACCCGGCTATTATATAAAGCCGGACGGGAGATATGATAGATGGACAAGAAGCTACATGCTAACTCGCCGAGAAGTTGATCCTCAGCGAATAGCTAAACAGAACCTCACGTTGTACTTGTATACACAGGCTTTAGCCCTGATTAGTGAGATTGCAGGAGTAGGAACGCCGCATTACTGCGACGTGCCAAACCTGGGTAAACCTTGTGTTCTTGTCCTTCGCGCAACCATGTCTCCCCACGTCTCTACCCGTAGTCTCATGGCACCCCCGTCTATGAAAACTACTACGATGTCTCGACAGTTGGCGCCCACCGTGGGGCAAACGACGTCAGGCGTTAAGTTTCGATTTGGGATACTCGGCGGAATCGGCAGTTCCATAACTGTCGGAAGCCTGGAGTTCGACGACGATGTTGGACGCTTCCTCGACAATGGATCTTATATACCGGCGCAAAATCATCTGGTAAGTGCCTGCATGTTACCGATCGGATCTACAAATATCTTTATCGGACTAACTGCAGAGGCCATGGGGTTTTGCGGTGGAAGCAAATTTTTCCCACCCGCCCTATACCCAGTCGAAGATGACTATGATACCGGATTTTGCTCAGATCGCCGACACAAAAGTGACACACACTTTATCGGTATGGTGCAATCCGAGGTCGCTGAAAACACGGATGAGGAAAACCCCGTGAAAGAGGCAGAAAACAGCACACCCACTACAGAGATGGAAGATCCGACATCCGTCAATATGACGATGAACTCGGAAGCTGACTCTGTGCTAGCCTCCATTGAGGCGAGATTAGAGTCAGAAACCGGATCGGACGACTTCGATTCCGAAGATGAAGATGAGGATACCTTCGAAAGAAAGGTAAAATCTCTTCAAGAGGGATTCCATGAAGTACTAATGGCAAAACCGGCTGAAAACACGGATGCCGGCAGTCAGGAAAGCCCTAAAACTCGTCCGCCAGAGGAAGAGAGAGAAGATGGAGAAACTTCTCCGATATTTCCCAACGTCAAAGAATTGACAGAGGATGAACCTGCCAAAAAACCTCCCTCTTCCAAGAAAAAGCACAAGGCCTCTAAAAAGCTCCAGTACAAACTCCGGAAGAAAAAATCGGCTGAACCAGCTGATGAAAGCCCGGAAGTAGGAGATGCAAGCGGAATAAAGCCCGCGGAGAAGAAAGCCAAGGAAATCCTTGTTTTGCCAATGACAGAACAAGAAGAACAGTATCTGTTACAAACACCAGTGGGATTAAATGAACCCCCTGAAGTGCTAGAAGCCAGGAGACGAGCTCTCCAAAGGAAACAGCAACATCTACTCAGATCTCGGGAACACCTCCAAAAAACCCAGGATGACATTAAGCTCATGAAGGAAGAAATTGAGGAGTACGAGAAAAAGAATAGATCTGCCATCAAACCTACAAGGTTACCCGGAATCGTAAGACCGGAAGTACTGCCGCCAAAAGAAAGGTTTCATAACCCATCTTGGCAAAAGCAGGTAAACGGCAAGGATGCCAGAGGTGAACCAATATACAAAACCGCAGCAGAAAACGCGGAAGCAGCGTTCGCCATCCTCAACAATTACATGTACTCCAACGGTGAAAAACTTCAAGGGGTGTATGCTTTCCTAGGAAAAGCATTGCAACAACAACAGCGGGGCCAAGAGCGATCAGGGAAGTTGCATGACGACTCTGCCTTATGCAAAACAGCTACTTGCGCCGCTGGGGCACCTAGACCGGAAGAACCTGGAGATTCAAACAATTCAAAAGATAAGAAAGCGGATCCGAGACAAGACAAGAAAAATCCCGACAATAGGGATGAAGCGTCTAGAACCGTATCCCATCTCCCGAAAGGCGGACTTAACCCCCACTATCGGGAAGAAAAACACCGGAATGACGGCAAAGCAATGCCACCTCCGAGACACCCAGCTGAAAAAGCTGGAAGACAGGTTATACCTCACAGGCGTGAGAGATCTCGGACACCCCCCAGGGATAAGGAAAGACACAGGAGTAGAACTCCACCTCATCCAAAGGGGCGTGATCTCGGAAGAAATAGAGACGATCCCGGAAAAGCGCGTCCGCGCAACATCGGAAAAGAAAGGAGTAGATCCCCTTCTGTCCATTCAGCCGGCAGGTACTCCGCACACATGGATAGGGCGGAAAAGGATGATTTGTACTTTGGACCTAAGTGTTTCACTGATAGGATCCGAAGGATAACCCTGCATTCTGGCTTTGCCAAAGTTGGTCCAACGTACCAAAAATATACCGGTAGTACAAACCCGGATACCTGGCTCTCAGACTACTATACAGCCGTCCAGATTAACAATGGGACAGACCTGGAAGCTGTAAAGTTTCTTCCCCTAATGTTACTGGATGGAGCCAGAGATTGGATCAATGGATTACCATCAAGAACTGTAGGCAGCTGGGATGATATGGCTAGAGTATTTACTCAGCATTTTCGGGGAACTTATAAACGCCCGAACAGCATCAACCAGCTAAACCGTTGCACCCAGTTCGAGGATGGACCATACGTGGATTTCATCTCCAGATAGACTGCAATGAAGAATAGCTGCTCTGGAGTAACTGACGTACAAGCAATGCATGCTTTCGTCAACGGCCTAAAACCCGGACTTGTACCGTTCATGGTTGGTTCCAAACAGCACAAAGATCTCGGATCTATGCTTACAACCGCCAATGAACACGCTGCAGCCGAGGACGACATCAGAGCAAGAGGAGACAATATCGATACATTGATACAGGCCAAGAAAAATCCTCGCCCTGAGAAAAAAGAAACTCCAGATGCAACACAAAAGCCCAAAGAGGTCAACATAGCCTTTGGAAGTGAAAAAGGGAACAGGTGGAAAGGACGCAGTTCAGAACCAATCAGTTACACTAAAGAAGTGTGGGAAAAGATTAAGTCGGAACCCTGCGTCCACCATTCGCAATTTGGGAAACCCACCCATACGAACGCACAATGCCGGCTGAACAAGCACATGAAAGTCAGTGCACGATCCGGAAATAAGGGGAAGAGTTCCAAAAGGAAATTTTCCAAGCAAAAGCCAGAAGCTGAGAAAGAAGACAGTGAATCGGACACTGACGAAAAATCCATGAACAACACCGAAAAGGCGAACCCAAATTTCTGAGAGTTGACGGAGAATGTGCTCTAACTTTCCTAGCAACTCCATCAGCAAAAGTGGCAAAAAGAACGCTTCGAGAAATAAACGCGGTTGTTCCGGCAACCCCCAAATTCTTGAAGTATTCAAACACGCCAATCACCTGGGATCAGACTGATCATCCCGGGAATATCCCTGAACCTGGCACGCAAGCTCTTGTTGTAAACCCTATTGTCTAGAACACTAGGCTAAAAAGAGTGCTGATGGACGGAGGATCCAGCATTAACATAATGTATCTGGATACGCTGAGGCATCTAAAAATCTCCGAGACCCAGCTCAATTACAGCAACATACACTTCCATGGCATTGTTCCTAGTAGGCAAGCACGATCCCTAGGAGAAATTTCCCTAGATGTCACTTTCGGAGAAAAAGACCACTTCCGTCAGGAAAAAGTATCCTTCGAAGTGGTGCCGTTCGAAAGCGTCTATCACGCAATACTCGGATGTCCAGCTTTCGCCAAATTTATGGCAAGATCATGTTATATCTATAACAAGCTGAAGATGCCAGGGCCAAAAGGAGGAGTAATCACCATAACTGGAGACTTCAAGCTGGCGAACAAGTTGGAAAAAGAAAACGCCCTTTGCGCTGTCGCACCCTGATTTCTAGGGGATACTCACCGCACGAACTGGATAGCAGATGCTTGGATTATGGGGCATAACTGCTCCCACGTCCCAGCTTCCTGGTAGGCCTGCGCTTATGCGCGACAACACAAGCCCTGCTATTCCATCGTCGATGTAAACTATCCACTAGAGATCAAAGGCACTTCCGTCGACGTACTTCAAACCATACACACATGGTACGTCAACGGCGTTTAACAAGTGATATCACAACAGATCTCTACGACACAAAAGATTGAAATAAGTTGCAAATGGCTCTCATTAGAGCAGAGATAGCAAATACAATCATTCAGAGGGCACATGCCCCAACAATACATCATTACAATACAGCGGAAGCATTCAACATGTCTGAGTACAGACAAGAACCAAATAGGCCTAAGAGGCCGGAAACAAACAGACGGAGCCCATCCACGAAGTCTCGGATCCTGCCCGGGTCCGCTATCTACTCGTCAGCAGTCTCGTCGTACTCCACGTAGTAGCCACCATGTAGATCCTCGGAAACGTCGTCTGCGTAAACCACAGCCCCAAAGGGGTCAGTACATAAACGTACTGGCAAGCAAGACTCACAGTTCACCAAAGTGTAACCCGTCAACACCAAGCACAGATGCCTTGGGTTCAACGGAAAGGAAGGGGATATAAAAGATGCGGCAACTGGCTGCTCTACCCAACTACAGAAACATACTACAACTGCCGGCTAACAGAAAGGAGATAAGATCGAGGATTGTAACCAACTGGAATATAACTTCAAGCAAACCCATCCTGGATCTCGCCCCTTACCCAAAGAAGCAATCCGAGGATAACTCACACAGTTGTAATAGTGATGGTTCAAATTATTGTGTCAATAAGCCTATTACTAGTCAAATTATTAATCATTGGGTGTAACATGTTTGATCATTATGTTTAAGTTGTCCTGAGTACTTGTTAGCCGGTACTTTCACCAAGTAATCCATAACCGCGGAAAACACGGCTTCTCGAGAAGATTATCCCTGCAGGGTTGCACCAATTTGGCCGTACACTCATGAATAACCCGCCAGATGGAAAGGCCCTTCCACCAAGCGGGGTACTCAACACAACCAACCATTCCTCGCATCAAGCCCAAAGCACCTTGGGCGCACGGCTAATCGAGCCCAGAAGAAAATGGACCCTCATAGCACTCTAAGAATGTGTCCCCCTATATGCCGACTACGAAAGTTCCACCCTGGCCTGGGCTCGCAAAAACATGCATGCGGCAAATGGAAAACACAAACTAAATGAGGTGATTTGGACGA
Organism: Alopecurus myosuroides; assembly: GCA_028641055.1. Taxonomy (NCBI): domain Eukaryota; kingdom Viridiplantae; phylum Streptophyta; class Magnoliopsida; order Poales; family Poaceae; genus Alopecurus; species Alopecurus myosuroides. Next base: position 154,967,642 of record CM054058.1, read on the forward strand.
GATGCGAATCAGGTCAAGTTGAGGGGGGCGCCCATACTCGCTTCCCAAATGCGGGTAGTGCGCTCATCATGGATCAGTAGACAAGACCCTTTTCCTATTAGGGTCGACACTAGCAGGCTTCAAAACCTCTCATGGGCCTCCTGCCGGTGCCTTATCATCAAGTTATTATTTAACAATACCATTAGCATGATTGATTGATTAAACATCGAGCCCCCAGAACATAATAGAGATAGTAACAGAAAGTAACGGGTAACAGACTCGAGCAAAACAACCTAAGCATGCTAGTAAGACACTGGCTCAAACAATGGGTTGTAGGAAGGGAGATGAGGCAATATCAGGTTTAAGGGATTCATGTGATAGGTCCGTAACAGAAACAACTACTACTAAGGCTAGCAGAAAAGAACAACGGAAAGTATCGGTAACCAATGTTGAAAGGAACACGGTGGTTCATGTGAGTGATAACTTGCCTGCAAACCCAGTAGCCTGGTACTGAGCTAACTCCTTAGAAGGGGTGTCGTAAGTATCGTCGGTCTCAACGTCGTCGTTTATCCGAGAAGAAGCAAACACAATGCAGAAAGATAAACAATCAATACATGGCAAAGTTGCACAAGCATGGGATGATGCATGTCATGTTAATAGATGCAACAAAATAAACTACTTGACAAGATAACACAATTTAATTGGACCCATATGCAATTGGATTGCATATGGAAAAGATCCATGAATTATGGTTGAATTAATTGTTTTACAACTAACCAACTTGTGTAGGTGAATTAGCATGATGCATGGATGATGGTAACAACAAAATAACAACAAATAACAATAGTAGATGCAAAGGAAAAGGAATAAACAAGTGTGGGATTTTATTTGTCATGTTAATGATTTTTGGTTCCTTATTGATGTCACACAAGTAATTGTTGTTTTCATCAAGTTAAAGTGTTCAAAACAAATTACAAAGTTGATATTTGAAAAGCTTATCAAATTTTAGTTGGATTACATGTTTCACATGTTGAAATTGGACTTTGGATTGTTTAATTATGAATTAAACAATATTAAACAAGTTTTAATTGCATTAAACAAGATTTAAAATGTTTAGGCAATTTAAATTGGTCAAACCAGAAAACAAATTTTATATTTGAATAGGATATTCAAAATGGTATGAAAAACATATTTTATTTGCATTATTTGGATTAATAATGAAATAGTTATTGATTTTAGCAAATTACAATTGAAACATTTGAATTCCAATTTAAATTGTATTTTGAAATTTCAAAACAGTGAACAAATGGATTATTTGGAAAGTACAGGAAATTTGGAGTGGGATTCATATAAAGTTTGTGCAAATTGGAGTTAGAATTAAGAAGTTATGCTTGATTTGAAAACAGGGACTTATTTGTGATTTTTCAGGGACCTTTGTGTGGAAGAAGAAGGTTTTCGGAAAAAAAAATCCCTGGCCTTTTTCTACTCGCTGTGGGTGCGCACCGTGACGCTGACCGAGGGGCCCCAGCGCCAACGTGGCGGGTGCGCGGTGAGGTGGCCTACTGGGCCACCGACTGGTGGGCCTCTGCCCTCTACGCGCGGATGAAAAACGAAAAAGGGAGAGCTGCGACCGCGGGACTCGAACCCGGGACGCGCTGCTCGCGCTGAAGGGACGGAACCGCTACGCCTCGGCTGCTTCTTTGTTCAGATAGGGTGGGCGACTGAAGAAGAGGTGAAACTTGGATGTTTTCTGAATTTCGAACAGGACAGATGCAGCCTTGCTTCAGATTTCGACAGAGCAGACAAAGAAGAAGGGATCGCTGCGAGAGGGGATCGATCCACGGGTTCCTCTGCTTAACCACGACGCCACTTCCCACTATGCGGCCGCAAGGTTGCTGATGCACCTCGAGCCCAAAAGAACGGGTTCTGCTGCTGCTCGATTTGGCTCTGACGGACAAGCACAACCAGGAACAGAGAAACGAGCGACGAACAGAGGAAGAGGGCGGCTAATCGGGGCGTTACCTGGCGATGGAGCCTTCTGCGATATTGGTGTCGGAGGGTTGCTGGTTCCATTCCCGGGGCCAGCATCTCCTCGAGGTGACCGGGGCAGGGAACGGTGGAGGGAGGCAGATAGTCTGACGGTGAGTGATGGCCGGGTTCAGAAACAGAGGGGGATCAGGGTGAGGGAGAAGGGATTTGCGGCGGAGAGGAGGGCTAGAGGATAGGTTAGGTCTGCGCGGCGCTGCCCTAGGGTCTTATAGGAGCTAGCAGCGGCTCCTGGCCGTCGGAGGCGATACTGCTGCTGCCGTGGAAGCAGTGGATGCCCGGCCGTACAGCTGAAGACGACGATGGCGCTTCTGAAGGGGTATCGGGCCACTGCGCGTAGATTAGAGTTTAGGTGGGCTTGGGCCTAGGTTAGGTTTAGTTGCTGCCCGAGTTAGTTCCTTTTTATCATTTGCTTTGTTTTTTTTTTTTTTGTAGTTTTGATTTTGGAAGAAAAGTTAATGTTTTGTTGGACAAAAATTTCCAGAAAATTTAGGTTAGGCTAATTAGTTAATTAGGAACCATTTTCCAAGAGTAGATTCCAAAATTTTGATATTTAAACATGAGGTTTGTATTTTGAAACCAAAATTGGGAAATTTTAATATTAAGGAACCATTAAGAAAAGAAGCATTTTTTTATAGGGTAGCCCTTATGAAATAAAAGATTAAAATTAGTGGATTGAATTGACAATGTGTATAAATTTGTTGTAACTCAATTTGGGTGCTGTTTGAAGATGATTTGAATTTGGAACAATTTAAAATTAATTGACTAACATGGAAAACAAGGATTTTAATGGGGTAACCCTATGACTAATTTGATTAAACATTAGTGATTGGCTTGTTAAAGTTTATAAGTTCAAAAGGGTTCTGTTTGATGCCTTTGATTTGAACTTGAAGGTGATTTGAAAATCATTTGTTTGATTAAACCCACAATTTTAACGAGTGATCAACATTGAATAAAATGAAAGCAATTTGGTTGTTTTTATTTGAACTCTCACTTTGGAAATTGTAACATCACAAGGATGAAACAAAGGGTTTGAAATTTGAGTTGAAATTCAAACAGAAAACAAAGGAAAACAAATGAAAACAGTGGAAAACAAATGGAAAACAAACAAAACAATTGCAATCAACATGATGCCATGATGCAAAACATAAAATAACAGGGAGCAAACATTCTAAAGGTTATTTTTCAGACTTGGGATGTTACAAAACGCCCCCCCTTGAAGGAATCGCGCCCCGAGATTCCTACTGAGAAAAGAAAAGGTCCGGATACTTCTTGGAAAGATCCTCTTTAGCTGTGACACGTGAAACACATCGTGCACATTGGATAGACGTTAGGGAATTTGCAAACCACCGGAACATTTTCAAGTAAAGGGAGAGATTTTGCACCAAGGGTGTATAGCTGAATGGAACTTGATTCATTTGGAGAATAGATTATCTGGCTAGAATGGTGGAACATAGTTATTGACATCAATGCAACACCAAGAATAACATCAATGTCAGAATCATCAACATGAGAGTAACGAGGAATATGTGGCCTCTCATTAGAATTGGATTGTTCTTACTTATCTAGGAAGTCAACATTTGAGATCCCGGGGAGTGAACAGAGTTTTGATTGCTTAGTGGAATCAGAATTGGGTTGTGTGTTGTGGAAAAGATTGTTGACACAAAGGAATGTGATTCTCCGGTATCAAACAACACTTTAGCTGGAATAGAGTTTAGCAGATGAACGAGGAAACTTTGATTAGATGCCGGTAGAAGAATTGAAGTGGAAAACAACAACAAGATTTCAACGGACGAAAAGGATGTTGAGAAGAACAGGATAACGAAGCAACACCAGGAAAAACGAGACCAAAACTCCTGAGGTACTACGGAAAAACCCATCCGGGCTTCTAAAGGATCAATATCTACTGCTTAAGGAATAGAGGATCTGCTTCCGGGGCTTACACGCCTCCGTTCTCAATCATGAGTAGGCAACATGATAAATCACGTCACAACCACCTCCATTCCTATGGTCTAGTAGATATAACCATCCTAGAGAAACCAGAATACGTGAAATCCTAACTTGAAAGTTTAGATGAGAAGGGAAAACAACGTTGCACTTCCTTACCAGAAAAAGGGAGGGTGGGTGGGGAAAGAAGAAAAAGAATAGAATTCCTACTCTCGCGTTTCATTTTTCCTATATAGCTACAAAATAGTTTCTAGACTCAACTGCGACCAGTAAAAAGGGATCCTACAGGCAGACAGGCTCTGATACCATTTGTCGCACCCTGATTTCTAGGGGATACTCACCGCACGAACTAGATAGCAGATGCTTGGATTATGGGGCATAACTGCTCCCACGTCCCAGCTTCCTGGTAGGCCTGCGCTTATGCGCGACAACACAAGCCCTGCTATTCCATCGTCGATGTAAACTATCCACTAGAGATCAAAGGCACTTCCGTCGACGTACTTCAAACCATACACACATGGTACGTCAACGGCGTTTAACAAGTGATATCACAACAGATCTCTACGACACAAAAGATTGAAATAAGTTGCAAATGGCTCTCATTAGAGCAGAGATAGCAAATACAATCATTCAGAGGGCACATGCCCCAACAATACATCATTACAATACAGCGGAAGCATTCAACATGTCTGAGTACAGACAAGAACCAAATAGGCCTAAGAGGCCGGAAACAAACAGACGGAGCCCATCCACGAAGTCTCGGATCCTGCCCGGGTCCGCTATCTACTCGTCAGCAGTCTCGTCGTACTCCACGTAGTAGCCACCATGTAGATCCTCGGAAACGTCGTCTGCGTAAACCACAGCCCCAAAGGGGTCAGTACATAAACATACTGGCAAGCAAGACTCACAGTTCACCAAAGTGTAACCCGTCAACACCAAGCACAGATGCCTTGGGTTCAACGGAAAGGAAGGGGATATAAAAGATGCGGCAACTGGCTGCTCTACCCAACTACAGAAACATACTACAACTGCCGGCTAACAGAAAGGAGATAAGATCGAGGATTGTAACCAACTGGAATATAACTTCAAGCAAACCCATCCTGGATCTCGCCCCTTACCCAAAGAAGCAATCCGAGGATAACTCACACAGTTGTAATAGTGATGGTTCAAATTATTGTGTCAATAAGCCTATTACTAGTCAAATTATTAATCATTGGGTGTAACATGTTTGATCATTATGTTTAAGTTGTCCTGAGTACTTGTTAGCCAGTACTTTCACCAAGTAATCCATAACCGCGGAAAACACGGCTTCTCGAGAAGATTATCCCTGCAGGGTTGCACCAATTTGGCCGTACACTCATGAATAACCCGCCAGATGGAAAGGCCCTTCCACCAAGCGGGGTACTCAACACAACCAACCATTCCTCGCATCAAGCCCAAAGCACCTTGGGCGCACGGCTAATCGAGCCCAGAAGAAAATGGACCCTCATAGCACTCTAAGAACGTGTCCCCCTATATGCCGACTACGAAAGTTCCACCCTGGCCTGGGCTCGCAAAAACATGCATGCGGCAAATGGAAAACACAAACTAAATGAGGTGATTTGGACGAGATGCGAATCAGGTCAAGTTGAGGGGGGCGCCCATACTCGCTTCCCAAATGCGGGTAGTGCGCTCATCATGGATCAGTAGACAAGACCCTTTTCCTATTAGGGTCGACACTAGCAGGCTTCACAACCTCTCATGGGCCTCCTGCCGGTGCCTTATCATCAAGTTATTATTTAACAATACCATTAGCATGATTGATTGATTAAACATCGAGCCCCCAGAACATAATAGAGATAGTAACAGAAAGTAACGGGTAACAGACTCGAGCAAAACAACCTAAGCATGCTAGTAAGACACTGGCTCAAACAATGGGTTGTAGGAAGGGAGATGAGGCAATATCAGGTTTAAGGGATTCATGTGATAGGTCCGTAACAGAAACAACTACTACTAAGGCTAGCAGAAAAGAACAACGGAAAGTATCGGTAACCAATGTTGAAAGGAACATGGTGGTTCATGTGAGTGATAACTTGCCTGCAAACCCAGTAGCCTGGTACTGAGCTAACTCCTTAGAAGGGGTGTCGTAAGTATCGTCGGTCTCAACGTCGTCGTTTATCCGAGAAGAAGCAAACACAATGCAGAAAGATAAACAATCAATACATGGCAAAGTTGCACAAGCATGGGATTATGCATGTCATGTTAATAGATGCAACAAAATAAACTACTTGACAAGATAACACAATTTAATTGGACCCATATGCAATTGGATTGCATATGGAAAAGATCCATGAATTATAGTTGAATTAATTGTTTTACAACTAACCAACTTGTGTAGGTGAATTAGCATGATGCATGGATGATGGTAACAACAAAATAACAACAAATAACAATAGTAGATGCAAAGGAAAAGGAATAAACAAGTGTGGGATTTTATTTGTCATGTTAATGATTTTTGGTTCCTTATTGATGTCACACAAGTAATTGTTGTTTTCATCAAGTTAAAGTGTGCAAAACAAACTACAAAGTTGATATTTGAAAAGCTTATCAAATTTTAGTTGGATTACATGTTTCACATGTTGAAATTGGACTTTGGATTGTTTAATTATGAATTAAACAATATTAAACAAGTTTTAATTGCATTAAACAAGATTTAAAATGTTTAGGCAATTTAAATTGGTCAAACCAGAAAACAAATTTTATATTTGAATAGGATATTCAAAATGGTATGAAAAACATATTTTATTTGCATTATTTGGATTAATAATGAAATAGTTATTGATTTTAGCAAATTACAATTGAAACATTTGAATTCCAATTTAAATTGTATTTTGAAATTTCAAAACAGTGAACAAATGGATTATTTGGAAAGTACAGGAAATTTGGAGTGGGATTCATATAAAGTTTGTGCAAATTGGAGTTAGAATTAAGAAGTTATGCTTGATTTGAAAACAGGGACTTATTTGTGATTTTTCAGGGACCTTTGTGTGGAAGAAGAAGGTTTTCGGAAAAAAAAATCCCTGGCCTTTTTCTACTCGCTGTGGGTGCGCACCGTGACGCTGACCGAGGGGCCCCAGCGCCAACGTGGCGGGTGCGCGGTGAGGTGGCCTACTGGGCCACCGACTGGTGGGCCTCTTCCCTCTACGCGCGGATGAAAAACGAAAAAGGGAGAGCTGCGACCGCGGGACTCGAACCCGGGACGCGCTGCTCGCGCTGAAGGGACGGAACCGCTACGCCTCGGCTGCTTCTTTGTTCAGATAGGGTGGGCGACTGAAGAAGAGGTGAAACTTGGATGTTTTCTAAATTTCGAACAGGACAGATGCAGCCTTGCTTCAGATTTCGACAGAGCAGACAAAGAAGAAGGGATCGCTGCGAGAGGGGATCGATCCACGGGTTCCTCTGCTTAACCACGACGCCACTTCCCACTATGCGGCCGCAAGGTTGCTGATGCACCTCGAGCCCAAAAGAACGGGTTCTGCTGCTGCTCGATTTGGCTCTGACGGACAAGCACAACCAGGAACAGAGAACGAGCGACGAACAGAGGAAGAGGGCGGCTAATCGGGGCGTTACCTGGCGATGGAGCCTTCTGCGATATTGGTGTCGGAGGGTTGCTGGTTCCATTCCCGGGGCCAGCATCTCCTCGAGGTGACCGGGGCAGGGAACGGTGGAGGGAGGCAGATAGTCTGACGGTGAGTGATGGCCGGGTTCAGAAACAGAGGGGGATCAGGGTGAGGGAGAAGGGATTTGCGGCGGAGAGGAGGGCTAGAGGATAGGTTAGGTCTGCGCGGCGCTGCCCTAGGGTCTTATAGGAGCTAGCAGCGGCTCCTGGCCGTCGGAGGCGATACTGCTGCTGCCGTGGAAGCAGTGGATGCCCGGCCGTACAGCTGAAGACGACGATGGCGCTTCTGAAGGGGTATCGGGCCACTGCGCGTAGATTAGAGTTTAGGTGGGCTTGGGCCTAGGTTAGGTTTAGCTGCTGCCCGAGTTAGTTCCTTTTTATCATTTGCTTTGTTTTTTTTTTTTTGTAGTTTTGATTTTGGAAGAAAAGTTAATGTTTTGTTGGACAAAAATTTCCAGAAAATTTAGGTTAGGCTAATTAGTTAATTAGGAACCATTTTCCAAGAGTAGATTCCAAAATTTTGATATTTAAACATGAGGTTTGTATTTTGAAACCAAAATTGGGAAATTTTAATATTAAGGAACCATTAAGAAAAGAAGCATTTTTTTATAGGGTAGCCCTTATGAAATAAAAGATTAAAATTAGTGGATTGAATTGACAATGTGTATAAATTTGTTGTAACTCAATTTGGGTGCTGTTTGAAGATGATTTGAATTTGGAACAATTTAAAATTAATTGACTAACATGGAAAACAAGGATTTTAATGGGGTAACCCTATGACTAATTTGATTAAACATTAGTGATTGGCTTGTTAAAGTTTATAAGTTCAAAAGGGTTCTGTTTGATGCATTTGATTTGAACTTGAAGGTGATTTGAAAATCATTTGTTTGATTAAACCCACAATTTTAACGAGTGATCAACATTGAATAAAATGAAAGCAATTTGGTTGTTTTTATTTGAACTCTCACTTTGGAAATTGTAACATCACAAGGATGAAACAAAGGGTTTGAAATTTGAGTTGAAATTCAAACAGAAAACAAAGGAAAACAAATGAAAACAGTGGAAAACAAATGGAAAACAAACAAAACAATTGCAATCAACATGATGCCATGATGCAAAACATAAAATAACAGGGAGCAAACATTCTAAAGGTTATTTTTCAGACTTGGGATGTTACATGCGCTGAGAAGATCATAGCAAAGGAAGAGCTGAAGGAGCTGGATAAGGAGGTATCGCCGACAGAAATGCCGGTAGGAAAAGAAACCCGGAAGCCAGCAGATAGCTTCAAGGCATCCGAGAATACAAGACAGGTAAACCTAGATCCCAAAGATCCGACAAAATTTGTCGTAGTGGGAACTGGGATGACCGACAAATAGGAAAGCGAGCTCATCAAGTTCCTCCGTGAGAACTGGGATATTTTCGCCTGGTGTCCGGCTGACATGCCAGGCGTACCCAGGGAACTTGCTGAGCATCAACTTAAGGTGATTCCAGGCTCCAAAGCCGTCAAATAAGGTCTCCGTCGATTTGACGGAAGAAGACGGAAGGCTATTGGCAAGGAAATTATCCGGCTTTTAGCAGCAGATTTCATCCAGGAAGTAATACACACTGAATGGTCTGGAAATCCGGTATTAGTACCGAAGAAAGACACTACTGCTCTTAGAATGTGTATAGATTACACCGGCTTGAACAAACTGTGTCCAAAAGATAGGTTCGCGTTACCGCGAATCGATCAAATAATAGATGCCACTGCAGGCTCTGAGCTTTTATGCTTTTTGGATGCATATTCCGGGTATCACCAAATACGCATGAAAAAGGAAGATCAAATTAAGATTTCTTTTATAACCCCTTACAGGACGTACTATTACATAACCATGCCATTTGGCCTGAAGAACGCAGGTGCAACTTACCAGCGTTGCATGCAACGTTGTTTGCATAGTCAGATTGGCAAAAATGTCCACGTTTACGTGGACGATATTGCTGTCGTAACCAAGGAAAAAGACACGCTCCTTGAAGATTTGCGAGAAACCTTCGAAAATTTGCGCACTTACAAGATGAAGTTAAATCCATCAAAGTGTGTATTCGGGGTTCCCTCAGGAAAACTTCTGGGTTTCATCGTTTCTCACAGAGGAATAGAGGTTAACCCAGAAAAGATCACAGCAATCTTAAACATCTCCAAACCTACGTGTGTAAAAGATGTCCAAAGATTGACGGGTTCCGCTGTAGCCGTCAGCAGATTTATTAGTCGTCTGGGGGATAAAGCCTTACCACTTTACAAGTTGCTGAAAAAGTCCGACAAATTCGAGTGGACAGAAGAGGCAGATGCAGCACTAACCCAGTTGAAGGAAACTTTGATGAAAGCTCCGATTTTGGCATCCCCAAAAGACGAAGAACCTATGTTATTGTACCTCACGGCTACAAACAGGGTTATCGGTGCAGTAATTGTTGTGGAACGGAAGAAAGACGAACAAAGCATACTAGACCAGCATCCGGTGTATTACATAAGCGAAGTTTTCTCCGAGTCCAAACAAAGGTACCCACACTATCAAAAACTGGCATATGGCGTATTTTCGCATCTAGAAAACTGCGCCATTACTTCCAAGGACATTCCATAACAGTGGTATGTAAAGCACCACTAGGGGATATAATAAACAATGCGGAGGCAACTGGCCGAGTAGCCAAATGGGGTATCGAGCTAGCAGCCTTCGACATTAAGTATCAGCCAAGGACGGCAATAAAATCCCAGGTTTTGGCAGATTTTGTCGCCGACTGGACGGAAGCAATGGAGAAAACACCAATGCCGGAGTCCGAGTACTGGATCATGCACTTTGACGGATCCAAGATGAAGGAAGGCGTTGGAGCTGGTGTAGTTTTAAAATCCCCTAAAGGAGACACAATGGAGTACGTATTACAAATACACTTCAACGCCAGCAATAACGTGGAAGAATACGAAGCTCTGCTTCATGGCTTGCATATTGCAAAAGAAATAGGCGTCAAGCGCATCTTGTGCTACGGCGACTCGGATTTGGTACAGCATCAGGTTAACCAAACCTGGGACGCAAAAAGCCCTATAATGGCCGAATACCGGAGAACGGTGGACGGGTTTGCCATTTGTTTTTTCGGATTCGAAGTACTCCATGTTAAAAGGGAGAAAAATTGGAACGCGGATGCGTTAGCCCACATGGGATCAGAAAGGGTAAAAGTATTACCACCAGGTGTATTCGTCCAACATTTGTACGAGCCATCCATAAAAGGTGGAGATATTGATTATCCTCTGGCTTCCGAGTCAATTGAAGTTATGCTCGTTAAAACGGATTGGAAAATTCCATATTTAAACTTCTTAGTTAATCAGAAGTACCCGGAAGGAGCAGACGAAGTCTTGCAGAGACAAATCCAGCGTCGATGCAAAGGATACATAGTAATTAACAATTGCCTGTATAAACGCAGTACTTCCGGAATTTTTCTGCGATGTATTTCGCCAGAAGAAGGACGATAAATCCTGCAAGAAATCCATGCCGGAGATTGCGAAAATCATGCTCAATCAAAAAGCATAGTTAAAAAAGCATTCTGTGTCGGGTTTTTCTGGCTAACAACCAAGACAGATGTTGAGCACATAGTGAATACATGTGCAGGGTGTCAATATTACGCCAAGCAGACTAATATGACCGGCCCAAACACTCAAAACTATCCCAATTACATGGCTGTTTGCGGTCTGGGGCTAGATATGATGGGACCATTCAAAACTGCACGAGGTGGACTAACACATCTACTTGTAGCTGTGGACAAATATACCAAGTCGGTGGAGGCTAAACCCATCAAAAAGCTTGACGGTGTAACTGCCAGAAATTTCATCATTGACATAGTCATGAGATACGGTGTTCCACACAGCATAATAACCGACAACGGGACAAATTTATCCATTGGAGAGTTGGCAAAATATTGCCGACAAACGGGAGTTCGCCTAGATCTCGCATCTGTGGCACACCCGCAATCCAATGGACAGGTTGAAAGAATGAATAGCTCAATCCTGCAAGGAATACGCCCAAGACTCGAATCTCCTCTCCATAGAGCAGCTGGAGCATGGGTAGAAGAGCTACCTTCCGTGCTTTGGAGTATTCGAACGACGCCAAACAGGTCAACTGGGCAAACCCCGTTTTTCCTAGTTTATGGTGCGGAAGCAATCCTTCCAACGGACATGATCCATGATAGCCCAAGAGTGCGGGATTTCGATGACTCGGATGCCGAAGAAGCACGAGAGGATGCCGTCGATCTCTTAGAAGAGGAACGAGAGCTTGTGCTTCAAAGATCCGCCATTTACCAGCAAGGTTTATGACGTTACCATAGTCGGAAAATTAGGCATCGTTCTTTTAAAGAAGGTGACCTAGTGCTGAGATTGGTGCAGCAAAGAAAACACAAATTGGCCCCGGTATGGGAAGGACCATTTGTAATCAGCAAAGCTATGAAAAATGGGTCATACTACCTTGTAGATATTCGGGACACGGAAGACGATCCCGAGAAGCCGAATCGCAAAAGAAAGAGAAAGATAGATGATGAACTAGGAGAGACAAAGAGGCCCTGGAGTATCCGGCAGTTACGTCCCTTCTATACTTAGTTCAATTTCTATGTGAACATCTTTGAGATCACGAAATAAAGTTGTCGGAATTCTTATATCCATGTTTTTACAAGTTTATTATAGTACAAAACATGATTCCACCTTATCTATTTCCCAATGATCTTACAAAATACTCAATGTTAACCCGAATTGTGCCTGCGTGCTCGGTGTTTAAAAACTGAATGATTTTCAGCCTACTAACGGCTAAAGGAAACTCGGATTGTGCCTGCGTGCCCAAGTTTCATTCAAAAAATTCCTTACTTTTCTCTAAGTATTATCTGATTGTTTATGTGTTGGGTCACTGGAGCTAGTTAGTAAAAATGCCCTTAGTATGGTCCATGTATCCGAGTTTGAACTGATTGGTATTACCCAGTAACTCGGCATGAAGATTCATAGTACTATTGAGCCATTTCAAACACTAAGGATAGTTAAAGAACATAAACCAGAGAACTTAGAAGATAAAGGAATAACAAACCCGGAAAACCTTGCAAAGAATTTCATAATTAAACTGCAAAAGGCGGAGTTCTCGTTCATACAAAAGAATAGAAGCATTACAATATAAATTACATTTTAAAGTGCAGTAATACTCCTATTTTCTACTTCCACCATCCAGGTTAAGGACAGCCCTTCAAGCATCCGAGTCTTCTTCGCTGCTGTCATTCTCGGGGGCTTCGGGGATCACCTCTTCTGGATAGGTGATGGAGATGTTCACCATGGAGGCGATCTTGGTGGCGTGACCTTTGATTTCATCAAAGATGGTGGTTCGCTGGGTTTCCGTGTATCCTTGAGGGATACCGGACGCCACGCGCCAAGATTTGGCACCAGGGTAATGCATACGCATAAGGCCTAGAGCCATGCGTGCACCACCCCGTGCTGCGGAGCGCAAGGTGGAATCCTTGGACTCCGCCACCTCCAAGATAGCTCCCGGAAGTTTATAAACTTCCGAGAATTCCACAGCCCTTGTGGGGAGGAACTTGTTGACCAACTGCATCCCAGCAGCTCTGATCGCAGTCAACACCTTCCCAAAGGCTCAGATTTTTTCAATCCGAGTAAGATCTGGGTAATTTCCTGTTTTTTCAGAACAAGCAACCAAAAGGTTAGGCGGAAAAACAGAGAAAGAAAGCAAGACATGGAAAAACCGGTAAATGAAATAAACTTACCGAGAATCTATTCGATTTTGGAGCCTTCCTCTAGGCGCAGGCATAAGATACTTTCCAAGTCCTGGATAGTGGACTTATCCTTTTCCGCCTGCTCGGAAGGCTTGGATTGAGCAATTCCAAGGGCCAGATTGCTGGCTTCCAGATCTTTTTGAACCTTCATAAGCTCCTTATGAAGGTCCAAATTCTCTTCACGGAGACTTGCGGCATTGCCGACATCTTCAGCTATTTCCTTGGCCTTAGCCAAAGCAGCTGGAAAGCAAGGAAAAAATTCCAAGTTTAGAAAAATCTCGAGAAAGTACTTAGTGAAAATCCGGATAAAAAACTTCGGAGAATAAAGCATACCTGTTGTTTCCGACAGCTGTAGCTGAGATGATGCCAGCTCATTTTTCTTAACATCAATAATAGATTGAAGGGTTCTCACCTCCTCATTCTTGACGTTAAGTTTATTAAGAATTTCCAAGTTTATTGTATCAGCGGTATGCTGAAACACGGAAATGAAAGCCAAACGCTTAAGTTAGAACAAGCATAATGAGAAGCATTAAGTGGAAAGTATGTTTTCAACTTATTGCTTGGGGGCTAGAGATATTACCTGGCTAATTTCCCGCAATTTTGACAAAGTTTCGTTGAATTCTTTTGTATATTCAGAAAAAATAATCCCAACGTGATGAAGGCCGTCTTGCACGACCTGACGAGGTGAAAATACGAAATCTTCGGACAATTAGCCCGCCTTCTGGCCAAGGAAGGATTAGAGGGGCAGGAGCGAAGAATTTCCTAGCTTCTGGACGAATATATCCGAGTTCATCAAATGGTTCTTCCTTTATCTGGAAATTCCTGTCTAAATTGGGAATAGGTTCGTCCTCCCCAGATGCTCGAGGATTTCTACCCATCCGTGATTCCGCCCTTTCCCTCGCACCCATGATAGGTGCAATAGGCTGGCTGGATTGCTGAAAATGATTATCCGGGTTCGTGGTTTTATACTCCCTGCTAAACATAGCTAAAGGGGGAGAAACTGCAGCGGAAGAAGGTTCTCTTTTGATAGCAGCAGCTTTATGTTTCTTCAATTTCTTTGTCTTCAAAGGAACTGGAGCAAGGCTGAAAGGGGAACATCCGAGAAGTAAATATCTCGAAGAACCGGAGGGGAATGACGATTCAAAAAGCTCCAGTAAAATACCTGGATGTGGCGATGGGAATTCCGTCAATATTTATCGTTTCTTCGAAGGTCACTTGCCTCTTGCGTTTCCGGCCGCCATAAAAGCTGGCATGTAATTCGTCAAGCTCGGCGTCGGAAGCAAGATCAGCTCCCTTAAGTTCGTCGAACTAGGGAAATAGCAACGACTCGTTTAAGTCAGAGAAAAGAGATAATCCGAGAGAAACCCGAAAGCAAGGAAAATAAAAATACCTTAGGGACTGGGTTTTCCTCGTGATATATTTCCAGACTTTCTAAGTATTGATCGCATGTAGCGACCAGTTGGTTGACTCGTTTCTTGAAACCCCTTTTGGAATAAGATTCTTCCGTCCCTCTCATGCTATCTTCTGGCCCTTCATATTCGAAAAGGAGCCGGGAACGAAAAGCGAGAGGTTGAATACGGCGTCCGAACCAGCATAAGACAGTGTCTGTTCCAGTTTAGGGATGCTGAGAAGAGGTAAGTTTGGCAATGTGTCGTTTTATCTTCATCAGGTCTTCCGGCAACGTTTGCACTGCTTCAACTGCCCAACTCTCTTGAGGAGCGGCGGCGGAATTGACAAATGGAGGAACCCCGTTTTCCTTCCCGGGAAATGGATGTCCTGATGGTAAAAGAAGGAACCCGTCCAAAATTTGAAGGATTCTGATGTTTTTATCTTTGGATACCAATCTTCCCTGAACCTCCGAAGAGTGAAAGAAATAGTTCCGCAGATGGGAAGAACACCCTCTGTGGGGTTACGCTTCACTTCAAAGCAATATTGCCAAAAATCTAGTCTGGGAGCTATTCCTAAATACCCTTCAAAAAGGGCTTGGAAACCAGCTAGGTAGAGAATGGAGTTGGGTGGAAGATTATGTGGCTGAACGCCGTAATGGTTAAGGACTTCCAAGAAAAAGGCGGAAGGTGGCAAACCCATACCTCTCGCAATATGAGAAGTAAGGAGGACGCATTCTCCGTCTTCTGGCATGGGCTCGGACTCGTCTTCCGGGTTCCACCATTTGTCTTTAACTACAAGCCCTTCCCTTTCCATTTGTGGAAGGAGGGAAGGAGGAATATTACTCGGACTCCAGTTGTCGACAGATTCCATCTCTTGTTCTCCGGCGGCGGCGGAAGACGCGGCCTCCGCGGCCGCGAGCTCGTCGCCAACGAGCGTAATTTTTTCCTCCACCGTTTCGGGAGCGAACGGAGGAGTGGGCGCGGAGCTGGAACACGCAAGATCCGCGGCGGCGGAAAGATTTCCTCCGTCCGCCACGGTGCCCGTGGTCTTCGCCGGCTCGTCGCTGGCGGCGTGCACTAGGGAGTCCAGTTGTGGATCCATAGTGTCGATGATGTCCTCGATTTCTCGGGCGACGGCCCGGGCTGGTGAGGATGACGGAGAAGCCATCGAGGAGCAGCGCTTGGGCGTCTCCGGTGAGGGCTTGGACGCGGTGACGTTCGGGAGCTTTTCCCTGCTATGAGCTCAGGCGCTGGAATGGCGTGCGAAGTGAAAGCGGAAGTTTTTCGCTGAGGACGAAGACGGCTATTTATATCCGAAATCTCGTCGCGGTACGTGCTAACGGCTCTTTTGACCGTTGGATGTTCAACGCGTGTCACTCGCCGAAAAATCCGGGAAATGAAACGATGGGTTATTATTGCTATCTCCTCGTTTCCCGCGAGAATCTGTCAGAGATATGTTTCTGGGTTTCCCGCCTGAAACCCAAACGTCCCTTACGTCAGCATGATTAAAGCGCTGACGCAGGAAGTTCCTTCTCCGCGAAGGATCGTAAGTGAAAAGCCGGATTTACAGGATTCCGAGTTTTGCGTTACAACATCCTTTAAAGGAGAAAAAGAAGAATCAAGACTGCTGGCCGATATTTCTCGGAGAAAGTACATTTGGCAAAAGACGGTGAATCAGAGTTTTGATCCTTCTTGGGGGCTACTGTCGGATATATACCAAATAGGGGTATATCAGATGGTGGCCAAAGTGCCGGATTACCAGGGTGGCCCAAGTGGTAGTGGGCTACAGTCCATTGGGCGGCCCAGTGAGCTGACGCGCAGAAGCCGAATTCTAGAAGAACCCGGATCACGGTCCACGTGATCTGGCTTGGAGTAGAAGGCGGATTCCTTACTTTCCCAGTTAATAGTTACCGTAGTCTTCTAGGTCTCTTACTCTGTATGCCCTAACCCGGATATTATATAAAGCCGGACGGGAGATATGATAGATAGACAAGAAGCTACAGGCTAACTCGCCGAGAAGTTGATCCTCAGCGAATAGCTAAACAGAACCTCACATTGTACTTGTATACACAGGCTTTAGCCCTGATTAGTGAGATTGCAGGAGTAGGAACGCCGCATTACTGCGACGTGCCGAACCTGGGTAAACCCTGTGTTTTTGTCCTTTGCGCAACCACGTCTCCCCACGTCTCTACCTGTAGTCTCATGGCACCCCCGTCTATGAAAACTACTACGATGTCTCGACAATAAAAGTGAGCTCTCAAGAGAGTCCATGGTATGCTGATTATGCTAACTTTATTGTTTCCAAGTATTTTCCTCCTACCTTTACAGCTCACCAAAGAGGAAAATTCTTCTATTATTTGAGGCATTATTTTTGGGATGACCCACAATTATATAAAGAAGGTGTTGATGGTATTATGCGAAGATGTGTTCCTGAAAATGAACAATGAGAGATATTGAGAAAATGTCATAGTAGTGCTTATGGAGGACATCACGCTAGAGATAGAACTGCACATAAGGTTCTACAATCAGGTTTTTATTGGCCTACTCTCTTTAAATATGATATAAAGTTTATTTTATCTTGTGATCAATGTCAAAGGGTTGGAAATATTTCTAGACGTAATGAAATGCCTATGAATTATTCTCTTGTTATTGAACCATTTGATTGTTGGGGTTTTGACTTTATGGGTCCTTTCCCTCCTTCACAAGGCTACACTCATATTCTTGTTGCTGTTGATTATGTTAATAAATGGGTAGAAGCTATACCTGCTAAAAGTGCTGATGGTGAAACCTCATTAAAAATTCTTAAAGACATTATTTTCCCTAGGTTTGGTGTGCCTAGATATCTTATGACTGATGGGGGTTCTCATTTTATTCATGGTGGTTTTAGAAAGACTCTTGCTAAATATGATGTTAATCATAGAATTGCCTCACCCTATCATCCTCAAACAGGTGAGAAAATAGAATTATCAAATAGAGAAATCAAATCTATCTTGCAAAAGACTGTTAAAAAATTTAGAAAAAAATTGGGCTAGTAAATTAAATGATGCTCTGTGGGCTTATAGAGCTGCTTATAAAAATCCCATGGGCATGTCTCCTTATAAAATGGTTTATGGAAAAGCTTGTCACTTGCCTTTAGAATTAGAACACAAATCTTATTGGGCAGTGAGAGACCTTAATAGAGATTTTAAACTTGCTGGTGGGAAAAGGTTGCTTGACTTAAGTTCTTTAGATGAATGGAGAAGTGAATCATATGAAAATGCTAAGCTCTTTAAAGAGAAAGTTAAAAGGTGGCAGGATAAGAGAATTATTAAAAGAGAGTTTCATGTTGGTGAGAAAGTACTATTGTATAGGTCTCGTCTCGGATTTGTTGCAGGAAAATTACTCTCAAGATGGGAAGGACCCTTTGTTATCTAAGAGCTATATCGTTCGGGGGAAATTAAAATTGTTTCCCTTGAAGACAACACTTCACAAGTATTATATTTCTGAAGATCCTTATAATGAAAATGTTGATTCTATTCAAGCCATAATCCCGGAGGAATTTATTAAGAAGCATATTTCATAAATTGCAGAGTCAGTTTTTGAATAGGTATCATTTTTGGTAAGAGAACGTTCAGGAATCATCTTCCAACTTCTATTTTTACTATTTTTGGAAAATATGAAAAATTATGAGCCGGAAACGAGGCGGAGACGGAGCTCGGAGGCTCCTCACCATGCCCAGGCGCGGGCCCACCCCTGGCCGCGCCTGGCTATGGTGAGGACGCCTCGGAGTCCATCTCCGACCCGTTTTCACCGAGTACCTTCCTTTTGTTGTAAATTTTTTTGCTATATAATCCCCTGGACCCCCCGAGGTCTGTATATCATTTTCTCGGCATGTTTTTGTTTCGAGCTGTTTTTGCCAGAATTATTTTCAGATCTAGGGCCACAATGTCTTCCTCTAAACCCTCCAAGGACAGTTTCTTTGAGAACGTTGTCAACCCATACCTGGAGGAGTTGAGGATACATCCCAAAGAGTTGCTGCTCAAAGACGGGGAGGTGCAGCAAGAGGATGTTCAAGGTCCTAAAGGAGAAGGCATCCTGGAAGCAAGGATGGAAGAGCTAGAAGAAGAAGTTTTTAGGTACAAGAAGATGGCGAGGCGTGAAGTGGACATAATCTATAGGATAAATGTGGAGCTAATTGCCGAGCACAAGAAGGAGACCCCCAAGCTTTTGGATGAAATTCTCTCGCTCCACAAGACCACCCACAATCTGCAAGCACAACTCTATGATGTGCAGAATCAAAACTGCGAGTGTGAGGCCAGGTTTAAACGCATACGTTCTGCTGTAAGTCTCATGATATTAGAGACCACGTCATCGTTTGTTGATGGAGAGGCTTTACCTTGGAAATATGATGATGAAGAGGATTCGTCACCACCACCGAAGAAATAATTTGTCATTGGTTTTGCCATCCCCTCGGCTTTTTCCAAGCTTGGGGGGGGGGGTGTCGCGGTATCACATCACTATCTTTCATCTTTTTACTTTTTCAGTAGAGTCATATCATGAGTAGAGTGGTTATCATATAGGATGGTTTGCATTATGGAAGTATCTCTCCTTAGTTGGTTATCGTTCTATCCGTTGGTGTGAGTTGCCGGTTTGAAATATTAATGAGAAGTTTCATCATTTACTTTCTGCACATATCATTTTAGTTTTCAGTTTCTGTCATATGGTTGAGCTTGTTATTAGTATTTTGTATCACTCTAGAGATCATCAAGTTAATCTAGTTGGTTTTGGCAAACTTAGCTTGGGTCAGCAGAAATAATAATTTGAGATGCTAGTATAAGAAAGAGGAATTTGCCTATTTGCTCGTAAACTATGTATTCACAAGTTAAGACCGCTTGGGATTTCAATGAAGATTGCATGATTGGTTTAATCATATGTATATTTGTTTGTTTTCCCTCAACTCTTCTGCTGGCTACCCAACCTTGCTAGCCAAAAACCCTGTACTAAGAGGGAATGCTTCTCGTGCATCCAAACCTTGAGCCCCAAAACCTTGCCATTGTGTACACCATGCCTACCTACATGTGGTATTTAACTGCCACTCCAAGTAAATTACTCAAGTGCTACCTTTAAAACTTTCAAAATTGCTCCTGTTTTGTGTTCCTGTTTTTGCTTATGAGGACGTCAATAGAGAATCTTTATCTCACTTGTTGATTGGACTTCAAACACCTGGACTAGTGGCTTCATCCGCTTATCCAAATGCTAGAAGGGCTGGCAGCGGGGTGCCCAACCCCAAAACTAATACACAAATTCTCTTCACTATTTTTGCTCCTGATTTATCAGTCAAAGCATAATCGTGTAAAAAAAAGAGAATGAGGGATGACCTTCTACACCAGTTGCGTCCCTCATATGGGAGCCCCTCCTATGAAGTCTAGTTGGCTTGTGACGTACTGTATTGTCTGTTTACCATTCATTGACATAAGCATACACCTCTCTTAAAAATGTTTTCAATACCTCTGTTTAATAAAATAAAAGCTCTAGCACATGAGTGATCCATGCTTCCCTTTGTGAAGGGCCTTTCTTTTACTTTTATGTTGAGTCAGTAAACCCATTTCTCTCTGTCTTCAGCAAGTATTTGAGTTGTTGTGATCTCACCATCTATATATTGTTTTATTCAATCATGTTTTCTATCCTTCTTTGTTTAGCACATGCTTTATTATCTGAATGAATATTACGTTGAAAAGCTATGAAACACTGTAAAAGGATTATTATAATTAAACATGTTAAGCGTTGCAATATAAGCCTTGTTATGAAGACTTCACCTAAGATAAGTACGATATCATTAAATGTTCTCTAACCAAGAATGAAGTTTGCCATCACCAAGTTTTATTCTTTATTTTGCATCTTTGTTTGTCACTCCCATTACTTGTTTCAAGTTAATTTATATGATATGAAGTTGTTGTCTAAAATGATTTGTGCAGAGATAAATGTGATGCTTCTTGTCCGTATTTTATTTCTCGACTCTTCACTCCATAAACCCATGGTCATGTTTACTGAGTTCAGTTTCGCTTGGGGACAAGCGAGGTCTAAGCTTGGGAGGAGTTGATACATCCATTTTGCATCACTATTTTATATCATAATTTGTTGTTATTAATTGATATATTTCATATTGGAGCATGATACTTATGTTATTTCACCTATTTTGCATGTTTTCCAATAATTGGAGAGTTGAACCCCGGAGTCAAAATTCTGCTGGAAAACGGAGTGTCAGGGTACCATATTCGCGAAGCTCAAAGAGCATACCTAAGTTTAATAGCTTTACGTCCGCTATCCCGATCATGATTTTCCTACCCTCAGGGGGAAAGTAAAGTCCCTTCCCCCTGGAAATCTTCGGAAAGTTCCTATTTCACCCGAAGACGGAGGAAGCCAAATGGGGAGTTGGAGGAGGGCCACCAAGGGCCCTCACCATGCCCAGGCGCGGGCCCACCTCTAGCCGCGCCTGCGGGTGGTGAGGAGGCCCTGGCCCACCTCTGGCTTGCCCCTTCGACGTTCTTCATCCCGCGGGAACCCTAAGACATGGAGAATCATCGAGGAGTCTTTCCCCCGCCTCCGCGGGACGGAAAACAACAGAGAGAGAAAATCTCTTCGGCAGGGAGAAATCTGCCGGGGAAATTCCTTCCCGGAGGGGGGAAATTGTCTCCATCGTCACCGTCATCGAGCTGGACTTCATCGGAATCATCATCATCATCATCTCCACCATCATCACCCTAAAATCCACTCCGTTCCGCTGGAACATCTAGGGTTGCATCTTGTCTATTTCATAGGGGAAACTTTCTCAGTGTTCATTACTACTTGTAGTTGATGCTATTGAGTGAAACCATTGGATTAGGTTTATGTCCATATTGTTAATCACCATTATATCACCTCTTATCATGATCCATATTATGTCTTATGAGTAGTTCGTGTTGCTCTTGAGTACATGCGAGAAGTCAAGTTGTTAGTAGTGAAGTAATGTTGAGTAATATTTAATGGTTTGATATTTAAGTTGTGGTGTTATTCTTCTAGTGGTGTCATGTGAACGTAGACTACATGATACTTCACCATTTATGGGCCTAGGGGAATGCATCGTGTATTTGGCTACTAATTGTGGGGTTTCCGGAGTGACAGAACCTATACCCCTGTTAGGAAACCATTGCGAGAGGGAGAGTAGGATCCCGAAGTGTAAAGCTGTGGTTAGATTTATTTCTTAATTACTTTCTTGTAGTTGAGGATGCTTGCAAGGGGTATAATCACAAGTATGTATTATTCTTGGATGGGACGGTACATTAGCATAGGTTCACCCACGCAACACTTATCAAAACACTAAAGATTATTTAGCGGCATGAAACAAAAGCACTTGACAGAAACCTCCTATGTGTCCTCGAGAACGTTTGTTAATCATAAGTAAACCCACCGGCTTGTCCTTTGCTGAAGAAAGGATTGGGCCACTTGCTGCAATTATTAAAACTGCATTTTATTTACTCGCACTTTAATTATCTACAATATCAAAAAACCTACAAATTTATCTTTTAGTTTATTTACAGGTATTCCTTCATCGAATCTGCTTGTGAACACCTTCTGCTCGTCGTTGGGTTCGACACTCTTATTTATCGAAAGTACTACGATACACCCCCTATAATTGTGGGTCATCAATGGCCTATTCCATGTTGGTGATAGAGGGACTGATTACATTGTTTACGTGAACAATAAGACCTGTACTTTATGTAGGTACCAGACACCGGGCATTCCTTGGTTGCATGTTATTGCTTGATGCAATTCTGAGAGGATAGACCCTCTGAACCTTGTTGATCATTTCTACTCCAAGGAAATGTTCTAGAAATCCTATGGAAATATAATCTATCCGTGCAAGGATAAGTCGGAGTAGGAGAAGATGTTTGGCCCCAATATATTCCATCCTTTCTATCAGAAACATGTTGGCATACTAAAAAATGCTATAAGGAAAGCACCAAGAGAAGTACCTCATTGAAGTGGAGGAAAAATAATGTCAAGGCATTTTGTGAGGATGCCTTGTCCTACTATCATGAGCCTGGTCATAATAGGGCTGGATGCAAGTACTGAAGGCTGGACAACCTCCACCTAGCCAATTGTGGACCTAAACATCATGTGCCATCAGCTAACTCACAAACTCCTTACCTTAATGCGTCGCCTCCTAACTCTAAAACAAATTATCTTACTTTGTCACCTCCAAAACTACATGTGATTGAAGATCTCATGGCTGATACCATGGTTCATCATGTACTTACATGCTTGATTTTGTTTATGCATTTTCAATAGCTACTTGGCATGTAGATATTATATTTTTTAAGCTGACTACCTTCAACATGTACTTAACATGCTTTATTTTTTATTTGCAGGTTGCATTGTCTAGAGTTATTCAAGCTCAACCTATGCCTGATTCTACATTCATCACAACTTCTCAGAGGTTGATGAATGACAGCCAAGAGAGCCAAGGAATTACACACACTATTAGGAAAAAAGATCTTCCCAAATACTGCTAAATCTAAAAACCATAAGTACGAAGAGCTAAAAGAGAACAAGGCCATGCTAGGTGTTAGAAGGAATCTTCACTGAATAAAGTCGAGGAGACGGTTAGAAAGAACCAATAAGAAGCACAGAGTGAGCACATCTTGCAAATATAAGAAAACTAGCTGCAGATGATATGAGTTCTAAGAAGAACCAAGAAGCAGTGATACGTCATAAACGTATCATTAATTTATGATGTTCCATGTTGTTTTCATGTTATTTACCACATGTTTGCTATACACTTTATGTCATTTTTATCGATTTCCAGGACTGTGGACCCCGGTCCATTTTCTCATACTGATAATACACACACTGTTTCCACTGTTTTCACACTCCTGCTACAATTTTCATATTGTTCTCATACTGTTTTCCACACCATACGTTTAACCTCTTTGTGTTCAGCAAAACCGGTGAGATTGACAACCTCACTGCTTCGTTGGGGCAAAGTGATTTGATTGTGTTGTGTAGGTTGCTCGTTGCTGCTGAAACAGTAGTATGCCCTGCCATCTCAGCTGCATCAACCTTCGGAAGTTGCTTATTTCTCCTACTGGTCGATTCAACCTTGGTTGCTTTCTAAGGGAAACTTGCTGCTGGAATCTTCATACCTTCCTCTTGGGGTCTCCCAATGAATGTGTGTTCACACGCATCAAGCGTAATTTCTGGCGCCATTGCCGGGGAGAAAGAGAATTTCTGCAAGGGGAGTCTGTCACTTCCAATCTCTTTACTTTTTTTTATTGTTTTTCTTATTTTATTTTATTTTTTGTTGTTTGCTTCTCTTTATCAAAAACACAAAAAAATTAGTTTTTATTCTAGTTGTTCTTTTTTGCTTTATAATGCTTGCTATCAATGGTTCATGTCTTTGAAACTAGATCTTATTGGCAAGGTGGGTTCACGGAAGATCAACAAAAATATTACAAGGAACACAGTTTTCACAAATAGGGAAACACTTATGGGAACAAATTAATAAATTATTATCATTGCTAGAAACTTGTGCTCTACTTATAATGTTACTTGTTGCTTTGATAAATCTCGTTGCTGTAGGAGGTATAAACACCTCCCTTTTGAATGTGAGTATAATGATAATGTTACCATATCTTCTTATGTTATGAGAAATTATGAATTTTATCATGTGGAACAAATTGAATAATTTATTGCTTGGAAGGGTGCATTCAAAATTGCCTATTTGCTTGAAAGTATTTTTTTTTTTGAAAGGAAGGCAGCAGGGGAGGCCCCCACGGCAGGTTTTTATTTTTTGAAATAATAGGAACCCAAGTCTGCATCCGTGAGGACTTGAACCTAGGTGGTTGGGTTGTACATCCACTTCCCTAACCAAGTGAGTTGAGCTCACTTCCTATTTTGCTTGAAAGTATTGATGATGCACCTTATAAATATGAGATTTATGCTACACTTGAATATTTCTTTGGTAATTACAAGGATTGTAATGACTACATACTTGAATATCTTAATAGATGCTCTTCAGCAAAGGAAGTAACTAATGCCTTGCAGGAGCCTTTGGAAGTAGAAATTTCGGAATCTGAAAGCTCATTGGATGAAAAAGAGGAGGAGAGTGATGATCAAGAGGAGGAACAATGGAGCTAGCCATGTCTACCTCCGAATGAGAGTAACTCTTTAACTCATAATTGTGATGATCCTATTGATTGTTTTGAAATATCCCTTTTTGATGAAATTGATGCTTGCTATACTTGTGACCTTGATACTACTATGAATGAAACTCGCGAGAAGGATATTGCTACTAGTATTTATGATAATCCATGCTACTTTGAAAAATCATACAATAATCCTCTATTTAGTCAAACTATTCATATGCGTGATATTGAGGAAGTTTGTTTAGAAAATTTATATGATTACTCTATATGATGGTCCTATATTACTTGATGTCATAAATTATAATGCTACTGAAAACAGGATTGCTATAATGTGTCCTATATCTTTTAAGAGTGAACAGTCATCTTGTTTGCTATTTCTAAAAGAGGGAAAGAGGAGGTCTTTATTTTTAATTTATATCCCACTATTTTTGAGCTTGATATGAATTATGTTATTTTGGACCATGACAAACATGCTTTATATGATAATTATGTTGCTGAGTTTGTTCACGTGCTACTGAAAATTATTATGAGAGAGGAAAATATGGTTTTAGGAATTTTCAGGTTACTAAAACTCCTCTCTTTTTGTTAAAAGTTTTGAAATTTCTCTTGTTCTACCTTCCCATGATTTCTAGTTTGAGCTTCTTTAATTTATTTATTTATAAGATTCATATTTATAGAAATTGGGTTATACTTAAATTTGTTATATACTTGCTTCTTGATGCTCTCTTTTTCTTTAATTCATATTTCTTTTGTGAGCATCTTCTTCACTTGAAAACACGTGAATCCACTTTTCTGGGCCTAGCTAAAAGGCATTAAATAAAAGCACTTCTTGGGAGATAACCCATGGTTTTATTTTTGGTTTGTTTTTCTCTGTTTTCTGTGAGTCAAGGGGTTGTATACTTATTTAGAAACTCCTTTGTATCTTTATTTTCATGTTTTATTTGTACCAAGTAAAGTTTCCGACGAGAGTTGGAGTTGGTTTTGGATTTCTGCGCAGCAAACAGATTTCTACTCTCCACCATAAAAAATCGTGAAAAATCCAGAAATATCACAATGACCTGAAATGTTTTGTGCTTATTCCTCGGCTAATTCTGAAACTTTTTTGTTCTTTAAGTTTTTTATTTGAGCAACTTAAGTGCCCCGAAAAAAAATTGTCATTACATATTGTTCTGGTTTTGGAAGATTCTGCCATTTTTCTTGCACTTGCTCCTTTACCATGTGTCACGAAACATCAGTGGCTGTAGATCATTTTTTAAAGTATCAATAGCACTTGTGCCCATACAGAACCCATGGATTTTTTATTGTTGCACTAACCCTCTAATGCGAATTACTCTTTGAATGTGGTGTGAAGGAAGTTTTCAAGGGTCAAGAGAAGAGGGTGATATAATGAGATCAACAAGAGTGCAAGGTCAAAGCTTGGGGATGCCCCCGTGGTTCATCCCAACAAATTATAAGAAGACTCAAGCATCTAAGCTTGGGTATGCCCAAGGCATCCCTTCTTCATCAAGAATTTATCAGGTCACTTCTAGTGAAACTATATTTTTATTCGGTCACATCATATCAAATTTACTTGGAGCGTCTTTTATTTTTGTTCTGTTTTATTTTTTTCCCTTTCTGCAATAAACATCATTGGAACCTATCATCCTTGTTTGGGATTGATACACGCTCCGCTTTTTCAATTGAATACTCGTTATGCTCGTACTCTTAGTTTTTCCTCTAGGTGCTCCAAAAATTCCTGTTTAGCTCATGTTTTCACTTCATCTCTTATTCAGAGATGATTTTTTTAGTAGTGTTATGTAAGTACTATTATTTTTTCTTGCTGCATTATTTAGAGAATTTTTGTTAAAACATATTTTGTATGGTGCTTGCTGGGAAAACAAACTGTTGCATGTAGTAGAATTTATAACTGTGCAAATAGAAACTTGTATAGACTATGGCTGGACTTTTTCATACCATGCTAGATGTTATTTTAATTCTAAAGCCTAGTGGTTATTTTGTAGCATGATTTGTCTCAAATATCTGAGAGTCTTTAATGTGCCATTGAAAGAATCATGAGTTATTCTTGTCATATTGAAGCATAAATTTTTGGTGTTCTCCTTTGAGTGGTTTATTTGGTTGACTTGGCGCATGCTTACACCATGTTTATGACTACAAACTTTCCACTTATAGCCTCTATGATCATTTAGTTTTTGAACTTGTGGTACCACTTATGCTTTGATTAATGATGTTTTTGTCGTTATGCATGATTATGGCCTTTATGCTCTCTTGATTTGTCGCTCCCAGTCTTTTGCTAGCCTCCACTTGTACTGAGTATGAGCTCTACTCATGCATCCAACTCCCAAAAGACAAAGTATTCCAAATGTGTCCACCATACCTACCTACATGTGGTATTTAACCGCCACTCCAAAGTAAATTTCTCATGTGTTACCTTTAAAACTTTCAAAATTACTCCTATTGTGTGTTCCTGTTTTAGCTCATGAGGATGTAAATAGAGAATCTTTATCTCACTTGTTGATTGGATTTCACACCCTCAATTAGTGCCTTCATCCGCTTATCCAATTGATAGAAGAGCTGGCAGTAGGGTGCCTAGCCCCAAATTAATACAAACAAATTCTCTTCACTATTTTTGGCCCTAATTTATCAGTCAAAGCATAATTTTGTAAGCAAAAGAGAAAGAGGGATGACCTTCTACACCAGTTGCGTCATTTAGTGGGAGCCGCTCTTGTGAAGTCTTGTTGG
Source organism: Alopecurus myosuroides (assembly GCA_028641055.1). NCBI lineage: Eukaryota > Viridiplantae > Streptophyta > Magnoliopsida > Poales > Poaceae > Alopecurus > Alopecurus myosuroides. The sequence continues at coordinate 154,995,340 of CM054058.1, forward strand.
CTTGTGACGAATTGTATTTTCTGTTTACCATTTGTTGACGTAAGCATACATCTCTCTTAAAAAAATAGACACTCCTCCACGGTATGTGATTGTTAGAAGGCACCCGAGGATTCAGTTAGCCATGGTTTGTGTAAGATGGTTGGGAGGAGTGTCAAACATTTTATACCTCTGTTTAATAAAATAAAAAGCTCTAGCACATGAGTTAATCCATGCTTCCCTCTGCAAAGGGACTTTCTTTTACTTTTATGTTGAGTCTCCGTCTTTTAACTTCATGCACAATTGAGAGAGCATAGTTGCCATACTGAGTTTAATGTGCATTTGTCCCAGAAACATTATTAATTGATTCATGATGTGTTATTATTTGTTTTCAAATTATTTGTTCTAGTCTTCCTCATGGACTTTGAAGGTGTCCTCGCATTTATGTTTTGCCCCACTCTTAAGGACAAGCAAATATCACATTACCATGTTATCTATATGCTTGAAACAAACGTATATCTTTCGAGCGCATTGTTATTCATGATCTTTTATTTGTGTTACTTCTCATGATGCAAGGTGATTGCTATGCTTTATTGTTAAAATTTTATTAATCATTCTTGTGTTTAAAGTACTACGATCTTAGCTTACATATGCTTTTACAATTTAGATGGTAAAGTTTATGTTGGTAGCATGTCACCTTAGAAATTATGTATTTTTATCATTTACTAACTCGAGGACGAGTAGGAACTAAGCTTGGGTATGTTGATACCCGAGGCCGCCGTCATCGTCATCCCGAGATCGGAAGGGTTGTGGAGCTCTCTCCGGCACTGTCGGGAGAGAAATTTATCACCGGAGGGTTCTACACCACCATGCCCTCCTCCAAGTGATGAGTGAGTAGTTCATCCCTAGACTACGGGTCCATAGCAGTAGCTAGATGGTTGGTTTCTCCAATTTATGCCTCATGTTTAGATCTCGTGAGTTGCCCTACATGATCGAGATCATCTTTTGTTAATGCTACATGTTGTATTTGGTGGGATCCAATGAATGTTGAATGCTATGTTTTCTGTTTATCAATCTATCATGTTATCTTCATGCATATGTTATTTATGATCTTTCATGCTCTCCGTTATTAGTACATGCCCCGGCCAAGTAGATGCTAGTGACTCCAAGAGGGAGTATTTATGCTCGATATAGGGTTCATGCCTCCTTTTCATCTGTGCCCGAGTGACAAAAACGTGACAGATTGAGGATGTGATGTTGCCATTAGGGAGAAAACAACGATGTTTACTTCGTTTACATTGTTTATGTTACACACTTTGCTTACTGTGATTATCTCTTGCTTGTAACTTTATACCGAACGTCAGTTCGGATGATATTCAGAGGGTGGATTATTAGTCATAGATGCAGTTAGATGGCGGTATATGTATCTTGTTGTAATGCCCGCATGAATCACATAGTACTCTTTATGTTTTTCTTATCCACTATGGTGTAGCCCTCATTTCTGTTAATTTCCCAGCTGTAATTTGTTCACCACACGTGTTATTTATCTTCTATGGAGAGACACCATTAGTGAACTGTGGACCCTGATCCATTTTCTCATACAGATAATACACACACTATTTCCACTATTTTCACACTACTGCTACTGTTTTCATATTGTTCTCATAGTGGTTTCCACACCATACGTTTAACCTCTTTGTGTTCAGCAAAACCGGTGAGATTGACAACCTCACTGATTCGTTGGGGGCAAAGTGATTTGATTGTATCGCGTAGGTTCCACGTTGCTGCTGAACCGGTAGTGCGCCGTGCCATCTCAGTTGCATAAACCTTCGGAAGTTGCTTCTTTCTCCTACTGGTCGATTCAACCTTGGTTTCTTTCTGAGGGAAACTTGTTGTTGCACTCTTCATACCTTCCTCTTGGGGTCTCCCAACGAACAAGCAACGGTCTGGAAAGAAGCACAAGCTCACGTCAAGGCTTTTGTAGCTCACTGTAGCAGAGAAGGAGTTGCAAATAAAGCGGCTAAAAAGAAAGCTCTTAAAGAATTTTCGAAATAACAAGGAAGATAAGAGGCTACAAAGAAATCTTCTACACACACGGAAGAAGTGAGTAAAATAATTGTTGCACATAGAGCATAGGATCAAAGAATACATGGCCTAGAATTTCTTCTGAGAGGAGGATTGGTGCTGCAGCAAGAGAAGAGCAGCAAAGGCAAACTACCGCTAGTGCAAAGAGGCAAGGAGGAGTAACCCAACAACAGAACCTGCAACCACTTAAGAAAACATCAATGTTTAACCTGATTAGATGATTTCCCATGTTCATGTTCGTTGAAACTATGTAATAGTGCAACATATGAAGTCATTTTGGTACCTAACATATCTATGCGCTATGTGTTGTAAAACCATGGTACCTATGTAGTCACTTTAAAACCTAAGCTATGTGCGTGATGCAGGTGTGTCGAATTTTGGCAGATAATGCATTTTCCAAAACATGATGTCAGCCTGATATGTGCCAACATTGAACCTGGTGTGTTGAATTTTGGTGTTGAACTCATTTGCATGTGCCAACTCATTATAAATACAATGCAACCTTCTGGTTTAATAACCACACAACCAGGAAAACACAAACTTAATTTAACAATTGTTAACTGCAATGTACCTATCTGCAATGTGATTTTATTCATATCTTCAACATGACAAGGCATAGATGCCAGATAAGTTCAAGAAAGATAAAAGACAATCATTTACACAAGAAATATAAGTTCAACATGACATTGCATTAATCTATGTTCACCATTTATACAAGGCAAAGGTTCATTACATCACATCACATTAGGTTCAAACATGACCATTACATTGATTCTTGACTGATAGTAAGAACATACACTTCACAGACTGCTGGCCATCACATTGCACCACATTGGCCATCACACTACATCACTAACAAACTAGGTGTTGCATCAATATTCATCTTATTTCCATCTACTTGTTCAGTTAGAAGAGTACACAACCAACAACCATCATTAGTACAAGCTAAAGCAGAATCTTCATCAACAGCACAATCTGGCTCCCCAGATCAACCAGTTCATGAACTTACTTCTTTGTCATGGGGCTGTTATCCCTTGGCTTGTATTTCTATGCCATCCACCCATCCCCTTCTCCAATGGCATTCAACTCATGTCTCCTATCCTCTGCAGCACCAATAGCATCCACAAAAACATCGCCATGTGGTACATTCTTCTCGACAAGATAGTTTATATACTACAACTGCTAGTGCCAGAAATCACATCCTTTCTACAAAAAAACAACAACCTCAAACTGTAAAAACCATGAAGATCAATGTATACCAAGAACGACAATGGTTCACGCAGAAATTTCAACACGAAAATAGTTATGTGTAGGATATACTTACCCCATAAGTCACACATCTGTAGAAGATCCATCCGTTGTGCAGCTGTGTTGTGGACTTGTACCTCCTCGCCATGTTCCAGCAGTCAGGGCAAGGGATGAACGGGACAAGCGGGGCTCTGCGCATTGCGACGGGCACCTGAGTGGGCTGAGCTTGATGCATACATGGCCACGCTCAAAAGAGAAGCACAGAGGAAGGCAATGGCGATGGAGATATGCAAATTTGGTGAGATATTTGGTCGACAACGACTAAAAGGCTAGGTATCTGGGTGATAAAAAGGATTGGGGAATTTGGTCGGTGACTGATTTGGGGATTACGACCCCTGAGATTTTTAGATAGCCCCTCCCCACCCATGCGGTCCATGTGTACATGGATCCGTGAACAACACACGCCTCGCCGCGTGTAAGCCCCCAATACGGGCAACAATGGCTGTAGTTTCACTTCCGAGCAAGTTGAAGTATCGTATAGTTCATATTTTGGAGTACGAGTACCGTACCGTTCTTTCACAATTAGTTTGTTTTCCGCCTCCCTCCACGCCACCAATGTTGCACAGAACCATAAAAATCCTTATTGTTGTTGTAGCTGTTCAATATCTTGATGCCCCTCCCCTACATGGAGGATTGAAACCTGGGTGGAAAGACAACAAGAACCATCGATGGGTTATGGGTCATGTGACGCAATACAATGGCTATTTCTCTGGCAACATAACATATGATCTGATCCCATTTCAGCGACGCTTTAGGAGGAAGAATTTTTTTTATGCGCATCGTGTATGTTTTTTGGCATTATGATGACTAATTAATGCAAGACTGCATCGAAATGGTTGGATTATCATCTATTTAGAAATGCACAACTGCTATATGACGTCATCGATATGGAGCTGCTACAGATACCGCGGACAACTATCTCCGTATATCTAACTCTATATGCATTGAATCGATGTATATATTATGTGCAGTTGTGATGAACATGTTTTTAGACAACTATGTGAGAGACCAAATGCAGCAGACATAGTTCGGTTTAGGGCACAAAGTGCAACGAGAATTTTCTAGGATCCTTGGAAGCATCGATTACATGCATTGGGAAGAATAATTGTCCATTATTTTGGCAAGAGATCTATAAAATTCATGTTGGATTATTTCCTCTGTATGGACGGTTTTCACAATCACATCAACATGCTGCAATGCTCGCCAAACTATGAAAAAAATCGCTAATCAAATTAACGGTTTTGCAGGTAAATTATTTTGTATATTTAGAATTCATAATTAAAACGATGACATCGGCGTTGCGGTGCTCGATTCGGCATGTATTTGCATGCGTTATCCTTATAAGAGAGGAGATCCATCGAGAGGCGCCACGTACTAGGATAATCTAGGACGTGCCCTGGATAGAATAACTCAAAAATATTTAGTACAATATAATCGATTGTCCCTCTAAATTTCACATTTGATATTTTCTAGTTCCCAGAAATTTGCACATTTTGCTTTCATCCTAGACCAACATAACAAATTATGTTCTATACGAAATCAACAAAATCTACCTAAATTCATAAATAATTAGAAAACATGGTTTTCAATTTTCAAAATGCTCGTTTAGTTAACTCGCTAGCCACATTAGACTACCTATTTGATGAATTTTTAACAAATGGAATGTTTTCTGTGCAGAGACAAAAATACTTTCTACATGAAGAGATAAGAAAGGAAAATATTTACAGACTTGACACTTCACACTTCCAAAATAAGATGTAAATGGCTATCAAAATGTGATAAATTGTTATTTTATTGTTATTTTATCTTTACTAGTAAAATGCCCGTGCGTTGCTACGGATTGAATTCTTATTGAATTTTTCAAGATTAGTGTGAGTTTAGCTTTCATTTCTGTCAAGTTGGTTCATGTTGAGTCGTCATTGTAGCTCTTTATTACTCATATTTTAATGTAAACAAATCATAGTTTTCAATATCCGGCTATAGCTCAGGTATAGCCTTTTGTGAATTTCGGGGCTAAATGAATTCATGTACAATTTGCGGCTATAGCCCCATTTAGCCCGCTATATCTCCATTTCGAGGGTCAGGGTTATAGCCTATAGCCGGCTATTTTAAACCTTGAAACTAATATGTTTCATGATGCCCTTAAAAAATTATTTTTCGTTATTTTGGCTTCTCACGTTCGCGGTCATATAAACCATAATTTGTAGATTTAATTAGTTGCAATTTTTATGTAACATTTGCTTCAAACAAATATTGTGTTGCTTCTGTAAACTTTTGTAACATCTTCCTTGTCTTAATGTTTACAGCTCTAAGTTCAGAATTTAGTTTTATGTAACTCACAATTTGACTTTGGTTATTTGTAGAAATTGTATTCCGCTGCCTATTTTTTTACCAAGTATTTATAGTTAACCGTTTCCAAAACATTTTACACGTATAACTTGTATTTCATCCGACAATATTTTCTCACTTCTTCATCCAGTGAATCTCCCACAAAAAAGTATCTTCCACATGAAGCACCGTAGCCCACGCTAGAGTTTTTATGCCAAAGTCATACATGTAAATTTTCATTTAAGAAAAAACTTAGTGTTGCTTGCCATGTGAAGTATATTCACACAAAGCTTCATTTGCACTATAATTGGTATGTTTCAAAAGATCTAGCATACACAAAGCAAAACAAATTATAGACCATGTTAATCTTTTCTGCTGAGCGATATAATCACTTTCTTTTACATTTAAAAATATTTTAAAAACCATACATACAGCTTTGTATGGTGATGAAGTGTATGCATATAATGTTTTGTTCAGACTGACATAGATAACATTTGTCCTTTGTTTTATTTGTAAGATATAGTGTCTTGCGGAGTATGGACAAATCGAACAAATTTCGAGTAGCTAATAAATGAGTAAACCTCATACCCAATTGCACATCTGGTGTGATTGTGTGTGATTTTAACAAAAGCATATCAAAACAGATCTTTGATTAAAATCTACGACGACCTCCCTCATGCTTTCTTATCTCACTTGGCCAGATCACCCACCATGAACCATCTATAGAACAACACGGTGCAGGGAGTGGAAGACCAAACAGTACGAGCGCGATATCATGACTCTGCCGCCATGACGATGATGACGTTTGTTATAAGGTCTCTCCCCTAAAGAAAGCATCCAAGGTGTCTGAATATGCAAGATGATACTGAACACAACAGAGCGTTGATAAATATATTCGTGTGCGAGCTTGTTGTCCAACTTACAGAAGTCATGTTTCAGTTGGCTTGCTGGATGGTATCTCGGGTCTGCGATTTGCTTGTTCGTACGCCCCCACCTCTGGAACTCCACCAAATGTCAGTATTGGAGTCTGTTAATACGGATGCATTCTTTTCTGAGTATTTGTGTCCCTTGAGAAGAAAGACTAACCGGCTGCAACAGGGTCTTTCAAGAGGACATAACAAATGCGTACAGCCTTACAGTTCAGAAGGGTATCTGATATGTGCTCTTTTACCTGATCATAGCTACTACAATGGCTGTGGCTGAAGACTGAACTCAAGCTCAGATTCATCAAAAGTTCTCCGATTTTAGGGATCAAAACTGAATCTTGCGGATGCGCCAACGCATCTGAAGACCCCCGATTGCGCCTCGGGTCGTCACCGGCTGTCCCCGCTCAGCGCTCGGTACTCGGGAAACAAGGCATCCTGGAAGGAGACATCCATGTCCGACCGGATCTTCAGAAGCGCCATCGTCTCATGTCGCAGATGGCTGCACCTTCGTCGCCTGCCTCCGCCGTCGCGAGCAAGCACACAGCACCGGTGCTGATCATCTCGAGGACGCCAAGCCGCTCGTCCCCTGTTTCCTCACTAGAAGTTCTTCTGGTCGTTGCGAGGGACAACGCGAGCATACCCTTGTGTCGCCGCCACACTGTCCATGGACTCCCGCCGTCAACCGGCCGTCTCCCATCTGCAAATTCATCATCGCTTCATGATTTCCATCGTCCAAGTCGATCCCGGCAGCGGTGTCACACCGCTCGACCTACGCCAAGTCGCCAACCGAGATCGATCAAACGCCCGGCTGCCGTGTAGTCGATTTCCTCCACCGCTCTGTCCAACTTGACCTCATCTACTTCCTCTCCGTCCAGATGACCATGAAACTCCCAGTACTGCCCCTCCGGCCCACACGTCTCCATGCAGGCCTGTTGCGTTCCTTCCGAGGAAACACCGAGGCATGGCTGGCTTCCGGTTACGACGCCGCCTCCACAGTCCCCATGGCCGGCATGTCCACCACAGACCTTCCCGATATGGGCAATAAAATTACCGGCGCTGCAGGAAGTGTGGATCCGTTTGCAGGTCCTTGAGGATCGGCTGGATGCCATCTAGGCGACAAAATCAAGAGGAAGGAAGAATATAGAGCGAGCCCATAGCATAGATCAATGGTTCGTGTGTATAAGTAGAGAGGGGGTGTGCGGCTCACGGATGAGATTACATTGGATTGGAGCTGGGTATGGTCACGGCACGCACACGCGTTGGTGTCGGCCACGGTCTTAGAAAGCTTTTCGAGAGGAACTCGCACCAGAGCGTAGGAAACGACGAGAAGTGGGAAAACGTACAAAACAAATTGGCTCGGCAGGACGGACGACCAGAAACGCACGGACGAAAGAGAAACATTGCTCTCTTTATTATTAGGTAGAGATTGTTATTTTATTTATATAGTTTTACAAATGTGATAAATTGTTTTATTGCTATCAAAATGAGCATATGTAAAATAATAAATCAAGTATATTCCTATTTGAGGTCGATGAATCCTCGGCAAACCAGCGGAGGGCAACAAGAGATAACCCTGAACTATTTATACAAAGCGTTTTTTACTTAACAATTATAACTAAATAGTAAGTAATATTTTTATTTTGTGAAGCTTCGTTATACATTTTTGGTGAGTACGTACCCCATCATATCTAGTAGCATTTTTATTGACTTGGTATATAGTAGCATTCACCATATACATGCCTTAGTAAATATTGAACTATCTTTTTTTAGTAGAAACAATAGTATAAATATTTTGCTTAACTACGCTTCCATTTTAAACTAAGCAAACTAAACTAAAATAAAAGCATGTTAGTCTACATTCTGAAGTGATATTGGTATTTATTGTTGTATTTTATGTGTGTTTTGCCGATTCTAGTACCATTAAATATCTTGGTATGTTGTGTTTGTTTTGGATAAGTCTAACCGAGATAGGGTAGAATTTCTAGTGTATATAAGGTGTCGACGAGTGGTTCGCTCTCGAGCCCATGACGAGTTTATTATACTCACTCCAATACATAAATAATGTCGCCCACTTAGTACAAAGTTTGTACTAACTTAATAAAAAATGAGCGATATTCTTTATGGATCGGAGGGAGTATTTATTTTCCTCGGTTTCATCTTGATATCCGTGAGGTTTTTGTGATGTTCTTGCAATATTTTATACAAATTAGTTTTCATACTTTTGTTCCTGTTGGATGTAATCCGACATGTCATTCATCAGAAAAACATGCCTTGCTACATGTGTTAAAATGATAAAACTTGAACACTAGGGCATACATACTTGTTTATAGTCGGAGAACTAAAATTGTGCTATGAGCGTTATGATTAGCTAGGACATGCAAGAGGCATAACGTGAATGATTATACTCTGGTTGAATTTTTTCTATCTCAAAAAGTTTCATTTTTTTCTTCGAGACTCTTCAAGGAAGTGTGACGAACTAGGTGATGGGACAATCATCTAGCCTAGGAACTCTCGTGAAGCCAAAAGAAAATTTTGAAATTGTTTGCCACCTCTCTTTTTTATTTAATTTCTTTGATAATGGAATCTTTATTATTTAAAAAAATTAAGTATTACACCCGGTCTCTTCATAGCTAGTATGTGCACGCCCAACAAGTTCACTAGTCTCTCTAGAGGCCCCCAAACCAGTGGTCCAAGGCCCCTCATATGGATACATTCACGATCCAAGGAGTTCAGTCGTGAACAACAGAAGTTGGTACACAGATTACATCATCCATTACACGAATAATAAGGTCTTACAATAAATTGTCACATGACCAAGTCTTAGACAACTACCACGCAGGACAGGCAAATAACACACACAGCGGAAGATAGCAAAACACAACGTAGTAGATCCCAATTCACGCCTTAACCTACATGCTGCAGACCGGGAGCCGGGCCTAGTTCGCGTGGTCGTCAACGTAGTATTCCTCCTCGTAGTACTCCTCCTATGGCTGCTCCTCGTAGTCTGGCCAAGTAAATAGCCATGGACGAAACCAATATGAGTACATTTGAATGTACTCTACAAGACATCCTTTAAGTAGCTTTACAGAATGCAAGTATGCTTATATGGTGGAGTGGGTAGGCTATACATAGGGTTCACTACCCATGATGGATGAAAGATACAACATGGTTGATTTTGACATCTCTATTCTCTATATCTTTGTTGAAGAAGATACTTTAAAAGAAAAAATAATATAGTTTTCTTTCTCTTGTAGATATTTCATGTCCAAGAGGTTTTATAAAAAAATGTTTAGAAAAGAAAGTTTTTCTTTACAAAACTTCTTGTAGAATAACTCTCAGCTTTTCCTCATCCGTACCTCGCAGGTACAAAGTTTACCTTTCCAGTACCTCACAGGTACAAGTCCTTATTCATATATTTTTTAAACATTGACACAATACTAGCTACATGGCCACTCAACTGTCCATATCCGACGACTCGGCTATTATTAATAGTTTTACTCTGCATAGGTGTACACAATCCACAAGATTCAAATCATCTGCCATGAATCACCCATGGACTATTCACAACAGTATGCGAACATCAGATAATTGATCCTAACTTTTCACTATGGTCAAGCTAGTATATGGCTATCCCTTCAACTGATTTTATTCTCCCCGACACCGTGTTGCACACTGCCATGACACGAGACCCAACTGTTACAATCGGAGGGAAAAGTAATCCCACACTTTGCATGTCCCGTTTCTCCCACCTAGCAACACTTCGGTTCAGAGAATCACACTCTCTATAGCATTTGGGATAGAACACACACTAACAACAACAAGTTTCTAGATTGGCCTCTTTCCCATGTTGAGGTAGAGTGGTAGTACGTCTTGGTTGTACAGTGAAGACTAGGTTATGTGTCTTCTGTAAAATATTTCAAAAACTTTCCTCTTTGCCTCCTCCAGTGAACAAGGTCCCACCTTTCCACCAAGGGTTTGTCATAAAGCATTTGTTTACAAAATCACATTTTAGGGTGTCCAATTAGGGACTTCAAGATTATTAGTATTGGTGGTATTTATATACCATATGGTGGCTAAGTGCTTGGTAACACCAAGTTTGACTATTGGCAATGTGATCGTTACTTATATAGTAATAATAGCCACAACAAAAATAGTTTTGTTAATCCAAGTTTTGTAAAACTTTAGAAGTAAAAAACATGCAGTATAGATAATAATAAGTGTAATAACATCAAGCTTTAGGATGGCTTGCCTTGATACTGGTTCAAGTATTGTTCTTGGAAATAGCAAGAGTGAAAATATCCTTATTCTCCAATAACTTCCTCCTCGTTTTCTAACGTCGTAAAAGAAATAAAGGACACACAATCAGAACCAACTAAGGCACAAGACATTACATAGAAAAACATACAGCAAGCATCATATTAAAAAATCCATCATTCCATCTTTCCAAAAGGCAAAAATTTATAAACACACATAAACAAAACGAGACTACTAGAAACATGACTTTGGTGGAGAATATGTATTTCTCACCAACATGACTATGGTGGACCAGTGGGTGTTCCACTAGGATAACAAAGCATTTAGAGGTTGCAATGCCTCTGGTTACAATTGTGGAAAAGTAATATTCCACTAAACAACAATCAACACACTACTCATACTAGTGTAATAATAGGGTGCAAATGATCAAATAAATGTTACCCGTGTTTCCCTATAAATTAAAGTGCAAGCTGACAGAGGTGAAAAAAATCCTAAAGTGAGTACCAAAATGGTACTAGACTCATCATATCAAACTCAAAAATCTAGGTACTAAGCTTGATAATATTTTGCCCACATTTTTTGTTCAAGAAAAATTTCTATTTCTTATTTCTATTTGTTTCCAAACCAGCACATTTTTTCTAACATGCTAGTAATGTGAGAAAAAAAACTTTATAACAGAGAGTAACACATCTACTTATGCTAGAAAACAAAATTATATAACACAACTATTATTTAGATTTATTTATGCAAAAATAAATAAAAACAGAAAAGTGCTCAAACTAGTTATGCACACCATATCTATTATAGACCTCTAAAATTACACCAAGCTAGGATTAGGTAGATCTAATCATACAAAAACTCATACAATTGGATCCACATTAAAAATCATCATCAAACAACCTACAAAAATACTAAAAGTGCTATTTGGACATTTACCAGAATGCATGGAATTTTCTCTAGGAAGCTCTCCTTCATTCAAGGCCAAGAGTTACTCATAGATATCATTAAGGGATACTCAAAAAAATTAGTGTGCAAAATTTGGATTCATATTTTGAAAGTTATGCTCAGTTTGGCTTAATAGACTGTCTCTGCCAAATTAAATACTACTGCAAAAATAATGCACGAAATATAGATCTACCATTTGGATGTGGTTAAGAAAATGTTACCATACAAGCATGTTTTTTGGTTTGGGAAGAATCCTTTTTTCTAGTTTTCCTAGGACAAAATCTAGGGTGCACATCTTTGTTATTTTCAAAAATAATAAAAACCCAGGGGCATGGGCCAGATCTAAACTGGCACGGCCTAACTAGCGCGAAAAGTGGCCTACAGGCATGCGCGCTCTGCACAGCAACGGTGAGGTTCAAATGGAGCCGTCGATCTTTCGATCGACGGCCCTCGTCTCTTCTTCTTCCTCTCCTCTCTCTCTGTGTGTCAAACGCGCGCGGCCGAGGAAACGGAGCCAGTCGATTGCTCACCTAGGGACGGTGCTAGATAGTGGCGCATGGTCGAGGGAGTCGCAGGTGCTCGGGGCTATGCAGGCGAGAAGTCGGTGGCGTACGGGACGGTTCCAAACGACGGCGCGGTGCAGTGCGGCCGCGGCGGCTCCGAGGATGGCGGTGAGCTTCCTACAAACAAACGGGCAAGGGGAGAGGTCAAGGCGGTCCTAGAGGATACGTGGAACATGGCTAGGGTGAAATGGAGCGGTGGGATTGCTCGAGGCGAGCTCCACCTTCTCGGGATGTTCTCAGTGGTCGGGGACGAGATTCTCCCCCCATGTCGCTCAATGGGAGCGATCGGGGTCAATCTAGCAGGCTGGGGTGAGTGCGGTGAGGGTGGAGAGTGGTGTGGTGAGGCAATGGGGTGTGTGGTGATTTATACCCGTGGCGCGGTGTCTTGGTCGTGGGCGCGCTCTCGGACACGACGCGGGCGGCACGGGAACGACTTCCACGGGCGTTGCAACAACTGCTATAGTGTCTAGGAGGTAGAGGTGGGCGGGTACTGTAAGTATTCGGCGAGGTGAGGGGCGGTGGCGCGGCGTTGAGGCCACAGTGCACGCGGCACAGGGTGCACTATGTGTTGCTTGGCTGCCCCCTCCTCTTTTCTCTCTGCCTGTCCCCCTATCTTCCTTCTCCTCTTCCTCACTTTGTGGTCCATCTAGGAACGAATCAAGGGCATAGATCACGAGTGGGTACCAAGGTGAAAATATTTGGCAAGGTTCCCCTTCCCATTTGCATAAAAACTAAATCAAACAATCAATCAAACTTCTATAAAAATGCAGTTTCACAAAAGTTCAAAAATAGGCTTAGTCAATTTTCTCTAAGTGTTGAAAACACATTAAATCAACCAAACGTTCACTCTTGTTTAAAATATCAAATAGATTCCAATTTTGGATTTTTAGTTGGAGAATGTTAAATATGATTTGAACTTTCAGAAAAATCGTTTGAAACCATTTTTGGAATTGTGGAAGGTTTTGAAAACAAGGTGGAAAAAGTTAAACTTTCTGGTTTTCTCTGTTTTCCAAAGTATCTGTATTTCTGTCTTATTTTCTTTCCACAAAAACAAGCATGCATGGTTTGTTTTCAAACTCCAAAAATCAAACTAAGATTATCGATTTGTATTCCACATATCAGAGAGCAATTTATGACAAGAAAACATAAAATTGGATACCCTAACATACTGAAAACAAGTGCTACAAAATGATAGTGGCCTAGTTTTTCAGGGATAAACCCTAATAGAAAAACTAAAAGAAAACATCCAAATTTTCAATTGAAATTTTGTTTTTATTGATTTAAACAAAGAAAAATAATATTTTTAAGTTGAAAACAACCTTGATCCAACACTTGGGACAAAAATTACTCAAAGCATCATATGGAAAACATCATAGAAACAATAATGATCATCAGGAAAAATTGATATTTGTTTTGAAAGAAAATGTTGCTTGCATTGCATAGGTACTAATGGTCACATACATATGTTGGTTCACACAAACACATTACAAAAAAAATTCTTGGCTCACAAATTTTCCTTCCTTAACTATATTAGAAGCGTTCCAGAAACTAGGGTGTGATAGTCTCCGAAACAAGAAAATAAAATAGGCGAATTACATATCAAAGTGAGAAGTTGTAAAGACGCTTATGGCAATGGGGCGAATATCCGAAGATTATATTGCCATCCATGGGTAGAAAAAAACTTTCGTGCCACCTTCTCCAAACGCGCATCCACCTCGGTCACGATGCTTCAGACGCTGCAGGGGCGACCATGAGATCTGATCGTAGCTATGCAACTGTACATAAATGGCATAAGAGCATAATTTTTATCATTAAAAGTTTATCATGTCTACGTAGTCATAGGGACCAAATAATGACAATCGCTCCCACCCTAATAATAATCTTAAACCTAGGTTCCACACTGTTTAGCCAATTACCAAAAATATTCGGAACGCTACATGGGGGATATAGGGAAGATCCTACTTGTATGGCTCTCCATATAGATCTAGAAGAGTTATAATTGAAGAATAAATTAGTTATCATCTCTTCATGATGACAAAAGACACACTTTTTACTTCCACGAGGGTTATGTTTTGCAAGGTTATCTTTTGTAACAATTACCCATCGGCGAAGATACCACGCAAACACCTTAGTTTTTAACGAGATCTTCATCTTTCAAAAAAATAATCCATTATTGATAATCCAGATATGCCTTTGTTTACTAAACCCTAAATCTTTCTCAATGTATGCTAGCCAAATAGTTGAGAAGCTTGAGGAGCTGAAAACCAAGCCAAGATAGAAGACACCAAAATAAGAGGACATCAAGATCAAGTTGCCTCCATGGAGAAGGACCTCTACATCATCAAGCAGGAGTTGGGAACAACATCACAAAGAGGTGTACAATAACTTGAAAGGAGTGAAGAAGATGGAATACCTTATATCAAGACCCTTCAGAAAAATATATAAGTGTGAACTTGTTAGAACCCCTAGTAACCAAAACCCACCATAGTGATCGACACCAGATATACATGACATGGAATTAGTTTTCTAAATGGGCTGAGAATAATTTTGACAAAGAAGTATTTCATCAGGAAGAATACCTTCAACCAGAAGCTAGCTTCAAGGATGGTGTTGATGACTGAAGAAGATTACTCATCCAAAGATGGTGGAGAAAAAGAATAAGAATCCAAGTGGAGTGGTCACTATATATTTTGCATCATCATCTTTCCCATCACTCCTTGTTTTCTCCAATAGGAACCTACCCAACATTTCCTCAAGACCAGACCCTAGAAAGTGTCCATCACATGCCAAACACGTTAGTGAGCTTAGAATTATGTCCAAAAACCATGAAGTTCTACAAGATTCAATGGAGTCACTAAACTAAGTAGGAAACTACATGGGAGCATGAAGATGACCATCAAGAAGACCAACCATGTCAAGACTTGGAGCAACCATAGAAGATGATTAGAAATAAGTTGTTTTTTCCAACCATAAACCCAAATGGAAATTCCAAGACCTCATCACAAGATTCCTTTTGCCTTGTTCTCATGGAGTGAACCTAGACCAGCCTTAACCAATAATAGAAAAGATTAGCCCAAACCATGTCATGTGTTCCTTTGGTTTAATAAGTAGTGTGATCACCCTTATGAAACTCTTGGAACTTCCTTAACAAGTATTGAACCATTATATAATGAATATTTCAAACTCAAACGTTAACCTTCTACTTGCTAACTTGGTTAGACCCCTTTTGTTGTGTTTGTTGCTTTGTATGTTCTCTTCACTTATATGTTTGATTGCTAGAATGATCGTTTATTTTTATTGTGTTTTCAATGTATATATTGTACGGAGAACAATGATCTTTATGTGAAGAGAGTGTCATTTCTTCACCAACTTTAAAGGAAAGTAACACACCTTCAACTACCTATATTTTCACTTTGAATTAGTGGATTTGAGTAGTATGCATGACATGACTTTTTATTAAGTATATGTTATGCTATAAAATCCGATTAGTGTGTACTTTTATTTCATTGACGTAGTGAATACACCCTCAAGTTAATTTTATGCTTAGCCATGCTTCTATAAAGGTTTTACTAGTTGTTGATGAAAAATCCTAAGTTATAAACTTAATGAACTACCTGGGTGGATTGGTTGTTATGGAAGATGAGAGTGGAGTGTCTCCTCATGGGTAACACCTGAGGTGTACACTTGTGAAATGCCACCCAGGAACAAAGTGATTATGATGTCCCCCAAGTTTATATTGCTTCCAGTGCAACCTTTTGATAATATGGGCTCTGTCTGATCAACTAAGTTGTGAGAGTTCAGCCTCTCCTTTCGATGATGCACTCCGGGTGTATAGCATGTTTGAGCTAATCAAGACAAAAGGTGAAAGTGCACAACCTCAGCAGGGTCAACAAACTAAGATTAGCCGTGTCCTCGGTTATGAAAAACTTTGAGCATCTGAACAAGGATGCACAGAAGAATCTCATCACCATTTTTCAATAAGTAAAATTTTGACTAAGTTAGCATTAGTTATGGTACTTGGATCTTAATCCAATGTTGCCAGCCTTTGAAAAGAAAAGATTGTTTTACAAAAGTGATAGGAGAAAACTGGCTTTATGCAAACTTAGCCAAAACTCCACTAGGACAAATACTTGTGTAGATATAGTTTTGCTTGCCAATACATTAAATTGTATTGACCCCCTTGCGGCTGCATATTCCATATTGCAGATGGATCTGAAGACGAGTGAGAATTTTGTATAGGATCTCAAGTCTACCAACATGGTTTGCCTGTGGCACATGAAGAAGATGAGGCTAAATGTTGTAATGTGTATTCTGATGTAATACTTTGTATCCTGCTAGTCTTCCAAGACTATGCAAGTTGTAATGTTATCTTTGTAAAGACTGGATCATGCGATGTAATAAAATTTGACGCATTTGCATCATATTTCATTTTGTACTGTGGAGCTAGTAGTCAATCATGGAACTAGCACAATAATGCAACCGTTCTTGCATTATTTAAACGTGGGAACGCTACACAAGGCCCGTGTTGGTGATGGCTGTGGCGTGAGGGGGGATCCCCCCCTCTCGTAGATCTTGGTAGACGTGGTCTTCCTCGGTGCATGCCGAAGTGGCGCTCACTCCGGGCTGTGACGACGCGGTGATACGTCTCAAACGTATCAATAATTTCTGATGTACCATGTTGTTTTCATGCCAATTGCTACATGTTTTCTATACACTTTAAATCATTTTTATGGATTTCCTGGGACTAACCTATTAAAAAGAACCCACAGCGCCAGTTTCTAATTTCCTTTGTTTTTGGTTTCAGAAAAGTTGTTCTGGAAATATTCTCTAAATGTGACGAAACAAAAACCCAGGGTCCTATTTTTCTGTCAAGCACACGGAGTCCGGAAGAGATCCGGAGGGGGCCACAGGGCCACCACACCATAGGGCGGCGCGGGTCCTCCCTTGGACGCACCACCGGGTGGTGTGGGACCCCTAGTCACCCACCGATGTTGCCTTTTCTCCTATTTAAGCTCCTCCTCGGGAAAACCCTAAATACCCGAGCCTCCACCCATGGAGAGTTCCGCAGCCGCCGTCATCGTCAGACCTAGTTTGGGAGGGTTCTAAAGCTCTCCCCGACCTACAACACCATAGATGCCCTCGGTGTGATGCATGAGTAGTTCATCCTTGGACTACGGGTCCATAGCAGTAGCTAGATGGTTGTCTTCTCCTCTTTATGCCAGATGTTTAGATCTTGTGAGCTGACAAACATGATCAAGATCATCTTATTGTAATGTTGCATGTTGTGTTTGCTAGGATTCGATGAATATTGAATGCTATGTCAAGTTGATTATTAATCCATCATGTTTATGTTATTTATGATCTTGCATGCTCTCCGTTACTAGTAGATGCTCCGGCCAAGTTGATGCTTGTAACTCCAAGAGGGAATATTTATGCTCGATAGTGGGTTCATGCCTCCCTTTGATCTATGCTCGAGTGGCATAAACGTGACGGATGAGGGATGTGTTGTTGTCATTAGGGAGAAAAAAACAATGTTTTCATTGTTTACATTACGCACTATACTTAAGGCAATAATTTGTTGCTTGCAACTTAATACCTGAATTCTGCTTGGATTACGTTCCGAGGGTGGATTATTAGTCATACGTGCAGTTTGATTACGGTCTATGAATTATGTTGTAATGCCCACATGAATCACATAGTAATCATCATGTCTTGCATATGCACTACAGTGCAGCCATTATATCTGTCAATTGCCCAATTGTAATTTGTTTACCCAGCATGTTATCTATCTTTTATGGAGAGACACTAGTGAACTGTGGACCCCGTTCCATTCTTACACTAATAATACTACAAGCACTATTGTTTTTACTTCAATCATTGTTCTCTTTTCTTTCACTGCAAACGAGCCCTGTTTTCCACACTATAGGTCAAATCCTTTGTTTTCAGCAAAACCGGTGAGATTGACAACCTTTTCTGTTTCTTTGGGGCAAAGTATCTTGATTGTGTTGTGTGCAGATTCCACGTTGCCGCTGAGTCGGTAGTGCACCCTGGCAACATCAACTGCCAACAACTTCCAAAAGTGATTTCTTTCTCCAACTGGTCGATTAAAGCTTGGTTTCTTTCCGAGGGAAAACTTGCTGATGTGCTCTTCATACCTTCCTCTTGGGGTCTCCCAACGAGCGTACATCTACGTGTATCAAGCATATTTTCTGACGTCGTTTCCCGGGAGGAAGAGGATTTTTGCAAGGGGATTCTCTCACCTCCAATCTCTTTACTTTGTTTTAGTTTTGCTTAGTTTATTTTATTTTGTCTTGTTTGCTTCTTTATATCGAAAACACACAAAAAATTTCTTATTCTAGTTGTTATTTTTGTCATGTTTTCAATCTTGCTAAAATGAGTATTCCTGAAGTTGAGGTTCGTTCTTTTAAGCAACAAGGGGAGAAAGTTTGAAAGATGCTTGGTATAGAATAAGTGATGCCCATCATAGATGTACTAAAAAATATTCTATCTTAATCATTCTTAGGAATTTTTTATGTTGCTATTACTAGCTGGTATAGGTATGTTCTAGACACCCTTACATGTGGTAATTTTCTCGGAACTCCTGCTTTGGAAGCCCTTAATTTAATTGAAAGCTTAGTAGGAATACTACCTACTAAGGTTGTTAAAACTGAGATCACTTTAGGAGATGTTATAAAAGAACTAAACTCCATGGATAAAAATTTGCCAAATTTCGTTGATAATGCTACGAAAATTAATGAATCAATAGTAAGTATCAATAAAAGAATCACTGTGTTAGAGACTAGCAATACTCATGATAATCAAAATCTCAGGATTGGTAAACTAGAGGAGGCTATGAAACTTTAAGTTCAACATTTTCTTCTCTTAAATTTAAGAGGGAGAAAGCTTTTGTGGGAAAAGAACAAAAATCATATACATCGCCAAGGTGTCTAAAACAAAACCCCACAATGTGCTCAAAATTGATAAAACTTTTAGTGAAACTAAAAGTGATTCACATGTTCAATCATCTTCGGGGGGTACCTAAAGTACCAATTTCTACAAGCTGTATTTTAGAGGAAATTATTGATTTGGATGCTTCTTCGTTTGAAAACACTTGATTCTCTCTTTATGTGCCTAGAGGAAAGGCATTAAATAAAAGCACTTCTTGGGAGATAACCCATGTTTTAATATATTTTTTTCAATGTTTCTAGTTTTAAGTTTTTCGATTTGAGAAACGTAAGTGCCTCGAAAAAATTCGTCTTTACAAACTGCACTGGTTTCGACAGATTCTGCCTTTTTACTTTGTATTCTCACTTTTACTATGTTGAGTGGATTTCTTTGCTCCACAAAACATCAGTGGTTGTAGATAATGTTTAAAAAGTATTGATAATGCTTGTGTACATGCAGAACATGTGTTTTTTTTATTGTGCAGTAACCCACTAATGAGAATTACTTCGAGTTTGGTGTGAAGGGAGTTTTCAAGGGTCATGAGAAGAGGATGATATAATGTGATCAAGAAGGGTGAAAATCCTAAACCTTGGGGATGCCACCGTGGTTCATCCTAGAAATTTACAAAAAGACTCAAGCGTCTAAGCTTGGGGATGCCCAAGGCATCCCCTTCTTCATGAGCAACTTATCAGGTCACTTTTAGTGAAACCATATTTTTATTCGGTCACATCATATGCACTTTACTTGGAGCGTATGTTCGCTTTTATTTTTGTTTCCTTTTGTTTTCCATGTTGCAATAAAATTAATTGGAACCTAGCATTCTTGTGTCGGAGAGAGACACACTCCGCTTTTTCTTATGAATACTCGTATTCCTCATTTATCATACTCGTATTCTTCGTTTTTCGTGTAGATACTGCAACTCCTCCTCTTTTTAGCTCTTGTTTTTCATGCATCTCTTATTCAAAGCTGTTAGTTCTTGTAGAGTAGTGTTACTCTGTTGTTTCATTGATATATCATACGGAGAGTTTTTGTTTCAATAAAGTGATGGTGTTGGAAATCAATAAAATATTTCATGCTTATAATGGTGCAAATATAAGCTTGTTTAGACTGTGCTAGACTTTATCATGTCATGTTGGATATTATTTTAATTCTATGCCTAATAGTTATTGATGTAGCATTACTTGTACCAAACATCTGAGAGTGCTTATTGTACCATTGAAAGAATCATGAGTTGTTTTTATCATATCAAAGTTAATATTGTGGTATTCTCCTCCGAATGCTTTATTTGGTTGACTTGGTGCATGCTTAGACCATGTTACGACTATAAACCAGTCACCTCTAGCCTCTATGATCATTTAGTTTTTGACTTGTAATACCATTTATGCTTTGATTAATAATGTTTTTGTCGCTATGCAGAATTATGGCCATTATTGCTCTCTTGATTTGTCGCTCCCAGTCTTTTGCTAGCCTCCACCTGTACTGAATATGAGCTCTACTCGTGCATCCAACTCCCAAAACAATAAGTTTTCCAAATGTTTCCACCCTACCTACATATATTTGGTATTTAACCGCCACCCCAAAGTAAATTTCTGATGTGATCCCTTTACAACCTTAAAATTTATACTTGTTTTGTGCCCCAGTTTTAGCTCATGAGGATGCAGGTAGACGATGTTATCTCGCTTGTTGATTGGACTTTACACACCTGGACTAGTGGCAAATCGCTTATTTAAATGCTATAAGAGCTGGCAACGGGGTGCCCAGCCCTAAAATGTTGTTATTATAAATTCTCTTCACTCTTTTTTCCCCTGATTTATGGGTCAAAGCATAATTGTGTAAACAAAAGAGAAGAGGGATGATCTACTGACCCTAGTAGCCTCCTTCAATGGGAGCCGCTCTTGTAAAGTCTAGTTAGCTTGTGACGTACGGTATTGTATGTTTGCCATTCGTTGACATAAACATACACCACTCTAACAAATTGTTTTCAATACCTCTGTTTTAATAAAAAAAAAAGCTCTAGCACATGAGTTAATCCATGCTTCCCTCTAGCAAAGGTCATTTCTTTTAGATTTATTGAGTCTTCGTCTTCTAACTTTAGGCACAATTAAGAGAGCATAGTTGTCATTATGAGTTAATGTGCATTAGTCCCAAAGATCATTATTGATTGACTCATGATATGTTATTACCTGTTCTCAAATTAAGGACAAACAGAATACCACTTTACTATGTTTTCTTAATGCTCGAAATAAACGTATAACTTTCAAGTGCATTATTATTCATGATCTTTTGTTTGTGTTAATCGTCATGTTGCAACATGGTTGCTAAGTTTCATTGTTAGAATTATTTCTATCATGCCAGTGTTTAGAGTACTATGATCTCAGCTCACAATTGCTTTTACAAATATGTTGATCAAGATTATGTCGGTAGCATGTCACCTCAGAAATTATTTTCTTTTTATCTTTTACCTACTCGAGGACGAGTAGAACTAAGCTTGGTGATGCTTAATACATCTCAAACGTATAAATAATTTCTTATGTTCCATGTTGTTTTCATGCCAATTGATGCATGTTTTCTATACGCTTTACATCATTTGTATGGATTTCTTGGGACTAACCTATTAACAAGATGCCACAACGCCAGTTCCTGTTTTCTGCTATTTTTGGTTTCAGTAAAATTGTTCTGGAAATATTCTCTAAATTGGACGAAACGAAAACCCAGGGTCCTATTTTTCCGTCAAGCACACGGAGTCCGGAGGAGACCCGTAGGGGGGAACAGGGCCACCACACCATTGGGCAGCGCAGGTCCCCCTTGGCCGCGCCACTAGGTGGTGTGACCCCCTGGCCACCCACCAACGTTGCCCTTTCGCCTATTTAGGCTCCTCCTCGGGAAACCCCTAAATACCCGAGCCTCCCCCCATGAAAAGATCTGCAGCCGTCGTCATCGATCGTCAACCCTAGTTTGGGAGGGTTCTGAAGCTCTCCCCGGCACCCTGCCGGGAGGGGAAATCATCACCGGAAGGCTCTACATCACCATGCCTGCTTCCGGAGTGATGCGTGAGTAGTTCATCCTTGGACTACGGGTCCATAGCAGTAGCTAGATGGTTGTCTTCTCCTCTTTATATCTCATGTTTAGATCTTGTGAGCTGCCTAACATGATCAAGATCATCTTATTGTAATGCTACATGTTGTGTTTGCTAGGATCCGATGAATATTGAATGCTATGTCAAGTTGATTATAAATCTATCATGTTTATGTTATTTATGATCTTGCATGCTCTCTGTTACTTGTAGATTCTCTGGCCAAGTTGATGCTTGTAACTCCAAGAGGGAGTATATATGCTCGATAGTGTGTTCATGCCTCCCTTTCATCTGTGCTCGAGTGACAGAAACGTGACGGATGGGGGATGTGATGTTGAAATTAGGGAGAAAACAACAATGTTTTCATTGTTTACATTACGCGGTTTACTTGAGACAATAATATGCTGCTTGCAAGTTAATACCCGAATTATGCTTGGATTACGTTCTGAGGGTGGATTATTAGTCATAGATGCAGTTGGATTACGTTCTATGAATTATGTTTTAATGCCCGCATGAATCACAAAGGTATCATCACGTCTTGCATATGCACTACGGTCCAGCCTTTATATCTGTCAATTCCTCAACGATAATTTGTTTACCCGGCATGTTATTTATCTTTTATGGAGAGAAACCACTAGTGAACTGTGGACCCCGGTCCATTCTTTTACACTGATAATACAATCTACTGCAAGCACTGTTATTTTTAGTGCAATCATTGTTCTATTTTTATTCACTTCAAACAAGCCCTGTTTTCCACACTATACGGCTAATACTTTGTTTTCAGTAAAACCGGTGAGATTGAAAAACTCACTGTTTCGTTGGGGCAAAGTATATGTTGTGTTGTTTGTAGATTCCACGTTGCTGCTGAGCCGGTAGAGCGCCCTGTCAACATCAGCGGCCAACAACGTTCAGAAGTGATTTCCTTCTCCTACTGGTCAATTAAACCTTGGTTTCTTTCTGAGGGGAAACTTGTTGTTCTGCTCTTCGTACCTTTATCTTGGGGTCTCCCAACGAGCGTACATCTACGCGCATCACGCGGCGGCAGGGTCTTGCGTAGTGCGGTGCTGGAAGTCACCGGAGGAGGTAATGGTTCGGTTGGCTTCTGGTCTCAGCTCCGTGGATCGGTTTTCTTCCAGCAAATAGGCGGCACAGAATTGTCATGGAGGTCTTCCTCTTGGGCTAATCGGCTACCTGGGTTTGCGGTCAATGCGATTGGGCTGCTTTCCCCGATGGTGTGGCGGCGTGGGTTCGATCCTGGCAAGGTGTAGCTGGGGGTGGCTCAGGATGTCCCGAAGGCCCTTTGCTGCGGATCTTGAGAGGTTTCGGTGGTCGTCCATGGAAAGCCGAGCTCTGGTGGAGCCGCTGATGATGGCGCCCGCGGGCATCCTTACCTTCTTGAAGGTGTCGTTGTTGCGACTGCTAGCCTCTCGCCTTGGTGCTTTGGGGGAAGCCCTAGATCTGGGTCTTCCGGACTGGACGATGACATCGATTTTTGTGTCATGTAGCCTCTTGGTGCATCGTTGTGGAGTACACTCTGGCAGGAGGACTCTGGAAGTGGAGGGGTGTTTCTTCTACTATATCGACGATGGCGAGTCTTGACGGTGTGACGCCGCGATGTCTCGGCATTGAACGCGGAATAATGGACGCGCGTAGGAAAGTGATGTTGTTTGGCGCCATGGCGGATTTAGTGGCAGTCCTGACAAGGTTTCTACATTGATCTCTCTAGAAGATGGTTTGGCGGATGTCGGCGGCGGCGGTATCCGAGTGTGCACACACTGTGTATACTGCGAGCCTGCTAGACCGACTTGGTGCTCTTAGTTCGCCGACGGCAGCTTGGTGGAGGCAACCGGGTTAGATGATGTGCGTTGATGGGTCCGATCAGGGCATATGGTTCCGATAATGACCACCCCTTCATCATCATCATGTTTGTAGGTTTCTAGGTGTAACGACTTTTGTCGTCAGGTAGTTGGCTTTCGATTGATCTTTATATCTCTTTGTAATGCGTCGTAGTTTCGCTTTTTCTATTAGTAAAATATCAGTTGTATGCATCATTTTGATGCAGATGTTGGGGCTAGAATCTCCATTTCGAAATAAAAAGGAACAGGTGGAAGAATAGCGTTACAGAGAGGTAGGCGCACGATCGGTCCGAAGTTCAGAAATCGAAACATGAAGTCCTTCAAAGACCTCTCAATTCTACAGCAGTAACAATTATCACTGAATCACTAGACCATTGCTATCTTTATTAGTACTCCATGGCGAAAGCTAAGCAGTACGCAAGAAACATAATCACGCACCTGCGAGCATCCTGGTTGGAGACCATGCTCAAACACTAGAGTAGATGAGAAAGCAGAGGAATAAAAGCATCGTCAAGGAAAGTACAACAAGATCAGATATAGAGATGAGCCTGCAAGGCGACGACGAACAGCATGAGCAGCAACCCGTAGATGATGGCGTGGACAAGGATGGACACACAGCTGGTCTTCATGTTCATGAATTCGACCGTCCGCTGCCGGCCGGGCATCTGCAGGATCCCTCCCGGGCACAGCAGAGCGAACAGCGCCGATGCTATGATCACTGGCGCCCAGTCATGCATATTGCTTCACCGCCGACTGCGCTACAACGCTACAGCTCTGCTCAGCCGGCAGGAGATCGAGATAGGAAGCAGAGGAGGCGCCGTTCAAGTGTGTCTTCACGGAACAGAGCGGGAGGGTGACAAGGAAGATATACGCCCCGGAAGATAAGGAACACGATGAAAAGTAGAGCATCGGGTACTGAGCACAATTCCATGGTAGCCAGGGAATCAGTGGACTGGTTGATTGAGGGGGACGCCGTGATAGCATATTAGCATCCAATCAATACTTTTGGGCATGGAAACGTGGCTTTTGGAGGGCTCTAGAGCTACTCCACTAACTGATACCGAAAACTGACCAAACCACAAGATAATCTTCAGTTTACGGTTTCGGGTGAAGAAAGACACCGATGAGATCATGCAAAAAGATGTGTGCCGTATTGTTTTTACATTTTTGCGGGAAACCAGAAAACGAACTCTCAATGCTGCATATACACAGTAGATCGGGGGATTTTCCAGGTTTTACACATATCCACCGCGAGTATAGCGGAGGGACATTTCCGGCTCCGGTTTTCCCGCCACTCCCACCAAGCGCGCGGCAGCAGACCTCTACTCGCCGCCTAAAGTACAATAAGTTGACATAGGCGGGCTATAACACCATCCACACAGTTGAGCCGGTTCAATATAAAAGGTGGCAGGTTTTGGAATCGCCTATATTTTCTTGCAGTGTGGGTTCATTTTTGCTAGGGTCCAGTCTGAGAGCATGCAAATAGCATTTTCCACATTTTAAGCCTCTCCCGCACATTCTGCCCCAAAGGCCTAGACCAAACAACAAAGAAGCGAACCATGTTTTTTATCCGCTTTTTCTGTCAGAGCTATTGAACCGATTCCCTGCAGTGTGCTGAACCTGTCGTGGTGGTGTCACGGCAGATGCCATAGGATGGCTAAATTTGTGGGGACGATGGACGCTGGAGGCGCCCGGGGAGGGATCACGCAGCGAGTAGTCGCGTGAGTGTGAAGCTAGCACTGCAAACTACAAGATCTACCCAGGTTCAGGGCCCTCGTGTGGAGGTAAAACCCCTACTCCTGCCTTTCTCTCTGTATATTCGAGTCTCACCGAGTAGCCACAGTACAAGTGTTCCTATTACCGAGTAGCCACTTCTCTCTCTATGCTACTGTAGTTCTTAGTCTCCTCGTCGATCAGATCGTCGTCCCTCGCGCAGGAGGAGGCAGGGCACCTTATATACTGGTGCCCAGCCGGATACAGCCAAGATGTCGACACTATGTGCACACTGTGTACTTCCGGGTTCTCGCTGACCACTTTACACCTTTTGGCTTCCTGGATTGTCTTCATGTGTAAAGTCGTTCCGCAGAACCGAGGAGCTGATCTGTTATCACTGACACTGTCACGGGGTAGGCCCCCCTAACCTGCGACGCCCTGCTGACACCCTGGCGCGGATAAGCACGCGCTCTACAGATGAACAGTGCCATAAACAGTGCCAAAGTACGGACCCGAGATACGCGGGATCCTGTGTCAGAACGGCTCCTTTGACTTCTGTCCCGAGTAGGAGACCGCCATTTCTACTCGGACCACTTCCTCTACTCGGAGGAGAATAACTTCCCTGATTCTTCTTCCTGGCCTTCAGTGCGTACGGCCGAATAGCGGACAACCAGGTAGCGAGTACCGGGTAGCCGCTACTCTGCCAAGTGTCTCTTCTGATCTTGCCCCTTAGCACTTGCCTTTACCCTACTCGGGGGTATCCCCCCGACATTAGTCCCCGAAGCTGGTAGAGTCCTGCGAACTTGTTCACTGGGCTCTGCCAGCTTAAAAACCAATCTTGCCTTTGAGCCTTAGGTTGCTGAGTAGAACCTTCGAGTAGCTCTTTATTTTGTCTCGAGTTTCTCCTTTTCCGAATAGGGCCACTTCTCTTCCCTGTTGCCGAGTAAAATGACTTGGCGAGATTTCCAATCAGAATCTCTGCGTGGCAGAGCGAAATCCGGCTTTCGGCAGCGCAACTGAGCACGTGTCGCGTTCCCGTACCCCCGACGCCTCGGTGCCCGGGATCTGACAGGCCACGCGCCCAGTTTTCACGGCCCGGGCCCACTAGCCCGTTATGTCCCATCAAGCGCAGTTATTACCCACGATCGCGTCGTGGGATCAATTGTGGCCGTTACGCGCGCGTTCTGCGCTGTGTGCGTTTCTAACCGGCCCACACACCCCCACGCCGCACGATCTCCGGGCATAACTGATCCCATTACTTTCAATCGTAACGGCAACCCGAGGGGAGGTATAAATACCCCCTCGGTAACTCCCTTCTCCTCTTCATGCCTTCACTTTCCCCTCGCCTCTTCGTTTCTCCGCCGCCGTCGAGCTCTTCGCCGCCGTGCCCCTCGTAGCGCCGAAAGGCTAACCTTTTCCGCTGAGTTCCACCAAATCACCACCAAATTTTCTTCTCTGCTCGATGGCTCGTGATGACGGCGCCCGCGCCGGGTGGGCTGGATCCACCGTCACTGCAGAGGAGTGCCAATGGTTGGTGAACACGCGGCGAGTTCCTGCCG
Organism: Alopecurus myosuroides; assembly: GCA_028641055.1. Taxonomy (NCBI): domain Eukaryota; kingdom Viridiplantae; phylum Streptophyta; class Magnoliopsida; order Poales; family Poaceae; genus Alopecurus; species Alopecurus myosuroides. The sequence goes on from CM054058.1 coordinate 155,022,871, forward strand.
GCGTCCGCTGCCGGCCTCCCGCGGGCGAGCTCGTCCCCGCTCCGGAGGCGGACGAGCACGTGGTCTTCCTCGCGCACTTCGCGCGGGGATTCGGGCTTCCGGCATCTGATTTCTTCCGCGGCTTCCTCGACCACTTCGGAATCCTGCCGCACCACCTGCCGCCGAATGTGGTAGTGATGCTCGCATACCACGCCGTGGTGTGCCAGGCATTCTTGGGCGTGCGCCCCACGCCGATGACCTAGGCGCGCTTCTTCTTCTTCTTCAGGAAGCAGAGCAAGGCCAAGCCGGGTAGCGCGGAGAGCAGCCGCGGCGTGACCGAGACCGGCAGCGCCATGATGGTGCAGCGCAGTGGGACCAACCACCCGCGCATCAAAGGTCTTGATTCCGTGCGCAAATGGCAGAGAATGTTCTTCTACGTGAAGAACATCTCTGTCAAGGAAGACGAGCCCCTGGTGGACCGGATCAACCTCCCCCGGTGGACCAATTCGCCTCCTACCGGGCAGAATTGGGGATTCAAGCCCCCGCTAGATGGTGACATCAAGCAGATCAACGCGCGCTTCGCCAAGCTGAAGGAGAATGGACTCAAGGACGACGACCCCATCGCCTGCTGGATCTCCAGGCGAGTGCTCCCGCTGCAGCGCCGCGCACACCTCATGTGCTACATGGGCGGCAACCGATGTCGTGGGATAATCACGGCAGACGTTACCGGGGGTAACTGATCTTGGGGCAAGACATCACAGGCGTTTGGGAGAGGGTTTCGCTCAGAGGAAGACATGATGGAACTCGATCTGGTAGCCGGCAATCAAGTCGCCGAGTCTCCGATCTCAAGATATTAACTCAACTCTCGTGTTACACTGGATACTTGATACCAAACGATATTGCTAGGGTTCTTTTATCTCTTCAGCTAAACCTAGGGGTCGGTTTATAAAGCACCCGTACCCCCTGGCTTACCCTCCAAGACGCACCCTGAATCCTACCCGGACACCGCATACAAACCCTAACTTTCCTTTACCGTAACCCACAATCCGGGTTACGAGGCCTACAAACTTGGGCCTTCCAGAAGTTTCTTTATCCTTAGCCGGATCTTGCGCAGCGTCCTTTGGGCCGGGTTACACCTTGGAGTTGGCCTACCGGGTTATTATCCCTCCATCAGTAGTCCCTAGAATAGCTTGGGCTTCACGGACCCGTCCTTGAAGCGCCAGCTATTCCCTGAAAAAATATCAAACGCACAAGTGTATAGAGGCCGGGTTAAGGTGCTTTGATAAATAGCTAGGCCTAACTCCATGGTGGCCATATAGTAACCCGGCTTTTCTCCAAGTACTTGGCTTAGCTCTCCAGGTCTAAACCCTGATAAAAATGTCAAGTTCCTGTGCTTTACTCGATAATTGATCTTGATATTATGAAGAATATCTCCTTCCAATTTCTGTCCGGATACCTCGCCCAATATTCAAAGCGTATCTCGCAAAACTTAAACAAATAGCCGTTACTCCGTAACTTCCGGCTCCCACCCGTTGAACTGGGCTTATCCACTCACGCTATTATAAATTGGCTCTTAGGGGTAACCCTAACCCCAACAGCTCATTTCCCCCCATTCTTCTTCCTTTCTTCCTCAGTGCTCTAGCTCACAGAGTGCCACCACGGAAGCCTCGCGTGCATCACCGGAGCCCATCAGCCGTCGGTTACGCTCCGCCACGGTGCGCTCCGCACCACCGCCCAGATCCACCGCCGGACCCCCGACCTGCCCGCCGGGAATCGCAAAGGGGCACCAGGCTTGTGCCATTTGCCTCCGTCGAGCTTCACTGCAATCCCCTCCAGTAAGCCTCTCTCATCCATTAACTAGCCTCCGCAATTTCTTGACTTTCTCCAGATTAGATCTAATCAACTCGTCGGTCCTTTTCCTGGTCACACCGAATTAAGTTGCTCGTATTCATTCTAGCTCATCCAATGAATTGCATATAGACTTTATTTCACTTTCCTACCACCCATAGTCGTTAATTTTACCACAAATCTAGAAACGGAGTCTCCAATCTGAGCTCGGGCCGCCCAAATTTTCCGCCCTTGTTTCCGCCACCCGGAAAATCTTCCCTTTTCTGGTTCTTTTTATTCGCAATAAGTACCCGCGCTACCATCCATCACCCTCAAAGGCTCTTTCAATGCATAGGCTTTCATAACTTTTATTATGATGCTTGATACCCGGATAGTTTGAACCTTACTCTGCAGATTGATACCCGGATAGTATGCAACTTCCATGTTGTCTCGATATCACTTGTCAATGCTCAAACAACTCATAGCTTCCGAGTCTTATTCCTTGTATCCTTCTACCTCGTGCTTTGCAGGTCAATCACATCGCTCCCAAGAAGCAGGGGAAAACACCGGCCAAGGCCAAGACCACCAGCTCCATATCCGCCAATTGGGCGCGATCCACGGTTACGAAGGCCAAGTTAGAAGAACTGGCCGAGTTAGGGGTTCTACCCCCTCAAAAGGAAATCCACTGGAGGGTGCCGGGCAACGAGACCCGGCCTACACCGGCGAAGGATGAGGTAATATGCTTTGTGGAACACGTGACCCGGGGCTTCCGTCCTCCGGGTCACCCTTTCTTCCGTGATATTCTGAGCCATTATGGCCTTCGCATTTTTGACATAGGGCCTAACTCCGTGTTAAATATCTCCCACTTCATCGTTCTCTCCGAGTCATACTTGTGCACTCCGCCAAGTTTGGCTCTTTTCGTCGAGCTTTTCCAGTGCAAACCGTGCCGCGAAAGCGGTGACGGGGCACTTCTCGCTTGCGGCGGGGTTTCTATCCAGCGCCGCAAGAATTCTTTGATGCCACCCCTCCCTCTCAACTCCCACGTCAAACACTGGCAACTCTCGTACTTCTATTGCCGAGACACCTCCCCACCCGGCCAAAAGAAACTGCCGGGTTACTCGGAGGGCCTTCTCGATATCTCCGAGTCTTTCAACGCCTTTGCCCCTGACTCGGACAGGGAGGCCATCCGGCCTTTACTAGCCAAAATCTCTGTCCTGTCGGCCCAAGGTCTCATTGGGCTTAACCTGGTGAAAACTTGGGTCGATTTCTGGATCCAACCCAACTCCATCCGCACTAAGTTAATGTGCGAGTATTCAGGGCACACTACAGACTCGCTCCGGTACTCCACCCACAGCTTTGCAGCCGGAGATACCAACAAGACTATCAAGAGCTTCTTGACAGAGAAAATGGAGGTAATCCGGAACATAGCCGGGTTAGAACCCTTCACTCGTGAGAACCCAGCCCCCAAGGTAAAAACTCGGTTTTCATACCCTTGCTTTCACACCTTCCACTCGATATGACTAATAACCCTTATTCTTATACCTTCTTCTCAGGCTGATGATCCCTTTTGGAAGATTGAAACTCCTCCTAACTCCGAAAATTCAGAGGAGCAAGAGGATGGCACTAACTCGGATGAAGGTACGTTTCGAACTTCACTTAGTTCCTTTGAGTTCGTCGTGTCCCGTTCTTCATTTTCCAACTGTAACCTTGATAACTTCCAGAGCAAGAGGACAAGGACGAAGAAGAGGAATCTGACGGCAAGGTAGAATCCGCCAGTGATGAGGAGGAAGTGGAGCCGACAATCAAAGTCGGATCTAAGAGAAAACCCCGAGGGGTCGTCCTCAAGGTTTCATATCGCCTCCTTGTATTCAATTCGTATTCCTTTGATGATATACATGAGCTAACTTGACGTTATTCCACTAGCCATATTTGAAGGAGTCGCCCATGACCAAGCGCGGAGCGACTCGAAATTACCCGGGTGATGATGCTCTTAACCCGGGTATTTCATTGTCTCCGACTCGGCGCGCTGGTATTTACCTTATCCTTTCTCGGACGAAACAATCTTCCTGAACCATTCCCTTACGAAATCTCGCTTGATACTTTTCAGTTTCGCCCGGGTCCAGCAGCGAATTCCCTTCGGACTTTGCAGTGAATCCCGGGTAAAGTTCCTTTCCTGACGTTCTATCACATTTTCATCACCCTTTCCTGTTTGTACACTAACTGCTCACTCATACTATCTATAGGGCCACGGTCATTATTAGCGACCAAGAGGATATGGAGACCGATGACCCGGGTAAGGGGACCCCGACTGATAATACGGCAGCCGCAGCCGGCGATGAAGGACAAGTGTCACCGATGAACCCGGCCAGTCAAGGAGCCGGGTATCCGATAGCCTCGCATGCAAGCGAGAAGGAAAAAGCTGCAACTTTGGGTGCGGGGGGGGGGGGGAGTACCAGATTCCAACATTCGGATGACCCGAAGGCCGTCTCCCGCTACGAAGAAAACTCCTTCTCCGAGTTTCCGAGGACCCGGATCTTCTAACATGGGTAATGATACTTTTGACCAGCTGATGAGCACTCTCCTCACTATGAAGACCTCAGAGAGCAGCATTCTAGAGCGCATGGCCGCAGAGCACCAGGTAATAACACTTGATATCTCGCAGTATACATTTAGTCCCCAAGTTCCGAGCATAACTTTGTTGAAGTTATGCTTGGTACTTTATGCAATAGTCGGCTTGCCATGATACCCGACTGATACTTGTGCTCCTTGTTCTTTACAGGCACAGATGACCCGGTCTGATGAAGTTTTGCTCAAGACCGAACAACTTCTTCTTGCTGAGGTAAAGCGTAGAGAAGCCCTTGAGGATGACGTGGAAACCTTGAAGAAGGATGTTTCTAAATACAAGAAGAAGTACAATACTGCTCAAACCGCACTGAAGAAATTATCGGACCAGGTTACCGATACCTATCGCATCTTGCTTAGTAAGTTTTTGCTGCCGACTGACTTCACGCCTTTACTTTATTACATGATACTCGGGATTACTGATACGTTCTTCCTTTGTTTCAACTGCAGGTGCCAACCTTGCGGCCCCAGAGGAGGATGCCATTACAAAGGCTAAAACTTTAAAGACTGTGCTCCGGACTTTCTTTGCCGGCACGAAGTTTATACTAGACGCCGTGAAGTGGCCTACTGAAGTATATCCGGGTGAAGAAAATCTTATCCAAGCCTGCTCCACCGTGCCTGCCTGGATTGAAATCTGGAAACGCTCGGCATGCCGGATTGGTATGACCCGGGCTTTTACCCTGGCTAAGGCTTATTTTCCGAAGCTTGATCCGGCAAAGGTAATATCCGGGTTTCCAGAATTCAAAGCGGATGGCTCCAAGTTTTCACCCAAGGACTTCAAGGCCATACAGTCCGCAGTGCGTCATTCGGCCACCACTTTGGCCGATAGTATGGATCTGAACACAATTATGAGTGCGTACGATGCTGAAGGCAAGATCATCACGGAGGACGCACCCCCCCCTTTGATGTTTTGGAGAAATGGGCTGCTGACTCGGCCAGGAAGAGGGAAGAAACTGCGAAGAGAGAGGCCGAGTTAGGATCAGAGCCAACCACCTCTACACCAGCTGTTCTTCCGCCTGTCCGTCCTGTCGCGAAGAATCCGGGTGATGATGCCGGGATAGCTAAAGAACAAGTCCAGGAGCAAGACCCGGAGGGCAAGGGCAAAGATATGGACCCTACTCAGGAAGCTGAATAGGCAAATGCCATCAAAATACTTCGATCATCTGATGCTTTTATTCCAAACAAGTATTCTTTTGACGGTGCGCCTGTGCACCCTTGATACTGGTGTCGCAATTTGTAACGCACTTTAATTCTGTGATACACTTCGTGCCTTTCTAGGCCTTTTGATGAACTTGATACTTGTCTATTTTTGAACTTATTCTTGATATCCGACTTTCTTTTCATTTCTTTTTATTCCCCTCTTTATTTCCGAGTATCGTGAGTTTTGACAGGTGGACTTTTCTTTAAGTCCCCAAGTCCCCACGACTCGGACATTGGGGTCTTTCGAGCTTAGCGACGAAACAACTTGACTCTGTTTCGAAACCCACAGTCCCCAAGGCCCGAATTTCCGAGTCTGTGGTGTGTGGTCTTTCGAAGAGAACAAACTTGTTGTTGCTAAGCCGAAACCCGGAATTGTTTCATATAGATAATGAAGTTACGCTTGATAAACGTTGAGTTTCCAGCTATTAGCCTTGTACTCTGCATAACTTGTGGTTTAGATGACCCTTTTGACTATCTTGTACTGTAAGCCGGCTTTCGCGTGGATACCATGTTGTTACATCTATACGAAAACAGGGTCAGACAAGTCCCATTGGGCTTCATGGCTGATTGTAATCGTAAGCAAGCAAATCATGCCACTTTAGTGCGAGTCACATCGAGCTTAAGTAAGAAAAGTCAAGAAAATTTGGCTCCTTTGTCCGGTTATAAGATTGCAGCCGTACTCGTTTGCGAGTAATCGGCCCTTATAACTCATAGGCATCAAGGCCGGGTCTTTGGGTTTGTGGCTGTGCTATTCAAGCAATCAGCCCCCGAGACCTATATATATTCAACATACTTAATGATACTGATGTATCGATAGCAATGGATACTACTCACCTGTAACCGAAGTAAAGATCGTAACAAAATAGGACTTGATAACCATCTCTTTATTGATACGAGAAAGTTTGGATCAGCAGGCCGCCTCATTAAAAACCTTCCAGTCCCCTTAGGTACCCTGGGTAGGAAAAGAGCGCGTCTGAAACCTGCTGCCTGTTATATTGTTTAGTTCTTCTTGGGAACCGGTCCCGGGCTGACGTGACCGATACACATTCTCCATTTGTTGGACTTTTTCATGATAAGTACCGGGTTTACCAGCCAGCCCGGGTGAGGTGTTTCCATAACGCGGCTGGCTGTGAGCGGCCGTGCAGTTTCTTCTCCTATACCAGATTGTTTGGAGGAACCATCCTTGACAAAAGCCACCATCTTAGCATCTTGTGCTGCCTTGAACTTTGCTCTTTCGCCTTTTTGATGTGGTTCTGTCCTCCGGGTCAGCTTGAGACCGGTAATGCTTGAGTTCCTCTTTTCTACAGGCTTGCTCGGCCATTGCTGCGTCTCCTTCATCGCATTCAGCTGCTATATCTTGATTTCCATGTATGGTAATGGTCTGCTTAGGACCCGGGATTTTTAGCTGTAAATACACGTAACACGGCCTAGCCATGAATTTAGCATAAGCCGGCCTTCCGAATAGTGCGTGATAAGGACTGCGCAACTTGACCACCTCAAAAGTGAGCCACTCAACTCGATAGTTATCCTTTGATTCCCCAAAAGCTACCTCCAATGCGATTTTTCCCTCGGGGCACGCTGAATGACCCGGCACTATCCCATGAAAAATTGTTGAACTTTTTTGTAGCTGAGACTCCTTGAGGCCCATGCGTAAGAAGGTTTCCCAATACAGTATATTGATGCTACTTCCACCGTCCATCAAAACCTTTTTCAGCTCATACCCATTGACCTGCGCTGCGACTACTAATGCTAAGACTCCCGGGTGTTCTATTCTTTCCGGGTGATCCCTTCTGCTCCATGTTACGTCCTGTTCTGACCATCTCAGGTATCTCGGGACAGCCGAAAAAACTGAGTTGACCGCTTGCTTCAGTATCTTTTTGTCCTTGTTAGAACCTCCTGTGGTATGCACGTGATATTGACCCAACTGTTTGGGGTTGGCCTGGAAACCTCCTGCTCCCCCTTGGTTATTACCTTGATTTCCAGCTGCCGGGTTACCGGCTGGGGGTGGGCCGTTGCCCGGGTTTCCACCTGGACCCGGTCCTCCTCCCTGACCTGCACCTCGCATGGCTCTGTTCACTTCCTCATTCTTCCATCTCTGTAGGTTGGCGCACTGCTCCAAGGAGTGGTTAGCTGGCCTACCGTTCCTGCTGTGCTTCGGGCATGCCATTCTGAATATATCCCAATTATTACTCGGCCTTGGTGGCCCTTGATAGTTTCCTCCATTGTGATTTCCAGTATTGAAATTTCCTTCTGCTCTGGGTCTGGACGATCCGGCTTCAGTATTGGCGACAAACTCGGAGCCTCCTTAAAACGGGCGCTTGTTCTGGCTGTTGTTACCCGGCGCTGATCCGTTGCCGGTTCTTCCGTTATTACTTGTGTTTGTTTTTGCTTTTTTATCGTCAGTTTCCTCTTCCGTAGTGTCCGTTGCGGCATGTTTGTTGCATGCATCCATCAATTCTCCCATTGTAACCTCCGAAGCATTCCGACTAGATTTCATGCGAGTTAACTTTTGTACTAAAGGTGTGTACTTGCAGGTCTTTGCCATAGCTTGCAGCGCATCCTTGGGCTGAATATCCGTAGATGAATGAAGAATTTCCATAACCCGGCGCACCCAGCTGTGCGCCGATTCTCCCTTCTTCTGAACACATCGCTCTAGGTCATCAATAGTGAATAACTTTCTACACGTCCCGTGAAAGTGCTTGATAAACGCAGTTTTCAATTCTTCCCATGACTTAATAGATCCTTCCGGTAGATTGGCGAACCATAACTTTGCTGCTCCCTCTGACATCATTAGATACATGAATTTGGCTTGAAGATTCTCGGACGCATTGCGAATCGACATGGCCATCTCATAACTGCTCAACCATGTTTCCGGATCCATGGTTGGCTCGTAATTTACTACTTTACCCGGTTCTTTGAACTTTTCCGGGTAAGGCTCAGCCCTGATGCTATCCGAAAGACACTTAGATCCTGCAAGAATGGTCGAAGCTGGTCTGACTCAGGAAACGTGTGATCCTGCAGGGGGTACAGCTGGACGCGGCACTGCTGGTATCCCATGTACCGCAGACCCGGCCACGGCTCTCCTGGCTCTGGAACTGTCCACGACGGCCTGTGCTGCTGATGCTGCTGGTACTGCCTGAATGTGTGGAGGAGACGGCATTTGCTGCTGCTCTTCCCTCCGCCGTGCCGAACTTGTTTGGATGTTTCCAGCGTTACCTTGCTGTTGGCTGACATATGGTGTCCCATGCATTCCACTTCTGTGATCCGGGTAATTAACCTGTTGCGACACCGCAGTGCGCAGCATATCTATCGCCCGCCGGGTCTCCTCTGCGTGGGGTGACTCTCTCACGGGGATTTGATTTAGTGCAAGCGTTGCCGCGTACACGTTGTCCATGGGATTGTTGTAATGACCCGCTGGTGTGCGAAAACGCGATGGTGGTGGTGGTGGTGGTGGTGGTACAGTATTGCCGGCAGTAACTCCAGTCGGTGGTGCGGGTAACCCGGCCTGCGTGTCTGCCGGTTGTACTCCTCCGGTTGTCGGCTGAGGGGCGGTTCCTTGATTTGCCGCTGGAATCGGCTGATCCTGAGGCGTGATAAACAGTGCGGTCGGGTTTATGACTCCTCCCAATGCTGGTAATCTAGTTTGGTGCCTTTGATGTATTCTAGTCGTTTCCTCTCGGAGCCGGGTTTCCAGTGCATCCAGCTCGCGTTGTCGTGTGGCCATCCCTTGTCTTTCTGCTTCTACTTGCCTCCTTGGGTAGCGGGCTAGCCAAGATGGGAGCGCTACCCAGCATTGCCTTTAGCTCTTTGAATGCCACATCCGCTTGCGGTGTCCAGACGAACTTGTCGCTTTTCTTCATCAACTGATACAAAGGCAGGGCCTTCTCGCCCATTCTGCCCAAGAAACGGCTCAGTGATGCCAAGCACCCAGTGAATTTTTGCACATCCTTCAGGGATCTCGGCAAAGACATGCTCTCAATAGCTTTTATCTTTGAAGGATTGGCCTCAATGCCCCGACTGGATACCAAGAAGCCGAGTAGCTTGCCAGCCGGGACGCCAAAGGTGCATTTTCTCGGGTTCGGCTTCATCTTGTACTTGCGCAAATTAGCGAAAGTTTCCTCAAGGTCACTAAGCAGAGTATGTGTTTTATTCGTTTTGATGACAATGTCATCTACGTACACCTGCACATTCTTGCCGAGTTGATCGTGCAAGCATTTCTGCATGCATCTCTGATAAGTAGCACCCGCATTTCTCAACCCAAAACACATGACACGATAGCAATAAGCCCCGTACAGGGTAATGAAAGTAGTCTTTATTTGATCAGCGGGATTGAGGGCTATCTGGTGAAAACCAGAGTAGGCATCTATGAAAGACAGCAGTTCACAACCAGCAGTGGAATCGATCACCTGATCGATGCGAGGTAGCGGAAAAGGATCCTTGGGGAATGCCTTGTTCAAGTCAGTGTAGTCGACGCATATACGCCATGCGGTAGCAGCCTTGGGATCCTCCTTCTTCTTCTCGACCATGACCGGGTTGGCTAGCCAGTCCGGGTGCAGCACCTCCATGATGAAATTGCTTATCAGCAGCTTGGTGATCTGATCACCTATGGCCTTCCTCCTCTCATCTCCGAAACGGCGCATAGCCTGCTTCACTGGTTTGGCGTCAGGACGCACATGTAGCGAGTGCTCAACCAACTCCTCGGGACACCTGGTAAATCCTCGTTGGACCAGGCGAACACGTCCCGATTCTCACGGAGGAAGTGGATGAGCTCGCTTTCCTATTTCTCCCCCAACCCGGAGCCAATGATGGCAACTCGGTCGGGAAACTCAGGGTCCACCTGGATCTTCTTTGTCTTCTGAGATGCCTGGAATGCCGTCCCGTGCTGAGAACTCGGCACACCAGGCGCACCAGCTTGCGCGGATTGCGCCATAGCTACCACCTCGTACATCTTCTTCTTCTCGGCAGCAATCACCATGGATTCCGCCAGCTGAGAGCCAGCAGAGGCACACTCCATGGACTTTTTGTAATCACCAGCGATGGTAATCACGCCATTGGGACCAGGGATCTTCATCTTCAAATATGCAGTGTGGGTAGAAGCCATGAACTTGCTCAGAGCAGGCCTGCCGAGTAGGGCATGGTAGGGGCTCTGGTGATCAACCACCTCGAACTGCAGACTCTGTGTGCGGCAGTTCTCCCTGGTGCCGAACAACACATCTATCCATACTCGGCCAATCGGGTTGCAAGAGACTCCGGGCACAATGCCATGGAAAGTGGTCTTGCTAGGTAGCAGCATGTTCTCGGCCATACCAAGCTTCTCGAGTGTGTCTCTGTACACAATGTTAATGCTGCTGCCGTTGTCGATCAGTACCTTGCTGAACCTCACATTCTTCTCGGGACCCAAGAAGGTAGGATCCAGCACCAAGGCGTAGCTACCCGGGTTGGGCATCACCTTGGGATGATCTACTCGGGACCACGTGATCTCTTGGTTGCACCAATGCATATAGTGAGGAACAGCAGGGATTACATCATTGACCTCCATGGCACGCCTGTGCTGGGATTTCTTGTCAACAGGCTCAGAGGTGAAGATCATGTAGCTCTCGTGGTGCTCCTGATACCGATTGCGGTCTCCGCCACCATTGTTGCCGTTGTTGTTGTTACCCTGGTTGTTGTTGTTGTTGCCTCTGTTGTTGTTGCGGGTGTAATAGTTGTTGTTGTTGTTGTTGCGGTAGCCATCATTGTTGAAGTAGCGGTTGGCTCCTAAAGCCACCTGGTTCACGTTTTCTCTTCTCGGGAAGGCTGGAGGCCGAGCAGCAGGTGCGCGAGCAGGCTGTACAGCGGCATTCGCAGCTGGCAGAGGAGGAGGAGGAGGCAGGACCTCATTCTTGATTTCTTCCCACCAACCGCACTGCCGAGTAGTGTGGTTGGCAGGTCTTGCGGGATGCCGAGTGTGGAAGCTGCATGGGCCATCCTTCATGTCCTTGAACACGAAGTTTGGAGCAGGACCCGAGCTGCCACTACCCTGCTTCTTGTTGCCTTGGCCCTGATTCTGGTTCTGCCCGTATGGAGCTCCAGCAGTTTTCGGCCTCTGGCTACTCCCAGCTCCGATAGCCACTGCATTCACCTCCTCTGGGTCGTACCGGGTGTCGATCCGGTCACCTCTGCGCTTGTTGCGGAACTCATTGCGCTTGCTGCTGTTGATGTTGTAGTTCCTTCTCGACTCAGGAGCATCAAGAAGGGGCTGCGTCGGATCGCCGAGTGCGTACTGATCCGCAATCCGGATGGTCTCGGCAAGAGTACTCGGCATCTCCCTCTGGAGCCTTTTCCACAACATGCTGCCATGCATGCAGCCCCGCGCAAACCAAGTGATGGTCTGTGCCTTGTTCACACCCTCACAGGTGTTCCTCAGAGTGCTCCACCGAGTAAGATACTCGCGGTCTGTCTCCTCTTCCCGCTGCCTGCAAGCGGATAGCTGCTGCGGCCTATTCGGCCTCCGGTAAGTGCTGGTGAAGTTGCTGACGAAAGCCTCCGCGAAGTCAAGCCAGCAGTTGATGCTGTGCTTGGGCAGGTTGTTGAGCCAGGTTCTTGCCGGTCCCTCGAGCATCTGCGGGATGTACCGCACGTCCCACCTCCGGTCGCTGCCCGCAATGTCCACGGCTGTGACATAGTCATTGAGCCAATCTTCCGGCTTGGTGTTGCCGTCATAGCACTTGGTCCCCCTTGCGAGCTGGAACTGCTTCACGGATGGCTCCGTCATGATGCGGGGACCAAAGCACTCTGGGCCAGGCGGCCCCTTGCTCTCGAGTTGCGCGGATAGAGAAATCCGGTCCAGCTTGTGCCTGGCGTCACTGGGCTCCAGCATGCGCTCACCCACGCGATCCAGGATGTCATAGCCAGCCAGTCCACCTGCACGACTGCAGGCTGCTCCACCGGGTTGGCGGCTAGCGCGACTGCGCGCGGCTGTGGCCTCTGCCGAGTAGGCTGAGCAGCCTGATGCCGAGAAGGTCCTGGGTGCTCTCCATCCCGCGGCTGGCTGCGAGCTTTTTGGGCTTGATAGCCTGCTCCTGCAGTGTTGTGTTTTTGACCGGACTGTTGCGGCACAGCGAGCTGTTTCGCGGCGACGGCCGGGTCGTACACCTGCATCTGCCTGTCTCTGCCGGAGTGCCCACTTCGGTCCCTCTCGCGACTAGGATGCGGAGATGAAGCCTGATCGTTAGATCTAGCCGCATGCGAGTGCACCACCTGAGAAGCCCCAGCACCCGGATTGGCTTTCCGGAACTCCTCGTTCTGCCTAGCAGCCTCTAGCACCAGCTCATTGAGCCTCTCCTGCTGCCTAACGCACGCGTCGCCGTCGAGATGCGGCAACTCTGCGGCTACAGCCTCAGCAGCTCTAAGGGTTTTGGCGGGGGTACTGTATCTGGGTCTGGTGGAGGTGTTTGCGGTGGCGGACTGACTGGGAGCCTCTACAACCGTTGCCATCTCGGCGCCTAAGTTGCGACGCGTAGCACCTACTTTGCTAGCTCTCCTAACAACTGGTGTAAAACCGTGAGCCTTGTTGTACTCGTTCTGATCTAGACTAAGCTCTAGCCTAATCTTCTCCAACTCCGCCTGCTCGGCGAGCAGCTCCTGGCGCTGCCGGTCGAGCTGGGCCTTCATGGACAAGAGCTCAAGATCAGTGGAAGGCGGCATACCCATCCGCACGGCGGACGCGGGTATTGCGGAGTAGTGGAGGGAGCAAGGTTGCAGTCCTTCTCGTAAGGCTTGTGCGTCTTCCCGCCTGCACTCGGGCCAGCGAGATCCTCGATGACGCCCGCGGCGGTAGCAGCCGCGCCCTTCCCGGCGTCAGCAGCAGGGCCGGTCATCATCACCTCCGCGACGTCCGCAGAGCGGCTCAGCGGCCTCCCGCGTGCCGCGATGACGGCATGGGGATCCTCCGCGACATGCACCTCCCCGGGGTACGCGCGGTCGATGACGGTGGCGACGTAGACAAGGTGCGTGCCGAAGGAGATCACCGAGCCGCTCTCCGGCATGGCCCTGCCGCCGAAATCGCCGGCGTTGTCGGTGACGAAGTCGAAGGAGCCGAATATGTGGACGAGGCCACAGACCACGCGCTCTCCGGTAGCAGAAATCGATCCCGTCCGAACGGAAACTCCAGCCAGCGCCGCTGGTTGCCCCACGGTGGGCGCCAACTGTCGTGGTGGTGTCACGGCAGATGCCATAGGATGGCTAAAGTTGTGGGGACGATGGACGCTGGAGGCGCTCGGGGAGGGATCACGCAGCGAGTATCCGCGTGAGTGTGAAGCTAGCACTGCAAACTACAAGATCTACCCAGGTTCAGGGCCCTCGTGTGGAGGTAAAACCCCTACTCCTGCCTTTCTCTCTGTATATTCGAGTCTCACCGAGTAGCCACAGTACAAGTGTTCCTATTACCGAGTAGCCACTTCTCTCTCTATGCTACTGTAGTTCTTAGTCTCCTCGTCGATCAGATCGTCGTCCCTCGCGCAGGAGGAGGCAGGGCACCTTATATACTGGTGCCCAGCCGGATACAGCCAAGATGTCGACACTATGTGCACACTGTGTACTTCCGGGTTCTCGCTGACCACTTTACACCTTTTGGCTTCCTGGATTGTCTTCATGTGTAAAGTCGTTCCGCAGAACCGAGGAGCTGATCTGTTATCACTGACACTGTCACGGGGTAGGCCCCCCTAACCTGCGACGCCCTGCTGACACCCTGGCACGGATAAGCACGCGCTCTGCAGATGAACAGTGCCATGAACAGTGCCAAAGTACGGACCCGGGATACGCGGGATCCTGTGTCAGAACGGCTCCTTTGACTTCTGGCCCGAGTAGGAGACCGCCATTTCTACTCGGACCACTTCCTCTACCCGGAGGAGAATAACTTCCCTGATTCTTCTTCCTGACCTTCAGTGCGTACGGCCGAATAGCGGACGACCAGGTAGCGAGTACCGGGTAGCCGCTACTCTGCCAAGTGTCTCTTCTGATCTTGCCCCTTAGCACTTGCCTTTACCCTACTCGGTAGTAGCTCTTCAGTGTGCGGAACCGATTCGAAGTCCCGTTCGAATCGCTTTTCAACCACAATGTGGCTTGTCTAAGAGATGCCACCTCGGATTTTGCTTAGGTGGAGGTGAGAGAAGAGAAGAGAGAAGGAAAGCGGGCTACCAGCTCTTGCACGGGCTCTAAAAAACGTTGTAAGATAACAAGTGGGCCAACATACTAATGATATACTAAACACCAATGACTAGCTATTGTATGAGTAGGTTATTGGATGGCTATAAATGACGTGTCAAACTCATATAGCCGGTTGATACGTCATAAACGTATTCATAATTTCTGATGTTTTATATTGTTTTCATACTATATGATACATGTTTCTTATATATTTTATGTTATTTTTATAGATTCTCTGGGCCTAACCTATTGACAAGATGCCACAGAGGTAGTTCATGTTTTCTCCTGTTTTTAGTTTCAGGAAAGTTGTTCTGAAAATATTCTCGGAATTTGACGATTCAAAATCCAGAAGTATTAGAATCCCCGGAGGGTCAAGGAAGTCCAAAGGAGACCCGGAGGGGGCCCCTTGAGCCCCCACACCATGCCTGGGCGCGGGTGGCCCCCCGGCCACGCCTAGGGGTGGTGTAGGCCCCTCGGGCGCCCACCGCCATCGCCCTTTCGCATATATATGCCACCCAATGCAAAAACCGTAAAATAATCAGCCTTTTTCCACGAAAAGTTCCGTAGCTCCGTAGTTTCGTAGCTCTGTTCCGGCACCCTGTCGGGACGGGGAAGTGCCCCTGGAGCCATCTCCATCGCCTCCACCGTCATCTTCATCGATGTTGCTGTCTCCTATGATGAGGAGGGAGTAGTTCTCCCTCGGGGCTGAGGGCTCTACCGGTAGCTATGTATTTCATCTATCACTCCCATGTTGTGATCTTTATGTGATCATGAGCTTTTTAATCTAGTTGAATATGTGGATGTACTCTTCATCTGTTATGCTACTCAAGTGGTTTTATTATCAGATCTCCATAGACACTTTGATCACGCTATAAAGGTGACAGTGTGTGCACCATTTGGTTTAGCATGATATTTATATCTTGTGTTGGATGACCCTATGAAATTGTGGTGTTTGCCTAGTACCTTCTAGGACGCTCATAGTGACAGTGTGGGGTTAACTAGACATGGGAATGCGACTTTGAGTAGTGTTGGGCTGAGGGATCTACCGGTAGCTATGTGTTTCATCTCTCTCTCCCATGGTGTGATCTTTATGTGATCATGAGCTTTGTAATCTGGTTGAATATGTAGATGTACTCTTCATCTGTTATGCTACTCAAGTGGTTTTATTATCAGATCTCCATATACACTTTGATCACACTATAAAGGTGACAGTGTGTGCACCGTGTGGTTTAGCATGATATTTATATCTTGTGTTGGATGACCCTATGAAATTGCGGTGTTTTCCTAGTACCTTCTAGGGCGCTCATAGTGACAGCGTGGGGTTAACTAGACATGGGAATGCGACTTTGAGTAGTGTTGGGCTGAGGGATCTACCGGTAGCTATGTGTTTCATCTCTCTCCCATGGTGTGATCTTTATGTGATCCTGAGCTTTGTAATCTAGTTGAATATGTAGATGTACTCTTCATCTGTTATGCTACTTGAGTGGTTTGATTATCAGATCTCCATATACATTGTGATCACGCTGTAAAGGTGACAGTGTGTGCACCGTGTGGTTTAGCATTCTATTTATATCTTGTGTTGGATGACCCTATGAAATTGTGGTGTTTTCCTATTACCTTCTAGGGCGCTCATAGTGATAGCATGGGGTTAACTCAACATGGGAATGCGAATTTAAGTAGTGTTGTTACAGCCATACGCGATGAATTGGTGTTTGTTATTCGACCGGAGAGTGGTTCGGAGTAGCCTAGTGAAGAGATGATATTTATGCATTAAATTAAGTTATCATTGTTGAGAGCGCTCACTAGTGAAAATATGATCCCTAGGCCTTGTTTCCAAGTATTGAAACACCGTTTTCAAACAGTTCTGCTACATGTTTGCTTGGTGCCATTTTTATTTCAGATTGCTATTATCACTTATAACCATTCATATTACTTGTATTTTAGACTCTCTTCGCCGAATTAGTGCAACTATATAACCGACAATTATATTAGGTGTATTGGGGACACAAGTGACTTCTTGTATCGTAATTGCATGGTTGCTTGAGGGGGATACCTTTGACCACTTCCTCCCTGAGTTCGATAAACCTGGGTAATCCACTTAAGGGAAACTTGATGTTGTTCTACAATCCACTGCATTTGGAGGCCCAACACTGTCTACAAGAATAGAACCGTGCGTAGACATCAAGCTCTTTTCTGGCGTCGTTGCTGGGGAGGTAAGGTAAAAGGTACTCACATCCTCGGGTGTGAGTGCTCGAAATTATTTTCTTTAGATTATGCAATTACATCTTTTTGTTTCTTGTTTTCACCAGTTAGGACTATTTTTACTTGTTTCTTGTTTTTATTTTCACTAGTTAGGCTTAATGGAAAATAACAAAAATATGAGAGAACTTTATAATCTTTATCTTGAGTTAGGACATGAAGTGTTTCAAGAGAGAATTAAAAAGCTATGGAACTTTATTTGCATGCTAGTAGCAATGTTATTAGTATGAATTCTTTGAACACCATTATTGCTAATGCTATGGAAAAGTCTAAGCTTGGGGAAGTGATGACCCACAAGTATAGGGGGTGTATCGTAGTATTTTTGATAAATAAGAGTGTCGAACCCAACGAGGAGCAGAAGGTGTTGACAAGCAGTTTCGATGAAAGAAATACTGTAACTACCGGAAAACAGATTTGTAGGGGTTTTTGATATTGCAGATAAATAAAGTGCGAGTAAATAAAATGCAGTAATAATAATTGCAGCAGGTGGCCCAATCCTTTCTTCAGCAAAGGACAAGCCGGTGAGTTTACTTATGATTAACAAACGTTCTCGAGGACACACGGGAGGTTTCTATCAAGTGCTTTTGTTCCATGCAGTTGAATAATTTTGGTGTTTTGATAAGTGTTGTGTGGGTGAACCTATGTTAATGTACCGTCCCATCAAGACTAATACATACTTGTGATTATATCCCTTGCAAGCATCCGCAACTACAAGAAAGTAATTAAGAAATAAATCTAACCACAACTTTAAACTCCGGGATCCTACGCTCCCTCGTGTAATGGTTTCCTAAAGGGGGTTTAGGTTTCTGTCACTCCGGCAACCCCACAATTAGTAGCCAAATACACGATGCATTCCCCTAGGCCCATAAATGGTGAAGTATCATGTAGTCGATGTTCCCATGACACCACTAGAAGAATAACACCACAACTTAAATATCAAACATTAAATATTACTCAACATTACTTCACTACTAACAACTTGACTTCTCCCATGTCCTCAAGAACAACACGAACTACTCACAACACATCATATGGATCATGATCAGAGGTGATATAATGGATGATAACAATCTGGTCATAAAGTGCAAAGACCGATAAATCTCACAAGCATCAACTAACAAGTAATCCACACCGGGAGAGGGATCTAATGCAAAACAACGATAGAGGCCCCTAATTGTTACAGCGGGATGAAGGTGGATAATGTGGGTGATGGTGCTAGTGGTGATGATGATGATGATGACGATCTTGATGATGCCCAGAGTGATGATGGTGACGATGGAGGTGATTTCCCCTCTCCGGAGAGGAATTTCCCTAGCAGATTTCTCCCTGCCAGAGAGCTTTTCTCTCTCAGGTGTTTTCCGCCACGAGGCGGCGGAATAATTCTTCGACGAAGGAATGAGGCTTAGGGTTTCCTGGGGGACAGACACGCCAAAAATATCCCCCAGAGGTGGGCCAGGGTGGCCACACCTGTAGGTGGCGCGGCCAAGGGGGGGTCGCGCCACCCCATGGTGTGGGCCCATGGTGGGCCCCCTATGGCTCTCCTTCTGGCTGTGTTCTTCCTCTGAACTTTTAGGACACCCCCGGTGTCCCACTTCTTCTTTTGATCTTCATAAATATGGTATCCCGACGGTGCTTTTTCCATCAGATTCCTGGTCCCGGTGTTTATTCTCCAAAAATTATAAAACATGCAAAATAAGATAAAATAACATAAGAGATGCATCATAACATGAAATATATCGATGAATAACAGAAAATTATCATATAAAATAGTGATGCAAAATGGACATATCAACTCCCCCCAAGCTTAGACCTCGCTTGTCCCCAAGTGAAACTGAACTTAGAAAACAAGACCACGGGTTTATGGAGTGAAGAGTCGATAAATTGAATATAGACAAGAAGTATCACATCTATCTATGCACCAATTATTATAGATAGAAACTTCCTCTCATATAACCTAACTTGAAGCGAGTAATGGGAGTCACAAACAAAGATGCAAAAGAGAGAATCAAAATTGGTAATGGCAAACTTCATTCTTGGTCAGAGCACATTTCATGATATCCTGCTTATCTTAGGTGAAGTCTTTATAATAAGGCTCATCTTGTAGAGCTTAACATGTTTAATTATAACAATTCTTTTGCAGTGATTCATAACTTTTCAAAGTAATATTCATTCAGATAATAAAGCATGTGCTAAACAAAGAAGGATAGAAAACATGATTGAATAAATCAACATATAGATGGTGAGATCACAACAACTCAAATGCTTGCTGGAGACAGAGAGAAATGGGTTTACTGACTCAACATAAAAGTAAAAGAAAGGCCCTTCGTAGAGGGAAGAATCGATCACTCATGTGCTAGAGCTTTTATTTTATTAAACAGATGTATTGAAAACATTTTTAAGAGAGGTGTATGCTTATGTCAACGAATGGTAAACAGACAATACAGTACATCACAAGCCAGCTAGACTTCATAAGAGCGGCTCCCATACGAGGGACGCAACTGGTGTAGAAGGTCATCCCTCATTCTCTTTTGTTTACACGATTATGCTTTGACTGATAAATCAGAGGCAAAAATAGTGAAGAGAATTTGTGTGTTAGTTTTGTGGCTGGGCACCCCGCTGCCAGCTCTTCTAGCATTTGGATAAGCAGATGAAGCCACTAGTCCAGGTGTTCGAAGTCCAATCAACAAGTGAGATAAAGATTCTCTATTTACGTCCTCATGAGCTAAAACAGGGGCACAAAACAGGAATAATTTTGAAGGTTTTAAAGGTAGCACATGAGCAATTTACTTGGAGTGGCAGTTAAATACCACATGTACGTAGGTATGGTGTACACAATGGCAAGGTTTTGCGGCTGAAGGTTTTGGATGCACGAGAAGCATTCCCTCTCAGTACATGTTTTTTGGCTAGCAAGGTTGGGTAGCAAGCATAAGAGCTGAGGGAAAACAAACAAATATAAATATGATGAAACCAATCATGCAATCTTCATTGAAAGCCCAAACGATCTTAACTTGTGAATACTAAGTTTACGAGCTAATAGGCAAATTCCTCTTTCTTATACTAGCATCTCAAATTATTATTTCTACTGACCCAAGCTAAGTTTGCCAAAACCAACTAGATTAACTTGATGATCTCTAGAGTGATACCAAATACTAATAACAAGCTCAACCATATGACAGAAACTGAAAACTAGAATAATGTGTGCAGAAATAAATGATGAAACTTCTCATTAATATTTCAAACCGGCAAGTCACACAAACGGATACAACGATAACCAACTAGGGAGAGACACTTCCATACTGCAAACCATCCTATATGATAACTTCTCTACTCATGATATGACTCTACTGAAAAAGTAAAAAGATGAAAGATAGTGATGTGATATCACGGCGCCCCCCCAAGCTTGGAACAAGCCGAGGGGATGCCAAACCCAATGACTAATTAATTCTTCGGTGGTGGTGGTGATATACTCTTCTCAAGCAAGGCGTGGTAACATTGCAGCATCTCACGAAACCTGTCGTTTTCCTCTTGAAGAATCTCTACCTCCATCCTTAAAGATCGATAACATTCACAAAACTCATCTGCAATCCGAAGAGATTCGTCTACTCCAGGAACGGGACTGAGGCCCGGGACTGATGGTCTTGGTCCCTGCACACTATAAGAATAAACACACTTGATGACGTCCTTTTTGCTTCTTTCTCGACGCCCTGATCCACGTTCTTGCGCTTGGGACTTTGGAGATCATGTTCCATTCGCTCTTTCCCCTTGTTGTCGTTGGCAGAGGCCATGATGCTTCTAAAACCGAAAACAGATCCTGGCAGAAACAGCTCGAAACAGAAACACGACGAGAAAACGATATACGGACCTCGGGGGATCCAGGGGATTATATAGCAGGAAGTTTCATAGCAAAAGGAAAGTCCAGGTCGAAAATGAGTCGGAGAGGGGCTCTGGGGCGCCCACACCATGGGCTGGCGCGGCAAGGGGTAGGCTCGCGCCACCCTATGGTGTGGAGCCTCCAGGCTCTGTCTCCGCCTCGTTTCCGGCTCATAATTTTTCATATTTTCCAAAAACAGTAAAAACAAAAGTTGGAAGATGTTTCGCGAACGTTTTCTTACCAAAAATGATACCTATTCGAAAACTGACTCTGTAGTTTCTGAAATATGCTTCTTAATAAATTCGTCCGAGATCATGGCTTGAATACAATCAACATTTTCATTATAAGGGTCTCCGGAGATATAATGCTTGAGTCTTTGGCCATTCACCACTTGTGAAGTGTTGTCTTCAAGGGAAACAATTTTAATTTCCCCCGAACTATATACCTCTTCGATAAGAAAAGGTCCTTCCCATCTCGAGAGTAATTTTCCTGCAAAAAATCTGAGACGAGACCTATACAATAGCACTTTTTCACCAACATGAAATTCTCTTTTAATAATTCTCTTATCATGCCATCTTTTAACTTTCTCTTTAAAGAGCTTAGCGTTTTCATATGCTTCACTCCTCCATTCATCTAAAGAACTTAAGTCAAGCAACCTTTTCTCGCCAGGAAGTTTAAAATCTCTATTTAGGTCTTTCACTGTCCAATAAGCTTTGTGTTCTAATTATAAAGGCAAGTGACAAGCTTTTCCATAAACCATTTTATAAGGAGACATGCCCATGGGATTTTTATAAGCAGTTCTATAAGACCATAGAGCATCATTTAATTTCTTAGCCCAATTTTTTCTAGATTTGTTAACAGTCTTTTGCAAGATGGATTTGATTTCTCTATTTTGATAATTCTACTTGCCCACTAGTTCGAGGATGATAGGGTGAAGCAATTCTACGATTAACATCATATTTAGCAAGGGTTTTTCTAAAACCACCATGAATAAAATGAGAACCCCCATCAGTCATTAGATATCTAGGTACACCAAACCTAGGTAAAATAATGTCTTTAAGCATTTTTAATGAGGTTTCACCATCAGCACTTTTAGTAGGTATAGCTTCTACCCATTTAGTAACATAATCAACAGCAACAATAATATGAGTATAGCCTTGTAAAGGAGGGAAAGGACCCATAAAGTCAAAACCCCAACAATCGAACGGTTCAATAACAAGAGAATAATTCATAGATATTTCATTACGTCTAGAAATATTTCCAACCGTTTGACATTGATCACAAGATAAAACAAATTTTATAGCATCTTTAAAGAGAGTAGGCCAATAAAAACCTGATTGTAGAACCTTATGTGCAGTTCTATCTCGAGCGTGATGTCCTCCATAAGCACTACTATGACATTTTCTCAATATCTCTCGTTGTTCATTTTCAGGAAGACATCTTCTCATAATACCATCAACACCTTCTTTATATAAGTGTGGGTCATCCCAAAAATAATGCCTCAAATCATACAAGAATTTTCTTCTTTGCTGAGCTATAAAGGTAGGAGGCAAATACTTGGAAACAATAAAGTTAGCATAATCAGCATACCAGGGAATCTCTTGAGAGCTCACTTTTATTGCAGCTAACTGTTCATTAGGAAAACTATCATTGACACGAAGAGGGTCATCAGGGATATTTTCTAATCTAGACAAATTATCGGCAACAGGATTTTCAGCACCCTTCCTATCCATAATACGTAAATCAAATTCTTGTAAAAGAAGCACCCATCTAATAAGCCTAGGCTTAGCATCTTTCTTTTCCATTAGGTACTTAATAGTAGCATGATAAGTATGAATAGTAACCTTAGAATCGACAATATACTGCCTAAATTTATCACAAGTAAAAACTACAACTAGGATTTTTTTTCAGTGGTAGCATAATTCTTTTGAGCAACATCAAGAGTTTTACTATCATAATGAATAACACTTAACTTCTTATCTATCCGCTGTCCAAGAACAGCACCTATAGCATAATCACTATCATCACACATAATTTTAAACGGTAAATTCCAATCAGGTGGTTGAACAACAGGGGCGGATATTAAAGCCTTCTTAAAAAAATTAAAAGCTTCTCTACAATGTTCATAAAAAAACGAAAGGTACATCCTTTTGAATAAGATTAGTAAGAGGCTTTGATATTTTAGAGAAATCTTTAATAAACCTTCTATAGAAACCCACATGACCAAGAATACTACGAATACCTTTGACATCCTTGGGACAGGGCATTTTCTCAACATCTTCAACTTTAGCTCTATCAACTTCAATACCTCTTTCAGAAATTTTATGTCCAAGAACAATTCCTTCATTAACCATAAAATGGCATTTCTCCCAATTAAGAACAAGATTAGTCTCCTCACATCTCTGCAAAACTTTATCAAGATTCTGCAAACAATTATCAAAAGAAGTTCCATAGATGGAGAAATCATCCATGAAAACTTCCACAATTTCTTCACAAAACCATGAAAGATAGCAGACATGCATCTTTGAAAAGTAGCAGGAGCATTACATAAACCAAAAGGCATACATCTATAAGAATAGGTTCCATAAGGACAAGTGAAAGTTGTTTTCTCTTGATCAAGCTTTTTAACAGCAATTTGAGAGAACCCAGAATAACCATCAAGAAAGAACAAATGAGTTTTCTAAGAAAACATTTCTAACATTTGATCAATAAAAGGCAAATGATAACGATATTTCTTAGTGACTTTGTTAACCTTCCTAAAATTAATGCACATCCTATAACCAACTACTGCTCTTTGAGGAATAAGTTCATTATTTTCATTTGGCACAACAGTCATCCCTCCTTTCTTAGGGACACAATGCACAGGGCTAACCCATCTACTATCAGCAATAGGATAAATAATGCCAGCATCAAGGAGTTTAAATACCTCATTTCTTACCACATCCTTCATCTTAGGATTTAAATGGCGTTGCTGTTCAACAACTGGCTTTGCATCAGGTTCAATATTAATAGCATGCTGACATATAGCAGGAGAAATCCCCTTCAGATCATCAAGAGTATAACCAATAGGACCTCTATGTTTCTTTAATATCCCCAATAATCTCTCCTCTTCTTTTTCAGAAAGTTGAGAACTAATAATGACAGGATATAATTTCTTATCATCAATATGAGCATATTTAAGATTATCACGCAAAGGTTTTAAATCAAAAACAGGATCTTCCTTGGGTGGTAATGTTGTACCCAAGTCTTCCACTGGTAAATTATGTTTCAGCATTGCTGGCTGGTGTAAGAAAATCTCATCAATTTCATTCCTTTCTTCCATAAAGACATCACTTTCGTGGTCTTCCATGTATTGCTGCAAAGGATTGATAGGAGCAAGAGCAATAGCAGCCAATTGTTCAACTTTATAATTCTCATTAGGTAATTCAGATTCACAGGGTGTTTTAGCAAATTTGGAGAAATTAAATTCATAAGATTCTCCGTCAAACTTTGTAAGGATTTTCCCTATTAGCAAGTTGAATAATCACATCAATGTCTTCAAGTTCACAAGAACCGGTTTCATGCAGGATTTCTTTATAAATATCATAAGGAATAGCACTAGAACTAGCACCAATATTACATAAACCATAATAGCAATGATTACCTATCCTAACAGATAGCACAGGAACACTAGGTTTCCTAGATTTACTAGGATGAGGGACAATATTAGAAGCATCTTCACAAAATATAATGTGTCCCTCTTCTACATTTTCAGAAACAAGGTCCTTTACTATTGCTACTGTAGGTTCTATAGTTATTTGTTCCTCCGGTTCCACAAGTTTGCTTGCACTTTTATTAACCACACTAGCTAACATAGAGTGTTCTTTTACCTTAGCATGGAAAGGCATTTTCTCAATATAAGGTTCAGGCACAATAGAATCAACGGTATGAACTTCTATATCTCTAGTGGGAACACAATTAATAGTATCTTTATAAGGTGCATGGTACTTATCCCATTCCTTTTTAGGAATATCAATGTACTTGAGAATCAAGACCATAAACAACACCAACATTATGAAAATCCTTGTATGACATAGAAGTTTTAATGCATTCATAGTCATAATTTATACCTGACTTTCTACCTTTGTCATTCTCCCATACTTCAGTGTTTTCTTGAATACGGTCAAGAAGATCCCATTTAGCTTCATCCTTCATACGTGTAAATGATCCAGAACAAGAAGCATCCAATAAATCATTATCATGAAGAGGAAGCCTTGCATACAAATTATTAATAACAATATTACTGGGGAGCTCATGAATGGGGTATTTGAGCATTGGTAACTTCAATCTCCCCCATGGTTGGGCAATACTTTCTCCGTCATGAGGCCAAAAATTATATATATAATTCCGATCTCTATGGATTTCACTTGGAGGATAGAATTTAGAATAAAAGAGAGGTACAATTTCCTCCCATTCAATAGTCTAGCTATTTTTCAGCAGTTTGAACCATTCAGCGGATCAGCCTGTCAATGAAATAGAGAATAATTTGCTCTTCACTTGGCTAATCGTAATACCTGCACACTTGAAAAACTCGCATAATTCATGTAAAAAGATCAAATGATCACCAGGATGGACATTTCCATCACCTGAATAGCAGTTATCCATAACATGTTTAACAATCTTTATAGGTATTTTATAAGGATCCAAATCATCAGGCGGTGGGTCACTTACTACCCTAGCAGTGATAGCAGTGCCCACAAATAAGGACTCAAAAGGATTTCCAAACATAGTGTAATAAAGTAGTAGACAGTAATAAAAACAGCACTTACAGCAGAAGCTTCCTTTATCAATTCCACTTCCCAATAGCGCTTCACTCCCCGGCAAGCCATAAAATAGTCTTGATGACCCACAAGTATAGGGGGTGTATCGTAGTACGTTCGATAAAAAAGAGTGTCAAACCCAACGAGGAGCACAAGGTGTTGACAAGCAGTTTCGATGAAGGAAATACTGTAAATACTGGAAAACAGATTTGTAGGGGTTTTTTATATTGCAGATAAATAAACTGCGAGTAAATAAAATGCAGTAATAATAATTGCAGCAAGTGTCCCAATCCTTTCTTCAGCGAAGGACAAGCCGGTGAGTTTACTTATGATTAACAAACGTTCTCGAGGACACACTGGAGGTTTCTGTCAAGTGCTTTTGTTCCATGCAGTTGAATAATTTTGGTGTTTTGATAAGTGTTGTGTCGGTGAACCTATGCTAATGTACCGTCCCATCCAATACTAATACATACTTGTGATTATACCCCTTGCAAGCATCCACAACTACAAGAAAGTAATTAAGAAATAAATCTAACCACAGCTTTAAACTCCGGGATCCTACGCTCCCTCGTGTAATTGTTTCCTAAAGGGGGTTTAGGTTTCTGTCACTCCGGCAACCCCACAATTAGTAGCCAAATACACGATGCATTCCCCTAGGCCCATAAATGGTGAAGTATCATGTAGTCGATGTTCCCATGACACCACTAGAAGAACAACACCACAACTTAAATATCAAACATTAAATATTACTCAACATTACTTCACTACTAACAACTTGACTTCTCCCATGTCCTCAAGAACAACACGAACTACTCACAACACATGATATGGATCATGATCAGAGGTGATATAATGGATGATAACAATCTTTTCATAAAGTGCAAACACCGATAAATCTCACAAGCATCAACTACTAACAAGTAATCCACACCGGGAGAGAGATCTAATGCAAAACAACGATAGAGGCCCCTAATTGTTACAGCGGGATGAAGGTGGATGATGAGGGTGATGGTGCTGGTGGTGATGATGATGATGATGATGATGATGATGACGATCTTGATGATGCCCGGAGTGATGACGGTGACGATGGCGGTGATTTCCCCTCTCTGGAGAAAAATTTCCCCGGCAGATTTCTCCCTGCCAGAGAGATTTTCTCTCTCGTGTGTTTTCCGCCAAAGGCGGCGGCGGAAGAATTCTTCGATGATGGAATGAGGCTTAGGGTTTCCTGGGTGACAGGAACGCCAAAAATATCCCCCAGAGGTGGGCCAGGGTGGCCACACCTATAGGTGGCGCGGCCAAGGGGGGGCGCGCCACCCCATGGTGTGGGCCCATGGTGGCCCCCCTCTGGCTCTCCTTCTGGCTGTGTTCTTCCTCTGAACTTTTAGGACACCCCCAGTGTCCCCACTTCTGCTTCTGATCTTCTGAAATATGGTATTCCGACGGTGCTTTTCCGTCAGATTCCTCGTCCCGGTGTTTATTCTCCAAAAATTATAAAACATGCAAAATAAGATAAAATAACATAAGAGATGCATCATAACATGAAATATATCGATGAATAACAGAAAATTATGATATAAAATAGTGATGCAAAATGGACGTATCAGGAAGCTAGTTTTGATGAATATGATATTTTTAGTCCCCCAAGTTTTGAGGAGGAATTTTCTTTGATGATACTTTGCCTCCAATATATGATGATTCTAATGAGTGTGGTATTCTAGTTCCACCTACTATTGAGGAGAAAATTAATTATGATTACAATATGCCTCATATATTTGATGATTATGGTGACGAGAATAATAATGATAGATATTTTGTTAAATTTGCTCCCACTACTATTAATGAGAATGATTATGCTTATGGGGAGAGTGTGATGCCCCGAGATCGGGCACTATGCAGATTTCAGCATTTCTGCCAAAATCCACATAATAACCGATTCCAGGTTGCCACTTGTGATAACATTACAACAGTTCACGAATAATCCACAACAACAACAGAGGAGGTATATACAAGACGACTCAAACGAGTCAGGGATACAACTGATACAATACAAAGATCCAAATAACAGCGGAAGAAACAACATAGTGTCCGACTACGGACAAGATACAAATTGGACTAAGAGTCCTGAAGATAACCGATGGCGTCCAATCCCTGCCTAGGCCAAGCCGGAGGGATTCCCAAGCTAACGTCGTTAGATTTTAAACATGTTGACTGCAATGTGGAATATACAGCCACGAAATGGATTCGTGGGTCAGTACTGTTAAGTACTGGCAAGTGGATAAACCATACTCACAAGATACCAGCGTAACCCATCATCACAAGATACAAATACTTTGGGTAGAACGGAAGTAAGGGATTATTGCAAAGAAGCGGCAGCGGGCTGCACTAACTAACTACAGAGACGCGCTACAACATCCGGCTAAAAGAAAGGGATAAGATAGCGCGACCAAAACCAACTATAACTACTCACCAAACAATACCCATCCAGTGTTACCCCCTACTAAGGAAGCAACCCAAGGAAACTCACACTGTTGATTAAGGTGACATCATTTTTATGGTGGAGGTAATCTATATTACTAGTCAAGTTATTATCGTTAAGTGTAAGTTGTCTGAGTACTTGTTAGCCAGCACTTTCACCAAGTCATCCATAACCGCGGACAACACGGCTTCTCAAGAAGATTAACCCTGCAGGGATGCACCAATTTGGCCGTACACGTAAGAATGACCCGCCAGATGGAAATGCACTTCCACCAAGCGAGGCACTCAACACAACCTAACTCTTCTTCGCATCAAGCCCAAAGAACCACGTGTTGTGCGTGCGCGGCTAATCGAGCCCCCACGAAGAAAAGGGGGACCCTCATAGCACTGGAACACCACGCCGCCCTAAATGTCGACTACAAAAGTTCCACCCTGGCGCCAAGGGTTCGCATCTGCATATGCATGCATCAAATGGAAAGCCCGAACTAAGTGTGGCGATTTGGACGAGATGCGAATCGAATCAGAATTGCGGGGGGCGCCCATACTCGCTTCCCACATGCGGTTAGTGCGCTCATAATGGATCGGAGGACAAGACCCTTTTCCTAATTAAGTTCGACACTAGAAGGCCTCAAAACCACGCCGGGCCTCCTGCCGGTGCCTTATCATCAAATTGTTATTACCCCAAGCATTAACATGTTGTTGATTAAGTTGAAACCCAACTATCAAACTAAACAGGTGATAAGACGGACAGCAAGACTTGAGCGCAAACAACACTAAGCATGCAACTACGACACGAGGGCCAACAAGGTAAACAAACAACAGGTAATAGGAAGTGGAAGGAACGCTATATCATGGTTGCAAGGTAACCATATGATAGGATCGAGACACAAGCATCGAATCGTAAGGCTAGCATAAGTACAACGGAAAGAACCGGTAACAAGTGATGAAAGGCAGCCATAGGTAGCAAGTGAGTATACTTGCCTGAGATCCAGCACGTAGAGGTACATCCGAAGAACTTGTCGTTGCTCACATCATCTCAACGTCCTATCCGCGAAGAAGCAAAGCACTAAAAGAAACAACGGATGCAGCAATTACTACTACGGCAAAAGATCCAGCATGATCCTAAATTATATGCATGACATGGCAAGATGCAACACAGGATGCGACATTAAGCAATTTAATCGGAACCGGAGTCCGGACAAATAATCATTGGTGCAAGTTGTTTATCTAGCCATCATATTAAATGTTGTTTAGCATGGAAAACAATAATTAGGTGATGTAGTCAATGTTAAATGGAATAGGGCATAATTATTTAAATACACCAACACATTCCATATGTTGTTATTTAGTGAACATGCATAACACTACTAAAAATGTAAAATGCAAGGTGCAAACATGAACATGGATGGCATATTAATATTCCTTGTATTTTTCTGGTTGAAAAACATATAAAATTTATCTTATTTGGAGTTAGGGTTTGAAAGTTATAGGCATTTGAATTTGTGGGGTGCATTTTGTAAAGTGCAGGGACTTGGTGGTGAAGAAACAGTGCGTGGAGGGGCCTCTGTGTGAAACAGGGAAAGTGCAGGGGCCTGGGTGCGAAAGTGCCAGATCCAGATCTGGATCTGGACAGTCTCCACCGGGGGCTGAGCCAGCCCCTTCGGCTGACGCGCGGGCCCGAGGGCGCCAGCGAGGCATGGGTGGATCCACGTCAACCACCACGGTCGCTGACCGGTGGGGCCGCTGCGCGCAAGGAATAAACGAAAAAAGGGAGGCCTTTTTGGCCAGAAGGGGGATTCGATCTCGCGCCTCGCGGCGTGCGGGTGGATCTGCTGGCCACTGGGCTGTGCTGCCGGTTGTGATTGACTAGGGGAGCTCGGCCCATATGAGGAGATGTTGCGTGGGTTTCGGACGAAGCTGAATGAACCAAGCTGGGGCTGCACGGGACCGTGACAGGGAACGCAAACCGGCGGCGATCCTGATGCGGCGGCGCTCGATGGCGGCGTTCCAGAGAAAGGGGAGAGAGGGGAACTAGTCCCAGAGAGGAGGGCTCACCGTGGGGCGCTTGGTGGGGGCGGACGGGCTCGAGGAAGACTACGTTGGCGCGATGCAGGCAATGAAACAGGTAGAGGGCGTCGCCGGAAGATCTCGACGGCGTCGTGGCCCTGGTGCCTCCCAGGTCCGGCCGAGGGACGAGGACGAAGAGGGTACTGCCGGGGTTCCATTCCTGCTGCTAGCGCAGCCCGACGGTGAGCGTGGCGGCGGCGCCATGGACTCAAACTTCCGGCCATGGGGCGTTGTTCCTCCGGTTCAGAAAATTCAGAGAGGAGGGAAAATAGAGGAGGAAGAAGAATGGTGGCGGCGGCTGGAGGAGGGAGAGGGAAGAGGGAAAAGCTAGGGTTCCAGGGCGCTCCCTCGGGCGGCTTTAAGGGGGGAAGCAAGGGGGAGCAGGTGGAAGAGGGTGGTGCGCTGCTGCCTTTTCCCTCTGTGCTTGCGTCACGGCAGTACGGAGGTTGAAGGAGCGGGGCAAGCAGGCCGACGGGCTGGCCGTGAGGGCTTCTCCTGGGGTTGTAGGTGGGCCGTTTCGGCCTGCCTTCCCCAGCGAGTTGGCTTGCTTAGGTTTTTTTTCTTTTTATTCTTTTGTTTCTTCTGTTTTTTTTTGTAGAGATAGAATAGGGAAGAAATAGAAGGTTTTAGGGGTGATAAAATTGTGAAAAAGATTTTATTGCACTGAATATTGAAAATGCCCAAGTGCACAAGCTTTTGTTTTTTTTTTTGAAAATTTCAAATATTGGTTTGTGGTTTGACTTTGAATTTGAAACTCAAATTAGGGTTTTAATAAAATGTGATTTATGTAACCAAGCAAATATTAGTTCCAATTCAATTTTATTGAAAACAATTTGAGTTTGAAGCTAAGGTGCATTGTTTGATTTTTAATAGGAATTTGATTTGGAAACATGGGTGCAATGCAAAATGCATGATGCAATGCCATGCAAAAAATAAAAGCAATCAAAATTCTATTTGAGGGAAATCCCCCGGGTGTTACAGCCGACACCACTAACAGGAGATTGCGCCCTCGCAATCCGCCAACGCCAAGAGAGAGGAAGAAGCCGGACTATCGAGTCTTCGGTCACCTTGTTGATCTCCCCGACACCACTAACAAAAACTTCTCTACACCACTAACAAGGAGTTCTTGCTCAGATTGATGACAATGTTCTTCCACCAGGAATCTTCCGATGATCGAACCTATTAGGTTAAAGGCTCAGGAAACGTCCACCCACGTAGGATCCTAAAACTTTTAAAGATAGGTACGAGAGTAGACTCCAAAACAAATGAGATAGAAGAAGAAGTAGAATAGAGGAAAGGAATAAACAAGAATCCTATCGAGAGGTTTCCAAAACAGTTTAGCAGAAATAGTTTTTTTTGACGCTCTAGAAACAACGACCGTTAGCGAGGTTATCCTACAGGCTTTGCGGACCCGTGGCTTCGATAACCATTCGTATCGAAACAACTCTGGGAATCGGAAACCAGGCTCTGATACCATTTGTGACGCCCCGAGATCGGGCACTATGCAGATTTCAGCATTTCCGCCAAAATCCACATAATAACCGATTCCAGGTTGCCACTTGTGATAACATTACAACAGTTCACGAATAATCCACAACAACAACAGAGGAGGTATATACAAGACGACTCAAACGAGTCAGGGATACAACTGATACAATACAAAGATCCAAATAACAGCGGAAGAAACAACATAGTGTCCGACTACGGACAAGATACAAATTGGACTAAGAGTCCTGAAGATAACCGATGGCGTCCAATCCCTGCCCAGGCCAAGCCGGAGGGATTCCCAAGCTAACGTCGTCAGACTTCAAACCTGTTGACTGCAATGTGGAATATGCAGCCACGAAATGGATTCGTGGGTCAGTACTGTTAAGTACTGGCAAGTGGATAAACCATACTCACAAGATACCAGCGTAACCCATCATCACAAGATACAAATACTTTGGGTAGAACGGAAGGAAGGAATTATTGCAAAGAAGCGGCAGCGGGCTGCACTAACTAACTACAGAGACGCGCTACAACATCCGGCTAAAAGAAAGGGATAAGATAGCGCGACCAAAACCAACTATAACTACTCACCAAACAATACCCATCCAGTGTTACCCCCTACTAAGGAAGCAACCCAAGGAAACTCACACTGTTGATTAAGGTGACATCATTTTTATGGTGGAGGTAATCTATATTACTAGTCAAGTTATTATCGTTAAGTGTAAGTTGTCTGAGTACTTGTTAGCCAGCACTTTCACCAAGTCATCCATAACCGCGGACAACACGGCTTCTCGAGAAGATTAACCCTGCAGGGATGCACCAATTTGGCCGTACACGTAAGAATGACCCGCCAGATGGAAATGCACTTCCACCAAGCGAGGCACCCAACACAACCCAACTCTTCTTCGCATCAAGCCCAAAGAACCAGGTGCTGTGCGTGCGCGGCTAATCGAGCCCCACGAAGAAAAGGGGGACCCTCACAGCACTGGAAGACCACGCCGCCCTAAATGCCGACTACAAAAGTTCCACCCTGGCGCCAAGGGTTCGCACCTGCATATGCATGCATCAAATGGAAAGCCCGAACTAAGTGTGGCGATTTGGACGAGATGCGAATCGAATCAGAATTGCGGGGGGCGCCCATACTCGCTTCCCACATGCGGTTAGTGCGCTCATCATGGATCGGAGGACAAGACCCTTTTCCTAATTAAGTTCGACACTAGAAGGCCTCAAAACCACGCCGAGCCTCCTGCCGGTGCCTTATCATCAAATTGTTATTACCCCAAGCATTAACATGTTGTTGATTAAGTTGAAACCCAACTATCAAACTAAACAGGTGATAAGACGGACAGCAAGACTTGAGCGCAAACAACACTAAGCATGCAACTACAACACGAGGGCCAACAAGGTAAACAAACAACAGGTAATAGGAAGTGGAAGGAAGGCTATATCATGGTTGCAAGGTAACCATATGATAGGATCGAGACACAAGCATCGAATCCTAAGGCTAGCATAAGTACAACGGAAAGAATCGGTAACAAGTGATGAAAGGCAGCCATAGGTAGCAAGTGAGTATACTTGCCTGAGATCCAGCACGTAGAGGTACATCCGAAGAACTTGTCGTTGCTCACATCATCTCAACGTCCTATCCGCGAAGAAGCAAAGCACTAAAAGAAACAACGGATGCAGCAATTACTACTACGGCAAAAGATCCAGCATGATCCTAAATTATATGCATGACATGGCAAGATGCAACACAGGATGCGACATTAAGCAATTTAATCGGAACCGGAGTCCGGACAAATAATCATTGGTGCAAGTTGTTTATCTATCCATCATATTAAATGTTGTTTAGCATGGAAAACAATAATTAGGTGATCTAATCGATGTTAAATGGAATAGGGCATAATTATTTAAATACACCAACACATTCCATATGTTGTTATTTAGTGAACATGCATAACACTACTACAAATGTAAAATGCAAGGTGCAAACATGAACATGGATGGCATATTAATATTCCTTGTATTTTTCTGGTTGAAAAACATATAAAATTTATCTTATTTGGAGTTAGGGTTTGAAAGTTATAGGCATTTGAATTTGTGGGGTGCATTTTGTAAAGTGCAGGGACTTGGTGGTGAAGAAACAGTGCGTGGAGGGGCCTCTGTGTGAAACAGGGAAAGTGCAGGGGCCTGGGTGCGAAAGTGCCAGATCCAGATCTGGATCTGGAAATTCTCCACCGGGGGCTGAGCCAGCCCCTGCGGCTGACGCGCGGGCCCGAGGGCGCCAGCGAGGCATGGGTGGATCCACGTCAACCACCACGGTCGCTGGCCGGTGGGGCCGCTGCGCGCGCGGAATAAACGAAAAAAGGGAGGCCATTTTGGCCAGAAGGGGGATTCGATCTCGCGCCTCGCGGCGTGCGGGTGGATCTGCTGGCCACTGGGCTGTGCTGCCGGTTGTGATTGACTAGGGGAGCTCGGCCCATATGAGGAGATGCTGCGCGGGTTTCTGACGAAACTGAATGAACCAAGCTGGGGCTGCACGGGACGGTGACAGGGAACGCAAACCGGCGGCGATCCTGATGCGGCGGCGCTCGATGGCGGCGTTCCAGAGAAAGGGGAGAGAGGGGAACTAGTCCCAGAGAGGAGGGCTCAACGTGGGGCGCTTGGTGGGGGCGGACGGGCTCGAGGAAGACTACGCTAGCGCGATGCAGGCGATGAAACAGGTAGAGGGCGTCGCCGGAAGATCTCGACGGCGTCGTGGCCCTGGTGCCTCCCAGGTCCGGCCGAGGGGACGAGGACGAAGAGGGTACCGCCGGGGTTCCATTCCTGCTGCTAGCGCAGCCCGACGGTGAGCGTGGCGGCGGCGCCATGGACTCAAACTTCCGGCCATGGGGCGTTGTTCCTCCGGTTCAGAAAATTCAGAGAGGAGGAAAATAGAGGAGGAAGAAGAATGGTGGCGGCGGCTGGAGGAGGGAGAGGGAAGATGGAAAAGCTAGGGTTCCAGGGCGCTCCCTCGGGCGGCTTTAAGGGGGAAGCAAGGGGGAGCAGGTGGAAGAGGGTGGTGCGCTGCTGTCTTTTCCCTCCGTGCTTGCGTCACGGCAGTACGGAGGTTGAAGGAGCGGGGCAAGAAGGCCGACGGGCTGGCCGTGAGGGCTTCTCCTGGGGTTGTAGGTGGGCCGTTTCGGCCTGCCTTCCCCAGCGAGTTGGCCTGCTTAGGTTTTTTTCTTTTTATTCTTTTGTTTCTTCTGTTTTTTTTTGTAGAGATAGAATAGGGAAGAAATAGAAGGTTTTAGGAGTGATAAAATTATGAAAAAGATTTTATTGCACTGAACATTGAAAATGCCCAAGTGCACAAGCTTTTGTTTTTTTTTTTTGAAAATTTCAAATATTGGTTTGTGGTTTGACTTTGAATTTGAAACTCAAATTAGGGTTTTAATAAAAGGTGATTTATGTAACCAAGCAAATATTAGTTCCAATTCAATTTTATTGAAAACAATTTGAGTTTGAAGCTAAGGTGCATTGTTTGATTTTTAATAGGAATTTGATTTGGAAACAAGGGTGCAATGCAAAATGCATGATGCAATGCCATGCAAAAAATAAAAGCAATCAATATTCTATTTGAGGGAAATCCCCCGGGTGTTACAGAGAGCAATAATTCTTTTATGCATGTGGCTCATGATAAGAATGTTTTATGTGATAGTTATATTGTTGATTTTATTCATGATTCTACTGAAAGTTATTATGAGGGAGGGAAACATAGTTTTATGCATCTCAACAATATCAAGTTTCCCCTCTTTATGTTGAAATTTTTGAATTTGCACTTATTTTGTCTTCCTATGCTAGCCACTTTCTGCTTTATTGACTTGTTCTTCTACAAGATTATTTTCATAGGAAGTGGGTTAGACTTAATTTTTTTTACATTTTCTTGTTGATGCTCTCTTTTTCTTCAATTCATATTTCTCATGTGAGCATCTTTTTAAATTATCATGCCTAGCTAAAAGGCTTTAAAGACAAGCATTCTTGGGAGATAACCCATGGTTTTATTTTTGCTTTGTTTATCTCTGTTTTGTCTGAGTCAAGGGTTTATATAGTTCTTTAGAAACTCCTTTGTATCTTTATTTTCATATATTAGTAGTTCCAAGTGAAGTTTCTAGTGAAAAGTGGAGTTGGTTATGGATTTCTGCGCAGAAAACAGATTTCTGTTGTCCATCGTAAAAAATCGTATATTTAATAGAAGAATCAAAATGACATGAAACTTTTTGTGCTTATTACTCAGCTAATTCCGAAACTTTTTTGTTCTTTAAGTTTTTTTTTACCAACTTAAGTGCCCCAAAAAAATTCGTCATTACAGATTGTTCTGGTTTTAGCAGATTCTGCCATTTTTCTTGCATTCACTCTTTTACTATGTCGACTGGATTTCTTTGCTTCACGAAACATAAGTGGTTATAGATAATGTTTAGAAGTATCAATATAACTTCTGCCTATACAGAACCCATGATTTTTTTATTGTTGCATTAACCCTCTAATGCGAATTACTCTTTGAGTGTGGTGTGAAGGAAGTTTTCAAGGGTCAAGAGAAGAGGGTGATATAATATGATCAAGAACAGTACAAGGTCAAATCTTGGGGATGCCCCCGTGGTTTATCCCAACAAATTCTAATAAGACTCAAGCGTCTAAGCTTGGGGATGCCCAAGGCATCCCCTTCTTCATCAACAAAGTATCACGCCACTTCAAGTGAAACTATATTTTTATTCGAGCACATCAAATGAATTTTACTTGGAGCATATTTTTTTTCCTTTCTCTAATAAACTTACTTGGAACCTATAATTCTTGTTTGGGAGAGAGACACGCTCCGCTTTCATTGCTTAGAACACTCTAGTTTTCATTCTTATTGTTCTGTGAGTGTTCACCTTTTGCTACTCCATTTAGCTCCTGTTTTTCATGCATCTCTTATTCATATCTTTTAGTTTTAGTAGTTTTGCTAGTACTCTCTTGTTTAATTTCTATATCTCTTGGATAGTTTTTTTTGTTTGGTGTTTGGTAGAAAATGCTACGTGTGGTAGATGGTATAACCAAAAATCTTGCATATTCTTGTAGATCGCTAAACTATTTTTACTTGATTATTTGCTGTTGTTTTGACATATAAATATGCTTAATGGTAAACTTGCTGGTTTAGTAAAATAAAAACAATTAATGGTTGGTCTAAAAGTTTAAAATTGTGCCACACTCAAATAACCATTTGATAGGATAATGGTATATGACTTCCTTTGTTGATAGCAATCGTAATGGCTTTTTGTTACGCGCTACGGTCGGGTTAGCTAACAGTGACTTGTCACTGCCACGAACCCTCTTGGATTTATTTTCATTATGCCTTGTGAGATCATGATTTTATTTGGAATCTTTTAACTTGTGAGCTTGTTGAGATTTTCTGGCACTTCTACCATCCATATTTGCTAGTCTTTTCGGTACTGTGCATTGCTCATTCTCACATTGAGAGTTGGTGCAAACTTTTCCTGTACATCCAAACCCCGTGGGAGAACTTTATTCTTCTACACATAAACCAAGAATGATCTTCCTCAAAACAGCCACCATACCTACCTACCATGGCATTCCATAACCATTCCGAGATATATTATCATACACCATTCATCATCATTATGTTACTTGTCATACTTCATTGTTATTTTGCATACTGCTACACTGGCAGGAGCATTTAGTTTTATTTACATCAGAGATATTTCAGTTTGAGTTATGAGTACTAAAAGTGTGTTGATTCATTGTAAAATAGAGTGTTGCCCCTACCAGTGAGGTTATATATTAAAAAAAAGAGAAAAAAAACCCAAAAAGAAGAGAAAAGGGCAAAAGAGAGATAAGAAAGAGAGAGGGGCGGAACTACTATCATTTAGTCCACACTTGTGCTTTATTTAGCACCAATACTTCAGTTTTGAAAGAGTTTTCATATTATGTCTTGCATAATTATGTGGTGAACTTACATTATAGAACTTGGCTTGTATATTCCAATGATGAGTATCCTCAAAAGTGCTC
Organism: Alopecurus myosuroides; assembly: GCA_028641055.1. Classification (NCBI taxonomy): domain Eukaryota; kingdom Viridiplantae; phylum Streptophyta; class Magnoliopsida; order Poales; family Poaceae; genus Alopecurus; species Alopecurus myosuroides. The sequence goes on from CM054058.1 coordinate 155,060,689, forward strand.
TAGGTATTCGTGAGCAAGCAATTTGGATGCACCTCCACTAGTTCCATTGGAGAGCTTTCATACACTTATAGCTCTATGTGGATTCGTTGTGTGGCAATCACTGCTCCTTGCATAACTTTGATTATAAGACTTCCTCTTGTCTAATGATCACTTTCAGTTGTGTGAGACTTTCTTCCATTGACTTTCCAAAACCTCCATAATGTTCTTTTAGCCATAACATCCTGGTGTTAGGGACCAATACAGAACGCTTGCTTGTTTTGAGTGCATAATTAGTTGAATGATTTTCCTACGTGCATATTGTTATCGCTTGACTTGATCCTAACAGGAGTTGTTGTGAGAGTTCGATCGCTTGACTTGATCCTAACGGTTGATTGTCTTTTAGTAGTGATTCATTGATTTTTTTTACTTTGTTCTTCCTAATGGTTTATACATTATTCTATTTGATATCAACTATAAACCACAGCCTTTGTTCAGTTGATCCTAGTTTACATGCTTTACATTACTATGATGATCAAGTTTATGTTGGTAGCATGTCACCTCAGAAATTATATGTTTTTACCGTTACCTACTCGAGGACAACTACGAACTAAGCTTGGGGATGTTGATACGTCATAAATGCATCCATAATTTCTGATGTTCCATGTTGTTTTCATACTATATGCTACATGTTTCTTATACATTTTATGTCATTTTTATGGATTTTCTGGGACTAACCTATTGACAAGATGCCCCAGAGCTAGTTCTTGCTTTCTGTTGTTTTTAGTTTCAGAAAAGTTGTTCTGGAAATATTCTCGGAACTGGACGATTCAAAAGCCAGGAGTCTTACTATTCCTAGAGGGTCAAGGAAGTCCAAAGGAAATCCGAACGGGGGCCCTGCAGACCCCACACCATGCCTGGGCGCGGGTGCCCCCCTCGCTGCGCCTGGGGGTGGTGTGGGCCCCTCGGGCGCCACCACCATCGCTCTTTCGCCTACATATGCCCCCGATGCATAAACCCTAAGATAATCATCCTTTTCCACGAAAAGTTCCGTAGCTCCGCCGCCGCCATCGACAAGTTTTGGGGGACAGAAATCTCTGTTCCGACACCCTGCTGGGACGGGGAAGTGCCCCCGGAGCCATCTCCGTCAACTCCACCGCCATTTTCATTGCCGTTGCTGTCTCCTATAATGAGGAGGGAGTAGTTCTCCCTCGGAGCTGAGGGATCTACCGGTAGCTATGTGTTTCATCTCTGTCCCCCATGGTGTGATCTTTATGTGATCATGAGCTTTGTAATCTAGTTGAATATGTCGATGTACTCTTCATCTGTTATGCTACTCGAGTGGTTTTATTATCAGATCTCCGTAGACACTTTGATCACAGTGTAAAGGTGACAGTGTGTGCACTGTGTGGTTTAGTATAATATTTCTATCTTGTGTTGGTAATAGTGGTGTTTGTCTAGTACCTTCTAGGGCGCTCATAGTGACAGCGTGGGGTTAACTAGACGTGGGAATGCGACTTTGAGGAGTGCTGTTGCAGCCCTACGCAATGAATTGGTGTTTTTTATTCGACCGGAGAGTGGTTCGGAGTAGCATAGTGAAGAGATGACATTTATGCATTCAATTATGTTATCATTGTTGAGAGTGTTCACTGATGAAAGTATGATCCCTAGGCCTTGTTTCCAAATATTGAAACACCGTTTTCAACCAGTTCTGCTATATGTTTTCTTGCTGCCATTTTTATTTCTCTAATATCATATACCGACATCGATCATTACTTATTGGTGTCAGAAACATATCTCCGAAATCCCGGGAATCCAATGTCCTCCGTAATCTCTCTTGAATATTAATTCTAGCACGTCGAAATTACCCAAATGATACCCGCTTTCCTCCGGACCAACCAATACAAACAACAGACTTTGACGCCTTTAATGTGTGGCCCCTACAAGTTCGATAACTATTAGGCATGATTGAAAATTTATTTTACCAACCAATAATTAACATCAGGACCATGGACGCCTTAACTGCCATTTTTCATTTTGAAGCTGTGAAAAATGACATTTTCTGTGAAGAAAGTACATGAAATATTGTGCAAAATGGCTCCCATTCATTTTTCACGCAGAGTAGTCCCTATTTGATGGGTATTCCCAACACAGTAGGATTTTCCTCCCTTTCTACCTAATTTCGCCCGTTTAACTGATTTTGACCCGATTTATCGAAATCAGTTCAAATTTGAACTAAAAGTGTGTGATAGTTTCCTCTTTATTTTTTGGAAAAATCATTTTAAGGTGCATAAGTGTTGGTTTTATCACAAAAAATCAGTAGTTTTAGAAAATTCCACCCCTTCAAGTGGATGGCCATGCCGACAATTTTGGCAATTTTTTAAAAAACTTCAAATAAAGTTGAAACAAACTCAAAATAAAAATTCCTTCAGCATGGACCCCTCTTATGTATACTAGTTTATAGGAAAAATGATAAACCTAAGATTTGATAAACTTTACCGATAGTTGGCACACAAGAAGGCCTACCGGCTATGAACTTGAATGGGTTTTAGAGCTAAATGGTCCAGTTTTGCCCATTACATATGCATAGTTTGTGATCTAGTGCCCATATTTGACAAGTGGTTGTGTTTAGTGGGGGGAAACAATACTTACAAGTTGGGACTTCAAACTAACTTTTGAAGTGCCATTTTTCATTTTGAAACTGTGAAAAGTGACATTTTTGTGAAGGGAGTACATGAAATATCGTGCAAAATTGCTCCTATTCAATTTTCATGCAGAGTAGTGCCCATTTGATGGGCATACCCAAAACAGTATGATTTTTATCCCTTTCTACCTAATTTCACCCATTTAACTGACTTTAAGCCGATTTATCGAAATCAATTCAAATTTGAACTACAAGTGTGCGATAGCTTCCTCTTTATTTTTTGGAAAAATCATTTTAAATCTATGCATGCAACCATTCATGTGTCTGATGTGTACGGGTCACGGTTTTTTTTTGGAAAAATCATTTTAAATCTATGCATGCAACCAATATAAAACAACCCAGAAGGGGGCAGATCTAAAACATCTCAGCCATCCAACCAGCATCTAACGATACAAACAAGCATGGTCAGTACCAGTAAAACAAACCAGAACTGATAATCCCCTATTATCGACAAAACAGCCCAAAACCACGCGGCGATTGCGTTATCCTCGGAAAGAAGTCCCCAATCCAGCGCAACCGTCTGTAACATCCAAGTATGAAAACATCCCTTAGTGGTTCAATTTCTTGTTTACTTTCAAGCAATGCATCATATCATCATCCTCATATTTATTTCTGTTTGCATTGTTTTCATATGAAATTTAAACTTGAATCAAACCTTGTTTTCACACTTGTCTGTTACAATCTTTCAAACAAAGAATTGCAAAACAAAACCTTTCATTGTTTTCCAAATAATTCATTGATGTTCAACTATTAAATTGTTGCCTCAAATCATTCCTTTGATTCCACCAATTAAATTCAAATCATTTTCAAATTCTCAAATCAGTACCTTTTGGAAACCATAACAACTCACCAAACTTTTCTACCCCCTCTAAATCATTCTAAAACCCTAGGGGTAACCCTATTCTTATACATGTTTTATTAAGGTTTTATTAAACTCAAATCCCTCTATTTTGGATTCAAACACAAACTATAATTTTAAATTTCAATTTTTGAAATCCAAGCTTGCAGGGTGGTTTCTAATTATCTAGAAGGCTTAACCAAATTTTTTCAATTTTTTCTATAAGCAAAACCCTACCTTTTTCTTCCAAAAGCAAACTGCAAAAAAAAAATATATAAACAGAAAAGAATAAAAAGCAGCTAACCTACGCGCGCGCAGCAGAAAACCCAGTCCAGCCCACCTAGCTACGCGCGCGCAGCAGCCCAGCCCGCTATCCTCCACTTACCGGTTCGACGCTGCGCCAAGATTCGTGCCTGCGCTCTCCGTCTTCGTCAAACCGTACGGCGCGCCATCGGAGAGCTCCACGGCGACCCCGCGGCGACCACGGCGGCCACCAGGCGCCAGCCGCGCCTATAAAGCGTGCCCTAGGGCCCCGTACCTACCCTATCGTTCTAGGGTTCCCCCCATCCCATCGCAGCGCCGCCATTCCTCTCCTCGCTGTCGCACCACCTCTCTGCAATTTCTCCCGCCGGCGAGTTTCTGACGAATTCAATGGCGCCGCCACCTCTCTCTCCCATCTAGCCACCCAACCACTGCAACCTCGTCGCCTCTCTACCCTCTCTCTGCTGGACACCAGAAACAGGCAAGTTAACCCTCAGATCGCCGCCGCGATCCTCTTCTTTTCCTCCGGCCACCGTGCCCTGTTTTCTGAATCCGATCTTCTCGTCGGTGTTACAGTACCCCTCCGCTCCAATCGGCTGCTGGAATCGAGCTGCCGCTGCTTCCTCTACGTGACGGACACCGGAGCATACGCAGAGGACCACCAGGAGCTCGCCGCCGTCCACGACTGCCTCCGTCACGCCGCCGTCAGCAGGTCTTCGTCGCGCCTCTGCATCCTGCTACGAACGGTGGTGAGCACCGTCTCCTTCCTCCCTCTGTTGCTCGCGTCCGTGCACGCCCGCGTCCAACCAAACACCCCACAGCAGCGTGCTGGCCGTGGTTCACGCCGGCGAGCAGCGCCACCTTCTCTGTCAGTCGAGCAACGCTCGCTCGTCATGTTTCGTCAGCAAAGTTCAGAGATTCAAATCTGAAGCTTATCCTCCCCGCGCTGCGTATGCTGTCAAACACACGACATCAGCGCAGTGGTGCGAGCCTTTTGCGCGCACAGCGAGCTCGCGGGTTCGAGCCCCGCGGCCGCAAAAACTTTTTGGTATTTTCTCCTCGCACGCGCGGCCCACCTGGCAGTGGCCCCCCTTGCCACGCCAGCGCGCGTTAGCCACGCTGGCCTTGGGCCCGGCCTGTCAGCGTGTGTGTGTAGGCCCTGCACGGTAACAAACCGTTTTAATCGAATCTGTTTTTCTTTTAAAAAAAAGCAGAATAATGAATAAACTTTAAAATTCCATATCTTTCATTTGATAAATCCAACAAATGCAAACTTTATATGTTTTCATATCCAAATTTCATAATCTTTCCAAAGGTGCAATTTGTGTTCTGTTTTGAGTTTTCAAAAATCATTTAAATTTCAAATTTGAATAATTCAAATGCAAATTGAAATAATTCATAACTAATTCATACTGTTTTCAAATAATCCAAATAAAATATGTTTTTCACACCTTTTTGAATACTCTATTCAAATATAAATTTTGTTTTCTGGTTTGAACAATTTAAATTGCCTAAAAAATTTAAATCTTGTTTAATTCAATTAAAAATTGTTTAAAATTGTTTAATTCATAATTAAATAATCCTAAGTCCAATTTCAAATTGTGAAACATGTAATCCAACTAAAATTTGATAAACTTTTCAAATATAAAATTTGTAAATTGTTTTGCACACCCTAACTTGATGAAAACAATAATTGTTTGGTGTACCATGTTTAAGTAACAAAATTCCAAACTTAATAAATGCTTTTCTAAATTGTTAACTATCATTCCAATTGCATTTAATTTTGTTATCTTATTGTTCCTCATCATGCATGCATCATACTAAGTCACTTACACATGATGCTTAGTGATAGAACAATTAATTCAACTCTAAAGCATGGGCTTCCATATGCAACCTTTGCATATGGAATCCATTTAAACTTGTGTCTCATATCAACTAGTTTAGTTTGGTGCATCTATTAAACGTGACATGCATCATCCAATGTTTGTGCACCTATGCCATGTATTGATTGCCCGTCTTCCTTCGTTGTTGTTTTTGCTTCTTCTCGATTAGACGACGACGTTGATACCGACGAGCCTTACGACACCACTACTCAGGACCTAGCCCAGTACGAGGCTGAGCTGCCAGGCAAGTTATCACTCACATGAATCATCGAGTTCCTTTCCACACTTGTTGTCGATACTATCCTTTTGTCTACTACTGCTAGCTCTATGTATCGTTGCTTGTTCTCCGAACCTATCACATGATAACCTGAACCAATGATATTGCCTCACCTCCATACCTACAGCCTTTGCTTGTGCCTTAGTATTATCTAGCATGCTTAGGGTTGCTTTTACTCGAGTCTGTTGTCGGTTACTACTGTTGCTATCTTATTATCTTGTACCGGGGCTCGTTGTTAATCAATCAATCCTGTTAATTGCTAATGGTAATAATAATTTGATGATAAGGCACCGGCAGGAGGCCCATGAGTGGTTTTGGAGCCTGCTAGTGTCGACCCTAATAGGAAAAGGGTCTTGTCTACTGATCCATGATGAGCGCACTACCCGCATTTGGGAAGCGAGTATGGGCGCCCCCCTCAACTTGACCTGATTCGCATCTCGTCCAAATCATCTCATTTAGTTCGTGCTTTCTATTTGCCGCATGTATGTTTTTGCGAGCCCAGCGCAGGGTGGAACTTTTGTAGTCGGCATATAGGGGGACACGTTCTTAGAGTGCTATGAGGGTCCATTTTCTTCTGGGCTCGATTAGCCGTGCGCCCAAGGTGCTTTGGGCTTGATGCGAAGAATGGTTGGTTGTGTAGAGTACCCCGCTTGGTGGAAGTGCATTTCCATCTGGCGGGTTATTCTTGAGTGTACGGCCAAATTGGTGCAACCCTGCAGGGATAATCTTCTCGAGAAGCCGTGTTTTCCGCGGTTATGGATTACTTGGTGAAAGTACTGGCTAACAAGTACTCAGGACAACTTCAACATAACTATCAACCATGTTTCACCCAATGATTAATAACTTGACTAGTAATAGGTTATTCACACAATAACTTGATTCACCTTATCACAACTGTGTGAGTTATCCTCGGATTGCTTCTTTGGATAAGGGGCGAGATCCAGGATGGGTTTGGTTGAAGTTATCTTTCAGTTGGTTACAATCCTCGATCTTATCTATTCTGTTAGCCGGAACTTGTAGTTATCTTCTGTAGTTGTTTAGAGCAGCCAGCAGCAACTTTCATATCACCCCTTCCTTCCGTTGATCCCAAGCATCAATGCTTGTGTTGACGGGTAACTTTTTGATGAACTGTGAGTCTTGCTTGCCAGTACTTGGATGTACTGACCCCGTTGGGGCTGTGGTTTACGCAGAGTACGACTACGACTACGATGCTTCCCAGGATGGCTACTTTGTGGAGTTCGACGAGTCTGCAGACGAGTAGTTAGCTGGACCTCGGGCAGGATCCAGAACCTACGTGGATGGGCTTCGTCTTATTTATTTTCTCCGGCTTCTTAAGCCATGGATTTGTCTGTACTCAGACCCCTTTGATTGCTTCCGCTGTTGTAATGAATGATATGCTGGGACATGTGTCCTCTGGATGACTGTATTCGATATTTCTGCCTTAGTGAAGGCCAGTTGCACTTATTTCATTCTTTTGTGTCTTAGAGACAGTTTGTGTTATCATTTCGTTCAAAGCTGTTGACGTACAGTGCGTGTTTGAATATGAAGTACGTCGACAGTAGTGCCTTAGGTTCCTAGCGGATAGTTTACTTCGACGGTGGAAGCAGGGCTTGTGTTGTCGCGCATAAGCGCAGGCCTACCAGGAAGCTGGGACGTGGGAGCAGTTATGCCCCATAATCCAAGCACCTGACTTCCAGTTCGTGCGATGAGTATCCTCTAGAAACCTTGGGTGCGACACCGTCCGCCGCCGCCACCCCACCCCTCCGCACCCCACAGCGCCGCCGCCCGACACCAGCGCGTCATCGTCGCATTCTGACTTCGCGGCCCACCAGAGCGTCGCTGCCCATCGCCGCCGCCGCGCCCCACAACGCTGTCGCCCGACACCAGGGCGATGTCGTTGCCGCCGCCATTCACCGCCGCTATTGTCGTCGTCGCGTTCACCGCCTCTTCCTTCGTTGCCGCTCTTCACCATGGCCTCCGTCGTCGCGTTCACCACGGTTGTCGCCGCCGCCCTTCACCGGCTCCCACCAGCGTCTCCATCGCCGCCCTGCTCCTCGGTGGCTGACCTACACTTGTCTCCCTACACCAGTCGTTCGTACTGCTCCTCCAAAGCGATGGACATTTGAAGGTATCTGTGCATTTTGGCCGCACTTCTACAAATTTCACCTATAATAACAGGATGCACTAAAAAGGCAATAGAGATAGCTTTATTCACAGGCACAAGATGAGTTTACAATGTCAGTTTGGAGTAGAGGCAGAATAGCATCAGGAACATCGATATGAGCTGATGATGTGGTGAATTTCCTTAGGCTTTTCTTGAGGCTTCTGGCGGAATTTGGGGCGGTGTCCGGGCAGCAAACCAACCTGGAAAATGCTCGGCGGACTTGATTTGTTGTGGAGAGGCTAATTCTGGCATGGTGGCGCAAGTGCTGTAATGCCCTATATTACCTTTCCCGATACACTACCTAGGCCTCCCACTCTCACTTAGGAGGCTAACGGCAGCTCAGATCCAGTAGTTGATGGACAACGTGGCAGGTCACTTGTCGAGGTGGAGGGAAAACCTGTCGAACAAAGGGGGACGGCGAGAGTTGGTCAAGACCACTCTCTCGGCTATATGTGTCTTTGCCATGATCTCTTTCGACTTGCCGGCCGAGACCATCCTGGCAATCGAGAAGATCTTGAGGTGTTTCATGTGGAAAGGGCGCAAGGACGCTCGTGGAGGCCATTGTTTGGTGGCTTGCGAGAGAGTGCGCACACCAAAACACCTTGGGGTGCTCGGGATCCCCAACCTACGCATGATGAACCATGCCCTTAGAGCTCACTGGCTTTGGCTTAGCAGGACGGATCCGTCCAAGCCGTGGAGGGAATTCAAACATTCAGATTCCCAGGGCAGTGACCTAGCTGTTTAAGGCAGCCACCTTCTTGGTGCTACGAGATGGAGCGATCATGTTTTTCTAGAAAGATAAGTGGATGTGCGAGGGAAGGGTGGAAGACCTAGCCCCCAATCTGATTAGGAAGGTGCCGAAGCAAGCACGGGATACCCGCATTGTGAGAGAAGGCTTAGTCGGGGGATGGCTCAAGGACGTCCCACAAGATTTGGACGCGGTCGAGTTGCACTAGCTCCTTCGGCTTGCAGACCGCGTGGAGGGCACTATGCTAACAGAAGGGATAGAAGATGAGTTCAGATGGACTCTAGAGGCTAACCACAGTTACTTGGCTCGCTAGGCCTACCGTGAGCTCTTTTGGGGTAGGGTGGAGTTTGCGGGGATCCGGCAGATTTGGTTGTTGCGGGCCCCTAATAAATGCAAGGTCTTCATGTGGCTTTATGTAAGGAACAGATGTTGGATAGCGGATCGACTCAACATGAGAGGAATGCCTCATCCCTCTCCTTGTCAACGTTGTGGCCAACATGAAGAGGACTTCGACTACCTGCTGCTGGGATGTGTTGTGTCTAGGGAGGTGTGGACGGGGTTCCTCAACTTGTGGGGCCTTGCGGATGCAATTCCTTCCCCGGACGATCACTTTACATATTGGCTACCAGCCAGGACGGCTGGCGGGCATGACATGAAAGACATGTGGACATCAATCATCCTGATTCCATGGGGTTTGTAGAGGCACCGCAACGGTGTAGTGTTCGAGGGTCTCTCGTCGCTTGTGGCTAGAGATTTCCGGTTGATTGCAGACAAGGCCAACCTATGGCGGTCTGCATGACTATTTAGGGCTTCTTTCGATCACAGGATTACAAAACAGAGGAACCGAGAAAACATAGCAGTTTGACAGGATTGTAGGTGCAAAACATAGGATTACAAAACAGAGGAAAACTGTCCAAATAGTCATTTGGATAGAACCACAGGAAATTTGTCTCGATCCTACACGAATGGGTGTAAAAAAGAGGTTAGCGTGGATGTTGAAATTCCTATGGAATTGGGGGTGTAGGAATACAATCCAGAGGAATTTTGTAAGTGTCATTCCTTTGATCCAAAGGCATTCCTTTGGAAAGAATCCTATGGATTGGAATCCTCCAAAATTCCTTTGAAAATGCTTCAATCCAAAGAGGCCCTTAGAGGTAGCATGAGGTTGGTGGATAGGTGAAGGGTTGACGAGTGATCCTTTTATTTTTTTTTGTAGGTTGCGTCCATGGCGTCTGTGCCAAACCCATTATAATCGGCCTCTCGACCTCTTCTTCTTGAAACATATGTGTCCTAGGATGTTCCTTGCAAAAAAAGAGTAGCGAGCCATGCAACCAAACAGATCGTTTTCTTCCAAGTAGAGGTCTCCGACAGGGAGACCCTATCTCCCCGTATTTTGTTTCTCTTCTGTGTCGAAGGCTTCTCTGCCCTCCTTCGGCGTGCAAAAGTGGAGAGATACGTAGCGAGCGTGCAGTTTGGGAAGGATGGCCCAACTATCACACATCTGCTATTCGTAGATGATAGTGTGGTCTTTCTTGAGGCCAGTCAATCTAGTATGCAAGCTCTAAGGACCATCTTACAAGCTTATGAGGAGTGCTTTGACCAGCGAGTTAATCTGCAGAAATCTTCTATTTATTTTGGCAAGAGATGCTCCCAAGATGACAAAGGCCAGCTGAAGGGTATAGTTGGGGTAGAGTGCGAAGCTCTATCTGAGAAGTACCTAGGCCTGCCGATGGTGGTGGGTCGGTCAAAGGACGGTGCCTTTAGGCACATACTAGACCGCTCTTTGTCCAAGGTCCATGGCTGGAAGGGACATGACCTATCCATGGAAGGGAATGAAACTTTGATCAAGTCTGTCCTACAGGCGGTGCCCACTTATCCTATGGGTTGTTTCAGGCTAACAGACAAGATGTGTGCCACTCTGACGTCGGTCTCTTCACGCTTCTGGTGGGGAGCAGCTGATGGTAAAAACAAAGTTCATTGGATTAGCTGGGACAAAATGAGTGTGCCAAAAAGGAGAGGGGGTATGGGCTTTAGAAATTATGTTGCGTTTAATCAAGCATTGCTTGCTAAGCAAGCGTGGAGGGTGATCACTACCCCGGATTCACTGTGTTCCCGTGTGCTACGAGCAAGATACTTCAAAGGAGGGGACTTTTTGACGATAAACTGTCCTAAATCAGCATCATTTGCCTGGAGGAGCATCTTGCATGGTAGGGAACTATTGAAGGAAGGGCTGATTTGGAGAATAGGGGATGGGAGTAAGACTAATGTGTGGACGGATAATTGGATTACACGGTCGGGGCTTCAACGCCCACTGGGACTCAACCCCGACATGGAGGTGAACACGGTTGATGAGCTGGTTGATCCTCTCAGGAGGGGATGGAATGTAGAAAAGTTGAGAGGGTTGTTTTTTGAGGGCGATGTAGCTCACATCCTTTGAACACCCATAGGCAGAGCTGGAACATAAGACTACCTAGCATGGGATTACACCAAAAACGGGGTTTATTCGGTGAGGTCGGCGTACCACCTCAAAATGCAAATCAATCAGCGATCCCTAGATCAACCTGGCTCCTCACGATCAGTCCAAGAGCACCAAGGGTGGCTGGCACTATGGTCAACCAGCATACCAGGCAAGGCAAAAATTCATATGTGGAGGCTAATCAAGAACGGCTTGGCGGTGGGAGAAGAGTTGCAAAGGAGGAATATAAAAGAAGGCGTGCGGTGTGTGGCATGCAACCGCGATGAATCGCTCCTCCACCGAATCTGGAGGTGTCCACATTCGACTGCTGCTTGGGACTCAATCAGAGCCAGTACGGAACTGCAGCTATCATGCCCCGACAACTCGGTCAGGTGCTATCGAGACCTACGGGTTTGGCTCCTGGAGTGGCTATGCAGCGTGGATGACCATCAGAGAGCGATGGGTATCATGCTCCTATACTAGCTCCGATTATCTCGGAATGAGGTCCGGGACGATGGACCTCTTGAGGATCCACGCGACATCGCTAGCAAGGCTGCGTTCCTCACAGTTGAATGGGCTGGACTAGCACCTAGCAGAACTGGGGCTGGGAGTTCGATGGCGGAGCACTGGCACCCCCCGATTGCGGACTGGAGCAAAGTCAATGCTGATGGAGCCTTCTTCTCTGACTTGGGACATGGAGGATGTGGCGTGGTGCTTAGGAACCACCGCGGCGATTTCGATGCTGGAGACTGCCGTTTTTTCTCTTCTATTCCTGATGCTGAGAGGGTGGAACTTCTTGCATGCAAACCTGCTCTGGAGCTGGCCAAGGAATAGCAACTGATGAAGATATGTTTGGAGACGGACCGCTGAGTACGGTCGCGAAGTTAAACCGGGGTGACAAGGACATATCCGTTCATGGTCCTTTAGTTGAGGAGATAAAAGTGCTACCGAACGAATTCGGTCAAGCATGTGAGACGCTCCTGTAATAGTGTAGCACATGTTCTAGCTAAGTTTGGTTGCGAGAACAAAATTTGTAACACCTGGTTGGGCTCACCACCAGCGATGATTGTAGGCTTGTTGGCGTCGGATCTTACTTAATGGAATGCATTGGTTAAATCTAAAAAAAAAAAACAGATCTTTTTATCCCCGCACTCTCTGGTGGAGCCCTCACATGCAAGCAAACACGCCCAAGTGAAGGACGGAATTTCTGTAGCTGATTTTGCAGCACAGGACTGCGCGGATGGTGATGCGGATGAAACACCCAACGAGCCAAAACGCTTCTTCAAGAAATAACAAATCTCCGGTACGCCGCGGCGGGCACCGAGCGAAACGCGCGCCACGGAGGAAGAAATCATGCATGGGCGGTCGAGCCCAAACCCGTGGCGTGCTGCTTGACAGGCGAGCCAATGCGTCCGGTGGGAACAAGTAGGCCGCGACAAGAGCTTCTGGCGCTCCCTCCTAGGGCCGGGGTAGCACGCATCACGCATCACGCTATCGGCCATGGGAGGGACTACCTGAGAACCTTCTTTGTTTTGTTTATTCATCGTGGGGAAAATGGTTTGACATTGGGCCCCGAACGTTGGAGCGACACACTGACACTCGCAGTGTTTAATTCCATTTTTCTAAAGCTGCTTGTTTATGGCCTTTATCCTGAGAACTTCTGACGCTTTGTCCCTGCGCGGCAGTGAGGTCTGCGGGAGTCTGACATTTTGATGACGAGCGAAGGTTGAGAGGCACACGAGTCACGGACTGTGAATCCGTGACCGTTCTTTGACAGCAGAACTTGTACTGACAGTTAATCATCTGATTGGGAAACTTGTATAATTGGATTGTTGACTTGCCGCTCCACAAGATTTTATTTTGCACGGACATAGCGCCAAATTGCTGCTTAGGTGGTACAGTTTCCGCAGTAGTTGATTGCACCGTAGCAGCGATATGCGACATGATTCAGAAAAATAGGACATGATTCCGATGATTCAGAGCCCATCAAATGGAAAATTGGACGTGGGACTCGTCTCTATTGTCATTTGTCACGAGTGGGATAGAAAGAAAAAAAAAATGTATGGATCGAGAAAGGAGTACTCATCATCACAAGTTCGCTGCCAGAGCTTCAGTGCTTGACATTGATCTCTCACCCCCACCGGAAGAGAATAAGCACTTGTAGGCCAGTGCAATGCGCTCTTTTTCTTTCTGGATAAATAGAAAATACGTGTTTCATGTCCAGTATTCCTGCTACGAGTATCATTTGCGTTTCTCTGAATAAAGCTCAAGCCGGAGTACTCAACTCATCTCTACTGCGTGCAACAGCAAAAGCGTGAAGAGGGCGCGCGGGGCGGGGCCAGGAGCGTGTAGGCATCACGCCGATCCGTCCTCTTCATTGTTCGCACGCTTTCCCCTTCAACGCACCGTTGCAGCTCCCGCCCGTTCCATTCCATATCTCCCCTGTCTACAAAGTAAACTCCCCCTCCTCCTGCTCGGAACCCAACGGTCACTCTTCCCCATCGACCAGCCAACCAGCCACGGGAATGCATAACCACTCCTACATTGGTCCCCCCATACTATCCAGACCATTTATTTGGTCAATTTGTTGGAGATTCGTGCTACATTTTTTGCCAGAAAACCCTCCCACCTCACAAACTATTTTTGCACAACGCACCTTATGTTTTTAGCTTTTATCAGCCACGTGTTCCCCCTGTTGTACTGTGGGCTTTATTTTTTCCCAGTTTTTTCCACAAATAATTGCAACCAGATTAAGCATATTCAACTATATTACATATATATATTTATCTATATATAATAATCAACCAAGTTTCATATAAGATTTTTTCACAGAAAAATTAAATAAGTTTAAACATGTTGAAATGTTTTCAATATTCAACAAGTTTGACCTCAATATTTTCACAGAATTTTTTATCCATGAATATTAAAAAATATTCATATCAGTTCCATACTTTTTTTTTATGTAAGAATTTTCACAGAAATTCAACCTGTTCCACATAAATTTTTTCCAGGAAATTAAACTATATTACATATAACTTTTATCTCTGAAAAAATAATCAAGAAAATGTGTATAAGTTTCATACAAGATTTTTATATAAGATTTTCACTGGAATTTCAACGAGTTTTATACATGTTCAAATATTCCCTGTGATTTATAATCAACAAAAATTCATATAATTTTTTTCAGATACAAATTTTCACAGAAATATTCCATACTTGCAGAAGAACTGATTCACACAAATCACACATATCTACACTAGATTTAGATAAGATTCAGAGAGGAACAAATTCATACATCTAGTAAATAAAAAAGATCTGTACAAGATTCATACTTAATCCACTCAAAAACACAATTTTCCATTCGATTTCCAGCACGGCCATCCACGGATTCATACAAGATCCAACACAAAACAAATGCATATAAGATCCAATATGATTATACTATATCATGTAAGATTCATACAACAATCATACATGTTTCTTTTCTGTTTTTCATCACAGATCCCATGATTCATTCATTGACCACATTATTTACAAAAAAAAAAATGTAAGAACAAAAAAACAAAGTAAGAACAAAGAATACTGACGGTTCGTGGCACTCACAGAAGGGAAACTAAAATTGCTTCTACATTTTGAGAATCATCACTGGAATTTTGTAACCAAAATTTCGGAATATGTACAGAGATCTAAAAAAAAATCCAGACAAGATTCATAACATGTTTATATGCATACAGGTTTGATAACTTGTTCACGGTTGTGCAGATCCAGACCAAAAAAAAACAAACCAACAAAACAAAACGATGTCCACGGTTGTGCACAGATCTGGAAACCAAAAAAAAATCCAACCATGGCACAGCTCGACCAGATCAATGGCCGGAGGCTAGGCATGTTGGATAGCACGGATCAGGTGCCTCCATGCCCAGATCCGTCGACCAGAAGGGTAAAGGGGCAGGCGTCCTCCATGGTCGTCGTGGCTCATGACGGGGACGGCAGGAGGTCGGGGCAGAGGTCGACGAGAGCGGAGGGCCGCAGGTCCGTGCGCCGGCCGCCGATCCGCGTCGTGCGCCTGGCCGCCGTGCGCCCGGCCGCGTCGCGCGCGCCTGGCCGCCGGTCCGTGCGCCCGGCCGCGTCGCGGTGGAGGAGGCGCGCCCGGCCGCGTCGCGCGCGCCTGGCCGCCGGTCCGTGCCGCCGGTCGTCGTCGTCACCGTGGTTGCAAGCCTCCATAGGTCGGCCGGCCGCCTGCTCCTCCAGATCCGCCCGCCCGTCGTCGTCGTCACCGTGGAGCGCGGGAGGAGACGGGTCCCGCCCGCCCGCTCCTGCAGGTCTCCGGTGGAGGGAGGTCGCGAGCAGCGCTCGGAGGAGAAGGGAGGTAGGTCGGGCGCAGAGGGCGAGGGCCCGGCGGCGCTGGGAGGAGGATGGTGCGAGGGGGGTTAGGGTTTGGTGGGACGGTGGGGACTGGGGACTGATGGTTTTGCTAGTTATCATCGACTGAGGACTACGGGTTGATTCTGAAATATGCTGAGGGCTTAAATGAAAATGTATCCTCAGACTTTGACCAGGCGACTTTTCTCGAATCGGACGGTCCAGATAGTAGGGGGGGACCAATGTACTTGTGGGAAATCCGCACTCCAACCAGCCACCCACTTTCTTAAGCCTTCCACTGTCACATCTTCGCCCCCTCCCATTGCGCCACAACCGAGACCAAAACGCCAAATTCCGCACGCGCGCGCGCCCATTTCTCTCCCCGAGCCCGTCTCGATCGCCGCGTGCGGAGCTGAACCCGGTCGCCGGCCGAGGAACGGAGCCGCAACGACGTGCACCCGCACGGTCCACCACGCCCATCGAAAGCACGCGCACGTACGTACGGGAGATCGATCGGTGGACCTGTCACTTCGTGCGCGCGGCCGGCTGCTGGGTACGTTCGGCGGGAATGGGGAGAGCAGGGGAGGAGAGAGGGGCCGGGAGCGACGCCTTCACGGACTCCGCCGACGGGAGCAGCTCCAGCTCCGACGCCGCCTCCACCGACGACTACTGGCCCCTCGTCGCGCCCAAGAACACGCCGGCCTGCCGCGTCCCCGCCGACACCGAGCTGGTCGACGGGAAGCTGCACACGCAGAAGCGCAGAGCTGGCCCAGGTAACCGGCACCGATCGACGAATCTTTGGTTTCCGTCGTCGTCTTCTCACTTGTCAGTGTGTGTAACAGTGAACGCGCATGTGTGCATGCAGAGATGGAGATGATGAAGGAGCGGTTCGCGAAGCTGCTGCTCGGCGAGGACATGTCCGGGAGCGGCAAGGGCGTCTGCACCGCGCTCGCCACCTCCAACGCCATCACCAACCTCTGCGGTCAGGATTATAACTTAATTAATTCCGCTACTGCTTCTTTTCTCGGCGATTCAGCAGCCTTCTTGTTAACGAGAATTTTGTTTCTTCCGCGCGCCGCTGTGCAGCCACCATCTTCGGCCAGCTGTGGAGGCTGGAGCCGCTCGCGCCGGAGAAGGCGGCCATGTGGCGGAGAGAGATGGAGTGGCTGCTCTGCGTCAGCGACCACATCGTCGAACTCGTCCCCACCTGGCAGTCATTCCCCGACGGAGCCAAGCTCGAGGTACCGTACCAAATTTCAACCGTAGCGTTCACAGATGCAATTCCCAGCCGCCATCTATCAAAAGCCTACCACGTACAGTAGCATTCACGTCTTCGAGCCCTTTATAATATGAGCACGGATGCAAGGTAGATCGGTCGAGCTGTAGGCCGGCTCGATTCACGGGCCGAAAGTTCCAACGCTGGATCAAGTTGTCTTTGCCCGTCCTGCGAAGCGTAATGTACATCTGATTATTGAACACCGCCACAGCACCGGAACTCTATATAATGGGACTTTAGTTGCACATGGACCACTGGAAATCGCTGCTACTCCTCCTATTAAGCACGCATTTAGACCTATAAACAAGGAGGGAAATGTTAGGTCCGTTGATGATTTTCTGATTTGTTGCCGACTGCACGTGCTGTCTTAATTACAACACTACAGATGGTCGCAGTGTAATTATAATCGACCATCTTCTCAATATCTTGTAAAGCTTCTCTGTCAACAAAATATTTTTAAAGCGATCTGAAAATGATGTAAAGTAATAGTACTACGAGTTATGCAGGAGTAGTACACACACAGAGCTGCCAGCAATTCTGCAACGGTAACTAAGCAGATAAACAATAGTATAAACATGTGTGAACATTGCAAGAGGTAAATCCTAACCAGTGAGGCTGGTAGTGCACTAGTAGTACTAGTTACTGAAACCAAATCGCCAGTGCATATTGTGCGCTGACGAATGATTGCATCTCCTTAGTTTAGTAGGTAAGCCAATGTAATGGGCCGATTGAAAAAACTAGCCCGATATCCTGCTAGGAGTAATGATGCAATTGCTCTTTCACAGAGTGGATCATCGTGTTCCTAAGAAATAGTAATGACTGCCAACTGGTTTTACAGCACAACAGTGGTGACGCATTGGAAAAAAAAAATCTGCCTTCACCTCCCTGTAACTGACTTTGGATAGCACTATGTTTCAGATCATGACGAGCAGGCCACGGTCTGATTTATACATCAATCTGCCAGCACTTCGCAAGCTAGACCATATGCTCCTTGTGAGTTTTCGAAACTCTGATTTTACTGCAGAAGTAATCTTTAAGGAAAAAACCCAGCAACTTCTCATAATAGCAACTCTTTTGACAGGAAATCTTGGACAGCTTCAGAGACCCAGAATTCTGGTACGTCGACCAGGGGATTTGCGCGCCGGAATGCGATGGCTCCGCCTCGTTCCGGGCTGCTTTCAGCCGCCGTGATGACAAATGGTGGCTACCGGTGCCTCGTGTGCCACCAGGGGGCCTCCGCGACAAGACGAGGACGCAGTTGCAGCACAAGCGCGACTGTGCGAGCCAAATCCTGAAGGCTGCCATGGCCATCAACAGCAATTCTTTAGCTGAGATGGATGTCCCTGAATCGTACCTCGAATCTCTGCCAAAGGTATACCACGATCTAGCTCAGTGTGAAATGTTCAGTAATGTCTCTTGAACTCAGCTTGTACTGACCACTTTGGATGCTAGAACGGAAGAGCGACTCTGGGGGACAACATACACCGCTACATAACCGCCGATCAGTTCTCCCCTGAGTGCCTTCTCGACAGCCTAGACCTTTCGACGGAGTACCAAGCCCTGGAAATCGCCAGCCGTGTCGAGGCATCGGTCTACGTGTGGCGCCGGAAGGTTGCCACGAAGCCGGTGAACGGCTTAGGCCGAACAGTCAGCGCGAGATCATCTTGGGGCATGATGAAAGACATGATGATAGATACAGAGAAAAGAGAGCTGTTCGCAGAGCGAGCGGAGGGCCTGCTGATATGCCTGAAGCAGAGGTTTCCTGCTCTGACGCAGACAAGCCTGGACATGAGCAAAATTCAGTACAACAAGGTTTGTGCAAGTGCCCTTCACTCTACCCATTTACAGGCTGGTAACTGAAAACTCACCCTTACTGATCGGTGAACAATTTTCAGGATGTAGGGAAGTCAATCCTGGAGAGCTACTCAAGGGTCCTAGAGAGTCTGGCTTCCAACATCATCGCCCGCATCGATGATCTACTCAACATCGACGAGCTGAACATGCACTCGGAACAATTTTCAAGAGGTGATGCAGATCTCAAGATTGCTTGCAGCAAGGCCGTGGTTCCACCCTACCAACAGGTGCCTGCCTCAGGCACACCGTTCGTGACGGCGTACGCCACTCCTAGCTTCTCGCCGGGGCGGCTGTCGAGCCCGTCTAAGAAGGAGAGGACCTCGCTTTCTGCAGGCAGACGGTGTCAAGGCAGCAACAGGGGCGCTGCGGCGAAGAGAGCCTTGACGGATCATCCTGGCGCAGAGGTCAAGGGGATGATCATCGTGAACCGAAGTACGATGATCGATGTCTCAACGACTACGGATCTGTAGAGCTAGGTTACTCCTAAAATTTCCCCAAGGACCAGCCTACCAGTCTCTGTGTATAATTGTGTCCTTTATGCGTGCTGAAGTTCTCTTGGTGCTAAGCTATCTTCTATGTAATGCTTGCCCTGGAAAGAAAAGTAAGAAAAAAAGAAGTATGTGTGCTGCTGTTTGCAGACCTGGTGATCAAATAAATCACAACCGAGAGTTCAGTTTGCTTGGTAAATCAGCAGGAGTTAGCTGCGCTAGTTGTGGCTTAGTATCAGAAAAGTTAAAAGTTAAAACCTGCAGGTTCTACTGCTGTTTCAAGTACCAGAAGAACAGAAAAGGCAGTGTGGCTTCGATCTCGCGTTTTCGAGAACTCCAGCCAGGGTTTTCTGCCGCCGACATGCCCGTAATGATTGTGAACCGACAAAGGAGCCGAGTCTTTCCATCGCAATACCATACGTGGCTGATATCCAGACACTGCAAGCAGACCATCAGCTTAGTGGAGTGCAGTAGGTAATGCTCTAAATGGAGCTAGGGAGAGCTCAGTGCATGGCATGCGCGCGGCGAAAAGAGAAGGGAATGGAACGGCAGTGCATCCTCCACTTCGGGCCTTTCACACCAAGACCCAGGCAAAATCTTTCAAGCAGCCATCGATGGCCTCCATCCACGCTCCACGCCGGAGAGCTGTATATATACCCCTTACGAGGCGTCGAGACGATCATCAGTCGTGGTGCAGTGCATTGCAGTTTGCAGAGAGAGAAGCGTGAGGCCGGTGCAGCTAGCGGCGAAGAAATGGAGCTCAAGGCAGCGGCGAGGAGTCTCTTCTTCATTGTGATGATTCTGGTGGCCGGGCTGGGGACGGCGCGCGGCGCCGGGGAGTGCGGCCGCGTGGCCGTGGACAAGATGGCGCTCAAGCTCGCCCCGTGCGCGGCGGCCACGCAGAACCCGCGCGCCGCGGTGCCGCCCACCTGCTGCACCCAGATACGCGCCATCGGCCGCAGCCCCAAGTGTCTCTGCGCCGTCATGCTGTCCAACACCGCGCGCCAGGCCGGCGTCAAGCCCGCCGTTGCCATGACCATCCCCAAGCGCTGCGCCATCGCCAACCGCCCCATCGGCTACAAATGCGGCCGTGAGTGAATCCTTCTGTCAGCAGTTTCCTCCTCTGCAACTCTGTTCCAGATTGAATCATCATCGTTTTGCTCTGCTCTGCTCTGTTTTTCTATGCAGCGTATACCCTGCCATGAGGAGCAAATGTGATGGAATGGAAGTCATGAAACTCGAAGTCCGGCATATATAATATGAACATGCTGTTACTGGTTGTGATCTTTGACATGTTGAACCTTTTCGTTAATCTTTTCTGAATAATAATCTGGTTTGTACTTCCTCTGTTGGAATAAAGCAGCTTTCCAAATTTCATGCCATATAATGAGAAGAGCACTTTTCATATACTTGTATAAAATTCCAGGAGTACAGTTGTAGTACAATGTAAATGATCTCTGCTTCTCCAGCACTTCTGGTCTGGAGAGAGGATCCGACAGTACAGGAAATACAGGGTTGATATGTAGTAGGAGCCAGAGACCAGACTGCCCAGATTTGGCAGAACGGAAACCCTTTATGCAACCTGAGACCTACGTCTTGAGGTACTAGTAATAAGTTCATTACATTCCAAAGCTAAAAGGTAAAATCACACACACTACATCTGCCCAAGAGTGGTGATGCGTCCAAATACTGCCACCGCCGACTGAGCCAATATTACTTCACTATATAAGGTAAGTGATACTATCAAGGAAAATAGCTTCAACACCTCCCATTCGATTTCCTGTAAACAGTAAACCAACAAAGTAATTAAGAACCATGATACAATGACAAGAATCTAGGTAAACAAGCACCAGGAGACACAAGACATACGGCAACTTAGCTACATGATACATCTGATAACTTTCTAGACAGAAACGCCTGATAACTTGGTTTTGATTAAGTTATCATCACCGATTCTTTTTAATTCGATACTGAACCAGCTTAAAAATTAATAAATAGAGTAGTTTACACTAAGGAACATGACTATAAGGCCGAATCATAAAATGAAGCCTGAGCCTTATCCTCTTGTGGAGGAATTATGTTCCTGGAGAACAGAGTGATGGCATAGCAAGTGCCAAGTGATACAACTTAATTGAACATTGCACAAGAGGTGGGCACACTTTTGCTATCACTTTCTCATCCAAAGTGAATTCATTGGATACAATTCTAGGTCATCAGACAACATTTATAATGACGTAGCTAATTGTTCGCCCTTAACATAGTGACGGGGACATAAAAAGTAGGGAGTTAACTAAAGTTTTCACCCACGCCAATTTTTTCCTTCCCTCTGATGTCTATTATGTCGACCACAATTACATCATCGTACATCAACCTCACGGCTAGTTACTCAGAATTTAGAAAGCAAATTGGGCATCACCATCAAACCCATGACAGTTGACACTGACACGAGGATGAATAAATAGACTTTCTCTTCGGTAAGATAATATTACAAATAGAAAAGGAAGAGGTAGGCAATAGACTCCCGGGAGAAACATTTGGGATGTAGCAGGAAGCAACCTTCCCTCACAGAAATGGGGTTGTTCGGGCAATTTTTTGTAGGGAAAAGTTGGTTTGGGCTCATAATGTCAAATATCACTAGTAACTACGTTTCATAACATATTTAGAGTAATTTGCATTTTAGTACAACCATTCTGAATTGTTAAACAAAAATGGGAGAATGCATCTGCTAAATGAACGAGATAACTGGTAGCGTACAGAGGCCAAGTGAGCACGAGTGGGTATCTATGAACTATCAGTCGCCTATGTAAATCTGGAATTTGTAGAAAGGAAACCAACGGCAACAAATGTAATATATATCAAATTTAAGCAGAGAGAAGGATTCAACCATAATAATTTAACCTATAATAAGATCCTCCCTTTTACCTTGTTCGAAAAGGGAGAGGATACCAAACTTGCTTAGTAGTTAAATGAGCCTGAAACCAAAGTAAATAAATATATGAGTTAACCATATAAATTCAGTCATAACATTTATCCAAATATAGGATTACGCTATACCTTGCCACCAGTCGCCGTGAGAATCTGTGACTGGATCCTTATTAGCCCCCTTGTACTGAAATGAATAAAGAAGTGTTCAAAATATTGGTAGCGCAGAGCAGCAGGTGTCGATTAGAAAGTAAAATTAAAGTACTTATGAATTAGCAATGTCTTACATCATTGTATTCCGTGGGTTGCTTAGGTGAAAAGTTGCCATAATAGTCTCGGCCACCATAGTGCACAGAAGAACCAAAGCAAGACGACGTATCGGCCGAATCATATGGATTCGAGTGTTTGTTATCCTTGGTGTATGTTGTGCGACTTTTAGCAGGACTCCACTGGGATTTACCATCTGGTAGACAAATCAATCCGTTAGTTATTTTGCTCATGTGGCATTCTCCACTGATCCAAGCCAACTAAGATAATCACCAAGAAGATGTTACTTAATGAAAGAAACAACCGATTATTAGTGGGACGAAAATTAGTCATAGAAATTTCAGGTTGGATGAAGATAGCCAGTCTATGAAAATAGCAGCCAAAGATGAAGTCTCCAAACATTCGAAATTTGTCTAGAACTGGAATTCTTTCGTCTTTTTCTTCTTCTGAAAAGTAAAGGTAGGTGGTCTGCTGATTAATTAATGTCGAGAAGATTTTATATGTATCTGCTTTAAAAAAAATTAGAGAGCTTTAAATGTTTCTATGTTTGTAACTGTTTACTCAAACTTCTACAGCTCCTCCTTGGCAATTATAACATGTTTCGTCAAAACAATATTTGGTCCATAAAGAGGCGTGACGTACTATTCCATTTCAGTCTCACGGCAGTGTACGAATGTCATAAAGGAAAGACGAGACGTGGGAGTCGCACAACTACCTGTGATGCTAGCCTGAGCACTCCCGTTCTGCCCTTTGAAGAGAATGGCGTACAGTTCCTGCTCTTTGCCGTTTACCTTAATAAACAAACAAAAATGGGGACGAATAAATATTACTTCCAAATTAGTAGATAGCAACATGACAATAAGATTCCTCAATCGATATCCACGGAAATTTGGAGAGAAGGGTGGTGTATCTACACTAAAATATCTAGTAGCAAATTCTCGAATATTCACTTGAAAAGCTAGGCGCATGAGAGACTAAATTATGGACCCAACAAAGACGGATGAAACGGAAAATCTGATCCAGTAACGCCCTGCACGCGAGGAAACCATCCGCGTCGTCATCAATATACCCTCAAAATTGCCCCCCGGTTAAGCAAAGGATCACGTGGAAACCGCAGAGACATAACGCCGAACAGGCGAAAGGCATCAGGAAGACGGGTACCCCGTGCGACGTCGGGTGGAACAGGCTGCTCAACGGCGACTCGACTCCGTCGGCGTCGGCATCGGCGGCGGCGCGGGGAGGCGACTTCTTGGTCACCGCGCGGGGCTGGGCAGAGGACTTCTTGGGCTCCATTTTGGGGATGGGGGGATGGAAAGGAGGAGGAGAGCTGCTGAGGACTAGGGCACGTGAAGCGGTTGTAGGCGGCGCGGCGGTGGGCAGAGGAGAGAAGAGACGGGGAGTCTAGGGAAGTGCTACTACTCAACGACTCGACTCGTGGCGCTCTGCTCCGGCCTCCATGCGTGCCCGCATTTAAAGGCGTCGGACCGAGGACTGCGCCCTGCTATTTGGTAGATCTTCGGGGGCTTATGTGAAAAACGATAGATGCTCTGAGTCTGAGTGAACGCGTAGCGCCGTCACCGGCTCGCCGTTGAGGAGGAACTGTTGCCGTCGGCTAAGCAGCGGTAGCGAAGATGGGTAGGTGTAGGGGGAGGACGGCAACGGGAGGAGATAGGAAAGGATGTGATGCTGATGCATGGGTACACGACGGATGCCGTCGGCCGTCACGTTGTCAATTGCTCACAGAAAGCGGATCGAGGAAATGTATCACTGACACGCGAACCCACAAGACTATGAATTCTGCTTACGAAGGTCAACCGGGAGCTTGAGCTGTTTTTCCATCATCAAATAACTGCCCTTTTCCCGGATGCGAAATGTGCCCTGGCCACCGGTTGGCTATACCCCCTAGCAGCTGCCGTCAGATCGTTAGCTGGAGATTCGCGCTAGGTTGGGTAGGCTCCCGCGCGAGGCAGCTTAGGATTCCCACCAATCAACAAAACAAGGAATTATAGGCTAATTTTCCAACGATACGACAGAAATATTGTCAGCACCCGCAGAGAACGCAGCATAATAATTTCTCCTACACCAGAAAGCCTTTCCAAGTTCTCTTCTTGTTTTTGGCATGGTTAGTGGCTACTTGGTTAAAAAAAATTGTTAGTAATTTTTTCCATAAAAGTAGCTATAGCGTGTAGAAGCCGGTAGGAGTCATAAAATTCGAAAATGTGCCGTGGGCAATACAATTACAGGTGCATTCAATGTGCCCTGAGCAATAGAGCGACCGTGACCAGCCATACCCAGCAACACAGACACGCCATCTCCATTGCCTTCTAGGATGCGAGTTATCATCTCGGTCGTTGGACAATAGCAAGATCAAAACAAGCAGCTTCAATATTCCAACTCCGAATTGTGCTGCCTCGTGGGATATGTTGCTTGAACTGATATCCTTGAACAGCAGAATGAAATGAACAAGCTGAAATATGGAAGTTGCCATATAACTCTAGCTGGTTTTAATGCATGACTTGAACACATCGGTCTGAACGGTCAGGTGTCATCTTGGACCACATGGCAGACTTGTCAGCTAAGCCCAGACATCTTTGGTAGTGACTTAACTTAATTACCTATGGATAGGGCTGCGACAGAACGAATCTACAAGTTCCATAGTACGGCTATTAATGGGGTGGTATAGCCACCGGGTGGCCAAAAATCCGCTCTCTTCCCGGATACCCCTCCATTCTGAATTAACTTTCTTTTTCCGTATACCCCTCCATTCTAAATTACAACATGTGTTTTGGATATTTACATGTACACTACATAAGGTCTAAAAATGAGTGAACGGATACAGTAAAACGCGTCTAGAACATACGAATTAGAAAAACCTAAGACATGTTATAATTAGAAACGGAGGAAGTAACGGGGGGGGGGGGGGGGGGGGGGGGGGGGAGATTCCACCCGCGAGAAGTTAAATGCGGAGAGATCATCCTTTTGATCATCCGGTCGTAAGACCTTGACATCGCGATCATCCTAGATTGTCCAAAGATGCCTAGAAAATTTACGTTTTCTGACAACAAGGTTTATAAAATTGTAAATGGTGGGAAAACGAGGTTACAAAGTATGCCAGATCCACATGGCCCCATGCTTTCCATAGAAAGAGTTAGATAACTGTCGTGGTATGGAACAGATGATGTAACCCAATAACAAGTATTTCTCTCAGTTGGGAACCAAGTTTATCAAATCAGTAGGAAACAAAAAAAAGGGTCAACCAAGTTAATGGTACCTCCAAACAAAACAGAAAACAACTCGTCCCCAACTTTCAAAAGGTTGTCAAGCTTCCCACTCTGCTAGTTATAAGGATCAAACGTATGGTGTGGATGGAAGCGTTGAATAATAATAAATGGAGTGCTTGGCCCGTGAGAAAATAATACGAAAACAAGTAAAACAAAGGTGAAAATAATTTCACTACACGCGTCTCTCCAAGTAATACATCATTGTTGGGTGAAAAATTACAGTTGGGAAGCGATTAAATTATACTCCATTCATAAATACATGACTTCCATTGTCTACATACATCCATATCTCAACGAATGGAAGTCATGTATTTTTTAACGAAGGGATTACTTAACTTTAATTTTATGTCTATGAGCATTCATGGCAAGATTTATATGAAACCATTACATTCAAAATATATAGACCATTGCGGTACCGCATGTGTAACTAATACTACACTACGAGACCGTATTTATGCTTGCATATCTATGTATTAAGTTCGAACAAACATCATATTTTTTTAAGGAAAAAAATAAAGTGTAAAATAAATATCATCTAATTGTGAGATAGCTCTATTGTTTTACCTATTGCCGCAACAACACAATACATGTATTAACCCTTGTTGTGGTTGGGATAGAGCAATGTAAGGTTGAACCAACTATCATACATAAAACCCTATCTTGGATATCTAAACATAAACTTAAGCAAAGTATACAAATAGACCGTAGAGCATGTAAGAATATAGAACAATGCACTAAGATAACAAAATGTATCAAATAGATAACATGAAGAATTTGATCATAACGTGACAATTCATCATATCTCGACAAATACAACAACTATTACATCAATTGGGTCTCGGTCATGTAGGGAAATTAATGAGATTTTTCTATTGAATAACAAGTGAGAGAGGATGCCATCTAGCTACTGTGGACCCATAGTCCAAGTGTCGATTACCCACATACACATCATCACAGAACCAACAAGGTTGATGTAGAAGCCTCCGATGATGGATTTTCCCTTTCATAGAGTACCAGAAATTAGTGGCGGGCCCTGGAACTTTCGTTTTCTGGGGCGAACATTCAGGGGGAAAAAATTAACACATCGAATGCATGTACTGATGAAAATCATTGAATGGATGGTCCTCACAAAATTCAATTGTGATGATGAACAAAATAAAACTACTCCCCCCGTCCTGGTGTATAGGGCACAATACCAAAAAACATCCAGCCCCATCTCTTAGCCATATTTTGTATTAATTCTCTTCTAATTAGTGGGTGGTTGCCTCTCTCCACCCTCGATGGTCCTCACAAAATTCAATTGTGATGATGAACAAAATAAAACTACTCCCCCATCCTGGTGTATAGGACACAATACCAAAAACATCCAGCCCCATCTCTTAGCCATATTTTGCATTAATTCTCTTCTAATTAGTGGGTGGTTGCCTCTCTCCACCCCTCTCCATCAATGCATGTAATGTTTAAACCCCAATGAATAAATATCTAGGGCTCAAAGAATTGCTATATGTGCCCTATACACCAGGACGGAGGGGGAACCAAAATACAACTACTAATTGTATGGATGGATAGTCCCCAAGTCCAAACAAGACCTACAAAATACGAATAAATAAAAATCTGAATTTAAATCATAGCACAATAGTTAATATAGTAGAAAAGATTGCATCATCATATTATTAGTAGAAGGAGCACAAAATTGACGAGGTAGATGGCCTCGACGATCCTTCAAGGCCCGAAAACGTAACATAATCTGCTTGTCGTTTATCTTTGCAAATATCTCTTACTCAACAAAGCATATCATCAGATCATTGAGCCAATCATCACCTATCTTGTTTTGAAGATTTGTCTTCATAATATTCATTGCCAAGAAAATCCTCTCAATAGACGTTGTTTCCATTGGTAATGTCAATGCAAGTTTAATGAGGCGATAAACTAATGGAAATGCCAAATGTTGTCTAGTTTGAACCAATTTGAGAGCAAGAACACTCAAATTATGAAAAGTCAAGAAATCAGAACTTCTTTTCATCACATCTATATATATGTTGAGTTGATCGACCAAGATATAGAGGTCATGTGAAGAGAAATCAACACAGTACATTCTTGCAAGCTCCATTATCTTCTCATGATCAAAGGAGCTAAATCCATATCCGAAGACTCTCACTCAATCCTTGGTGGTTGGACAGGGAGTCCGAGACGGACGGGTCCATGAGTGGGACAATTCTTTACTAAAGATTTCATTCTTTCCCAAGCTTTAGCAACATGTTCATTATCAAGTTGCTGAAAATTCATAATGCTACTTCTTAGAGATATAATCTTAGCGGGAGGATAATATTTTCCAATGAAAGCATATTTACATTTAGTCCATGAATCAATACTATTTCTAGGCAAATATAGCAACCATTATTTAGCTCTTCCTCTCAAAGAGAAAGGAAACAATTTCAGTTTAATAATATCTCCATCTACATCTTTATATTTTTGCATCTCACAGAGTTCAACAAAATTATTAAGATGGGCAACAGTATCATCAATACTAACACCAGAAAATTGCTCTCTCATAACAAGATTTAACAGGGCAGGCTTAATCTCATAAAAATCAGCAGTAGGAGCAATAGGCATGCTAATAAAATCATTGTTGTTTGTGCTAGTGAAGTCAAACAACTTAGTGTTCTCAGGAGTACTCATTTTAACAAGATTAAGAACATGATAAAAATAATAACTAGAATAAGAGCTAAGTTTTTTGTGTTATTGATGTAGAGAAACAAAAAAGACAAAATAAAATAAACTAAGCAAAACAAAAACAAAGTAAAGAGATTGGAGGTGAGAGACTCCCCTTGAAGAAATCCTCTTCCTCCCTGGCAACGGCGCCAGAAAGCTTGATCCAATGTAGACACACGCTCGTTGGGATACCCCAAGTGTAGGGTGTGAAGAGTGTAGCGACAAGTTTTCCCTCAAAAAGAAACCAAGGTTGAATCGACCAGTAGGAGAAAGAAATCACTTCCAAAGGTTTATGCAGCTGATGTTGGCAGGGCGCACTACCGGTTCAGCAGCAACGTGGAATCTACACAACACAATCAAATTACTTTGCCCCAACGAAGCAGTAAGGTTGTCAATCTCACCGGTTTTGCTGAAACAAAGGATTAGACGTATAGTGTGGAAAGGTACTTGTTTGCAGTAGATGAAAGAGAACAGTGATTGCAGTAGTAAAACAACGGCAAAATAGTGGTTGTATTATCAGTTTAAACAAATGGACCGGGATCCACGATTCACTAGAGGCGTCTCTCCAAAACAGATAGATAACATTCTGGGTAAACAAATTACAGCTGGGCAATTGAAAGATATAAAGGTTGCACCGTAGTGCATATGCATGACATGATGATTACTATGTGATTCATGCGGGCATTACAACAAGATACATAGACCGTTATCCAACTACATCTATGACTAATAATCCACCCTCCAAGTGTCATACGATCAAACCTTGGGTATTAAGTTGCAAGAAACAGATAATTGCATTAAGCAAAGTGTGTAATGTAAACAATAAAATTATCCTTAGACAAAGCATTGTTTTTTTCTCCCTAATGGCAACAACACATCCCCCACCCGTTACGTTTCTGTCACTCGAGCGTGAGTGAAAGGGAGGCATGAACCCACTATCGAGCATAAATACTCCCTCTTGGAGTTACAACCATCAACTTGGCCAGAGCATCTACTAGTAATGGAGAGCATGCAAGATCATAAATAACATACACATAAAAGAACATGATAGATTGATAACCATTGTACATAGCATTTAATATTCATCGGATCCCAGCAAACACAACATGTAGCAATATAATAAGATGATCTTGATCATGTTAGGCGGGTCACACGGTCTAAACATGAGGCATAAAGAGGAGAGAACAACCATCTAGCTACTACTATGGACCCGTAGTCGAGGGATGAACTACTCGCGCATCACTCCGGAGGTAGGCATGGTGATGAAGAGCCCTCCGGTGATGATTCCCACTCCCGGCAGGGTGCCAGGGAGAGCTCGAGAACCCTCCCGAATTAGGGTTGATGATGACGGCGACTACAGAACTTTTTGGTGGAAAAGGCTCGGGTCTTTAGGGTTAACCCGTGGAGGAGCTTAAATAGGCGAGAGGACAACGTCGCTGGGTGGCCAGGGAGGCTCACCACTAGCTGGCATGGCTAGGGGGCACGCCGCCCTATGGTGTGGGGGCCCTGAGGCCCCCCTCCGGGTCTCCTCCGAACTCCATGTACGTGACGACTTTCTAAGACTCTTGGATTTTGTTTCGTCCAATTCCGAGAATATTTCCAGAACAAGTTTTCTGAAACCAAAAATAGCAGAAAATAGGAACTGGCTCTGTGGCATCTTGTCAATAGGTTAGTCCCAGAAAATCCATAAAAATGACATACAATGTATAGGAAACATGTAGCATATGGCATGAAAATAACATGGAACATCAGAAATTATAGATATGTTTGAGACATATCAACCACGAGAATCTGTTAAATCAATAACACATCATTAACTATATTTTTTACAAAATTGATGACACTAAGAACCAACAAAAACACTGAAAGTGCATGGTGCCCCATGTGTGGTTTAGGTAATTAATGAGAATCCTTATGGACTAATGTTTGCATTGATATATCCTTATAGATCTTGTCCATGGGAAAATAGTGGAGTTCATGAGTTGGACTCTAGAAGCTTACATGATGACCATTGTTATATTCAAGGATTTATATGAAGAATCGTCATGTATAGAGCTGAGCATATTGCAAGTATGTATTGAAGAAAAGATTAGGTGGTCTTTTATGATTATCTTCAAGACATCATCAAATGAAGAGAAAATAAAGGATACAAGGTTGATCAAACTTGTGATCAACACTCAGAGTTACAAGATGTACCAAGTGGGATTATGTATCTCATGTTATGCTAAGCAATTTTCCATATAGCTTTGTGAACTAACTCATGATATGTGTGTGTGGCATTTCTATGAGTGGTTAGGTATCTTTACATGGGCATGCATCAAAAGAAATATTTCTTATAGCCCATCGTCGATGACGTCAAGTGGTGTTCATCATCAAGCTTGAAGTGGAAGCTCAAGAGAAGCGTCTCGAAAAAATGATATGCTTGATGCTTGTCACCCATTTGGAGATAGTGGCCATATGAAGATTTTCCGAAAAGGGTGTCTCCCATAGTGGTGTATGGGAGAGCAATTTGCAAGTCTTCATCAAGTGGAGCATGTACTAGCAAGAACGATCAAGAAAGGAGATCCAACTTGAGAGAGTCAAGATCGTCATCATCTAACTCAACTGGAATTCTCAAGGAAAATTTATGATCTTTATAGATATTCTATTTTACCCGTCTCATGCTTTTGGGGAGATTGGGTTATAGGATCAATAGTCGTACTATCAAGAGGGGCTCTCAAGTGAGTAACTTGATTGCATCTTTGTGGAGAGCTCAAACCTTTGCATACTTGGCATATAATTTTTCTTAGTTCTTGTTTGGATTTTCGCTATGTGGAGTTTTGGTGCTTGTCGTGATCTTCATGACAAGCCAAGGTTTACCGAAAACGGATTTCGTAAGAAAAACTTGTTGTGTTTTCGATGTTGGAGGTTTTACCGGTTGTTCTTTATAGAGAGGTTAAAACTTTACCCATTTGGTTTTGATTTCCTTTGTTTTACAATGATGTTTCTCTGCATTATCTTATAGAACTCGTCGTTGCAAATCAAACGAGCCAAAGATCATGGAAAACGGAGTCTAGACACAA
Organism: Alopecurus myosuroides; assembly: GCA_028641055.1. Classification (NCBI taxonomy): domain Eukaryota; kingdom Viridiplantae; phylum Streptophyta; class Magnoliopsida; order Poales; family Poaceae; genus Alopecurus; species Alopecurus myosuroides. The sequence goes on from CM054058.1 coordinate 155,092,219, forward strand.
AAGTTATGAGCTTTTTTATTGATATTTCTGCCGCATCCAGTACTACCAGATAAAGTACCGGGCCAGGCCAGTACTACCTCATATTTTAGTAGCTCTACTACTTTTGGGCACATTTTTTCCTAATACTAGCGGACGTCGTCCGATACTATCGGGAATGCACAAAAAGGCCCTAACGGGCAGATTTCTGGGCTCCTATTTAAGAGGGTTTCTTCCCGAAGGTGCCCCAAGAACTCAAGCACGTTTTTTTCTCTCTCTCCCAACATTATTGATATTGCGAAAGCTTACCCCTCTCAATCCCCTGAAATAATTCTTGCATATCTTTGAGGGAAAAGTGAGAGGAGATATATATCTACATTCCCACCAAACCATCTCTCTTCTAAGTGAGGGAACCCTATTAGATCTTGATCTTGGAGTTCTTGGTGTTTCTTCTCCTTTGTTCTTCCTCTCTTATTCCCTTATGAGAATTTGTTGCTTTGTTGGAATTTGAGAGTGAAGGATTTTAGCACTTGTGCTCTTTCCATTTACATTGGTTGCATCGGTTTTCTCTCTCCATGAGGATTCGTGGAAGTGAAAGTTTGTGAACTTGTTACTCTTGGGTCTTTGGACCCTAGACAACTTTGTGGTATTCTTGGGAGTCTCCAATTCAGTTGTGGATGCGTTCCCCAAGATTGTGGTGACCTCGGGAGTCTCCAATTAAGTTGTGGATGTGTGCCTCGAGATTGAAGTTTACCGATAGTGGAAGGTGAACTAGACCTTTATGGTGAGGTTCATCGAAGAATAGGGTAAGGCCTTTGTAGCGTTGAGTAGGCCTGTTATGGCGAGCTCACACCCCTCCAACGAGACATACTCCCCTCAAAATGAGGAACTCAGGAATACATCAACGTCTCTCTGTGTCTCGGTTATTTCTATATTTGAGCTATTTACTTATGCATTTTACATTGTGATAGCCTTCGTGCTCGAACTCATATATTTTGCTATCACCTTGTTAGTTGTCTTGCTTAGCATAAGCTGTTGGTGCACTTAGTTGATCCTACTTTATTTAGTTTGTGTGCTTGTATATTTAAACATATGGTTTATTTCCGTATTTAGCAAGGCTTAACCGAAAAAGATTTAATCGCCTATTCATCCTCCCCCACACTAGACGACATCATTTGTCCTTTCAAACACGAGCTCGTAAGTGCGAATAGTTCTCTCTAAATATATTGGATATCGATTATTGAACTAGGTCGAGTAGTTTACTAAATGGACAACATACTACACATATTCAGTCAATTTATACGAAGATATAGTAAAAAATTTGACTGAATAAAACCAACTAAGAACTGAAGACTGAAAGAAAATAAATTTCTATGTAAATAAGGAAAATTTGTATCATCCTTGGGGGTTTGATACTCCAATGAACAAGCTTTAGTCCACTATCATTTGTATATATGCATAGTTTCAATCCACTATCATTTGTATAAATGCATAGATACATATACAAAAAGATAAAATGCGTAGGGACTCTCGATGAAATTTATCGCATGCATTAAATTCAAATTTAGACTTGACTATTAATGTTGCATCATTGGAATTGGTAAAGCGGAGGTCCCCGGTCTTTGAGCTAAATCCGCCATTATGTTTATTACTTTAGTTTCCACATCACCACTTTTCCTAGTTGACGTGCTACATAATTGAAACTAGAAGGATACCCCGCGCGTTGCGGCGGGGATCCCTTAAAGTAATTGTTGTGTTTGTTTTTCGATGCAGAGTCAAGGGTCTCAACTTCCTTTTTTCATTAAAAAAAACCCAGCATGATGCATTGTATAGTCTAAATATATATATGCAAAATTTGGTTTATCATACCCGAGATTAAATTTTATAGACATGTGATGTGTGTTATAAATTTATTAATTTGAAAAATGGATTGTTAAAAAAATGTATGATATGTAGCATGCATGTAATAATTAATAAGTATGGGTGAAGATGACGTGGAAAATTGATTGGCTAAGATGATTGATGATGTGGATAGCTTGCATGTTGAGATAGAAAAATAGTTAATGCATCTTAGTGGGGTTTTGCTTTATAAGAAGTATAGATAAACCTTATAAATAACTCTTGCTGTACACATTCTCTTCTAAGGAACGAACCTAATCCCGATTAACCAGTTTGTATTTATGTTAGCATTTCCAATCCATTGAGCCTTGTTAAATTTAGAGATGCACCTTTTACTGCGTTGGAAACTTGAGATAGACCCATCGTGATCTCGAACATATTTTAATCCACTACCGTCACAATTGCGAGTTCATCGGCAATGGACTTATTTTTACCACACACTAGCTCGAGTGCACAGATCCACCGTCCGTTGTTATCTAAAATTGTGTGCTAAACTTCAGAAGTTTGTTATCTTATAGTACTATAATGTTTTCTTGGTTTTTTCTTATTTCAGAGTGTAAAGTAAATTCCGTCGTGTACAACTTAAGTTGTGGTCAGACATTATTCTAGTGAGAGCAGTTTTTTTTAACACCGACTTAGTTACATTCCCTATTTGGGTTGTTCACAGGTGTATCAAGATCTGTGCTAACCCTTTTCTCTCTCAAACAACTTGTTTTATCTCTCAAATCATACAACATATAGATTTGTAACTTTGCAGTTCACTAAAACATTTGAGATAGAATGTGGAAAAATAGTTCAGAATTTCTTGGACATTAAATAAATAAATATATAAAATTGTTTTGAATTTTAAATATTTGAAATTTTGAATTGCACAAAAAATTCCGAACTATTATTTCCAAACTCTGTTTCTAATGTTTCAGGGGCCTGCAAAGTTTCAAATCCATATATTGTATTGGTTGTGAGATAAGAAAAAGAAAAACTCGAATAAGTGAGGAGTGAAGGTGACGGGGTTCAGCAAGAACTTCCCCTATTCTTGTTCTATCAGGTCCGTTGTTTTTCAGAGTGTATCGTAATTCTTCGGCGTGTAACAATAAAGTTTGTTGATATTTACGGGTCTGTGGTTTGCTACCTATGTTCTTCGGCGGAATATATAGAAAAGTACACAATTGTGTCATGAAAGAAGAAAAAGTTTAAAGATCTAAAAAAATTGGTCGTTTATTTCATAAAGTAATTTATTTTGTGATCGCTATAGTCAGCTCATGTATCTTTGCAATGTACCATTGCTACAAAAATAAATATATCGTGGTGTTCATTGTCAACCAACAGAAAAACCTCCAACACAAGAAACGATGGTGGATTCATACACGCTATAGCTCAGACCTCGCTATAACTAGGATGCATGGTAGAGAGAAAAGCATTCTCAAGTTCATCGTCTTGATTCTTGATGCTATCAGCAACGGGGAGGCGCAAAGAGGATCGCGGCTCAGTGCGGGAACTACCAGATAGGCAGATTCGCTACGGGATGATGCATCACGCCCATGTGCGTGGGCACAACACTTTGACTTGGCAACTGGAGCAGAATCCATCCATGGGGCCAAGGAGCATATACCAAAGCCCTTTGGGCAATGCGCGCTTTGACCTCAGCTCTGACGAGGACGATACCATTCCCTGCTCCGGCGACGTCGATACCCGGCCTTATCGTCGCCTCTTCTTTCCCTCTTCTCCAACCCAGGCCTCCCAGCTAGCCGGCCATTGACATACCGAATATCCGCGCCTCTCAATAGCTTTCCTACGCACGAGTCAACAAGTGGCACTCCAGTGAACAAGGATGTACGTAGAAGGATCCAGTTCTTTGGAAAAGATAGCGTCAATTCAGAGAGTTGGAATTTGCGACGACACAAACACAATCCCGCGCGCATACGTTCGCGCGGCATGGCGCATCTATGGTTCTAGGAGTGACATATGTGCAATGACTGGAGTATGACTGTGTATGTGTGGTCCGTGTCGTGTGGAGACCGGCCTAAATCCGCCTATACGGCACGCGGCTGGACTGAATTGGCTTTGGGATTGTTCCAAGAAGTTGGCCAAACTGTTCTTGCTTCTTTGCCTCTGCTTCGGCGCCTGTCGTGCCCCCATTGGCCACTGCTGAGCTCAGACGCGTGATGATCACCGGCTCCACTCCGTCCAGACCCAGTAGGAGTGCTTCGCAGGAGTAGCTAACACGCGTCTTGGCGCGCCACACGAGCATGGCACGTCGGCGCCGCCCTAGCAACAGCGGAGACTGGAGACTGGATGGATTACGCTATTATCCGAAGTGGATATCAATTGTGTGATCAGGATCACACAATTGAGGAAGCGCAGAGAACATCAGGAAATTCTTCAGACCATGATGCACGCACGCACGCGCCCGCCCCGAGGTAAGGTTCATCCTTATCTCGCTGGCCCAAGATTCCGGCGCGCGGGCGTCGTCAACCTGTCCAAGTCAACATTCAAACCACGCACGGCCAGACGCGGTGCGGCAACGGCAATGGCGCGCGGGCAGCGTGGTCGGTCACCCAGCAAGGATCAACGTGAAACCGGCAGCCTCCGCGCGTCTATCCACACACGGCCGATTCGCTCTCGATCGCGATCATTTCCCGTTCCCGCAGCTGTTGCGCTAAGCTTCGCCGCTTTTAGCGGCCCAATAATTTGGGCCTCGCATCTTCCGGGCGAACAAGTATCAGGCGCGGTGGCATGGCAGGTCCACGCCGACGTGTCAGCGATGCGCCGAGATATACTCCCTCTATCCCAAAATACTATGCGTATAGTTTTTACCAAAAGTCAAACCTTTTGTGGTTTGACCAGCTATATAGAAAAAATGGTCGACATTTATAATCTCAAATCAATATATTTAGAATCGTCATGAAACATATTTTCATATCATGTAAATTTGGTATTACACAAGTTGATATATTTTTCTATATAGTTGGTCAAACTTTTAAAAGTTTGACTTTAACCAAAAACTATAGGCATCCTATTTTGAGATGGAGGGAGTACGTTGGTAGGGCCGCGCGCCGCCCGCCGCCCGCGCGCTTTCTATCCTGTTCGCCACGGACGGCGACGGCACGGGCGCCGGTGACGACGCCAAGTGCGGATGCAGCCCGGTGCTGCTGCGGACTGCGGGCGGGCGGGGCCGGAACACGTCCCTCTCCGGGGGCCGCACAGCGAAAAGGGCACGGATCAGATTAGTATGCTCCGGAAAAGCGCAGAGCGCACCGGGAGAGGATCAAGAGCGAGCGGGGAGAATTATTTGCGGATTGGGAAGTAACGTCGCGTCCATGGTCGACACGACAACTTGCTGCCGCTTTGAGGATAAGAAACGAATTCAACGCCAAGCTTTGTTGGCCAACGAGGTGGAAACACTGTATGAGACGTCTGATCTCGCCCCGGACAGGCGGGCGGGAGTGATCTAATGAAAAGGTTTTAGGCATGTACGATGGTCGATAATGCAAGTCTTGCCATAGCAATACACTTCACCTAGTGAAGGCAATCGTTCTTAGAGAAGTCTTACCATTGTTACACGCAATAGCAAAACAACGATGAAATTAAGCAAGATCGAACCAACGGGGACACGAGATTTTAACGTGGAAAAACCCTTCCAAGGAGGAAGAGAAAAAACCACGGGCGCCAGCCAGCAATACTTCACTATTTCGGGTGAGGTTACAATCGCGCCGGGATTTACAATGTATGGCTTATCCCGTGCGGCGGCTTACAAGAGGTATATAAAGGCGGTCCTGACCTAACTAGGTCGGTAACTGTGTATCCAACTCCGACTCGGTAACAACTCGTACCGTACCTACGCTTCGGCCCTAAGCCTCCGGCGACGGGCCTCCGCGTAGCGAAGGCCGAACTTTCCTTTATCTTCATATGAATTTGGATCACCATAAAATAACACTCCACCTTGAGACAAATTCCCTCTTGTAGCATAAATGAGAACCTTCACCTGAAACACACAAAGAAAACACCTTCGGCGCCACATAGCCTCTTGGGCTAAGCAGTGATACCAACTAAGCTCGAGCAAAGCTCAAACTTAGTAATAGGAACTGGCTTTGTCATCATATCAGCAGGATTATCATGAGTACTAATCTTACATACCTTCAGCTTACCTTGTGCAACAACATCACGCACATAATGGTACTTGACGTCAATGTGCTTTGTTCTCTCATGGAACATCTGATCCTTAGTAAGGTAAATTGCACTCTGACTGTCGCAAAATAGGTTAAAGCAAGTATCATCTCCACAAAGCTCAGCAAACAGACCTTTCAACCAAACTGCCTCTTTGCATGTTTCAGCAATAGCCATATACTCAGCCTCAGTAGTAGATTGTGCAACAACACCCTGCAAGGTAGCCTTCCAGCTAACGGCACATCCACTAATCGTAAACACATACCCTGTGAGGGATCTCCTCTTATCCAAGTCGGCAGCATAATCTGAATCCACATAGCCTGCGAGTCCCTCACCAGTCTTGCCAAACTTCAAGCAAGCTTTGGATGTGCCGCGAAGGTACCTGAAAATCCACTGAACAGCTTTCCAATGTTCTTTACCAGGATTAGCCATGTATCGACTGACCAAACTCATAGCATATGATAAATCAGGCCGAGAACACACCATGGCATACATTAAGGAACCAACAGCACTAGCATAAGGAACTCGTGACATATACTCAATATCTTTGTCAGTAGTAGGACATTGCAATGCTGACAACTTGAAGTGAGAAGCAATTGGAGTACTAACAGACTTTGCATCATGCATATTAAAACGATGAAGAACTTTCTTGATGTAATTCTCCTGACTAAGAAATAGCAATCTAGATTTTCTGTCTCTAGAAATTTCCATACCTAGGATTTTCTTAGCAGGACCAAGATCCTTCATCTCAAACTCGCTACTCAACTGTTTCTTCAATGTAGTGATTTCTTTCATGCTCTTGGCAGCAATTAACATATCATCAACATATAGCAGCAAGTATATAGGTGATTCATCAACAAATTTAATGTACACACAGCTATCATATTCAGACCTCTTAAAGCCATGTGACATCATAAAAGAATCAAACCTTTTATACCATTGTCGAGGAGATTGTTTCAAACCGTAAAGAGACTTCTTTAGCTTGCACACGAAATCCTCTTTACCAGGCACTATGAACCCTTCAGGTTGGTCCATGTATATTTCCTCCTCAAGTTCTCCATGCAAAAACGCAGTCTTCACATCTAACTGCTCAAGCTCAAGATCATGCATAGCAACAATACTAAAGAAAGTACGAATAGAACTATGCTTGACAACGGGTGAGGACACATCATTATAATCCACTCCTGGAATCTGACTGAAACCTTTTGCTACTAACCTTGCCTTAAACCTTGGAGGCTCACTGGGAGATAAGCCCTCCTTTCTTTTGAATATCCACTTACAGCGGACGGCATTCTTTTGTTTAGGCAAGCGCACGATATCCCATGTGCCATTCTTCTCAAGTGATTGCATCTCTTCGTGCATTGCACCAATCCACTTGTCACGATCAACCGAAGCAATAGCTTCATTATATGTAGCAGGTTCAACATCATTCTCCACCTGTTCTGCACAACTTAGAGCAAAATAAACAACATCACATTCCTCAATTAAACGAGTACGAGGTCCTTTATTCCTCTTCTCTCTGCGCTCTGCAATAGACAAATTTTCTTGCTGCACAATAGGAGGTGAGGGCGGCACAATATCCTCCTCATCAATTTCAGTTTCCTCCTCATCCAGGTGGTCTAGCTCCACCTGCAAACGAACTCGTGGTTCGTCCTCATCAGAAGAATCAGGCATAACATCAGTTGACAAACTGTCCTCATACATCACAGATTCATTAAACACAACACTTCTGCTAAAGAAAGTCTTTTTGGTTTCTGGGTTCCACAACTTATATCCTTTTACTCCAGAACCATAACCAAGAAATAAGCACTTAATAGCTCTAGGCTCTAATTTTCCATTATCAACATGAGCATAGGCAGTGCAACCAAAAACTTTCAGTTGTGAATAATCAGCTGACTCACCAGACCATACCTCAATAGGAGTTTTCTTGTCAAGAGGGATGGATGGTGACCTGTTGATCAAGTAGCAGGCAGTGTTGGCAGCCTCAGCCCAAAAACGCCTATTCATGCGGGCGTTGGACAACATGCAGCGAGCTTTGGAGATGATCGTCCTATTCATCCGCTCAGCTACACCATTCTGCTGAGGTGTGTATGGGATGGTGTGGTGCCTGACAATGCCTTCCTGCACACAATAATCATCAAAAGCATGCGAACAAAATTCGCCACCATTGTCAGTACGAAGCACCTTCACCTTTCTCTCAGTTTGCTTTTCAATCATAACTTTCCACTCTTTAAAAGCAGCAAAAGTATCATCCTTAGTTTTCATAAAGTAAGGCCAAACTCTTCTAGAGTAATCATCAATGAGAGTAAGCATATAACAAGCACCACCATAAGAGGGCTTACGTGAAGGCCCCCATAAATCAGCATGTACATAATCCAATGTACCTTTAGTGCTATGAACGGAAGCATTGAACTTAACTCTCTTATGCTTACCAAACACGCAGTGTTCACAGAACGGCAACTTACTCATATTGCAGTTCTTCAGCAGTTCTCTCTTTACCAATTCTGCCATACCATGTTCACTCATGTGTCCAAGTCGCTTATGCCAGAGGTTAGTTGTACTTGCATCATCATTAGTAATAACAGAAGCAGTACCAGACAAAGTGCTACCTCTAAGAATATATAACTTGGCAGAATTCATATCACCAATCATAACAATGAGAGAACCTTTTGATACCTTCAGGCGTTTATCCCCTCCGGCATATTTGTACCCGTCACAATCAAGGGTACTCAGCGAGATCAAATTTCTCGCCATGGATGGTATGTGTTTCACTCCCGTCAATGTACGTGTCATCCCTCCATGGGTCTTGATCTGAACAGATCCAACGCCAACAATGTGACATTTGTTGTCGTTACCCACACGCACAAAATCTCCAGTCTGCACAGCTTCATAAGAACTGAACCATTCTTTGTTACAGCAAATATGAAACGAACAAGCAGTATCAAGAATCCACTCATCATCACGGGTAACACATGCAGTAAAAACAGCTAAGCATTCACCATCCGAACTATTATCACCAGCAACAACAGCAGCCTTACCAGTACCATTACCATTACCGTCAGATTTATTTTTCGGTTGGTATGTGCCGTTCCTTTTCTCCTTGTTCTGCACCTTCCAGCAATCATCAATGGTGTGATTGGTTTTCTTACAGTACCTGCAGAACTTGTCTCGTCCTTTGGACTTTGAACGGCCCCTGCTTTTATCTCTGTTGTTGTCGTTGTAGTTGTTATCTCGCTGCTCTGGTCTGCCTCGAACCTGCAATGCATCGCCTTTGGAGGACGATGGGTTAGACTGCACCATAGCTTTCATCTTTTCCCTGGTCTGCAGGGCCTCACAAACTTCCGCGAGGGTTAGCTCATCGCGGCTTAACAGTATGGTATCACGCAGGTTTGTAAAAGAGCTAGGCAGCGAACATAACAGCAGAAGAGCTAAGTCTTCATCATCATATTTTACCTCCATCGACACTAGGTCGGACACGATCTCCTTAAAGATCGACAAGTGGCTCATGACAGAACCACCATCTTGCATCTTGAGCGAGAACAGCTTCATCTTTACGTGCATCTTGCTGGTGAGATCTTTTGACATGCAGATCGATTCCAGCTTGACCCACAACTCAGCCGCGGATTTCTCCAACAGCACCTCTTGCAATATATCATTAGACAGATGAAGCTGAATCAACGACAAAGCCTTACGATCTTTGCGTTTCTCCTCGGCAGTCCAAGCCTTGGCTTCCTTATTCCCGAAAGAATCCAGCGCCTTATCAAGATCCGATGCTTGCGACAGAACCGCACGCATCTTTACTTGCCACAGAGAAAACCTCGTCTTGTAGTCCAGCAACGGTAGATCAAACTTCATCGATGCCATCGCGAATCCCTAATCTGAAACAGGGCTCTGATACCACTTGTTACACGCAATAGCAAAACAACGATGAAATTAAGCAAGATCGAACCAACGGGGACACGAGATTTTAACGTGGAAAAACCCTTCCAAGGAGGAAGAGAAAAAACCACGGGCGCCAGCCAGCAATACTTCACTATTTCGGGTGAGGTTACAATCGCGCCGGGATTTACAATGTATGGCTTATCCCGTGCGGCGGCTTACAAGAGGTATATAAAGGCGGTCCTGACCTAACTAGGTCGGTAACTGTGTATCCAACTCCGACTCGGTAACAACTCGTACCGTACCTACGCTTCGGCCCTAAGCCTCCGGCGACGGGCCTCCGCGTAGCGAAGGCCGAACTTTCCTTTATCTTCATATGAATTTGGATCACCATAAAATAACAACCATAACAATAGGGTACACTTTCTATCACAGACCCGAAGGTAAGGTTTTCGTTGTCAAGAATGGATCCTTTTTTAGAGAAGTGGTTTCTCTCAAAAGGTGTGAATAGTAGGAAGGTATAACTCGACAAGTTTACTGAACCTTCTCTTCTTGGAATGGCGAGTAGCGCAGCGCCGGAAGTTGTTCCAGTGCCGACTCCGTCAGTTGAAGAAGGAACTAATGATCAAGATCATGAAACTCGAGAAGAGGAAACTACCGTACCTCACAGGTCAACTAGGGAATGTACAACTCCTGAACTGTATGGGAATCCCGTCTTAAACTTCATGGAAGATAGAAGTGATGACCCTGCGACGTATAATGAAGCGATGATGAGCCCAGATTCCAACAAATGGCTTGAAGCCATGAAATCCGAAATAGGATCCATGTACGAAATCCAAGTTTGGACTTTGGTGGACTTACCCGATGACCGCAAGGCCGTTGAGAACAAATGGATATTTAAAAGAAAACTGACGCTTATGGTAATGTGATCGTCTATAAACCTCGACTTGTCGCAAAAGGTTTCCGACAAATTCAAGGAGTTGACTACGATGAGACTTTCTCACCAGTAGCGATGCTAAAGTCAGTTAGGATTATGTTATCAGTTGATGTATTTTTCGATTATGAAATCTGGCAGATGGCTGTCAAAACGGTGTTCCTTAATGGTGACATTGAGAAAGAGTTGTATATGATGTAACCCAAAGGTTTTGTTGATCCTAAGGATGCTGACAAGGTGTGCAAACTTCAGCGTTCCATTTATGGACTGAAGCAAGCATCCCGGAGTTGGAACCTCCGTTTTGATAAGGTGATGAAAGGTTTTGGATTTGTCCAAACATACGGAGAAGCTTGTATCTACAAGAAAGTGAGAGGGAGCTCCGTAAAATTTATAGTACTATATATGGATGACATATTGTTGATTGGAAATGATATAGAAATTTAAAAAACGTAAAAGGTTATTTGAACAGTAGTTTTTCGATGAAAGACCTTGGTGAAGCAGCTTATATATTAGGCATCAAAATCTACAGGGATAGATCAAGACCCTTAATTGGAGTTTCGCAAAGTATATACCTTGACAAGATTTTGGAGAAGTTCAGAATAGAAGAAAGCAAAAAGGGGTTCTTACCAATGTTACAATACAAGACGTTGAGTAAGACTCAATGTCTAGCTACAGCAGAAGATAGAGAGATAATGAATAAGATTCCCTATGCTTCAGCCATAGGTTCTATCATGTTTGTTATGCTATGTACAAGACCAGATGTGGCACATACTATTAATTTGACTAGCAGGTACCAGTCCGATCCACGTTTGGAACACTAGACGGGGTCAAGAATATCTTTAAGTACTTGAGAAGAACTAAGGATATGTTTCTCGTATATGGCGGTGAAGAAGAGCTGGTCGCAAGATGTTACGACGATGCTAGCTTCGACACTGATCCGGATGACTCTAAGTCATAATCCGGGTACGTATTTGTTATCAATGGAGGAGCAGTGAGCTGGAGGAGTTCCAAGCAATCCGTGGTAGCGGGATCTTCAACAGAAACAGGATATGTTTCTTCCTTGGAGGCAACACAGGAAACAGTTTGGATGAAGGAGTTCATATCCGAACTAGGTGTGGTTCCGAATGCGTTGGATCCAATGGTTATCTATTGTGACAACAATGGTTTCATAGCCAATGCTAAGAAACCAAGCTCTCACAAGAATTCCAAGCATATCAAGCACCATTTTCACTCCATCCGTGAGCATGTCAAGGATGGGGATGTGAAGATTTACAAAGTACACACAGATCTGAATGTGGCAGATTCGTTGACTAAACCTCTCCCAAAGGCAAAACATGATAAACACCAGAACTCCATGGGTGTTAGATTCATTACTATGTAATATAGATTATTGCCCCTGGTGAAAGTGGGAGACTGAAGGGAATATGCCCGAGAGGCAATAATAAAGTGTTTATTATGTTATTCCTTATTTATGATGAATGTTCATTTCTCATGCTAGAATTGTATTAACCGGTGTGTGTTTAATAAACAAACAATGGTTCCTAGTAAAGCCTCTCTTTTAACTAGCTCGTTGATTAACACATGATCAAGGTTTCCTGATCATGAACGTCGGATGTTGTTAATAACGGGATCATGTCATTAGGAGAATGATGTGATGAACATAGACCCAAACTAAGTATAACCATATGATCAAGTCATTTAGTTTATATTGTTATATCTTGCATTGAAGTGACCTTATTCCTTAGACCATGAGATCATGTCAATCAATAATACCAAAAGAGTACTTTGATGACATCAAACGTCACGCCGTAACATGGTGACTGTAAAGGTGGCGTTAGGTATTCGGAAAGTGTTAGTTGAGGCTCATGGATCAAGAGTGGGATTTATCCATCCAAAATGATGGACATATATACTCTGGGCCCTCTCGGTGATATCACATTGACACTGCTTGCAAGCATGTGACTAGGTCACAAGAATGTCATATCACAGAACGAGTAAAAGAGTCCTTGTCGGTAACGAGATCGAACAAGGTATGGTTGATACTGATGATCGGATCTCGGACAAGTAAAATATCGCGATACAAAGGGAATTAGTTACGACGTTGATGGTTCACACAATCACAAGATTCATCGTTGAATATCAATGTTCAGGATATCGCTTATCGTTAACTTATCGGTCGGCCCATGATAAGAGATATATCGGCTTATCGGCCGATAAATCGATTTTATCGGTAGACTGTTTATCGGCCATTTTTCTTGTAAATCCCAAATTGTAGCACTAAAATATGATATTCAAATATATCATATTGGCATTAAAAACTCTAAATTATGATATATAAATATATTTTATTCAATAATTCTAAAAATTCTATGATGAATGTCATCTATCATATGTTCCAGTGTTCGAAAATCGATATATCGACCGATTTATCGGCATGTCGACTGATAAACCGCTTGTAAGACCGATAAAATGGCCTGAATCATAAACTCCACCGATATTCATTTATCATATCGGTCACTACCCGATAAGCGATAAATCGGTTGATAAATCGGCATATCGGTTGATAAATCGGCATAGTGTTGAATATATAGGAGTCATCACAGATCTCCAGATCCCCCTGTTGATTATTGATCGGAGAGGTGTCTCGATCATGTCTGTATTATTCGCGAACCGTAGAATGACACACTTAAGGTTCGATGACGCATTTGAGAGAATATGGAATATCGAAGAAGGTTTTGGACAACACGGAAACTGTTTCGGGTAAAATTGAAATAGTTCAAGGGATTTTTGTCGAATGGTTGCTACTAGAATTAACAAACGATTCGAGGTGCTATATGCAAATGTTTGTTAATAGGATTAACAAATATTAAAATAAAGAAATGGAAATATTTTATTTAGTTATTAAAGAAAAACCTTTGGATTTTCTAAGTGGAAAATTAAGGGAGAATGAGTGGGGTGTGAGTGGAGCTTCCACTCACATGAAGAGGGGAAGAGGTGGGGGCACCATGTGATGGCCGCACCCCCCTTGGGCTGCCTCCCCCTCCACTTGTCCCACCTCCATTCCTTCCACTTGCTGCTCCATTGCATGTTCTTCCGCTTGGCGAAGCCCTGACCGTGGGATTCTTCACCACACCATGTCGTCATGCTTCTAGAGTTCTAGGGGATCCTCTACTCCCGCTGCCCCGCTGGATCAAGGGAACGGAGGTCTTCATCGAGCTGAACGTGTGACCGGTCACGGAGGCACCGCCGGATTGCGGTGCACATCTTCTCGGTCTTGAGATCGGCGTGAGTACGACTACACCAACAATGAGATTCAATCTCGTAACGCTTAGAGTCTTCAAGGGTATGTTTTCCTAAGACTCTTTCTCCCTGTTGCCTTTCATCTTTTAGATTAGATCTTGGCCCTTCGAGTTTATCTCGCGTACGAATTTTTTTGTTTTCTATGCAATGTACCCTACAGATGAACTAAAAGCATAGCAGCAAAAATAACAACTATAATGGGAACTAATTTTTTATGTTTTTGTTTAAAGAAGCAAAAAAGACAAAATAAAATAAACTAAGAAAAACAATAACAAAGTAAAAAAAAAGATTATAGGTGAGAGACTCCCCTTGCACAAATCCTCTTCCTCCCTGACAAGCGCTAGAAAACATGCTTGATGGCGTGTAAACACAGGTTCATTGGGAGACCCCAAGAGGAAGGTATGAAGAGTACAACAGCGAGTTTTCCCTCAGAAAGAAACCAAGGTTTAATCGGACCAGTAGGAGAAAGAAATCACTTCTGAAGGTTGATGACGGCTAATGTAGGCAGGGCGCACTACCAGGCTCAGCAACAACGTGGAATCTGCACACAACACAACCAAGATACTTTGCCCCAACGAAACGGTGAGGTTGTCAATCTCATCGGTTTTTCTAACACAAAGGATTAAACGTACAATATGGAAAATGATGTATGATTGCAGTGAATGAAAGGAAAACAGTGTTTGCAGTAAAAGAGAATAGTGCTTGCAGTAGGTTTTATTATCAGTGTAAAAAATGGACCGGAGTCCACAATTCACTAGTAGTGTCTCTCCAAAAAAGATAGATAAATGTTGGGTAAACAAATTACAGCTGGGCAATTGACAGAGATAGAGGCTGCACCATAGTGCATATGCAAGACATGATGATTACTATGAGATTTATTTGGGCATTACAATATGATACATAGACCGTAATCCAACTGCATCTATGACTAATAATCCACCCTCAGAACATAATCCAAGCAGGCTGTGGGTATTAAGTTACAAGCAACAGATTATTGCATTAAGTAAAATGCGTAATGTAAATAATAGAATTATCCTTAGACAAATCATTGATGTTTTCTCCCTAGTGGCAACAACATATCCACAATCTTAGAAGTTACTGTCACTCTCCCAGATAACTGAACGCATGAACCCACTATCGAGCATAAATACTCCCTCTTGGAGTTACAAGCATCAACTTGTCCAGATCATCTACTAGTAATGGAGAGCATGCAAGAACATAAGTAACATAAACATGATAGATCTATAATCAACTTGACATAGCATTCAATATTTATCGGATCCCAACAAACACAACATGTAGCATTACAATAAGATGATCTTGATCATGTTAGGCAGCTCACAAGATCTAAACATGATGGCACAAAAGGAGTAGAAGATAACCATCTAGCTACTGCTATGGACCCGTAGTCTAAGGATGAACTACTCACGCATCACCCTGGAGGCAGGCATGGTGATGAAGAGCCCTCCGGTGATGATTTCCCCTCTCGGCAAGGTGTCGGGTGATACGTCCATTTTGCATCACTATTTTATATTGTAATTTACTGTTATTAATCGATAGATTTCATATTATGATGCACTAGTTATGTTATTTCATCTTATTTTGCATGTTTGATAATTATTAGATAATAATCATCGGGACCAGAAATCAGCTGGAAAAGGCACCATCAAGATACCCTATTTCTGAAGACCAGAAGAACAAGGGAGACATCAGAGAAGCCTTAGAAGACCAGATGAGGGAGCCAGCCACGAGGGGAGCCAGAGGGGGGCTGTCGAATCTCTGACTCTACACATCCCTTAGGTGACCCTATCGGGTTTCGACTAGGAGAACTCATGAGCGCTGATGGAATCGTCGGCTAGACAGGGGGCGAGATTTACCCAGGTTCAGGGCCCTCATAGAGGTAAAACCCTTACTCCTGCCTCTGTCGATCTGTATTAGTCGAATAGATCGGTTACAATGGTGATGGCTCGAGTCGAGAGTATGATCTCAAGCTCAAGGTTTTGGTGTTGCGGTGTTGCCTGGTCCTCTACCGGTGGCTCTCCTGGCCTTATATAGGTGGTCAGGTCTCAAACCTTACCCGGAGAGAACTCGAACTCTAACCCTAGGTCGGTTACAAGTTTCCAAACTTAACCCGCAAGTTAGTGCGGGTGGGCTTCACGTGGGCCTTCTAGAATATTCCAAGGGCTCCTCTTCTTGGGCCTTAACCTTGAGCCTGAGATGGGGTGTCCTTACCCGCGGGGCCCAGGATCCATGCCTTCGTCAGTAGCCCCCGAGCGTTTGCTCGAGTGGGTTTTTTCCAGTCGAGTAGACGGTCAAATCTTGGTCTTTCTTTCCTGCGGATAACCAGCTTGGTTGTTTTCCTGTTTAGAGGGCGTGTACCTTGTATAATAACTTTTCATACTCGAGTATCGAGCAAAGCAAGTGCCTGTTTTTATGGCTTTTTATTGCAGAAGGATGCGGCGCAGCAGCTTGGCTCTCCCGAGAGATCAGGGCCAATTAATTGCGACTAGGGCAAAAACATTTCTGGCCTACACAGATTCGAGACCTCCGACTCGAACCCGGTAAGGTGATTGTTGCGACTAGGCCGTTGTGGTCTTATCGAGTCGAACTTAACCTACGGGGGTACCCGGCGCGTCCGCTAGGATTTTTCTTCGTGTTGTTGACACGGAATCATGCCGGAGGACGCATCTTCGAGTGCGATTCCAGGCCCTCAAGAGAGATCTTTCGGGTCTTACCTTCATATTCGAAGAATATGGCATCCGGATGTGCCTAGTCGGCTGAACAATCCAGGTTTTTATGATGTGAAAATATCATGCGAGTGAGAAAAGGTAGGTTCTGCCTACTCGTGTAATTTTTGAGCGAGTAGTTCTTATATCCATACGAAAGAGTTTTCGTGTTTAGGAGTTTTATGCCCGTATGAAAGAATTTTCATGTTTGGGAGATCGTGCCCATACGAAAGAGTTTTCGTGTGCAGGGTATTTTTTCCTGTTGTAAAGGAGTCTTGCCTTCATGATCTGCTCATGAAAAGGTTGCTTCTATTCGAAGGAGTTTTGTTCATACGAAGTTATTTTCGCATTTGAACTTTCCATTCGGAACATTCTTTGTCTTGATGATGCACGCTATGACGTCATGACGCACTTTTCTCCTCCCGATGGGACGTGACGGTGTGCGAGCAGATGGGTTGGCCCACATGGTCAGCTTTTTGACCGGGAAATGAGACGTCGTTCCCGGTTTTTACGCAAACCGCGCAGTAAATGCGTACGATCTTCTGTTGAGATCGTGGCAAGAAACAACGTTCACCGCCTCTTCGTTTCATCTTCACACGTGGTGGCAGTGATGAGCGACACGTGGTGCATCGAGTGGCCAGGATTGATTCGCTCCGTGTATAAGTATGGGTGTTTGCGCTGCGGTAAAACTTTCCCAGCCTCCGTCTCAAATCCATCTTCTTCCTCGCGCTCGTCTTCTTCCTCGCGCTCGAGCTCGTGCTGTCAGTCATGGCTGGAGGAAAAAGACGTGGCGCTGCCATTTCCGCATCCGGGGAAGCTTCCGTGCAAACTGCGCCGCGCTCGCCCAACACCACCACGAAGAGCATCAAGGAGATGCAGCGGGAGGGGCTGCTGCCGGCGGAGTCCGAGAAGCGGGTGCGCCTCGGAAAGAAGGAAGAGGTACCCAATCCGCAAGCAAACGAGCGCGTGGTCTTCGCGGACCACGTGTCTCGCGGTCTTTCCTTTCCCCTCCATCCGTTTCTTGTCGGGTTGCTGTATGTCTATGGCATACAGCTTCACGATCTTCCTCCGAACGCGGTGCAGCACATATCGTGCTTCATCGTGTTCTGTGAATGCTTCCTTGGCATTCGCCCACATTGGGCGCTCTGGAAGGCCCTCTTCAAAGTCCGGATCTTCCGCGAGAAGTCGCGGGTAGACTCCGAGCCCGGCGAGCCGCTACGTACGGGTTGCTTTGGGATCCAAGCGAGATCGGAGACCAGCTACTTCAGCATGTACTTCATCGACTCCGCGCAGGGCTGGAGGAGAAAATGGTTCTACGTCATCGACAACAGCTCGGGTGGGATCGTAGAATTCCACCCGTTCGCTGTTTTGAAGAGATGGAAGTCCTGGTCGCACAAGTTGTCAGCCGAAGAAGCCCAGGTCGTCGCGCCGCTACTCGCAAGAGTGACAGCCCTCCGTGATCAAACTGCTGGAGTTGTACTCAACGGGCTGCACCTGGCGAGTACCTTTCTGAAGCGCAGGATCCAACCTTTGCAGCTCAGGCCTTCCACGATGTGGGATTATCAAGGCTCTGAGGATCCTAGCCGAGTGAGTCGCGAAGAGCTTTCGAACGTCCAGTTCGAGAAGAAGATCGCGGCTATCACTAGCCTGAAGGTGGGAGAGAAATTCCCCGAGTGCACAGTCGCGGCCTTTGACGCGTCGAAGCCTCCGCCAGTCGCGGTGAGTTTATTCTTCTTCCCTTCTTTTATTTTCTTTATTTCCTTGCTTGTTCTGAATTTCAGTCGATTGAATTTTCCTTTGCGTTCCTCTATCTTCTTCCATAGAGTTTGTCCATGGCCACCTGCTACCCTCCTGTATCTGGGGCGGAGGCCTCAGAGTTATTGGCGAGTAACTTGGATGCCCCAGCCGACACCAGTGTCTCCGACACTTCTTCGAGCTCCGACCAAGATTCTTCGGATGACGCAGGAAACTCGGGTGGCGATCGTTATAAACGCCGTCGGGTAGAAGTTGATGAGGCCACTTCTAAGGACAACTCCTTGGAAGAGTCGCCCGGGAAGGAGCCCATCAACGCTACTCCTCTGCAAACGCGCGCCCCTTCCTCCTCATTCCCAGTTATCCAGACCGCCTGGAATGCGGATATACTGGATGAGGATGAAGACGATGAGTAAGTTTTTCTCCTCGTTCTTAGTCGAACGTTTTTCCTTTGCATCTGTGTTGACGCTTTGTCTTTTGTCGCAGCCTGCAAACCATTCGTCCTCGCAGGTACGCCTCTTCTCTTCCTCCCGAAAGGAAGAGTAAGGCAGGAGCTGCGGATGAGGCTCCCACTGCAGGCACCGTCCAGAATTCGCCCAGCGTAGCCCCCAAGGCGGCGACTATGGAACATGAAACTCCTAGTTTAGCTGCCGGGGCTTCAGCTTCAAAGGAGGTGTCGGGTAGCTCCGCAGATCCCCTCTCCCGTGCCAAGGGCCAGGTAAATTCTGTTACTTGTCTTTAATTTGTTTATCCGGTGCACGACAGTGCTCCCGATGGGAGTAGCCCCCCGAGGCTGTAGTCGATCACATGTGATCGGCTACAGGCTCAAAAACTGTCTTTTCCTTCTTCTTGATTTTATCGGGTGCACGACAGTGCTCCCGATGGGAGTAGCCCCCGAGGTTGTAGTCGATTGATTGTAATCGGGTACAGGCTCCAATTCTTCTCTTCTAATTCTTCTATCTCTGAATTTCTTGCAGTCGCTCGTTGACTCCCTTGCGGCGATTGGGCGCCGTGTTGTTCTTGCTGAATCTGACTGTTCGTTCCTTCGAGCGGAGCGCAGTCGACTCACTTTTGAAAACGAGCTTCTTCAAAGTAAGCTCAGCCCCCTTTCTTTTTCTGTTTGCACCTTTTCCATTAGTTCTTTGATTCTGATAGATATTGTCGTGCAGCTCAACTTGAGTTTTCGAAGACCGAGAAAGACGATGCTTCTACTCGGGCAATAGCTCTAGAGGCTGAGCTGGCGGCTGTTCGCCAAGATCTGGAATCCTCCCGCATGTCTTCGGCTGACCTTGAAGGGAAGCTTGCTTCTGCCCAAGAGGCTTTGAAGAAGTTGGAGACGGCCAGCACCAAGGCGGATACTGATCTTGTCGACTTTATCCGTCCCCTTGCCAGGCGCTTTGCGGGTGAGTTATTTTTGGTTTATAATTTGTCTTCTGTTGTCTTGATTCTTGACGCTCTTCTTCTTTGTAGGTCTTCTGGGTGTTCCTCTGGAGCTTCCAGGAATCCAGCGAGTGGACGCGCTGACGGATTCCCTCGCCCAGCTCAGGAGGCATGCCGAAGGAATTTGCTCCTTGGTTGGCAACGCCACTCAAGCGTTGACGCAGCTACATGGTTGCCTTCTCGTCAATGCTTTCTCTCCATCCGCGCTAGGTGACCTGCTGAAGATCTTCTCGGAGAGCAATCTCCTGGATGCCTACGCGGTTGCTCAGTCGGAGTCTGGGGCGAAGACGGCCATCCAGTTCGCGCTGGCGCATGGAGTTAGCGGCTTGGAGGAGGCTTATTCGGATCTCCCAGTCGACCCCTCCATGGGCAAAAAGGTACGGCTCTCTCGTTTTGGCGAGCCAGCCGCTATCCTTGCTCGGAAGTTGTCTGAGCTGTTTGCTCGACTTAAGGGAGGGACGACTGCCGCGAGTGGGAGCACCACTGTAGCTTCTTAGGCTTATCGCCATGATTGATTGTTGAATGTGGACATTCTGTGATGTTGTATAGTTTGTAAAAACTGTTGTAAGGTGTGTAACCTCGTGTGTATAAATTTTCTTGTGATGCTTAGTTGTAGGCGTAGCCCCCGTGTGTTTATGGGGCGTGTACCTGTAACTATTTAGCATGTAAGAATGAATAATCTTCGAGTAAATATGGTTGAGAAACCATGTATTTTATTGCTATGACTGAGAAGTCATGTATTCGGGCTACAGGAGTGGCTAGTATAGCCTTATTTGTTGTGAGAACATGTAAATCTAGGGATAAAATTTGCGGAGGTGTGCGATATTCCAAGGGTTGGAATAGATTCCTCCAGTCGATGGATTCTTCAGCCTGTAGGCTCCACCTGGGATGACTTCGTGTGTGATGAAGGGTCCTTCCCATGGTGGCTCGAGCTTGTGTCCTTCCTTCTGCTTGAGTCGCAGCACTAGATCTCCAACCAAGAATGCTCTGTGGCGTATGCGGCGACTATGATAGTTTCGCAGTGATTGTTGATATACTGCGGATCTTGCGAGCGCTATATCGCGCATCTCATCGAGTGAATCCATATCTTCCGCGAGTGCCCTGCTTGAGGTTTCTTCGCTGTAAGCCACAACTCGTGGGGCGCTGAACCGAACATCCTCGGGAAGGACTGCCTCTGCCCCGTATACCATGAAAAATGGCGTGTAGTTTGTGGATCGGTTTGGAGTTGTGCGGAGGCTCCATAGCATGGAGGGTAACTCTTCGGCCCAATGTCCGGCTGCTGGGTGTAGATGATCGAGTAGACGTTTCTTGATTCCAGCTGAAACTAAGCCGTTGGATCTTTCGACTTGTCCGTTCGTTTGCGGGTGGGCAACTGAAGCAAACTTGAAGTTGATGCCCTTTTCCTCGCAGAACTGTTGTGTTTCCTTTGCTGTGAAGTTTGTGCCATTATCTGTAATGATGTCATGTGGTACCCCGAATCTGCATACGATGGAGTCGAGGAACTTGACTGCACATTGGGCACTAGCCGAAGTTACTGGCATGGCCTCGATCCATTTGGTAAATTTGTCGACTGCGACCAGCAAGTGTGTATATCCACCTGGTGTGGACTTGCGTAATGGTCCTACCATGTCTAGCCCCCATTGCGCAAAGGGCCAGGCGATGGGTATCATGTGCAGTTCCGTAGCAGGTGCATGTGGTCTTGGTGCGAATCGCTGGCAAGCATCGCATCGTTCGACAAGCTCCTTTGCGTCGGTGGCTGCTGTGAGCCAATAGAATCCCGCTCGGAAGGCTTTTCCCATGATTGCTTTCCAGCTAGCGTGATGCCCACAATCTCCTTGGTGGATGTCCTGGAGTAACTCTTTGCCATCTTCGGGTGCGATGCAGCGCTGAAGTATACCTGAGATGCTTTGCTTGTATAATTCTCCGTTTATTACCCGAAAGGATTTACTGCGTCTGATTATCTGTCGAGCCTCGCGAGGATCTGCCGGGAGCTGTTTGGTGGACAGGTAGTCGAGGTATTTCTGCGTCCAGACTGGCTCGACCAGAAAAACCTGTCGTGAAATGTTATGAATAAGCTCGATGATGGCGAATTGCGGGCTGACCTCTGTTTCTTGTGATGTGGGTGTTCCTGCAGCTTTTTTGACTTTGACAGAGCGCTTGGTCATCCTCTCGAAATATATTCCTTGTGGTATGGGTGTGTTTGTAGAACCCATATTTGCCAATTTATCTGCTTCTTCATTGCTGGATCTCGCAATGTGCTTCAGCTCGCATCCCTTGAAGTTTCCTTCGAGTAGGTTGTACATGTCGCGATATGCGACCATGTTTTCGGAAACTGCGTCGCATTCTTTCATTGTTTGCTGTACAATGAGATTGGAGTCGCCGTAGATCATTAGTCGGGTGGCTCCACAGGCAACTGCCATCTTTATCCCATGCAACAAAGCTTCATATTCTGCGTCGTTGTTTGATGCCGGATCATCGGGTGGAAAGTCCAATCGTAGGACGTATTGCAGCTTGTCTCCCCTAGGCGATATGAGGACAATTCCAGCTCCTGCTCCTTCGTTTCGTTTGGACCCGTCAAAGTACATTATCCAGTTGCTCGTGTACTCAGGCGGTCCTGGCGTTTGTAGCTCTGTCCACTCGCTTAGGAATTCCATGAGTACCTGGGATTTGACTGCGTTGCGTCCTGCATAAGTGATGTCCCAAGCGCCCAACTCGATGCTCCATTTGGCTATTCTTCAGGATGCCATGGGGTTGTTCATGATTGTCCCGAGTGACGCATCATTAACCCCTGTGATGGCGTGTTCCTGGAAGTAGTGCTTGAGCTTTCGGGCTGTAAGAACAACTCCATATGCGAGCTTCTGGTAATGAGGATATCGTTGCTTGCATAGCGAGAGCACTTCCCTGATGTAATAGATCGGTCGCTGTACTCCGTACGCTTTGCCCTCCTCAGGTCGTTCGACTACGATTGCTGTGCTGATGACCTGGTTTGTGGCGGCTAGGTACAAGTAGAGTGGCTCCCTTTCTTGCGGTGTTGCAAGGACTCGCCTGCTTTGCAGCGATCGCTTTAAGTCCGCGAATGCTTGCTTAGCTTCTGGTGTCCACTCGAATTTCTCCGTCTTCTTCAGCAGCTTGTAGAAGGGTAACGCTTGCTCTCCCAATCGTGCGATGAACCTGCTCAGGGCGGCTAGTCACCCTGCGAGTTGTTGGACTCCGCGTAGATTGGTTGGCTCCTTCATAGTCAAGATTGCTTGTATTTTCTCTGGGTTGCCTTCGATGCCTCTGGCGGATACCAAGTACCCGAGAAGTTTCCCTGCTGGAACGCCGAAGACGCATTTTGTCGGATTGAGCTTGATCCTGTATGCGTTGAGGGCGTCGAATGTTTCTCTAATATCCTCGAGGAGTGTGCTCTCAACTCGAGTCTTGATGACTATGTCGTCAACGTACACTTGTACGTTCTTGCCAATGAGCTTGGCGAGGCATTTTTGCATGCAGCGCTGGTATGTTGCGCCTGCGTTCTTGAGCCCGAAGGGCATTGTCGTGTAGCAGTATACACCATGTGGTGTGATGAATGCTGTCTTTTCTTCGTCCTCCTGTTTCATCCGGATCTAATTATATCCCGAATAGGCGTCCAGGAAGGAGAGGCGTTGACAGCCTGCCGTAGAGTCCACGATCTGGTCGATTCGCGGGAGGGGAAAGTTATCCTTCTGGCAGTGCTTGTTTAACGACGTGTAGTCGATGCATACCCGAAGGATGTCCGTGTTCTTTTTGGGGACCAGCACCGGGTTTGCTAACCAAGTGGATATCTTGATCTCCCTGATGAATTTTGCTGCTAGCAATCTGTTTACTTCTTCTCCAAGCGCCTTCTGCTTGGGTTCTGAAAATCGTCGAGTAGTTTGTTTGATAGGTTTGGCATCTGGAAAGACTTAGAGTGAGTGCTCGGCAAACTCCCTGGGTATTCCTGGCATATCTGAGGGCTGCCAGGCGTAAATTTCCCAGTACTCACGGAGGAGTTCGACGAGCGCGTTTTCCTATGCTTGTGGAAGGGTGGTGGAGACCATCGCTGTCTTTGCAGAATCTGTCGGGTGCACTTGATTCTTTCGGGTGTCACTGTTAGCGCTGAACTCCAGTTCAGGCGCGTTTTTCTTCGTGAGGGGCATCACGGAGTGATCCGTGGTTTTTGCCAGCTCTTGAAGTTCTTCTTGCATCCCGAATTTTACGATCTCATTGAATTCAATGTCGCACTTGTTGGATTTCTGAAAGTCTCCGTCGATGGTGATTACGCCATATTCTCCAGGTAATTTAAGCTTCAGGTAGGCGTAGTGCGGTACTGCCATGAATCTGGTGAACGCTGTTCGACCAAGAATGGCGTGGTACTATGAAGGCCAATCGACGACTTCGAAGTCGAGGAATTCTCTTCTGTAGTTGCTCTTAGTGCCCAGCACAACTTCTAGGTTGATTGTTCCGAGTGGACGGATTGCCTTTCCTGGAACTATCCCGTGGAAGGATGTTTCTGATTCCGGGAGGCCGTCCAAGTTCCTGTTCATCCGACGGAGTGTATCCGCGTAGATAATGTTGATGCCACTGCCGCCATCCATGAATACGCGGGCCAAGTCATAGTTGCCAATTTGTGCTTGGATGACAAGGGCGGCGTGTCCTGGTCGATAGACTCGTGGCGGGTGGTCCTTCATCGAGAATGTTATCGGCTGGTCTGCCATCTTCAAGTACTCTGTTTTTGTTGGCGGTGTCTGCACAGCCATGCACAATTGCCTCGTGTTAGTCTTTTGAGCTCTGCGGGATGGACATACCTTCTGGATCATCGCGAGTTGCCCTGCTGGATTCGGGTACGCATTGGCCCCGGAGTTTTGTGCAGGTGGTGCGGGTAGCGCAGCTAATGCTATGTTTGGATTTGCTGGTGGAGGTAGGGGTTGTGGCGGCAGATCTCCTGGAAGCGGTGGGTAATTTTGAGTGGCTGCAGATCTTTTTCTGGCGAGTGCTTCTGAGATATCAATAAACTTTCGGCAATCCTTAAGAAGGTGTGTTGCCTTAGTTTTGCCCGTGCGCTTATCTGTAAATAGATGTAGCGAGCAGTATCCATCGAGGTCTTCCTCGGGTGATTTTTCTTCAGCCTTTGGTCTCCACTCGCGATTCCCACGGCGACCGGAGTCGCGGCTTCGCGTGAATTCCGCCGCTACCAACTCCTCTTGGTCCTCGTGATCGTAATATTTCCTCCTTTTCCTCCGGCCATGACGGTCTTCATCGTTCGCAGGAGATGATGCTCTTTCGTTGCGCACTGCGTCTTCTCCGTTAGCCCACTTTTCGGCTATGATCATTAGTTCTCCAATAGTTTTGGGTGCAGCCCTGCCTAGTTCTTCTCTGAAAGCAGTTCTTCGGGCGCCTTTCGCAAAGGCCTCAATCGCCACTTCTTCCGAGATGGTTCCCGCAGTGTTCTTGAGTGTGGTCCACCGTTGGATATATTCGCGGGTAGACTCACCGCTTTTCTGCTTGCATGCTCGTAGTTCTTCAATGGTGGCTGGCCTCTTGTAGGTCGACTGAAATTTTTTGCAAAAGTCGCGGTGCAAGTCATCCCATGATGCATAACAAGATCTTGGTCTTCTTTCCAGCCAGCTGCGGGCCGCGCCAACGAGATGCAAATTGAGATATTGCATAGCTGTGTTCTTGTTCCCACGTTGGCATTTTACTGCCGTGAGGTAATCGCTTAGCCATTGAGAAGGCTCGAGTGAGCCGTCGTACTTTGTCACCTCCGTGCTGAGCTTGAATCTCCTGGGTAGAGGTGCTTTGCGGATGCTGCGGGCGAAGCAGAGCGCACCGCAGGTTTCGTCATCCGACGAGCTAGATGAAGAGCGCCCGCGATATCGCGAAGCCCTCGCTTTATCTACTTTATTTTGTGCGATGTCCGATCGCGCGTCATGTCCTGTCCGATCGCAGTCGGCGTCCTTCCTTGGCTCCTTGCTTCGCTTTCGCGAGCGGCTGCTGTGATGCCGCGAGCTTTTGTTTCTCGGACTGCCTTCGCTGCTGCTTCGACTGTCATCACGGCGCCGTGCTTCTTTTCCTCGGCCACGACGTGGCGATCTATCCCTTCTTGGCGAAGTTCTCCTATGTTTGCGGGATGCTTCCCTATCCTTCTCTTTCTCCTTCTCCTGTTCCTTCTCCAGCTGCTCTGCGGCTTTCTTTCGATCATAGGCGGCGAGCCTTGCGGCTGCCAGTCCTAGTCCCTTACGTACTTGTTTATACTGCTCCGCCCGAGGTCACTTTCCGTCGGTTGATTCATCTGCATGTAAGTTGCTGCGGCTAGAACCGCGGCAGCGGGAGTTTGCGGGTAGACATTGTCGTCGTCATCGACTCGCATGAGAGAAGGAGTGATCGATCTGCTGGTTCCGGCTAGGGACTCATTGTTCCTGGATGTAGATGCGTGCCCCTTCCTCGCGGGTCAGGTTCCAACCGAGGGTGTTATGGACAGCCCGGCTCGTCTTTGGCTCGACTCATCCGCCGCTCTTCTTCGGCGGGCTAGATCTATCCGAGCGTCTTTGATGGTCGTGGCTGCTCTCACTAGGTGATAGTGGTAGGCAACCATGTCTTCGTGTGAAGCCCCGGCTGCGGGTGGCCTGCTCGTTCGCATAGCCTCCTTCGCTCGGTTCCAAGATTCCCGTGAGACGCCGATTATGTTGCGCTCTGCCGCGCTATGTTCCGTTTCCGAGGCTTGTTCCGATCCTGCCATGCAGACTTGAGCCAGTCGAGGCTCGTGCGTCCTAGGCGTAGATCGAAAGTTCCTTTGAATTCTTGATGGTTCCTCTGTCGAGAGGGTATAGTAGTCGTTGGCATTGAAGCGGATGGACTCGCCGCTTTTCTCCAGATGACGGCGCGAGTCGACAGCTCCAGATTCAGTTTCTGATTCATCCGAGAAGTGGAGGATCCCGTCCCTGTTGCTCACAAATTTCAGGCTCCCGAACATCAAGGTGATGCTCTTCTCCAGATCTTCGAATACCGGGCGCGATTCCGGCGAGTGAGGTGTAACCACGACAGATCCGATCCATATAGGATTGTTCGGAGCCGTAGTCGATGGTTTCCAATGGGAGTGGGTTGTCGATGAAGCCGAAGATGCCGGTGATCCAGCTCCCGTCGTCCCCACGATCGGCGCCAATTGTCGAATCTCTGACTCTACAAATCCCTTAGGTGACCCTATCGGGTTTCGACTAGGAGAACTCATGAGCGTTGGTGGAATCGTCGGCTAGACAGGGGGCGAGATTTACCCAGGTTCAGGGCCCTCGTAGAGGTAAAACCCTTACTCCTGCCTCTGTCGATCTGTATTAGTCGAATAGATCGGTTACAATGGTGATGGCTCGAGTCGAGAGTATGATCTCAAGCTCAAGGTTTTGGTGTTGCGGTGTTGCCCGATCCTCTACCGGTGGCTCTCCTGGCCTTATATAGGTGGCCAGGTCTCAAACCTTACCCGGAGAGGACTCGAACTCTAACCCTAGGTCGGTTACAAGTTTCCAAACTTAACCCGCAAGTTAGTGCGGGTGGGCTTCACGTGGGCCTTCTAGAATATTCCAAGGGCTCCTCTTCTTGGGCCTTAACCTTGGGCCTGAGATGGGGTGTCCTTACCCGCGGGGTCCAGGATCCATGCCTTCGTCAGGGGCCACCTGGTGGCGCCCCCTTTGGCCGCGCCGCCACGTGGTGTGGCCACCCTGGCCCACCACTGGCAGCCCCCTCTCGCGTACTTCATCCCTAGGGAACCCTAAGATTGGGGGAACCATTGAGGAAATATTTCGCCGCCTCCTCGGGGCGGAAAAAACAGAGAGAGAAAGCTCTCCGCAGGGAGAAATCTACACGGGAAATTTCTCCCCGGAGAGGGGAAATCATCGCCATCGTCACCGTCATCGCTCCGGGCATCATCAAGATTGTCATTGTCATCATCCTTACCACCAGCACCATCATCCTCACCATCCACCTCCGTCCCGCTGTAACAATTAGGGTTCTATATTGTTGTTTTCCACTAGATCTGTCTCCCCGGTGTGGATTACTTGTTAGTAGTTGATGCTTACGAGATTTACCAGTATTTACACTTTATGACCAGATTGTTATTCATTATTATATTACCTCTGATTATGATCCATATGATGTCTTGTGAGTAGTTCTTTTAGTTCTTGAGGACATGGGAGAAGTCAAGATGTTAGTAGTGGAATTATGTTGAAGTAATATCTAATGGTTTGATATTTAAGTTGTGGTGCTATTCTGCTAGTGGTGTCATGTGAACATCGACTACATGACACTTCACCTTTATGGGCCTAGAGGGATGCATTGTGTATTTGGCTACTAACTGTGGGGTTGCCGGGGTGACAAAAATCTAAACCCCCGTTAGGAAACTGATGCACGAGGGAGTGTAGGATCCCAGAGTTTAAGGTTGTGGTTAGATTTATCTTAATTATTTCTTGTAGTGGTGGATGCTTGCAAGTGGTATAATCACAGGTATGTATTAGTCCTAGATGGGTGGTGCATTAGCATAGGTTCACCCACATAACACCTATCAAAACAATAAATATTAATCAACCGTATGAAACGAAAGCGCTTGACGAAGTTCCCATGTGTCCTCGAGAATGTTTGGTAATCACAAGTAAAAAACTGGCTTGTCATTTGCTCTAAAAAGGATTGGGCCACTCGCTGCAATTATTATTACTGTCTTTCATTTACTCGCACTTTATTTATCTGCTATATCAAAAACCACCAAAACGTTTTCTCTAGTGTTTACAGTGAATCCTCTATCCAACCTGCTTTTCAACACCTTCTGCTCCTCGTTGGGTTCGACACTCTTATTTATCAAAAGTCTATGATACACCCCCTATACTTGTGGGTCATCAAGACAATTTTCTGGCACCGTTTCCGGGGAGTGATTTGCTATTGGTAAGTGGAATTTGTAAGAGAAACTTTTACCGCGAGTGATGTTTTTATTCCTATCTGCTGCTTTATTTTATTATGGAGAGTCCATATGGTTCTCTTTTTAGGAGTACTACTGCTACTGCTGATGTAGTAAATGACCCGATCTGCTCAATTGGATCCTTTTAAAATACCTATAAAAATTGTTGAACGTGTTATGGATAACTGTTATTTTGGAGATGGAACTATCCATCTTGGTGATCATTTACTCTTTATACATAAATTATGCGAGTTGTTCAGGTGTGCAGGTATTACAATGGACCAAGTTAAGAGGAAATTATTCTCTTTATCACTAAAGGGCATAGCTGTGGAATGGTTTAAAATGTTGAAGAATGGTCAATCTATTGGACGAGTGGAAATTGTACCTCTCTTTTATTCTAAATTATATCCTCCCAGTGAGATTCATAAAGATCGGAATCAAATATATAATTTCTGGCCTCATGATGGAGATAGTATTGCCCAAGCTTGGGGGAGATTGAAGTTATTAATGCTCAAATGTCCCGTTCATGAGCTCCTCGGTAATATTGTTATCAATAATTTTTATGCAAGGCTTCATCTTCCTGATAAGGATTTATTGGACGCTTCTTGTTCTGGATCATTCATACGTATGAAAGGAGAAGCTAAATGGGATCTTCTTGACCGTATTCAAGGAAACACTGAAGGATGGGAGGATGACAAATGTATAAAGTCAGGTATAAATTATAATTATGAATGCATTAAATCTTGTATGGGAACCGATGATTTCTATAATTTTAGTGTTGTTTGTGGTCTTGACTCTCAAATCTTTGCAAATTTTTTTAAGGACTTTGCCTCCAATCTTGGTATTCCCAAAAAGGAGTTGAATAACTACCATGCACCTTATAAAGATAATGTTAATTGTGTTCCTGCTAGAAATATAGAAGTTCATATTGTTAATCCTGCTGTGCCTGAACCTTATACTGATAAAATGCCTTTCCCTACCAAGGTAAAGGAACATTCTATTATAGCTAGTGTGGTTAACAAAAGTACAAAGAAATCTATAGAACCTGATGAACAAATAACTCCTAAACCTACAGTAGCTATAGTAAAAGACCTTGTCTGTGAAAATGTAGAGGATGGACACATTATCTTCTGTGAGGATGCTTCCAATATTGTTTCACATCCTAGTAAGTCTAAGAAAACTAGTGTTCCTATGCTTTCTGTTAGGATAGGTGATCATTGCTAGTATGGTTTGTGAGACATTGGTGCAAGTTCTAGTGCTATTCCTTATGGGCTTTATAAAGAAATCATGCATGAAATTGGTTCTTGTGAACTTGAAGATGTTGATGTGGTTATTCAGCTTGCTAATAGAGAAACTATATTTCTGATTGGTATTGTTAGAGATGTAGAAGTTTTATGTGGTAAAACTAAATATCCTGTTGATTTTGTAGTACTGGGTACATCTGCTAGTAAAACTTGTCCTATCATTTTTGGTAGACCTTTCTTGAATACTTGTGGTGCTGTTATAGATTGTAAGAAGGAGAATTTTTTTACTAAATTTGATGGAAAATCTTATGAGTTTGATTTTTCTAAATTTACTAGAGCTCCTTATGAAACTGAATTGCCTAATGAAGATTTTAGAGTTAAACAGGTTGCCTCTATTGCTTTTGCCGACAACAATGCTTCACAGCAATACATGGAGGACCACGAAAGTGAGATATTTATGGAAGAGACAAATGAGATTGACGATATTCTTCTTAGTCAACCAGTGATGCTTAAACACAATTTACCTGAAGAATTGGGTAGCACATTACCACCCAAGGAGGATCCTTTTTTTGATTTAAAACCTTTACATGATGATCTTAAATATGCTTATGTTGATGATAAGAAAACATATCATGTTATTATTAGTTCTAAACTTTCAGATAAAGAAGAGGAAAGGTTATTGGAAATATTGAAGAAACTTCGTGGAGCTATTGGATACTCTTGATGATTTGAAAGGGATTTCCCCTACTATATGTCAGCATGCTATTAATATAGAACCTGACGCAAAGCCAGTAGTTGAACATTGATACGTCATAAACGTATCTATAATTTCTTATGTTCCATGTTGTTTTCATTCTATATGCTACATGTTTTCCTTACACTTTATGTCATTTTTATCGGTTTTCCGGACTAACCTATTGACAAGATGTCACAGAGCTAGTTCCCTGTTTTCTGCTGTTTTTAGTTTCAGAAAAGTTGTTCTGGAAATATTCTCGGAATTGGAAAATTCGAAGCCCGAAAGTCTTAGAATTCTCGAAGGTTCCACGGAGTCCCAAAGAGGCTCGAAGGGGGGCCACACCATAGGGCGGCGCGCCCCCGGGGCCGCACCGGGGGGTGGTGTGGGCCCCTCGGGCATCCAAGACCATCGCCCTTTTGCCTATTTATTCCTCCCGATACATCAACCCTAAAAATATACCACTTCGTCCCGAGAAACACCCAAGGCCACCGTCTGTCGAGACATCGTAGTAGAGTTCATAGACGGGGGTGCCATGAGTCTACGGGTAGAGACGTGGGGGGACGTGGTAGTACGACAACCAGGAACACCAATTTTACCCAGGTTCGGTACGGCGCGACTAGGCGACGTTCCTACTCCTGCAATCTCACTAAATCAGGGCTGAAGCCTGAAGTATACAAAGTACAATGTCAGTAGGGTTTCTCTAACTCGACGAGGATCAACTTCCCGGCGAGTTGGCTTCTAGCTAATTGTCTGTGTGTTTCTTCTCTCCCATCCGACTTTATATAGATAGCCAGGTTAGGGCTTACAGAAAGGAAACCTAGAAGACTACGAAAAGTATCTAACTTGGAAAGCAAGAATCCGTCTTCTACTCCAAGCTGCAGCACTTCGGGTCATGTTCCGGGTTCTTCTAGAATCCGGCTTCTACGCGTCAGCTTACTGGGCCGCCTAATGGACTGTGATCCATTACCAACAGGCCACCCTAGTAATCCGGCTCTTAGGACAATGCCGGATATACCTCTATTCGGTATATATCCGACAGTAGCCCCCAAGAAGGATTGAGACTTCATCCTGCCACCTTTTGTCAATTCGCATTCTGCTCCGAGAAATGTTGGCGCTTTGTCTCGATTCTTCTTTTTCCCAAAACTTCATAACGCATAACTCGGATTTCATCAAAATCCAGGTTTTTCTTCCATGAGCCTTCGTGGATAAGGAGCTTCTTGATGTGTAACTCAAAACTCAGATTTACCAGAATCCGACTTTTCTTCCACGAGACTTCGTGGAGAAGGAACTTCGTGACGTCAGCGATGAAAACGTGCTGACATCACAGATGTTTGGGTTCAGTCAAAATCCTGAAACGTATCTCCGACAGATTCTCGTGGGAAACGAGGAGATAGCCATTATCGCCCCGTCCTCTTGTTTCCTGGAATTACCGGGCGTGACACGCGTCAAGGATCCAACAGCTAAAATGGCCGTTGTAGCCAATCTCAACGCACTTCCGGCTATAAATAGCGCCTTGTGCCCTCCGGATTTTCCTTCCGCTCCCTCTTCTCCTTCCAGCTCCCAGTGCCATAGCCACAGAGCTTGAGCTCGAACTTGTGAGAGTGAGCAGAGAACGAGTGCCCTCTCCGAAAAGAACCATCGGAGGATCCGGATGGACGCCACGCCGTCCGAAAATGACCAACGGAGGATCACCCCGCGCCGCGAAAACGAGCTCCGTCGCCCTGGACATCGACAGCATTATCAACGATATCGACCCGCTGCTGGATTCTCTCGGCCGCGCCACCGCAGGCACGCCAGAGGGAAACGCTGGCGATCTAGCTCGTGGGGATCTTCCTCCCAGGGCCGAAAGCCTTCCGTCGTCTTCGACCGCACCTACACCGCCTCTCGCCACCGAGCCTGCGGAAGAAAACCTTGCTCGCGATGGTGAGGAGCTCGCCGCCTAGGGCACTTCTGGAGCTGAAGAAGAGGCGGAGGAAAGTTCCGGGAATTGGAGCCACTGCAACATGGTCTCCTCCCTCCTTCCGGCAATGGAGAAGGAGGGGTTCATCCTGGCGAAGAAATGGCGGTATGACACGGACGAGTCAGAGCCATCGCCAAAAGCCGGCGAAAGAGTCTTCCTCGCGTCGCACATTAACCGAGGTATTGGACTTCCACCTTCCTCCTTTTTTCTCCAGGTCTTAGACCCTTACCAAATATAGCCGCACAATCGCCCTCCCAATTCCATTCTCTACATTGCCGGCTTCCAGGCTTTGTTCGAAGGTTATTTAGGGTTACAACCTAGGCTAGACTTCTGACAGTATTGTTTCGGAGTCAAGCGAAACCCCTCTCAGGCCGCTCTCCCCACTTGTGGGACCATCTCCTTCACCCTCCGTAGGTTTAGGGAGGACTGGTTCCCCAAGATAAAAACCTCAAAATCCGTCAAATTTTGGACGGGTTCCTTCTTCTATCATGAGGATGTCCCGTTTCTTGGAAAGGAAATGGGCATCCCACCTTTCGTCAATTCCGCGGCCACTCCCCAATAGAATTGGGCAGTGGACGTGGTCCATACCCTGCCGTCGGATCTGATGAGAATCAAGCGGCGCATCGCCAAGCTGGTTTCCGCCTCTCCTCCTCTCACTGGCATGGACACGGTTCTATGCTGGCTTGAAAGGCGGATCCAGCCTCTGGCTCACCGCGGTCCCCGGCTAATGTGTGAATACACGGGACCCGAGGACGTGATGAGGGCGACGAATAAGTCCTTATCAAAGAAGGACTTGAAGAAACGTGTCGACTAGTTGGTCGCAACTCGCGACCAATATGAGGAAAGCTGGCCGATGTATACGGCCGCAAGCCCGGCTCCAAAGGTAAATTTCTAGCATTTTGGGCATTGGTTTTAGTTTCTTTTTTCTCGGATGTTTTTACTAACCCGGTATTTGTCTCTTTTGACAGATTCTGACTCTTCCAGACTCAGATCTTGCTTCTGACTCCGAGTTGGACGCTCTGCGTGCCAACTTTGCTGGCGGGTGGAAGTGAAAGAAGCCCTCCGCCACTCAGGAGGTGATTGATCTTGACGGAGTTCCCGTCGCAATTTCCAGGTAAATCATCTGGGTTTTTTCTTTTCTCTGCTTTTTGCCGCAGGAACTTCTTTTCTTTCTCGGATTTCTTAATTCTCGGAATTTCTTTCCTTTCCCTTTCCTTTTTAGCCTTGCTCCTACCACGTTGAAGACAAAAGCTCGAAAGAAGCATAAGGCAGTGGTTAGTAGAGGAGCACATCCGTCTCCCGCTGCAGCCCCCAACACTGCGGTTGCCGCAGGAGAAGAGAACTCGGCTGCAAGGAGGAATAATACCCTTTGCAGTCCAGCCAACCCGTTGCGTCCGAGTCATACGCGAGGGAAAGGGTGGTGCCAGAGACAGGAGGTCCTTCTCGAGTTCCAGAGGAGGAGCCTATCCCAAATTTTGACAAAGATTTCAAGGTAAAGGAGGAGCCCTTTGACGAACACGGGTACATCCATCCGTGGGCGACAAAGCACTTCGCTCCAGCTCCCTTAATACGTCCTTGGCCGCAAGGCAGACTTATTGTTAGGAATAACTTCGTATTTTCACCTCGGCAGGTCATTGTAGCTGGTAGAGTTAAATCCTTTCTCCTGCGTTGTTGGGAACCCCAAGAGGAAGGTGTGATGAGCACGGTGGTAGGAGTTTTCCCCTTAGTTAAGAACCAGGGTTATCAATCCAGTAGGAGAAAGAGAATCTTCAGAAGGTTGATGCCACTGACGGTGGTATTGGCGCTTCACCGGTGTCAGCAACAACGTGGAACCTGCACACAACACAACCAAAATACTTTGCCCCAACGGTACAGTGAGGTTGTCAATCTCACCGGTCTTGCTGAAAACAAAGATTAGACGTATAGTGTGGAAAAACAGTGTATGCTTGCGGAAAGTAAAGAAAGCAGGAAATTGTTGTGGTTTGTTTAACAGTGTGGAAGAATGGACCGAGGTTCGTAGTTTCACTAGTGGCGTCTCTCCATAAAAGATAGCATGCTGGGTGAACAAATTACAGCTGGGCAATTGAAAAATAAAGGTTGCACCGTATTGCACAATATGACATGAAGATTACTATGTTATCT
This sequence comes from Alopecurus myosuroides, assembly GCA_028641055.1. Taxonomy (NCBI): domain Eukaryota; kingdom Viridiplantae; phylum Streptophyta; class Magnoliopsida; order Poales; family Poaceae; genus Alopecurus; species Alopecurus myosuroides. The sequence continues at coordinate 155,127,303 of CM054058.1, forward strand.
AGTGCGGGCATTACAACAAGATACATAGACCGACATCCATCTGCATCTATGACTAATAATCCACCCTCAGGTTATCATACGAACCCCCTTAGGTATTAAGTTGCCAGCAACAGATAATTTCATTAAACAAAGTGTGTAATGTAAGCAATGATTATGCACGCGGGCACTCTCACCGTTGTTTTGTCCCTAATGGCAACAACACATCCTCCCCCTTCAAGTTTCTGTCACTCGAGCAAGGCAACAAGGAGGCATGAACCCACTATCGAGCATAAATACTCCCTCTTGAAGTCACTAACAATTACTTGGCCAGAATAACCACTAGCAACCGAGAGCATGCAAGATCACAAATAACACATGCAAATAAAGACTATAATCAACTTGGCATAAGGTCAATATTCGTCGGATCCCAGCAAACACGGTACAAAGAATTACATAAGATCAATCTCGATCATTATAGGCAGCTCACGAGATCTAAACATGGAGGCATATGAGGAGAAGACAACCATCTAGCTACAGCTACGAACCCGTAGTCCAAGGATGAACTACTCACGCATCACTCCGGAGGCAGGCATGGTGATGTAGAAGCCTCCGGTGATGATCTCCTCTCCGGTAGGGTACCGGAAATAGCTTCAGAACCCCCTTGATCTAGGGTTGACGGTGACGGCGGCTGCGGAACTTTTTAGGGATTTTGATCAGGTGCCTAGGGTTTTCCATCCGGGGGGCTTAAATAGGCGAAAGGGCGAAGGCGGTGGCGCTCCAGGGGCACCCCTAGCTGGCGCGGCCGGGGGGCGCGCCACCCTATGGTGTGGCCCCCTGCTGCCCCTCTTCGGTTCCTCTTCGGTCTTCTGGATGCTTCCGGGGAAAATAGGACTTTCGGGCTTCGAATTTTCCAATTCCGAGAATATTTCCAGAACAACTTTTCTGAAACTAAAAAAATAGCAGAAAACTAGGAACTGGTTCTGTGGCATCTTGTTAATAGGTTAGTCCGGAAAACATATAAAAATGCTATAAATAAGGGAGAAAACATGTACCAATTGGAAAATATGATCATGGAGCATCAGAAATCAGGGATACGTTTATGACGTATCAAGCATCCCCAAGCTTAGTTCCTACTCATCCTCGAGTAGGTAAACGATAAAACAATAATTTCTGAGGTGACATGCTACTAACACAAACTTTCAATCTAATGTAAAAGCATATGCACGCTGAGATCATAAGACTTTAAACAAAGGCATGATAAATAAAACTTTAATAATAAAGCGTAGCAATTACTTTGCATCACGGAAAATAACTCAAATAAAGGATCATGAATAATAATGCAAAGAAAGGTAAACGTTTGTTTTAGGTATAAAGAAAGCATGGCAAAGGGATATTTCGATAGTCCTTAAGAGTGGGGCAAAACATAAATGCCAGGACACCTTCGAAGTTCAAGAGGAAGACTAGAACAAATAATTTAGGAACAAATAATATCACATCATGAAGTAATTATTGATGCTTATGGGACAAATGCACATAGAACTCAGAATGGCAAAAATTCTCTCTTAACTGTGCATAAAGTTAGAAGATGGAGACTCAACATAAAAGTAAAAGAAAGGCCCTTAGCATAGGGAAGCAGGGATCACTCATGTGCTAGAGCTTTTATTTTATTAAACAAAGGTATTAAAAGTTTAACATTTGTGGAGGAATGTCTATATTTTGGGAGATGTATGCTAATGTCAACGAATGGTAAACATAAAATACAGTACGTCACAAGTCAACTGGATTCACAAGAGCGGCTCCCATGGTGAAGGACACAACTGGTATAGAAGGTCATCCCTCTTTCTCTTTTGTTTACACAATTATGCTTTGACTGATAAATCAGGGGCAAAAATAGTGAAGAGAATCTGTATGCATTAATTTGGGGCTGGGCACCCCGCTGCCAGGTCTTCTATCATTCGGATAAGCGGATGAAGCCACTAGTCCAGGGTGTGAAATCCAATCAACAAGTGAGATAAAGATTCTCTATTTACATCCTCATGAGCAAAAATAGGAACATAAAGCAGGAGTAATTTTGAAGGTTTTAAAGGTAACACATGAGCAATTTACTTTGGAACGGCAGTTAAATACCACATGTAGGTAGGTATGGTGGACACAATGGGAATAACTTTGGATTAAGGGAGTTTGGATGCACGAGTAGAGCTCATCCTCACTACAGGTGGAGGCTAGCAAAAGTCTGGGAGCGACAAATCAAGAGAGCATAAGAGGCATAATCATGCATAGCGACATAAACATCATTAATTAAAACATAAGCGATATCACAAGTTCAAAAACTAAGTGGTCATGGAGGCTATTCATGACTGGTTTGTAGTCATAAACATGGTGTGAGCATGCGCCAAGTCAACCAAATAAAACATTCGAAAGAGAATACCATATATTGATGCATTACTATGACAAGAACAACTCATGAATCTTTCAATACATATTAAACACTCTCAGCTATCTGAGGCTAATCATGCTACTCAATAACCACAAGACTTTAAAACTAAAATAACATTTAGCATGGCATGAAAAAGTCCTAGCCACGGTCTATACAAGCTTCTACTAGTACTATTATAAATTCTACTTCAAGCAGCAGTTTTCGTTTCTCCCAAAAAGCACCATACAAAACATGCTTTAACAAAAATATTGTTTATGATAAAGCAAGCAAACATGAGAGTACTCAAATAATACTACTAAAACTAACATCTCTAATAAGAGATGCATGCAAAACATGAGTTGAATAAATGCAGCAGTCAAACAGAGACTAAGAATACAACGGATTCTCAGAAAAAAGCGGAGCGTGCACTCTCCAATAAAAGAATGTTGGGGTCCAACCAAGATTAGTAAGAAAGTAAAAATAAAATGAAATAAAAATAAAAAGCAAACTGAAAACAAAAATAAAATACGCTCCAAGTAAAGCACATAAGATGCGACCGAATAAAAATATAGTTTCACTAGAAGTGACCTGATAATTTGTTGATGAAGAAGGGGGTGCCTTGGGAATCCCCAAGCTTAGACGCTTGAGTCTTCTTGGAATTTGCTTGGAATTACCACTGGGGCATACCCAAGCTTAGGCTTTTAACTCTTCTTGATCACATCATATCATCCTCTTCTCTTGACCCTTGAAAACTTCCCTCACATCAAAATTCTCACAATCTTCATTAGCAACTTTAGTGCAATTGAAATAATAAATCCAAATGGTTAAGTTTCAACACAATTCTAACACTCAAAAACACATTAGCTACTGTCACAACTTCTTTCAAAACTCTTTTTCTCAAAAGAACACCAAAAGAAAGAGATTAAGATGCAAATGCGATAAATGGCAGAAATCTGTCAAAAATAGAACAGCTGGTAAATATCGATTTTTTAAAAAAATTCTATTGCTCAAATAAAAAAGTGGTCTTCTAAAAAAATATGTGTATATAACTCAGGATTAAGAACAAAAAATCTCAGGTAATTTTGAATTTTCTGTGATTTTTAACGGAATTTACAATGGACAGCAGAAATCTGTTTGCTGCGCAGAAATCCGAAATATAGGCTCAACTTTCCACTAGTGGCTTTACTTGGCTCAACAAAAACTCAAATGAAAAGATACAGAGGGGTTGCTAAGGAAATATAAAACACCCAGGTGCAAGCACACCAAAGAAAACAAAAGAAAACTGAAACAAAACTAAGAAATAAAACGGGTTGTCTCCCGATAGCGTTTTTCTTTAAAGCCTTTCAGCTAGGCATAGAAAAATTAACTCAAGTGTTTTCAAGTGAAGAAGCATTAACATCAATACGAATAAATCTCTTTTTACTCCTCTTACCCTTCTTCTTAACTTTCTTCTTGGGTTGGGGGAATGTGTGTTCACATGGTGTGAAGGTCAATTTTAATGTACCATTCCCCACATCTATTACTGCCCCAGGAGCTTCAGCAAGGATCTTCCAAGTGTAATTCTTCCTTCTCCTACACATTCAATAACAAGATAATCAGTGGATACGGTACTTCCCATGATTTTTGTAAACACTCCCTCAGCTATCCCAATGGGAAATATAGTGGTGTTATTAACGAGAGGAATTTCTTCTCCTCCATCAGCTAGCCCGCAAAGGTTCAAGGATTCATAAATTTCCTTAGGCATAAGACAAAATTCAGACATGATATCACAACGAGCATGAAAGTTTCTCCATTTATAACAATTTTAACCAAAGGGATCATGTTTGTTGACTCAAAAGTTATTGGGACATGATCGAGATGTTCACGAATTTGGCTATATCCCTCTTTTAAGATAGAAATATGTGATTCAAGATTATTTAATCTAGCATAATATCTGCAAAGGCTTTATCAGAACTACTGGGTAAGCTGTAGGTTGCAATTAATTTTCTTATAGCATTGAAATCTTGATCTCTATCACAATTAAGGAAATCACCTCCTACCACAGTATCCAAAGCATATCTATAACAAAGAACAAGACCAAAGTAAAAACTATGAAGAAACAGATTTAGAGTCATTTTAGGTTCAATTTTCCAATAGGTATCAAGAGCTCGAGACCAAGCTTCTTTGACGTTCTCATCATTCCCCTGTTTGAAAGTAAAGATAGTTTCTTCTGGTGACATAATGACATGAACAAGACTATACATAAAACCAAGCAAATAAATAACAGCTATGAAGTAAACTAATTTTTTGTGTTCTCAATATGGAGAAATAAACTATTTTTTTTTGTGTTTTTTGATATAGAGAAATAAAAACAAGACAATAAACAAAATAAAGAGATTGAGAGTGAGAGACTCCCCTTGCCAGAAGACTTCCTTCTCCCCAGCAACGGCGCCAGAAAAATCCTTGTTGCTGGCAGAGTTAAATCCTTTCTCTACGTTGTTGGGAACCCCAAGAGGAAGGTGTGATGAGCACAACGGTAGGAGTTTTCCCCTTAGTTAAGAACCAGAGTTATCAATCCAGTAGGAGAAAGAGAATCTTCGGAAGGTTGATGCCACTGACGGTGGTGCTGGCGCTTCACCGGTGTCAGCAACAACGTGGAACCTGCACACAACACAACCAAAATACTTTGCCCCAACGGTACAGTGAGGTTGTCAATCTCACCGGTCTTGCTGAAAACAAAGATTAGAAGTATAGTGTGGAAAAATAGTGTATGCTTGCGGAAAGTAAAGAAAGCAGGAAATTGTTGTGGTTTGTTTAACAGTGTGGAAGAATGGACCGGGGTCCGTAGTTTCACTAGTGGCGTCTCTCCATAAAAGATAGCATGTTGGGTGAACAAATTACAGATGGGCAATTGAAAAATAAAGGTTGCACCGTAGTGCACAATATGACATGAAGATTACTATGTTATTTAGTGCGGGCATTACAACAAGATACATAGACCGACATCCATCTGCATCTATGACTAATAATCCACCCTTAGGTTATCATCCGAACCCCCTTAGGTATTAAGTTGCAAGCAACAGATAATTGCATTAAACAAAGTGTGTAATGTAAGCAATGATTATGCACGCGGGCACTCTCACCGCTATTTCCTCCCTAATGGCAACATCACATCCTCCCCCTTCATGTTTCTGTGATGATCTACTCTCCGGCAGGGTGTCGGAAACAGCTTCAGAACCCCCTGATCTGGGGTTGATGGTGATGGCGGCTGCGGAACTTTTTCGGGGATTTTGATCAGGTTCCTAGGGTTTCCCATCCGGTGGGCTTAAATAGGTGAAAGGGAGAAGGCGGTGGCGCTCCAGGGGCCCACACCCCTAGCTGGCGCGGCCAGTGGGTAGGGGCCACGCCACCCTATGGTGTGGCCCCTGCTACCCCTCGTCGGTTCTGGATGCTTCCGGAGAAAATAGGACTTCCGGGCTTCGAATTTTCCAATTCCGAGAATATGTCCAGAACAACTTTTCTGAAACTAAAAAAACAGCAGAAAACACGGAACATGCTCTGTGGCATCTTGTTAATAGGTCAGTCCGGAAAACGTATAAAAATGCTATAAATAAGGGAGAAAACATGTAGCAATTGGCAAAATATGATCATGGAGCATCAGAAATTAGGGATACGTTTATGATGTATCAGTCATCCAGGACGGCCTTTGCCACATCGGGATTCTTTTTGCAGACTATGCAAAAGAGTTCAACGAAAATCTGGCAAATCTAACAAAAATGAGACAGGTAATATCTCTAGCCCCCAAGCATTTTGTTAAATGTATACATTTTGTGTTATTGCTTTTATCATGACCTTGCTCGTTTTCTGACTTAAGAGTTGTGTCTCTTTTCTGTGTTTCAGCAAACTGCTGAAAGCATCGCCATGGAAGTTTTCAGCAAACTTACAATCAATAATAAGGAGGTGAAAACTCTCCTTAGCATTCTTGAAGAAAAGGATGCGGAGCTGGCCTCCGTTCAGCAAAAGCTGGATGAATCAGCAGGTAATTTTCCTCTCTACTGTTGTTTAGGATTTTTTCTAAGTTTTTTCCGAGTTTTAACTCTTCATTTTACTTGCTTTTCAGCTTCTTTGGCGAGAGCCAAAAAAATTGCTGAAGATGCTGGCAATGCTGAGAACCTCCGCAAGGAAAACATGGAACTTCACAAGATCAATGTGAAGCTCCAGAAGGACCTGGAGGCCAGCCAACTGGTTGTCGGCATTGCCGAGTCCAAGGCCTCTAGCCAGGCCGAGAAGGACCAGGCCACCATCAGGGACTTGGAGAATGCCCTGAACCAGTGCTTTGAGGAAGGCAGGGAGATGGACATGATTCTCGGTAAGTTAAACTTTTACCGGATTTTTTCCTTTTCCTCCTTTGTTTGTTCTAACTTTCTTTTGTTGGTTCAAACAGAAGGGAACCCCTTTCTTACCGGGATTGATCGAATCCGGGCTTTCGGGAGTGTCTTCGCCGCGCTGAAGTCCGCGGGGATGTTACTTATCAATAAGTACATTCCCGACAAAGCAGGAGAACTCTTGGATGTTAGCAAACTTCCGGAGGCGATCGAGGAGGTGGCGAACCGCAAAGAATCATGATTCCGTTCCGCAGCTCGTAGTGGTGCGCGCATGGCCCTTGGGCTCATGCGTATGCATTATACCACCGCCAAGTCTTGGCGCATGGCGTCAGGTATCCCTCAAGGATACACGGACGCTCAGCGGGCAAACATCTTCGACTCCGTCGAAGGCCACACCACCAAAATAGCGCAAATGGTGAACATCTCCACCTTCTACCCTGAGGAGGAAATTCCGACAACTCCTGAGGAGTCCAGCAGCGAGGAGGAGGACTCGGATCTCGAAGAAGCTGCTTGAGTCCTGGGTAGAAGATAGGAAACATAGAAGCATTACTATTCTTACAATGTAATATTCATTGTAATGCTATCTATTATTTGTATAAACAAGTACTCCGCTTTTGCAGTTTAATTTATAAGTCTTTGCAAGTTTTCCGGGTTATAATTCCTTTGCCTTCTAAGTTCTCTGGTTTATATGCTTTAACTGTCCTTAGTGTTTGAAATGGCTCAATAGTACTTAATCTTCACACCAAGTGACTGGGTATAACCGATCAGTCAAAATTGGAAACATGGATTGTACTAAGGCATTTTTACTTAGTAATTTCGGTGACCCAACACATAAACAATCAGATAATACTTAGAGAAAAGTAAGAAAATTTGAAATTGTATGAAACTCAGGCACGCGGGCACAATCTGGGTTTCCTTACGCCTCCTTAGGCTGAAAAGCATTCAGTTTTATAACTCCGAGCACGCAGGCGCAATTCGGGTTAACATTGAGTATTTTGAAAGATCATTGGGAAATAGACAAGACGACTTATGCTTTGTATGAAAACAGATAAAACAGTAATGCATGAATTCCGACAACTTTATTTCATGATCTCAAAGATGTTTACATAGAAATTGAACTAAGTGTAGAAGGGACGTAATTGCTGGATGCTCCAGGGTCTCTTTGTCTCTCCTAGTTCGACATCTATCTTCCTCTTTCTTTTGCGATTCGGTCTTTTGGGATCATCCTCCGTATCCCGAATATCTACAAGATAATAAGATCCATTTTTCATAGCCTTGCTAATGACAAATGGTCCCTCCCAGACTGGGGCTAATTTGTGCTTTCTTTCCTGCACCGGTCTTAGCACTAAGTCACCTTCTTTGAAAGAACGGTGTCTGATTTTCCGACTATGGTAGCGTCGCAATCCTTGCTGGTAAATGGAGGATCTTTGAAGCACAAGGTCTTGTTCTTCTTCTAAAAGATCGCCGGCATCCTGTCATGCGCTTTCAGCATCCGAGTCATCATAAGCCTGCACTCTTGGGCTATCATGGAGCATGTCCGTTGGAAGCACTGCTTCTGCGCCATAAACCAAGAAAAACAGGGTTTGCCCTGTCGATCTATTTGGCGTTGTTCGAATACTCCAAAGCACGGAAGGCAATTCTTCTACCCATGCTCCAGCTGCTCTATGAAGAGGAGATTCGATTCTTGGGCGTATTCCCTGCAGGATTGAGCTATTCTCTTTCAACCTGCCCATTGGACCGTGGGTGTGCCATAGATGCAAGATCTAGGCGTATTGCCGTTTGTCAGCAATATTTTGCCAACTCTCCAATTGAGAAATTTGTCCCGTTGTCGGTGATTATGTTGTGTGGAATGCCGTATCTCATGACTACGTCAATGATGAAGTTTCTGGCAGCCACACCGTCAAGTTTCTTGATGGGTTTCGCCTCCACCCACTTGGTATACTTATCCATTGCAACGAGTAGATGTGTAAGTCCGCCTCTTGCAGTTTTGAATGGTCCCATCATATCTAGCCCCCAGACCGCGAACGGCCACGTTATAGGGATAGTTTTGAGTGCTTGAGCTGGCATATTCGTCTTCTTGGCGTAGTACTGACATCCGACACATGTGTTTACTATGTGTTCGACGTCTGTCTTGGCCGTTAGCCAGAAAAACCCTGCACGGAATACTTTTTTTACTATGTTTTTTGATTGAGCATGATGTCCGCAATCTCCTGCATGGATTTCTTGCAAGATTTCTCGACCTTCTTCTGACGAAATACATCGCTAAAAAATTCCGATGGTGCTGCGCTTATACAGGCAACCATTAATTACCGTGTATCCTTTGCATCGACGTTGTATCTGCCTTTGCAAGACCTCGTCTGCTCCATCCGGGAACTTCTGATCAACTAAGAAGTTTAAGTATGGAATTTTCCGATCCGAGTTAACGAGCAAGACTTCAATTGACTCGGAAACGAGAGGATAATCAACATCTCCGCCTTTGATCGATGGTTCGTGCAAGTGCTGGACAAACACACCAGGTGGTAGGGTTTTCACTCTTTCCGACCCCATGCGGGCTAATGCATCCGCGTTCCAATTTTCTTCCCTTTTGATATGAAGTACTTCAAATCCAAGGAAGCAAATGGCAAACTCGTCCACCGTTCTCCGATATTCGGCCATGATGGGGCTTTTGGCGTCCCATGTTTGGTTTAGCTAATGTTGTACCAAATACGAGTCACCATAGCATAGTATGCGTTTAACACCAATTTTTTTTGCAATATGCAAGCCGTGAAGAAGAGCTTCGTATTCTGCCACATTGTTGCTGGCATTGAACTGTATTTGTAATACGTACTCCATAATGTCACCTTTTGGGGATTTTAGCACTACACCAGCTCCAGCGCCTTCCTTCATCTTGGATCCGTCAAAATGCATGACCCACTATTCCGACTCCAGCATTGGTGTCTTCTCCATTGCTTCTGTCCAATCGGCGACAAAATCTGCCAACACCTGGGATTTAATTACCGTCCGAGGTTGGTACTTAATGTCGAACGCAGCGAGCTCGATGCCCCATTTAGCGAATCGGCATGTTGCGTCCGCATTGTTAATAATATCCCCTAGTGGTGCTTTGCTAACCACTGTTATAGAATGTCCTTCGAAATAATGGCGGAATTTTCTAGATGCGAAAAACACGCCATATGACAGATTTTGATAATGTTGGTACCTTTGCTTTGACTCGGAGAATACTTCACTAACATAGTATACTGGATGCTGATCTGGTATACTTTGTTCGTCTTTCCGCCTTTCCACAATCATCACAACGCTGATAACCCTGTTTGTTGCTGTAAGATACAGTAACATGGGTTCTTTGTCTTTTGGGGATGTACGGTGCTTTCATCAAGGTTTCTTTTAACTGGGTTAGTGCTTTGTCCGCTTCTTCTGTCCATTCAAATTTGTCAGATTTCTTCAACAATTTGTATAATGGTAGAGCTTTATCTCCTAGTCGGCTTATAAACCTGCTGACTGCGGCTGCAGAACTCGTCAATCTTTGTACATCTTTTAAACACGTAGGCCTTGTGATGTTCAAGATTGCCTTGATCTTTTCTGGGTTTACTTCTATTCCTCTGTGAGAAACAATAAAACCCAGAAGCTTTCCTGAGGGAACCCCGAATACGCATTTTAATGGATTCAACTTCATTTTATAAGTGCGCAAATTTTTGAAGGTATCTTGTAGATCTTCAAGGAGTATATCCTTTTCCTTGGAAACTACGGCAATGTCATCCACGTAAACATGGACGTTTTTGCCGATTTGACTATGCAAGAAATGTTGCATGCAACACTGGTAGGTAGTAGCCGCGTTCTTCAGGCCAAAGGGCATGGTTATGTAATAGTATGTTCCATACGGGGTTATGAAGGAAGTTTTGATTTGATCTTCTTCCTTCATACGTATTTGATGGTACCCGGAATAAGCATCCAAAAAGCATAAAAGCTCAGAGCCAGCAGTGGCATCTATTATTTGATCGATTCGCGGTAACGCGAACCTATCTTTTGCACACAATTTGTTCAATCCGGTGTAATCTATACACATCCTAAGAACAATATTGTCTTTCTTCGGGACTAATACTGGGTTCGCAGACCAATCAGTATGTATAACTTCCTGGATAAAATCAGCTGCTAAAAGCCGGATAATTTCCTTGCCTATAGCCTTCCGTGTTCTTCCATCAAAACGATGGAGACCTTGTTTGACGGGTTTTGAACCTGGAATTACCTTCAATTGATGCTCAGCAAGTTCCCTGGGTACTCCCAGCATGTCCGCAGGACACCAGGCAAAAATATCCCAGTTCTCACGGAGAACTCGATGAGCGCGCTTTCCTATTTGTCGGTCATCCCGGTCCCCACTACGACAAACTTTGTGGGATCTTTGGGATCTAGGATAACCTGTCTTGTATTTTCGGAAGCCTTGAAACTATATGCCGGCTTCCGGCTTTCTTTTCCTGCCGGCATTTCTGTCGGCGATACTTCCTTTGCCAGCTCTTTCAATTCCTCCTTTGCTATTACTTTTTCGGTGCAAAGGGCGTTTCCTTTTTCCAGCTCGTTTGCCAATTTGAAGTCTCCCGATATTGTGATTACTCCTCCCTTTGGCCCTGACATCTTCAGCTTGTTATAAATATAACATGATCTTGCCATGAATTTGGCGAAAACTGGACGCCCGAGTATTGCATTGTATGCACTTTCGAACGGCACCACCTCGAATGAGATTTTTTCCTATCGGAAGTGTTCTCTTTCTCCAAAGGTTACATCTAGGGAAATTTCTCCTAGGGAATGTGTTTGTCTGCCAGGAACGATGTCGTGGAAACGTATGTTGCTGTGATTGAGATGGGTCTCGAAGATTCGCAGATGCTTTAGTGTATCCAGGTACATAATATTGATACTAGATCCTCCATCCATCAGCACTCTTTTTAGCCTAGTGTTTTGAACAATAGGGCTTACAATTAGAGCTTGTGTGCCGGGTTCTGAGATATTTCCGGGATGATCTGACTGATCCCAGGTAATTGGCATATTGGAATACTTTAGGAATTTGGGAATTGGTGGAACAACCGCGTTTATTTCTCGAAGTGTTCGCTTTGCCTGTTTTGCTGAAGGAGTTGCTAGGAAAGTTAGGTTTCATTCTCCATCAACTCTCGTGAATTTTGGCTCGCCTTTTCGCTGTTGTTCCTGGATTTTTTCATAAGTATCCGATTCACCATCTTCTTTTTCAGCTTCTGGCTTTTTCTTGGAGAATTTCCTCTTGGAGTTCTTTCCTTTGTTCCCTGATCCTGCAGTGCCCTTCATATGCTTGTTGAGGCGACACTGCGCATTTGTATGGGTAGGTTTACCAAATTGCGAATGGTGGACACAATTTTCCGACTTAATCTTTTCCCACTCTTCTTTAGATAGGAGATAGGTTATGTGCTTCTTACTTTCCATTTGCCGCTAGTATCCTTTCCAAAGGTTAAATTTACTTCTTTGGGTTTTGTCTGCGCTTCTGGAGTAGTCTTCTTTTTAGAACGAGGCGTCTTTTTGACCTAAACCAAAGCATCAATATTTCGACCTCTCGCTCCGATGTCATCTTTGGCCGCTGCATGTTCATTGGCGGTGGTAAGCATAGATCCAAGATCTTTGTGCTCTTTTGAACCAACCATGAACGGTACGAGGCTGGGTTTTAGTCCATTGATGAAAGCATGCATTGCTTGTACATCACTTACTCCAGAGCAGCTGTTTTTCATTGCTGTCCATCTTGATATAAAGTCGACATACGACTCGCCTTCAAACTGGACACAACGATTTAGCTGGTTGATGCTCTTAGGGCGTTTGTACGTACCCCGAAAGTGCTGAGCGAATACTCTAGCCATATCATCCCAGCTATCCACTGTTCTTGACGGAAGCCCGTTGATCCAATCTCTGGCTCCATCCAGCAATATTAGGGGGAGAAATTTCACTGCTTCCAGGTCTGTCCCTTTGTTGATCTGAACGGCAGTATAGTAATCTAAGAGCCATGTATCCGGGTTTGTATTTCCTGTGTACTTTTGGTAAGTTGGACCAACTTTGGCAAAGCCAGAATGTAGCTTTATTCTTCGGATCCTGTCGGTGAATTAGGTCCAAAGTATAGATCATCTCTTTCCGCCTTATCGACGTGTGCGGAATATATGCCGGCTGAATGGACAGCGGGGGATCATCTCCTTTCTGGCCCATTGTTGCACGAATGCGCTTTTCCAGGATTATTCCTATTTCGTACGTTATCGTGTCCTTTGAAATGAGGCAGAGTTCTAGTCCTTGGCCTTTCTTTATTCCTAGGAGGAGTACGGGATCTCTCACGCCTGTGAGCATTTTCATATCTTCCGGCTTTTTCAGCTGGGCGTCTCGGAGGCGACATCATTTTTCCGTCTTTCCGGTTTTTGTTCCTCCCGATCTTTATAATCACGAGGTTTATTTCCGCCTTTCGGCATATGGGATCCCGTTCTGGATGCTTCATCCCTATTGTCCGGGATTTTCTTGTGCTTTTTAGGATCTCCCTTCTTATCCTTAGAATCTCCTGAGTCTCCAGGTTCTCCGGGTCCAGGTGCTCCAGCGGCGCAAGTGGAAGTTTTGCATAGGGCCGAGTCGTCATGCAACTTCCCTGATCTTGCCTGTCCTCGTTGTTGCTATTGCAATGCTTTACCGAGGAAAGCATACACTCCCTGCACCTTTTCGTCTTTGGAGTACATACCATCATTAAGGATGGCGAACGCGTCTTCCGCGTTTTCGGCTGCGGTTTTGTAGATGCGTTCGCCCTTAGCATTTACGCCGTCAACCTGTCTTTGCCAGGAAGGGTTTTGCAACCGTTCTTTTGCTGGTAGTACATCCGGCCTTGTGATTCTGGGTAATCTCGTGGGTTTTATCCCGGACATATTCCGTCTTTCGAATTCTTCAATTTCCTCATGTTTTGCTTTAACAATAGCTTGGGCTTTGAGGAGATTTTCTTGCGATCAGAATAGTTGTTGTTGCTGCTGCATAATGGCTTGCCTTCTGGCTTCCAGCACTTCCGGTGGCTCGTATGGTCCAACCGGGGTTTTAATCAGATCGATCTCGTCCCTTTCCTACATTTCAGGAACAGCGATTTCTTTCTTTTTCTTCTCCACAGGTGTGACTCCGCTTGCTCCTCCTGCTTCCAGGTTTTGGTTAGCATTATCTGCCAACTTTTTCTTCTGGAGTTTGTACTGAAGTTTCTTAGCAGTATTCTTTTTCTTCTTGGAAGAGGGAGGCTTTTTGCCAGGTTCTTCTTCTGTCAATTCCTTGACATCAGGATAAATGGGACTGGTTTCTCCGTCCTCTCTTTCCTCATCTGGCGGAGGTGTTCTGGGGTCTTCATCGTCTTCGGCATCCGAGCTGTCAGTCGGTTTTTCGATAAGTACTTCATGGAAGCCCCCTGCATAGATTTAACCTTTCTTTCGAAAGTGTCTTCATCTTCATCTTCTGAATCTATGTCTTCAGATCCAGGTTCCGACTCCAATCTTGCCTCTATGGCAGCCAGTATGGAGTCGCCTTCCGAGTTCACCGTTTGATTGGCGGGTATCGGATCTTCCACTTGTTCTGTGGGATTTTTATTTTCAGCCTCTTCCACGGGATTACTCACTTCCGTGTTTTCAGCGACCTCGGACTGCACCATTCCAATGAAGTGAGACTTGATTGCAGGCATCTCCGAAGAGGCAGCAAATTCAGAGTTTTGGCGATCTGAGCAAAATCCGGTATCATAGTTTTCTTCAACTGGGTATAGGGCGGGTGGGATAAATTTGCTTCCATCACAGAATCCCATTGCTTCTGCAGTTAATCTGATAAAGATGTTTGCAAATCCAATCAGTAAAACGTAGGCACTTACCAGATGATTTCGTGCTCGCATGTACGATCCGTTGTCGAGGAAGCGCCCGACGTCGTGGTCGAATTCGAAACTTCGGACAGTTATGGTAGTGCCGATTCCGCCGATTATCCCCGATCGAAACATAACGCCTGACGTTGCTGGCCCCACGTGGACGCCAACTGTCGAGACATCGTAGTAGAGTTCATAGACAGGAGTGCCATGAGTCTACGGGTAGAGACGTGGGGGGACGTGGTAGTACGACAACCAGGAACACCAATTTTACCCAGGTTTGGTACGGCGCGACTAGGCGACGTTCCTACTCCTGCAATCTCACTAAATCAGGGCTGAAGCCTGAAATACACAAAGTACAATGTGAGTAGGGTTTCGCTAACTCGGCGAGGATCAACTTCTCGACGAGTTGGCTTCTAGCTAATTCTGTGTGTGTTTCTTCTCTCCCGTCCGGCTTTATATAGATAGCCGGGTTAGGGCTTACAGAAAGGAAACCTAGAAGTCTACGGAAAGTATCCAACTTGGAAAGCAAGAATCCGCTTTCTACTCCAAGCCGCACCACTCTGGGTCGTGGTCCGGTTTCTTCTAGAATCCAGCTTCTTTGCGTCAGCTTACTGGGCCGCCTAATGGACTGTGATTGATGGGGAGATGGTAACCCGGTAGGCTCATGCCTAGGTGAAGCTCGGTCCGAAGGTAATCGCACATAGACCCGACCCAAGGTGGAGGAGTTTCTAGAAGGCCCAAGGGAGAACGTAGGTCTTGTAACCCGTACCTTGGGGGTCACGATTAGGAAACTTAGCGTCGTGTCCGGTTTCTGGGTAGGATTCCGGGTGTGTCTTGTATAGGAAGCCAGAGAGCCGGGTAAGATATAAACCGGCTCCTGGGACAGAGAGAGCAGAGTTTTACCTGATAGTCGAGTATCCTTGTAAGACGAGAGCCAATAATTGTAAGCCTAGATCGGAGACTCGGCGACATTGCAGCCCGAGCTACCAGATCACCAGATAACATGATTTCCCCTGAGCTAAACCCTCTCCCAAACACCAGAGTCGATTTGCCCCAAAGTAAGTTACCCCAGGTAACGTCTGCCGTGATTATCCCACGACAGTTGGCACCCACCGTGGGGTCTACGTCCAAGGGTGTTTACATCACGGGAGAAGCTCAGGAAAGCATGAAGAACCTCGTCATCGGTGAGATCATCACCAACCCTGAAAGAGAGAAGATGGTGGACGACTTTGGTTGGGGACCAGAGTCGGATCTGCTGGAAACCGGATCTATCGTTACAATCGGTCGGGTCAATGTCTTAGTCGGTATGGTACGTACGTCCGGTTCTGTTCCTGATAATATTGAATATGATTCTGTGTCAGGGGAAGCAACTTGCATTCAGTCGGATGGAGAAGAATCGGTTGGGACAGCCGATCCAGAAGAAGAGCCCACCACGAAGAGGGAACAGCCGGAGGAGCCGGCATGGACCCCGCATGGCCGGGTCATAAGAGAAGATGATACCGAGTCTATCCTGCACCTGCTTGAAGACCGGTACGAGGAAGATAGCTGCGACAAAGAGGATTACGAATCATGACCAGGCATCGCGCGCCGGGTCGCGGTCTATACAGCCCCTGCAAACAATCTTAATCACGGGGATGTGACGACGGCCGCGGCCGGAGCGGCGCGAGCGCTGGCCCAACAGCAGGCACCGGTTGACGGAAACCCGGTTGTAGCCCGGGTCGATGGAGAGTCGGCCTCCGTTATGAGTCATACCGGAGAAAGCGAACGGCAAAGGAACATGTTTGGGTTCACAACAAACAGAACGACGGGTGCGGGAACCTCGGCTCCGCGAAATCCGGCTCTGTTCAACAATAACCTAATCTTGGATCCCACAGTGTTAGCAACGGTGATAACCCCAGAAAACACGGCGGCACGTGCCCGAGATCTGGATGTGGCTCGCTGCGCATTGGATCAACAAAGGAGAGATATCGAAGCCGAGAAACAAGGGATGGCCGCGCGCCAGCGCGAGTTGGAAGAACTGGAGAACCGCCTTCAAACTCAGTCGACCAGGATTTACAATCAGAGGCACCAGACGAGATTACCGGCAACCGGTGGGAATTGACAGCCAGCTACATTGTTCGTTACTCCTCAGGATCAACCAATCCCGATGGTGAATCAAGAAACCGGATATCGAGCTGCAACCCTGGGAGGACAGCCGGCAAACGTGCAGGCCGGGTTACCCACATTGCAAACTGGGATCGCTGTTGGCAATACCGCACCACCACCACCACCACCGCGATTTCATACTCCACCGGGTCACTTCAACAATCTCATGGATAACGTGTACGCCGCGACTCTAGCGCTCAACCATATCCCACTGAGAGAGACGCCTCGAGAATTCGAAACTCGGCTGGAAATAGAGATGCTACGCACCGCAGTAGCCCAACAGGCCAATTACCCGGATAATAGGAGTGGCATGCATGGAACGCCATATGTTAGCCGGCAGAATGGGAACACCGGTTATATTCAGTCAAGCTCGGCGCGGCGGAGGGCAGAGCAGCAGCAAATGCCGCCTCCTCCCCATAGACAGGCAACACCTGCGACATCAGCGGCGCAAGCCATTGTGGATAGTTCTCGAGCCAGGCGCAGCAGCCGGGTCTGCGGTAAGAGGGCCGGTATCGGTTGCACCTCCCGCCGCACCAGCTGCAGGATCGCACGTTTCCCGAGTAAGGCCAGTACTGGCAAACCTCGCCGGGCCAAAGTGTTTATCGGATGCCATCAGGGCTGAGCCCTACCCGGATAAATTCAAGGAGACGGGTAAAGTGGTTAATCATGAGCCGACCATGGACCCAGAAACCTGGTTTAGCAGTTACGAGATGGCTATGTCAATTCGCAACGCATCCGAGAATCTCCAAGCTAAGTTTATGTACCTTATGATGTCCGAAGGAGCAGCAAAGTTGTGGTTCAACAACCTGCCTGAAAGATCCATCAATTCATGGAGTGAGCTGAAGAATGCCTTTATCAAACATTTTCATGGGACGTGCCGAAAGCTATTCACGATTGACGATTTAGAGCGATGCGTCCAGAAGAAGGGAGAGTCAGCGTGCAGCTGGGTGCGCCGGGTTATGGAAATTCTCCACTCTTCCACTGATATCCAGTCAAAAGATGCATTGCAAGCTATGGCGAAAACGTGCAAATATTTACCCTTGGTGCAAAAGTTGACACACATGAAATCTAGTCGGCACGCTTCGGAGGTTACAATGGAAGAATTGATGGACGCTTGCAATAAGCACGCTGCCACAGACACAACAGAGGAGGATGTTGATGACAAAAAAGCCAAAGCAAAAAATGGAAGACCCGGCAATGGGGCTGCACCAGGTAATAACGGAGGAAATAATGGAAATAACCAGCACAAGCGCCCATACAAAGGAAATTCCGAGTTTGTTGCTAATACAGAAGCCGGGTTTGCAAGACCCAGGGCAGAGGGAAATTTCAACGGAGGAAACTTCAATGGAGGAAATTACCAAGGACCACCGAGGCCGGCTAACCATATAGAGGCCTTCAGGATGCCATGCCCGCGTCATAGCAGGAACGGCAGGCCGGCTAATCACTCATTGGAGCAGTGCGTGGACTTACAGAGATGGAAAAACGAGGAAATACACGAGGCCCTGCGAGGTGCAGGCCGGGGAGGAGGACCGGGTCCGGGTGGAAACCCGGGCAACGGGCCACCCCCCCGCTGGCAACGCAGGAGGTGGCAATCCGGGTAATAATCAAGAAGGTGCTGGGGGTTTCCAGTCCAACCCAAAGCATTTAGGACAGTACCATGTTCACACTACCGAGACTTCCAACAAAGATAGAAAGATACTTAAAAGGGCCGTGAATTCGGCTTCTTCAGGTGTTCCGAGATATTTGAGATGGTCAGATCAAGAGGTAATGTGGAGAAGAAGGGATCACCCGGAAACAATAGAACATCCGGATGTGTTAGCTTTGGTGGTTGCACCACAGGTCAATGGTTACGAGCTGAAAAAGGTTATGATTCGGGTTGCAGATGGGGCGGGCAGCGGCTGCCCGCTACATAATTAAGCGGGATGGTTAAAAAATTGCAGAACGCTTGCGGCTGCCCGCCACGGTCGCTGGATTTTCGCGGGACAGAGCGGCAGCCCGCATCGGCCCGCATGCACCCGCCATGCATGCACACGTCAGTAAAACAGCGAGCTGAGCACACTGAACAAACGCGTAACGGTACCATTGAAACAATAACATACACATTACAACAGAACAGAAGTAGCTTAACAAAACAAAGTAATTGGGAGCTCAAAGCATCTCCAACCGGCGTTGCCAAATTTGGCCCTCAAAATGTCCTGGACACGCCCGGACACGAACGGGCGTGTCCGCGGACATTGACCGGTCCGCCAAAAAAGGCCTAGAGCCTCCAAAATCATACAACGTCGATCAACGGACACATCCATAGATGTAAACATAGATTCAACACGGCGTAGGGTCGCTGTCATCGGAGTCGACGTCCAGGACATGATTCCCGGCAAGCATCCGGAGAGCGCGGGCCTGCTCCTCCACCATCCTCGAGAGCGTAATGCCGGCCTCCAGCTCCTCCTGGTTCTTGCGGCAGCGGCGACGGTTGTCCGTTTCCGCGCAGGTGAGGGTAGACTTGAGGACGTCTTCGTGCTTGCCGAGCTTCGCAGAGGCCTTGTCGCTCGAAGGATTCTTCGGCTTCTGTGCCGCCGCCAGCGTCCTGGCAATGTACAATCACCGTAGTATCCTGAGCGAGCACCCCTCGGCATGCTTGGAGGCGCCGAACTCGCACTCGGAAATGCCTCCGCTGCGCGCGCCTTGGAGAACGCAGGGGCCTTCTTCTTGGGCGGCGGCTTGATGGCCACGCGGAGCGACACCAGAACGCGCCACGCGGCACCTCCATTCCCGCCTAGAAAATAAAAATTTCTGCCTCCTCTCTAAACTCTGAATAATTAAGTTCAGTTCTTCAGTTTACTGTGCTTCTGACAGTAGCATCAATCAGTCAAAACTATAGTCAACAAAACTTAATTGGAAATCCGCCATCTTAATATATGAACAAATACTAGAAGCTCCTGTTACGATAATTGCGCCATGCTAGATCATAGACGACACGGAGGCACGATATTTGTTAACGCAGTTCGGCGCTTAACGCTTACATCTGCGGGGCATGACTACGGGCGCACCTCCCCAAAGATACCGCAACGGCCGCCCTAGGCGCCGGCACAAGTCGCCGGCTCCCCCTGCGTGCCTATTGCTATCAAGTCGTCGTGGTTACATTGTGTGGCACCCCTCACATTATATGAGAGGCCAACGGGTACAAGAGTTCGACTCCAATCCTACTCGTACCTAACCACACCTAATACAACTCCAAGTCCTAACGTAACCCCTTCGTACAAATATTCGACACAAATACAACAAACTCAACCTTGGCGAATATTCTCCACCACCTTGAGTTCGTCAAAGCGTCAAACTTCCATGTACTCCGGACTTGGGTTGTCTACTTCGCAGCTTACTGAGAGCTACCCGACGAGTCTGCCGCAGACCCGCCGCCTCCGTGGAACACTGATGCTACTCCCGCAACTCAGTCTCCATGACTCCACCTGCAATAGTACTCCCTCGCAACTTGTAAAGATGCGAAGATGTCCTCTCTCCCATCATCACGGTCACCTTATCTTCCATGATCCTCATGGTCTTCTTATTCCGATCACAACGGAATATCATACCACCATCATGAAGAACTCCAAGCGAAATTAGATTCCTCTTTAGCCCTGGCACATGCCTGACTCCCCGAAGCACTCGCTCTACTCCGTCAAACATCTTGATTTTGATGTCACCTACTCCAGCAACACGGTGGCCCGTGTCATCTCCCGTGTAGACTGTATCAAGCTCACCAGACTTGTACGAAGAGAACCACTCCCTATTGGGCGTCGCATGAAAAGAGCTAGCTGAATCCAACATCCACGCTTCACCTTTAGTTGACCGTCTATCTGACACTAAGAGAACGTCGCTGTCCGAGTCACCACTTTGAGTTACTACATTAGCACTTGATCCACCACCGAGATCTGGACAGTCCTTCTTGATATGTCCCCACTGCTTGCACTTGTAACATTGCACCTTCTTCTTTTTCCTGTTCTTCCCCGCCTCATGTCCTTTCCTGCTTGACTCACCCTTGACCAGCAAACCAACACCATGAGAGACTTCCTCCGCGTTGTTCTTCTTCCTCATATCATAGGATAATAACGCCGCAGTGATATCCTCAAGCTGAACGGTCTCCTTGCCGTACGTCAACGTAGTGATCAGATGCTCATAGGACGGTGGCAACGAACAAAGAAGGAGAATCGCCCTATCCTCGTCGTCAATCTTCACACTTAGACGTGCTAGATCCGTGACAACCTGATTAAAGGCATTCATGTGCTCCACAAGATCCGACCCTTCCTGCATCTTCAGCCTATATAATTTTTGCTTCAAATACACCTTGGTCGTTGCAGTCTTGGACATAAACTGACTCTCCAGCTTCTCCCAAATCTTTTTCGGCGAATTCTCATCCATCACATGATACATGACCTGGTCCGACAGACACAACCGTATGGTCCCGGCTGCTTGCATCTGCAACTCCTCCCAGTCGTCATTGTCCATCTTAGCCGGCTTGACATCCCGCAACACCTTCAAGCATCCCTGTTGTGCCAACATATCCTTCACCCTTGTCTGCCATAGCGCGAAGTTTCCAGTCCCATCGAACTTTTGCACTTCAAACTTGGTACCCGACGGTGCCATGATCTACAGCTGACTGGCGAAGAATAACTTCCGCTCAACCTCCGATGTCTTGCTTTGCCCTGATCGTCAATGCCCTCAGATGAATTCCCGCTGTACCCGTGATCCTAATTCTGCCAATAGATTTGCACGATCTATCAAGAAATTCTGCGCCTGCACTTGTCCGCCCTCCAGAAAATTTCCGTGGAATCTGATCGTAACCGTAGGTCCTCTTCCACCTTTTTTTTCTGAACTTGCAAACGATTTTTCTGTGCGTCGCTGGCTCCGTCGCCTCGCTTTTTATGGCCTGTGAGCACCGGCCTATTCCTTTTTCCGATCTCACACGGAAACCGAGTCTTACTAGTACTCTCTCTCCAAAATTAGCTCCAAATCCATGGATGAGCCAACCTGCATGCATGCTCCGAAAGAAAAAAGAACCTACAGGACCACGTGCAGCCTTTGGACTCACCATATTAGTACTAGTCCTAATCATGCACGATTATGTAATTTTCCCTTTTCTTATTATATGCCTGCATGCACCAGAGACCTGGTACCACGACTCCTGTTGTATGTCTGTCTCGCGCAGACTTTCTATCGATCCGTTTCATCGGGAAAAATATTGCCGATTGATTCCGACGACAAGCTCTCTTCTTTGATTTTCTTGATTCTCGCCAGCGATCCGTCGCTTGCCCTGCCGTGCGTGCTTGCCACGTCGACCCTGCTGCGATAGTCGCCACCTCGCGCATCATCCGTGCACGAGCCGTGTGCACCATGGCCATCCGCATCGTCGACACAACTCGTCCGCAGTGCCACGCCGCCGCCTATGTGCAACACCGAGCGCATCTTTCTGATGCTCTCCCGCTCCGATCTATTCGGTCGTCCACCACGTCTGGTCGCCGATCTGATCGCGAGCCGAAGCGCCGTCTCCACGACGTCTTCCTCAGCCACTATGCCGGTCCGATCGCCACGTCTAGCCGATCCCTACCGGTTGCAGCCCATCAGACGGTCCAGGCCTCCCGCCCGAAGTGTCCGACACCACCGACCGCGTCCGCGATCGCCGCCATGCTCCACCTTGCGCCTATCGGACGTTTCCAGGCGCCCGCCGAGCATGAACCTCGTACCTCCAGATGATCTTCCGCATAGCCTCGACCAGGCTCTGATACCACTTGTTACGATAATTGCGCCATGCTAGATCATAGACGACACGGAGGCACGATATTTGTTAACGCAGTTCGGCGCTTAACGCCTACATCTGCGGGGCATGACTACGGGCGCACCTCCCCAAAGATACCGCAACGGCCGCCCTAGGCGCCGGCACAAGCCGCCGGCTCCCCCTGCGTGCCTATTGCTATCAAGTCGTCGTGGTTACATTGTGTGGCACCCCTCACATTATATGAGAGGCCAACGGGTACAAGAGTTCGACTCCAATCCTACTCGTACCTAACCACACCTAATACAACTCCAAGTCCTAACGTAACCCCTTCGTACAAATATTCGACACAAATACAACAGCTCCTGTACAGTGTAGAGAGGTGGAACTAATGGACTATCAACAACAATTTGCATGTGTCAATTAGGGCTACAATCATATCAGCAATAGTCAAATCTGACATTTGTATGACTGTCTAAACAGTACCAGATGCCAAGAATAAAATCTAACGCACACTGTTAAAACCTGAACATTGTTTTGATAACCTGATTCTAATGGACATGTACATTGAGCACTCATTTCAGTGTCCTACCTATCTAGGTAGAAGAAATATCTATAATCATTTTGAGTAACCAATTAAATCCAAGAAAGGATGGAAATTCATGCCACATTTTCTACAGCCTGAGGTGTGGTGTTACTTCTTGCAAAAAAACCAGTTACAGAAAGAAAGGAGTGGGCGACAGAGTAAACAAGTGGTTACCTGCAGTGTCACTAAATGGCCATGTACCATCACCTATCTTAATTTGTCCAAGAATACGTTAAACAACCATGTACCATCCTCTATTTGTAGTGCCACTAAATTAAGTTCCTGACAAATGTAAAGTGAAAAGTTTCCTGAATTGTAAGACAATGTTTATTATGCAGCAGAACCAATAGTGTGTAGCCATAATCATTTTTTCCAGACTATACTGGAGGACTACATGTATACATAGAATCTTACCAGAGCTGGAAGGATCGTGTCGGCAGATTTTTCATCTATCAGCTGATGCTTCCTCTTCAAACCGTTCACGGCCTTCAAGAAGTATACCAAGGTAGAGATATATGTTACTGTGTCCAAGAAAGGATGGAAAGGGGAGTGGTGGTTAGTGGTTACCTTCATCGTCAGGAGATGGACGGGTTGCACGGAGATGGGCAGGAGCAGCTGCCGGGACAGGGGCATGGGCGGACGCCGGAGGTGGAGCGGTGACGGCGACTGGCCGCGAGGAAAGCGACGGAGATGCAGACCCGACGAGGAGTGATGGCGAGGGGGACGGAGGTGAAGATGGCGCCGCCGTTGACCCCTCCATCTGGGACTCGCGGATGTGGATGGGGAGATGGTAGGCACCGGCGCCGCCGCCTAAGATCTTTCTCCATCCTTTGTTCGTGGGAGAGGACTGAGCAGCCTTGAGACCTTGCGGGTTAGGCGGACTAGCGGCGCGCTGGCGGGCTGTGCGGTCGCGCCGCTTCAACCCGCTAAAATTGGTGCGGGCAGCCCAGCGGCATTTAGCGGGCTTAAAGTGCGGGGCGGCGTTGCGGGACAGCCCGCCCCACTTGAAACCTGAGTTATGATGGATGGGGGAAGTAGCATCAATATCTTATACTGGGAAACCTTTCTACGCATGGGGCTCAACGAGTCTCAGCTGCAGAAAAGTTCTACAGTTTTTCATGGGATTGTACCGGGTCACTCGGCGTGCCCTGAAGGAAAGATAACACTAGAAGTCGCATTTGGAGAATCCAAGGACAATTTCCGAGTGGAATGGCTCATATTTGAGGTGGTAAAATTGCGCAGTCCTTATCACGCGTTGTTCGGAAGGCCGGCTTACGCTAAGTTCATGGTCAGGCCATGTTATGTGTATTTACAGCTAAAGATCCCGGGTCCCAAGCAGACCATTACAATACATGGGAACCGGGCTGTGGCAGCGGAGTGTGATGAAGGAGATGCGGCAATGGCAGAACAGGCTTGCAGGAAGGAAGAGCTCAAGTATTACCGGTCTCAAGTAGACCCGGAAGATAGAACTGCTTTGAAGAGACCGAATACGGAGGACGAGAGAGCAAAGTTTAAAGCGGACCAGGACACCAAGATGGTGGCTTTTGTCGAGGGTGATCCCTCCAAACAATATGCCATAGGTTCCAACTTAGATAACAAGCAGGAAGAAGCACGTATCGAGTTTATTCGCGAGAATCAGGACGTTTTCGCTTGGACGCCTAGCGACATGCCGGGTATCCCGACCGAGTTAGCTGAGCACAGTTTGCACGTTGATCCCAGGTCCCGGCCTGTGAAGCAGGGTCTGAGAAAAATGAATGAGGAAAGGAGAAAGGCTATAGGAGCGGAGCTAGCTCGGCTCCTTGCAGCCGGCTTTATCATGGAGGTTTTTCACCCGGAATGGTTGGCAAATCCGGTTCTAGTGCTGAAAAAGAAAAACGAGTGGAGGATGTGCATAGACTATACAAGTCTCAACAAGCATTGCCCAAATGATCCATTTGCCCTTCCGAGAATAGACCAGATCATTGATGCAGTGGCAGGTTGTGACTTATTATGTTTCCTGGATGCCTACTCTGGGTATCACCAGATAAAGCTCAAAAACGAGGATTGGGAGAAAACTTCGTTCATAACCCCCTTTGGTGCTTTTTGTTATAAGACCATGACCTTTGGGTTAAAAAACGCCGGCACAACGTATCAGCGGTGCATCCAGAAGTGTTTTGAGGATCAAATTAGACGCAACGTTCATGCCTATGTGGATGACGTGGTGATTAAAACAAGGAGAGCTGAAACTTCCATTGATGACCTAAAGGAGACCTTCAAGAACCTGAGGAGATACCAGATGAAGCTTAACCCGACTAAGTGCGTGTTCGGGGTGCCTGCAGGAAAGTTACTCGGCTTTATCGTTTCTGAGAGAGGAATCGAGGCAAACCCGGAAAAAATCAAGGCCATCCAGAGCCTGAAAAAGCCGGAAGGCCTGAAGCACGTTCAGAAACTCATGGGATGTGTGGCAGCATTGAGCCGGTTTATATCTAGCCTTGGAGAAAAGGCAATACCTCTATACCGACTCTTGAGGAAAACCGACAAATTCGTGTGGGACCATGAGGCGGACGAGGCATTTGAAGCTCTGAAAAAGCAGTTATCTGAGGCACCGATTCTGGCAGCACCGGTGCCCAAAGAGCCCATGTTGTTATACATCGCGGCCGGGCCTCGGGCGGTAAGCGCAGTGGTTGTGGTTGAGCGCAAGGAGGATGGAAAGGATCACCCGGTACAAAGGCCCGTTTACTACGTGAGTGAGGTCTTATCAGAAGCAAAACAACGTTACCCGCATTGGCAAAAGCTAGTTTTTGGAGTCTTTATGGCCAGCCGGAAATTGAAGCCGTACTTCCACGAACACCCCTTAACGGTGGTTAGCTCTATACCCATGGAAAATATTATAAGAAATTCAGATGCGACGGGCAGAATAGCCAAGTGGGCCATTGAGATGGGAGATTATCATATCAACTACGAGCCTCGGTCTGCAATCAAGTCCCAGGCCTTGGCTGATTTTATCAATGATTGGACTCACACAAGCATGCCCACAATGATGCCAAGTTCCGAGTCTTGGGTGATGCACTTTGATGGTTCTAAGAAATACGAGGGATCAGGAGCTGGGGTGGTACTTACATCACCAAAGGGAGATAAGTTGAGTTATGTGTTGCAAATTCACTTTGATTGCTCCAATAATGTGGCCGAGTATGAGGCTCTATTACACGGACTGCGAGTAGCAAAGGAGATGAATATCAGGCGAATAAGGTGCTACGGAGACTCGGATCTTGTGGTACAGCAGGTCTCTGGAACCTGGGATAGAAAGGATGCAACAATGGCAGCGTATCGCAGAGAGGTTGACCGGGTGTCCGGGTCTTTTTCCGGGTATGAGGTGGAACACATTGATAGGCGAAAGAACGAGGCAGCAGATGCGCTTGCAAGACTCGTTTCGCGCCGAGAGCTGGTCCCGCCTAACGTTTTTCTGGACGAGTTATGGCGGACTTCCGTCAAAACCGAGTCTGAAGAAGAGGTGGCCAACCAAGACCCGGATTTGGAGCTCGTAGCCGCTGTACGCGCTATTCCCGAGTGGACGGAGCCGTTTCTGGTGTAACACCCGGGGGATTTTCCCCCAACTAGAATTGGTTGTTTTCCTTTTTGCTTTGCATCACATGCATCATATGCATTGCACCTTGTTTTCAAACCAATTTAAAAATTCAAACATGTCCCAAATGGTTTCAAATAAAATTGCAAACAAATCATTTTGGGAATTGGGAATAATTACAAATGGTTGGTTTTCAAATTGGTATTAAATAAACCCCTAATTTGAATTCAAGTTTGCAAATTCAAATAATTTGTGAAATTGAAATTTTCAATAACAAACTTTTGTGCAACTGGGCATTTGCAATAATGAAACCATAAAAATTAACCCCCGTAATTTTTGTAACCCCAAAACCCTTCTATTTCTCTCTCTTTTTCATCCTCTACCAAAAAAAAAGGAGAGAAAAGAATAAAAACCAAAAGGGGGAGGCAGGCCAGCCCAAATGGGCCAGCCCACCTACAACCCCACCAAACCGACCCAAACTAGCCCACCCACCTTTCTTCCTCCTTCGTCCGTACAGGAGCAGTCGTTGTCCACCACCGCACCTGCCCCACTCCCCCTCACCTTTCCCGTCCATAAAGCAGCCCCAATTCCCCTCCTCCAAACCCTAACCCTAGGCCTCCCCCTCCTTCTTCTCCTACAGCCGCCACCCTCTTTCTTCCTCCTCTGCTCCCTCAACTCTCTGTAATTTTTCTGAACCTGAAAAACAGCCCGTGGCCGAGTTTTGGTAGCCATGGCGCCGCCATTGCAGCCATCCCCAGCCCACGCCGTTTCCGGGAATGGAAACCCACGGCTTCCCTCTCCGTTTTCCTTGAAGGCACCGAGGCTGGAGGGCGGCTGTATCGACCTCGCCGTCGAGGTTTTGCCGTCGGCCGGAAGCCAGCCGGCGTCGATCTCTGCGTCCCGTCCCCGACTTCTTCCCCGAGCCTCCTGCCTCGACTACGCGCGTAGGTGAGCCGTCCGTCCTCCAGGACCCCTTTCTCCCTCCCTTCCCCTGCTCTGTGAAGGCCGCCGTCGAGCGCCACCGCACAGGATCGCCGCCGGTTGCGTTTCCCTGTCACCGTCCCGTGCAGCGAACAGCCTGCAATTCCCGCGCAGCAACTCCTCTTATGGGCCGAGCTCCCCTATCCTTCACCAACCACGCACAGCAGCCCAGTGCCTCGGTACCCCGTCCGCACGCCCTGGAGCCCCGAGTTCGAGTCCCCCTGGAAGCAAAAGCCACCTTTTGTTTTGTCCATTTTCTTTTATTTCTCGAAATCCAGAAAAACAGAACTGAGTCTTTAATTGTAAAATCCATAACAAATTGAAAAATGCTCCAATTTTAATGATTCAAATTTCTATGGATTCAGAATCTTGTTCTCTTTCTATTAGTCACAAAGTTTCAACATGTTTCTGTAATAAATTTTGCACTAAATAATTAAATACAGAAATGGCTATTAAAATTTGAAACTTTGAAAAATCATAACTTGAGTTATGTTCACCCAAATTGAGCAAACTTGGGCTCTAAAAATTTGTCTTAACAAACTCTAAAAATTGGTATTTTATTTGGTCACAATTGAATTAAATTTGAACATGTTTCACTCTGTTTACTAAAAAGGGCAGAATAAAATACTTATGAAGAATTGCATAATAAATTCAATAATGATCCAAAAATTATGTTTAATAGCTCAAATTGTTCATTGAAACATTTTATACATGTTTTCAACCTTTTAAATACAATTTGTTTACTGTTTTTCCTAATTAAAAGTGGTGCAATAATTCAATGCTTTAATTACACCTTTTAAATTGCAAAATTCATAACTTGGGCAATTCAAATCCAGTTCCAACATGTAAAATATGTTTTCCATCACATTTTTCATGAACTTTGCAAATATAAACTTTGTTTTCTATTTTGAATAAATTAAATTGCTGAAAACAACTATTTCTTAACTAATGCATTTAAAATTGTCAATTTAATAACTTGCTCATCTAAAATCCAAATTCAACAAATGAACTATGTATTCCATGTAAATTTTGTGTTCTTTCCAAATATAAATTTTGTTATCTGTTTTGAACATTTAAAATTGGTGAAAACAACAAATGCTTGTTTAAATCATTTAAAATGCCAAAGTTCATAACTTAACAAATAAAATTCCAAACTTGGTAAACCACATATCAAACTGAACCTATTGTTGTTTTCTTATTGTTTTCATCATCCATGCATAATTCTAATCAACTTTCACATGATGGTTATTTGTAGATCATTTAATTCAACCTTAATTCATGGGTTTTTCCATATGCAATCCCAATTGCATAGCGGCCCATTTAAATATGTTTACCATGTCAACTAGTTTATCTTTGATGCATCCTTAAACTTGTCATGCATCCATATCTTGATCATGCTGGATCTTTTGCCGTAGAAGTAATTGTTGCATCCGGTGTTTGTTCTAGTTTGTTGCTTCTTCGCGGATAGGACGTTGAGATGATGTGAGCAACGACAAGTTCTGCGGATGTACCTCTACTTGCTGGATCTCAGGCAAGTATACTCACTTGCTGCCTATGGCTGCCTTTCATCACTTGTTACCGATTCTTTCTGTTGTCCTTATGCTAGCCTTATGATTCGATGCTTGTGTCTCGATCCTATCATATGTTTACCTTGCAGCCATGATATAGCCTTTCCTTCCACTTCCTATTAACTGTTGCTTGTTTACCTTGTTGTCCCTCGTGTCGTAGTTGCATGCTTAGTGTTGTCTGCGCTCAAGTCTTGTTATCCGTCTTATCACCTGTTTAGTTTGATAGTTGGGTTTCAATTCAATCAACTTCATGTTAATGTTTTGGGTAATAATAATTTGATGATAAGGCACCGGCAGGAGGCCCGGCGTGGTTTTGAGGCCTGCTAGTGTCGAACTTAATTAGGAAAAGGGTCTTGTCCTCCGATCCATGATGAGCGCACTAACCGCATGTGGGAAGCGAGTATGGGCGCCCCCCGCAATTCTGATTCGATTCGCATCTCGTCCAAATCGCCACACTTAGTTCGTGCTTTCCATTTGATGCATGCATATGCAGGTGCGAACCCTTGGCGCCAGGGTGGAACTTTTGTAGTCGGCATTTAGGGCGGCGTGGTCTTCCAGTGCTATGAGGGCCCCCCTTTTCTTCGTGGGGGCTCGATTAGCCACGCACGCACAGCACGTGGTTCTTTGGGCTTGATGCGAAGAAGAGTTGGGTTGTGTTGAGTGGCCTGCTTGGTGGGTTTCCTCCCCGCCTGGCGGGTTATTCTTACGTGTACGGCCAAATTGGTGCATCCCTGCAGGGTTAAATCTTCTCGAGAAGCCGTGTTGTCCGCGGTTATGGATGACTTGGTGAAAGTGCTGGCTAACAAGTACTCAGACAACTTACACCTAATGATAATAACTTGACTAGTAATATAGATTACCTCCACCATAAAAATGAATGTCACCTTAATCAACCGTGTGAGTTTCCTTGGGTTGCTTCCTTAGTAGGGGGTAACATTGGATGGGTATTGTTTGGTGAGTAGTTATAGTTGGTTCTGATACGCTATCTTATCACTTTCTTTTAGCCGGATGTTGTAGTGCGTCTCTGTAGTTAGTTAGAGCAGCCCGCTGCCGCTCCTTTGCAATAATCCCTTCCTTTCCGTTGTACCCAAATTATTTGTATCTTGTGATGATTGGTTACGCTGGTATCTTGTGAGTATGGGTTATCCACTTGCCAGTACTTAACCGTACTGACCCACGAATCCTTTTCGTGGCTGCATATTCCACATTGCAGTCAACAGGTTTGAAGGCTGACGACGTTAGCTTGGGAATCCCTCCGGCTTGGCCTGGGCAGGGATTGGACGCCATCGGTTATCTTCAGGACTCTTAGTCCAATTTGTATCTTGTCCGTAGTCGGACACTATGTTGTTTCTTCCGCTGTCATTTGGATCTTTGTATTGTATCAGTTGTATCCTTGACTCGTTTGAGTCGTCTTGTATATACCTCCTCTGTTGTTGTTGTGGATTATTCGTGAACTGTTGTAATGTTATCACAAGTGGCAACCTGGAATCGGTTATTATGTGGATTTTGGCGGAAATGCTGAAATCTACATAATGCCCGATCTCGGGGCGTCACATCTGGCCTACCTGTCACGGGGCGAGTTACCACCACAGGAAGTTTTAGCCAAGCAAATCCTGAGACAAGCAAAGGGTTATTCTATCATCAATGGCGAGTTATAGAAAAGAAGTGCTGCAGGAGTCTTTTTGTGTTGTATAACACCAGAGGAGGGCCGACAGATTTTAAGGGAGATCCATGAAGGTGATTGTGGGCATCATGCATCCACAAGGTCCCTTGTGGCTAAAGCATATCGACACGGTTTCTTCTGTCTCACGGCTTTGGCGGACGCGGAGCGCTTGGTGGCAAGGTGTGATGGATGTCAAAGGTACGCTCACCAAACCCATGTGCAGGCTATGGAGTTGCGAACAATCCCACTAACCTGGCCGTTTGCAGTCTGGGGTATGGATATGGTAGACCCCTTTCACATGTCGCCTTGCAAAAAGACTCATCTTTTGGTGGCTATTGATAAGTTTACTAAGTGGGTTGAGGTTATGCCGGTCACCAATTGTGAAGCAGTCACAGCAGTCAAGTTCCTGAAAAGGATCATCTATCGGTTTGGATACCCTCATAGCATAATAACAGACAACAGAACCAACATGTCCCTAGGTGAGATGGAGAAATTTTGTGGAAACAATGGCATCCGCCTTGACGTAGCCTCTATAGCCCATCCACAAGCTAATGGACAGGTGGAGAGGGCAAATCAGGAGTTGCTTCATGGGTTGAAACCACGGCTACGTGTCCCGTGCCTCAGAGCTGCTGGAGCATGGGTTGAGGAGTTATCATCAGTGGTTTGGGGAATTAACACTACGCCTAACAGATCTACCCAGATGACTCCGTTTTTCATGGTTTATGGTGCAGAGGCAGTCCTGCCGAGTGATATTATTCATGACTCGCCCCGAGTGGCGGCTTATGTTGAGGTGGAGAACGAGAAGACCCGGCAGGATGCCGTGGACATGTTAGAGGAGCACAGGGAGCAAGCTTTGGAGAGATCAGCTATATATCAACAGGATTTGAGGCGATACCACAGTCGGCGAGTCAAAACCCGGGTCTTCCAGGAAGGATACCTGGTATTACGCCTAGTACAGTCAAAGGAAGGAAAGCACAAGTTATCTCCACCATGGGAAGGCCATTTCGTCATCAGCCGGAATTTGCACAATGGATCATACTACTTAATAGATGCGAGGGAAGAGTCGGATACTGTCAATGATACCGCACATACCACTTCATCTATGCAAGAGCGGGAAAGACCATGGAACGTGGCTCAGCTACGTCCCTACTAAATTTAGCATAGGCTAGGTTTACAAGTTGACTTACACGATGTAACAGGCAGCAGGTTTCAGACGCACTCTTTTCCTACCCAGGGTACCTAAGGGGGTTGGAGGGTTTTTAATGAGGCGGCTTGCTGACCTAACCTTTCTCATATCAATAAAGAGACGGTTAAACTATGATATTGTTTCTTTTTTCTACTTTATTTTCTGTTTGTTTGTTCTTAATTTTTCTGTTTTACTTTATTACATATCAGGTAAGCTTTTATTGTTTAGTTATAACGCACTAGGTTTAAAATTTTCATAAGTTGCATATATAGGTCTTGGGGGCTGATTGCTTGAATAGCACAGCTATAATCTCAAGACCCGGCCACGATGCCATTTAGTTATGAGGACCGATTACTTGCAATAAGTACGGTTACAATCTTATAACTGGACAATAGAGCCAAACTTTCTTGATTTCTCTTGTTTAAGCTTGATGTGACTCACAATAATGTGGCGTGTCTTGCTGACGTATAATCACAATCAGTCATGATGCCCGTTGGGACTTGCCTGACCCTGTTTTTATACAGTTATAGCAGCACTGAATATGCACGCGAAAGCTGACTTACAACAAAGAGGATCAAGAGGGTCATCCAAACCACAAGTTATGCGGAGTAAAAGGCTACAGCCAGAAACTCACAATGTATTAAGCATAGCTTCAAAATTTATATGGGTAGCTATATACTTTGGGCCCTGGCAAAATTAGGTAGCTTTTTCTTAAAAACTACAAATCCCTAGACTCGGAAATTTTGGTCTTGGGGACATGGGAATTTGAGAAAAGCAACAAAACGTTTAGCTATTAAGCTCGAAACCCAAAAAACTGAGTCTTGGGGACTTGGGGACTTGGGAATTTGAGAAAAGCAACAAACTGTTTAGCCATCAAGCTTGAAACCCAAAAATCCGAGTCTTGAGGACTTGGGGACTTGAAAAGCAAAAAGTTCAATCAGTCAAAGATCCTGAGACCCGAAAACCGAGTCTCATGGATGGGGAAAAAGATAAAAGATCAGAAAAGCGGCAAAAAGCTTAAGACTGGAGAAAGCATATCAAGATGGATGGCCAAAAGGGCCATCAAAGCCATTAAAGTTTAAACGTATTACAAACCGAGGAAATTGTATTAAAAGTGCACAGGCGCACTATTAAACAAATAATTGTATCAGGCATATTACAAACATGCCTATTGGCCGAATAAGTGTTTGTGAGCGAAAAAACATAAAACTTCACTCGACATCCATAGCCGAGTCTTCAGCAGCAGTCTTGGTAGCCGGGTCTTCAGTGTTTTCTTCTGTGGCCTTCCCTGCCTCCGTATCCGGATCAACCACTGTATCAGCGCGAGCTGGAGGAGGGATGACTGGAGTGGATGTCGATGGCCCAGAGCCGGCCTCGGCCTTCTTCTTGGCAACTTCCTCCTTCCACCGGGCCAGCATATCAAAAGGAACCGGAAAATCAGAAGGCACCGGCTTATCTTCAGTGTTGTACGGAGGGGTCAGCTTGGTCACATCAAGTTTGTCGGCTATCAAGGTTGCCGAGTGACGTATCTGAGTGTGGATAGCCTTGAAGTCCTTTGCCGAGAATTGAGAGCCGTCTGTGTTGAACTCGGGGAACCCATTTACTAGTGTGGCCGGCTCAAGCTTGGGAAAGTAGGCTTTGGTCAACGCTAGGCCACGGATCACCCCAACTCGGCACGCCGAGCGCTTCCAGTGGTCGATCCAAGCAGGGACCGTGGAGCACGCGTCGAGCATGTGGGATACACCGCCATAACCACCAGGCCACCTCACGGCTTCAAGGGTCCACTTGGTCCCCGCAGAAAATTGCCGAATAATGGCCTTCAAGGTCTTCAACTTTTCTATATCATCTTCATCATCAGCTTTGTCACCCAGACCTGCAGAATAAAAGGACAAGTAAAGTGGTAAGGTCCGGGTCATGGATCATGTCAAGTGAGAAACCCGAGTCTTAGTCAGGAAGTTAAGTTCTTTTACCGAGTATGGAGCTGCATGTATCGGCAACAGCGGTCGACAGTTTCTTCAGCAAACCCTCAGCATGGTGGAGCTTTTTCTTGTATTTCTTGCAATCCTTGGCAATATCCTTCACCTCGACCTCCAGCTCCTCTCGAAGTTTGGTCTCGACTCGGAGGAGTTCGTTGGTTTTCGCCAAGATCTCCTCCGACCGGGTCACATAAGCCTGAAAAATAGACAAGGAGATATTAGTCGGTTGCAGCGTAAAGGCTGAGTATGGAAGGTTATATAGCTATGGAAGTACCGAGTAAACTATGAATAATTCACCCGGAACTTGGGGACTAGATGAGCACGTAAATAATATTGGTGAAGATACCCATGTTCTGCAGCTAGGGACTCGAGGATGTCTCTTTCATTGGTCTTCAGGGAGAACAGTTCATCTAGCATCCCTTCAAAGTCAAGGCCACTCAGATTTGGCCTGGAGGAGCTTGGGTTCTGGTTACCCGGTGGCGGGGTCCTTTCCTGCTTCAGTGAGTCGACTCTGGTTGCCTGAGTGTTGGGAGCAGGGGAACCCCTCTGCATGCCCAGAAACTCGACATCAGCGTCAGTCGACTGATGCGTTGGCAGGGGAAACTCGGCTTCTTGGTCAATCGGGTCTTCTAGCTTTTCTTCTTCACCACCAGCTATGGGCTCCACAACGTTCTCCGGGTTTTCCATAGCCGGGTTATCAATGTGCATATCTTCCGGGTCACTAAGTGTGACCTTGGCTCTGAGACAAAAAAAAGGAAAAAGTTAGTGAGTAATAGATGGAAGACAAGGAAAATAAAGGTACATTGGTTAATAAGGGTAGCGAGTTACCCAGTATTCACGACGAAATCAGCTGGGAGATCGTTGCTGGACCCGGAAGATGCTGATAAAGAATCGGAAAGTGAGACCCGGATTTGTCCGGCTAAGGGATGGTTTGGAGATGGAAATTTTCGAGGTATATGGGATGTATAAGTTGGGGGAGTACCGGCCCGGCGAGCGGGTGACATAGGGATACCCGGGTGAAGTGGATCGTCACCCGGAGATGTCCGGGTTGCCCGTCGTTTGGCCGGAGTTGATTCCTTCAGAGATGATGAACTGGTTAGATGCTTGTTAAGTTCACACATATTGGCGTAGGAGTATGGCTTGGAGGTCATAGAAGAATAAGGCACCTTGAAAACAACCCTCCGGGTCCTCCTCTTGGCCCCAACTTCAACCTTCGGCTCAGCTTTGCTTTCTTCCGACTGAGTGTCGTCCTTGTCCTCTAGCGCTGGTGAATGAGGAACATTGTAGGAAGGAGGAAAATTTTGGTCCAATAAGCTAACAAAGTAATTATTAAGAAGAGACCCGGAATTACCCTCATCGCCAGCAGTCGGCTCCTCCTCCTCCTCCTCCTCTTCTTCCTCTGAGTTTCCATAGGTGGGAGGAGTGACAATCTTCCAGAATGCGTCAGTTACCTGAGTAAAAAACACAGAGATAAGAGTTAGTATCTATGCATAGGAAATATCAGTCGGAA
The DNA here is from genome assembly GCA_028641055.1 of Alopecurus myosuroides. Lineage (NCBI taxonomy): Eukaryota > Viridiplantae > Streptophyta > Magnoliopsida > Poales > Poaceae > Alopecurus > Alopecurus myosuroides. The sequence continues at coordinate 155,162,861 of CM054058.1, forward strand.
TAAAGAGTGATAGCCGGTTCTTACTGGAGGAGCCGGCTTAGCGCGTGTGAAAGGGGGAAGCCCAGTGATGTTCTTGATAACATCAACCCTCTCGGCCAAGAAAGTTTTCATGATTTTGTTTACATCCGCAGCCGGGTAAGTTTTCTCCGAGTATCGGAGAGAGTCGGTAACGTGCCCGGAGTAATCGCAGATTAGCTTTGGGCGTATGCTGTTCGGCTGGATCCGGCAGCTGATCCAGGTTTTGATTAAATTTAGCCCAATGAGGCCATGGGCTGCTAGCACGGCGAGTTTGTGAAGGAGGGGCTGGATTGACTGTCTGTCGGTTTCAGATGCAAAGGAATTGAGATTGTCGGAAAGGTCTAGAGGCTCAGCTGAGAAACCCGGCAAAGGCTTTTGGCCGGGTGTGGAGGTGTCTCGGCAGTAGAAATAGGTTTTCTGCCAGTGCTTCACATGACTATGAAGGCTGAGAGTCGGCATCAGAGAGTTTTTACGTCTCTGAATCGAGACCCCCCACAAACTAAGAGGGGCCCATCCGTACTCTCCCGGCAGGGCTTGCACTGGAATAATTCTAGGAATAAAGCTAAGTTTGGGGGGATGCATAGGTAAGCCTCACAAAGTACTATGAAATGGCAAATGTTTAACATGGAATTTGGGCCGATATCGAATACCCGGAGTTTGTAGTGATCTAGCAGATATCGGAAGAAAGGGTGACCCGGGGGGCGGAAACCACGGATCACGTGTTCGAGAAATACTACTACCTCACCCGGGCCTGGTGTAGGCCGGGTCTCCTCACCCAGTGTTCTCCACTGGATGTCCGGCTCAGCAGGAAAGACGCCAGACTCGGCCAGCTCGTCTAGCTTGGCCTTGGTGACAGTCGATTTTGCCCAATTGGCGGAAATCGACTGACCCGGCTTTTGCTTTCCGGCCGGGTTTTTGCCCTTCGCCTTGGCGCTAGCCTTTGGATCCATGGAGTGTAGATCTAGATAGAGGTAAAATGCGGGTGAATAAATGTTGAGAAAGTTGAAGAATACAACTATCTAATACAACAAGAAAAAGGGAAAAAGTAAAGCAGCTAAGTGTTTGCGAGAAATGGATCTAGCTAAGAAAAGTAATGGAAAAAATACGAGATTGAAAGATTGCCAAAGTGTGCCTAACTAATGGAGCAATGGCGGATGGTTAGGGAAAGAGATTGGATCTAGAAAACTAGCGCGAGATTGGGGCAAATAGGGATCTAGATCTCGCGGACGGAGGGACTTACCGGAATGGCTCGCTGGTGAAGGTGCGCGGCGGCGGAGATCCGGGACGACGGCGAGCGCGGCGATGGCGATTCGCAGGTGGCGGCGGCGTGTCTCGAAAGCTCCGACGGCGCGAATGGAGGCGCGGCTGTGGATGTTGACGAAGGAGTGGGCGGCAACCGGCGGCGACCCGCGGAGAGTGGCGCAGCTCCGGTGCGCGTGGGCTTGTTCTTGAGCTCGTGAGTGCGGAGGCGGGGTGACAAGAGGAAGAAGATGGGGTAAATGAACGTTAAGATTAGGGTTGACCCCTGGGAGCCTATTTATAGGTGCGGGGGAAAAAAAGCCCTAGGTTTGAGCGGTAAGTGAAAAAAATTCGGAAGAAATTGATCCGGTCCGGATATTTGGGGATAAGTACCAAGATATTCGTTGCGAGATATCCGGATAGAGATTAAGATAGATTATGGGCGTATTATTCGGATTAGCGGGTAGCGATGCAGATGCCGGGTCTTATCACGTTTCTTCGGAGTGTTGACCCGGGAAATGATGCCTGGCTTGGGAAAAGCCGGGTTATTATATGGACCGCCTAAAGAGCAGGCCTAGCTACAATCAAAAGCACTCTAACCCGGTATATTATGTATTTGAATGTTTATTGTTTTGCAGGGAATAGCATGCGCTTCATGGTTGATCCCGAGAAGCCCAAGCTATTCTGGGGACTACTGATGGGGAGATGGTAACCCGGTAGGCTCATGCCTAGGTGAAGCTCGGTCCGAAGGTAATCACACATAGACCCGGCCCAAGGTGGAGGAGTTTCTAGAAGGCCCAAGGGAGAACGTAGGTCTTGTAACCCGTACCTTGGGGGTCACGATTAGGAAACTTAGGGTTGTGTCCGGTTTCCGGGTAGGATTCCGGGTGTGTCTTGTATAGGAAGCCAGAGAGCCGGGTAAGATATAAACCGGCTCCTGGGACAGAGAGAGCAGAGTTTTAACTGATAGTCGAGTATCCTTGTAAGACGAGAGCCGATAATTGTAACCCTAGATCGGAGACTCGGCGACATTGCAGCCCGAGCTACCAGTCGTTGGGTTCGACACTCCTATTTATCGAAAGTACTACGATACAACCCGTATACTTGTGGGTCATCACCAAGGAGAGCTTCATAACCCTCCCGAACTAGGGTTGACGATGACAACGGCTGTGGAACTTTTCGTGGATGGAGGCTCGGGTATTTAGGGTTTTCCCGAGAAGGAGCTTATATAGGAAAAAGGCAGATGTCGGTGGGTGGCTAGGGGGCCCACACCACCTGGTGGCATGGCCAAGGGGGGGCGCCACCCTATGGTGTGGTGGCTCCCCTGCCCCCTCCGGGTCTCCTCTGGACTCCGGGTACGTGACAGAAAAATATGACCCTAGGATTTTGTTTCATCCAATTCCGAGAATATTTTAGGAACAACTTTTCTGAAACAAAAAATAGCAAAAAAAAAGGAACTAGCGCTGTGGCATCTTGTTAATAGGTTAGTCCTAGGAAATCTATAAAAATGATGTAAAGTGTATAGAAAACATATAGCAAATGTCATAATATTAATCATGGAACATCAGAAATTATAGATACGTTCGAGACGTATCAGGGTGCGTGCAAGGTATCAAGCGGCTTCTAAAAAAAGTCATTTTACGGCGGTTCATAGGATATTTCATTATTTGGTTCATACCCCAAGATTTGGATTGTGGTACCCAAAGGGGGCACATTTCTCTCTCAGTGGGCACACGGACTCAGATTGGGCTGGCGATCAATATGATAGGAAATCGACTTTGGGGCTTGCCAATTTCTTGGTAGGTCCTTGGTGAGTTGGTTTTGTAAGAAGCAAAACTGCATATCTCTCTCCGCCGCCAAAGCCGAGTATGTGGCGGTGGCTAGTGCTTGCACTCAATTGTTATCGAGTTGGTCTTTGTGAAGAGTTGGTTCTTATTGGTCTTCAATTGGAGTTTATTTGCTTATCTTTTTTGTTTTTCTTCTTGTTGAGCTCTTTATGGGAAATATGCTCAAATTTTCCTTTTTGCATTTGATTCTTGCAAATAAGAGCATAAAGTACCATTTGCCAGTTTTGAATTCCATCCCAAGTCTATCTCATCTTAAAAACCAAATATCTATTCTTGTACATGCTCAAAACTTGACTCTAGATGAATAGGAAGGGTGCCCCGGTACTACCGATCGGTACTACCGCCTGTGCAAGTTGAAGCAGATTTTTTTCTGCGCAAACTTGTACAACCCGTACTACCGGACACGCCCGGTACTACCGCCTATGCAAATCGAAGCAGGTGTTTCAGTGGAAATTTGTACAGCCGGTACTAGCGGACCAACACGGTACTACTGCCCGTGCAAATCGAAGCAAATGATTTTTTGCAGAAATTAGTACAACCGGTACTACCGGACGGGCTCGGTTCTACCGAGCCAAGCAGTTTCGACATAAATCCCCATGTCGTGTGGTGTGGGGGTTATTCCCCAACCACACGAACTACTCCACACACTGCTGCCCCCTCCTCTCCCTCGTCGGGCTGGCCCTAGCTTCACCATAATCCGCCATTCCCGGCCCTAATCTCCACCGTGGGAGTCCCTCCTACATTGATCTCCTCCATGGCTTCCGTTATTTGCCTCTCCTCCATTGATGAACCCTAGATTGCTTTGGGATAGATACTTGGTTGCTCTGATTTTCTTTGTTTAAAATATGGATGGATGATTTCTAGTTGTGAGGAACAACATTGTGGTAGCCTACTCTAGTTATTCTAGTTGGATTGACTCTCGATTTCAGGCTTGATTTTGTGCTAAAAAATCTAAAAACTTGCATGCCTGGTGCTACCGGGTGCCGTCCGGTACTACCACTCGTACAAGTTTGGGCCATAACAAATTGTTTTTAACTTGAGCAGGCTAAAAATGCTTTTCCATTTCTTTTGAGTATGTACCCTTATCTTGTTTCCATTACCTATCTCTCTGAACTTCACAGGTTCTCGTGGTGGTGGTTCGGGGAAGGAACCGATCATGTATGCTCACAACAAACGCAAGGCCCCGAGGAACAAGGAAGCACCAGTGGAGTTCATGGTCCACTTTGAGGAAGAAGCTGAGATCATGCCCGTTCCGACCATCGCAAGAACTCGTGGTGGTGGTCGTAGTGGTGGTGGTACTACCACGCGCAAGACATTGGCTAGGAAGCCAACTCACAAGCTATTTGACAAGTGGAAGCCCGAGGTCTATCAAGAGTTTAGAGAAGAGAAACCCTATAAGGAAGAAAGTGACTATTTTGAGAATCCACACTTCTTCACCAAGGATCAAGAGTGTGTCTTTAATGAAATTTGTGTGGGCAAAGATTACTCTGTCATCATCCAACACACCATCAATATTGATCACATGAGGCTTCCCAAGCACACCGGCTATTTTGATAAAACATTGGCTATGTGTGAAGAGTTTGGTCTTATTCTTCTCATGAAGATCAACCAACCATACATTGAATACATTACATCAAGCAATTCTATGCCACCGTTCATTTTGGTGATGATGAGAAGAGGACCATGAGGTGGATGACCAAGGATAGGATGCTATCGGCCACCTAGAAGAAGTTTTGGGATCTTTTGGGATATGATGATAAAGGATTTCATGAGGCTAGTGGATGGAGATTCCATAGTGCAACATACTCTAGCAACAAGCAAACCATCTCCAACATCACCATGAAGGAAGGTACTCCAGGTCAAAATGCTCATCTGGTTTGCCCCTTCGATATTCTTCACCACATCTTTAGAGAGACTCTAGCACCTCGTGTGGGGAATTGGGATGAGGTCCATGGCTTCATGTTTGACTTGCTCAAGAACTCCAAAGAAAACCAAGGATCCAGAGAGAAGTTGGATGTGATGGATTGGATGCATGAGGAGATGTGGTTGACGGTGGTTGACAAGAGGGATCCAATCTATGGCCCTTTTCTAATGAAGCTCATTAGGAAGAAGTGGTGGGAAGCCACCAAGGAGTATATTATGAAGGATGGCAGCCCTGTTGTCAAGCATCCGGTTAAGGAACCAAGGTCAAACAGCATTTGCTTCCAGCAGAGCTTGCAGCAGTTGTAGATAAGAAGGCAGCCGCTTCCCGGATTGGTGTGAGGGCCGGTGCGAGGGCTGATGATGCTCCTACTATTGAGCCATCTTGGTTCAAGAAGTTTGAGATTAAGGCCAAGAAGGCATTTTTCCTCTAGCTTGATATCCAGGAGCGCTTGTGTGATGCACATGTATACCACAAGAAGGCTACAACACGTCAGAAGAAGATGATGGCCAAGATGGATTTGCCAGTGTCTCCGGGGTCAGAAGAAGCCATTACTCCTAAGGAGGAATGGAAGTCCAAGCATAACTACTAGAGCGACACCGACATCCCTTCCTTGTCCACTCACCATGTCGAAGACGAGGAATGACTCTTCTGGGACATCTAGCTTCACTCTTCTCCCTTTTTGCCATTTAATGACAAAAGGGGAGAATGAGTTCTATTAGGTTGAGATAGGGATTTGCATGGGTGGAGTCACAAGCATTTGCTATCTTCGTTGTTTCTTTGCTTGTGTCTCCTTTTAGTTGAACTTGCTATTTCTATTTGGATATTTGTGGTGTTGAACTTTTAGTTGAAGCGTGGTGTAAGACATGAAATCATCCCTACTAGTTCTTATTATCTATTGCAATGATTATTTCTAGCTACTTTCTAGAATGTTTAGTACCTTGTGCTCTGAAATCCTCGCTCAACAATTCTGTTGTCATCAAACACCAAAAAGGGGGAGATTGAAAGAGCATTTCCCTCATTATGTTTTGATGTTTGTTGACAATACAATTAGATCTATAACGTGTGCTAAGTGATGCAGGAAATTTATGTGATTAATCTCTATATCTACATCTCATATGATCTGCAGAGAAATCCCATTGAGTTCACATTGAAGAAACAATCCATATGTGAGGTTTTCTGCCTAAGGCGGTACTATCGGAGTTCGTCCGGTACTACCGGGTTTTATAGTAAAATGGTACCGGAACCAGTCCTCGAAGCTCGGCACTACCGGGGTGGCTCGGTAGTGCATCAACACGGTACTACCGGCCTCGTCCAGTACTACTGAAGGATACAGAAGAGGGCACGAGTTTCAGCAGTCAAAGAGGGTGTTGTGACGCGGTACTTACTACCGCTGCCGCGCGGTACTACCGAGTTCTATAGTAGTGGGCACTGGTATCGCCAAGTTTTCTTTTTCCGGATTCGACACTACCGCTCCCGTGCGGTAGTACCGAGTGTGAAGATATGTCTGCGATGCCAGCGTTGACCCGGTGAAGATTTGTGAGGGAGGTACTATCGGACGACGTCAGGTACTACCGGTTGAAGCAATAAATGGTCAAACGGTCAGATTTGACGGGACGATTATAAATAGCTCATCCACTTCTTCCACAAGAGGTAGCTCGTCCAGCATTGAAGTCCCCATTTGTTGAGCTCACAAAAAGCTAGATTTGTCCCAATCTCTCCACCCAAACTCATTGATCTTCGGATGATTGAAGGAGAATGTCCCGATCTACATTTTCATCAACCCGTTCTTCATTTTCCCTCATTCATTTGAGGGATTCTAGTCTAGAGTTTTCTTGTGGAAAACCTAGACCTATTGTTGCTCACTTGTTGATTGGAGCAAGATTGTTGATGTTCTTGGGAGCCCTTAATTCGGTTGTGGGTGTGTGCCTCAAACTCATTGTAAAGGCACCGATTTCTGCCTCGAAGGGAATCAATAGTAGAAGGTGAACTAGTCCTTTGTGGCGAAGTTCATCGAAGAATAGGGTGATCCCTTTGTGGCGTTGAGTAGGCTTTCGTGGTGAAACTCACACCCGCCGGTTCATTTTAACCGCACTTCCAACTGGTCGATCTTGTACCATTATACAATGTTGTTTTTTTCCTTACTGCCGGTAATACAGTAGAGCTAGGGTACGACCCTGGCCAATCTATGAACTAGGCCATGACGTGCATTGTATGTGCCTCTGACATGAACATGGGACACTCCCATGTTATGCACTACATTACTCAACCAGAAAACTGTTGAATATATTAGCAATTTAGCACATGATTTAATTCGAAATACTATCAGATAAATTGTGACCGTAGCAAATATAGTAACCATGCAAATATCTAGATCTAATACAGTAGACAGACTGAAACAATCTATTGCAAGAACTAGACATAAGAATTCCAGTAATATCTCATACAGATGGAATAGAGATACGTACGATGCAGTGGTAGCGGCACCACCGTTGTTGTTGTCCACGTCGGCCATGTCGTCGATGAAGAGGTTGCCGAGGTCGGGGAAGAAATCGTCGTTGGGGAAGTAGTCGCCGTCAGCAGTCGCGCGAGTGCGCTCCCCAAAAACCTGATCGCCCCTCTCCCGTACAGGATCACAAGAGGCGGGGTTCCGGAGGCCTGCTGTCCCTCCTCGCGGTGCACGCCAAAAAAAGGGATGGAGAAGACTTGATTGGCGGCGCAGTGCTTTGGAACGGTGCGAAACCATATGTTGAAGTGACTACTAGGGTTTACCGTATGCGCGTATTTATATGCGGCTGGGAGTGACGTGGACGTAACTCCACGTCTGAGTCGGTTCGGTTTCACGATCCAGAAAGGAAATGGAAACAGTTTAGGAATTAACGCGTCCATTAATTACCAAGTTAATGACTCATTAAGATTTCCCAAGTGACAAAATAAACGCTCTCGGCTCGGCTCATTCCCGCAACCCGCGGCGCGTCGTGACGTGTCGTGACGAGGCGAGGCGAGGCGTGGCGAGGCAGGCGGCGGAGGAGGAGCGCGCGTGTGGCACACCTCTCCTCTTGCCTTGCCAACTCATACATGAGCTAGAATGGCTCACCTTATAAAGTGGTTCCATTCTCTCCAGACTAGCAGTATGGGACTAAACTTTAGTCCCACTCACTCCACTCATTATTCATGAATGGGCCATGACAATTTCAAGATTTATTGGGCTTAGTTGGGCCAAACTGCAGCCCATAAATTCCAACAATCCCCCACAAAGTGTCATTAGCACATTTCATAAACTTTGTTCCAAAACATTGTTTATATACCGGTGTTAGTGGAGACTGTTAAGTTGAAATTCCACTTAGAACATCATGCTACACTAGTTCACAACTTGAATAGTGGACTACGCCTTGAACTACAAGTTTGCTGTGATACCAGTTTCACACAACGTCTGAACCGATACTAGGCTGCCGCAAGGCTTCCCCGCGGTTTGGAGCGTATGCGTCATACTCCGAAGGCCTTTCATGAGTTTATTAGAGAGCACCCGATTATCATAGACTGCGACGTTTAACAGTCAGACTCATATAGGTGAGTTCCTCAGGAGATGTTCTGTAGGACACATCTCTGCTTATATAAATAAGCCACTTGGAACACATTAAGACAAAAGTCAACCTACCATACAGATCAGGAGAGTATTGCATCTTTTATGGAGTGGAATAAAATATAAGGATACTCTCCTCTCAATCGACCAACAGCTTGTCTCCCACTTCTAATTCACGGGATCTCCGATCACATAGAGTGGGTTACCACTGTGGGCAACTCATAACGTGGGTCTCAAGCCCATCTCCTTTGATGCATTATCTATCACATTCCGTGATAAACCCTTTGTGAAGGGATCTGCCAAGTTCATAGATGTTTGGATATAATCCAAAGCAATAACTCCGGAGTTTTTCAATTTCCTGACAGATTTCAATCTCCTCTTTACATGTCTTGATGACTTTGCATTATCCTTAGAACTGTTCACCTTGATGATCACAGTTTGATTATCACAATTCATTAGGATTGCGGGTATTGGTTTTTCAACCATAGGCAAGTCCATCAAGAGCTCACGAAGCCACTCTGCTTCAATAGTGGCCGTGTCTAATGCTGCGAGTTCTGCTTCCATAGTTGACCTCGTTAAGATGGTCTGCTTGCAAGACTTCCAGGAAACAGCGCCACCACCAAGTCTAAAAACATAACCACTAGTGGCCTTAAGCTCATCAGCATCAGATATCCAATTAGAATCACTATATCCTTCTAGAACCCTCGGGTTTCCGGTATAGTGAATTCCATAGCTCGCAGTGCCTTTTAAATAGCGCATAACTCTCTCAAGCGCACGCCAATGATCATCTCCCGGATTGGAAACAAACCGGCTCAATTTGCTCACAGCAAAAGAGATGTCAGGCCTCGTGGCACTCGCCAAATACATAAGCGAGCCTATAATCTGAGAATATCTCAGTTGATCTCTAGCAATCCGTTGATTCTTTCGAAGCAACACACTAGCATCATATGGAGTTGAAGAAGGCTTGCAGTCACTATACCCGAAGCGACTCAAGACCTTTTCCACATAGTGAGATTGAAGCAGTGTAATCCCACCATTATCATCTCTCAATAGCTTGATGTTCAAGATAACATCAGCTACTCCTAGATCCTTCATCTCAAAACAGCGAGATAAGAAATCCTTAACTTCCTTGATTAAATCAAGATTGGTCCCAAAGATCAATATGTCATCAACGTATAGACATAGAATAACTCCCTCGCCCCCACCATGGCGATAGTACACACATTTACCAGCTTCGTTTACAACAAAGCCTTCAGCAGTCAAAGTCCTTTCAAACTTTTCATGCCATTGCTTAGGTGCTTGCTTGAGGCCGTACAATGACTTCAATAACTTACACACCTTGCCTTCCTGACCGGGTACTACGAAACCATCTGGCTGCTCCATGTAAATTTCCTCGTCCAACTCTCCATTAAGGAAAGCCGTCTTAACGTCCATTTGATGAACGAGAAGACCGTGTGAGGCCGCCAGTGAGAGTAACACACGAATAGTGGTCAATCTAGCCACAGGTGAGTAAGTATCAAAGAAGTCTTCACCTTCTTTTTGGGTATAACCCTTGGCCACAAGCCTTGCCTTGTACTTCTCAATTGTACCATCAGGCCTAAGCTTTTTCTTGAACACCCACTTACATCGTACGGGTTTACACCCATAGGGACGATCAGTGATTTCCCAGCTTCCGTTAGCCAAGATGGAATCCATCTCGCAACGGACAACCTCCTTCTAGTAGTCAGCATCAAGAGACGCGGCTCCTTACAGGAACTTCATTGTCATCCTCCTCAGGATTCTCAACGTGTTCTATCGGAATGGTGGGTTCAGGAATCTCAGCTAATTCCTGATTAGACGAAACAGGTTTCTCCTGATTTGATGAGCTAGACATATCCTTCATAGGAAATATGTTCTCAAAGAAAGTCGCATCATTTGACTCCATAATCGTACCAACATGCATGTCGGATACCTCAGATTTTACTATCAAGAATCTATAACCAATGCTATTAAAAGCATAGCCCAAAAGAACACAATCAACAGTCTTTGGTCCAAGCGTGCGCTTCTTGGGAATTGGTATATTGACTTTCGCCAAACAACCCCAAGTACGTAGGTAGGAGAGTTTCAACCTTTTCCTTTCCCATTCCTCAAATGGAGTAATGGTTTTATTCTTTATGGGAACTCGGTTTAGGACATGACGCAGTCATTAGCGCCTCCCCCCCACCATGCCTTGGAGAGACCCGAAGTGTCTAACATGGCGTTAACCAAATCAGACAACGTTCGGTTCTTTCTTTCAACCACCCCATTTGACTTAGGTGAGTAGGGAGGCGTCCTCTCATGAATAATACCGTGTTCGGCACAAAAAGAATTAAACTCGTCGGAAAAATACTCTCCACCACGATCAGACCTAAGCCGCTTAATTTTACGATCAAGTTGGTTCTCAGCTTCGGCCTTATAGTTCTTGAAATAAGTTAAAGCTTCATCTTTAGATTTCAGAAGATACATATAACAATATCTAGTGGAGTCATCAATAAGTGTCATGAAATATTTCTTTCCACCTTTTGTCAATACGCCATTCATCCCACAAAGATCATAATGTATAAGTTCTAGTGGTGCCAAGTCTCTCGCCTCCGCAGTCTTGTGAGACTTGCGAGGTTGCTTAGCTTGAACACACACTTGACATTTGGAACCTTTAATCGTACTGAATTTCGGAATTAAACTCATATTTGCTAACCGCGTCATGCAACCAAAATTAATATGACAAAGTCGTGAATGCCACACATCACAATCATTATCGTGACAAACATTATTAATAACTTTGGTGCATATATCTGACAAGGATAAGCGGAACAAGCCTCCGCACTCATAGCCTTTACCAATAAATTGTCCATACATGGAAATTACAACTTTATTGGACTCGAAAACCAACTTAAAAACCATCTCGACATAAACGTGAGCCGCTGACGAGATTTTTATTGATGGAGGGCACATGATGAACGTTCTTCAGTCGCACGACCTTCCCTGAAGTAAACTTCAGATCGACCGTACCAACACCACGAACAGTAGCATGTGACCCGTTCCCCATCAGCACGGGGGAAGTCCCTGTGTTCTGATAAGAAGAGAACATGGAAGCATCAGCACAAACATGTACATTGGCACCTGTGTCAATTAACCATTCAGGTGAATGACAAACTGAAAGAATAGTAGGAACTGTACCGTACCCAGTATCCTTCATCTCAGTGTCACCAATGACAATGTTAGCGGTCTTGCCGCTGTTCTCTTGCTGCTGCAACTCATATTGCTTAGGGCACTTTGGAGCCCAATGGGTCAGTTCACCGCAAACGTGACATGACCCCTTCCTCTTCTTGAAGTTGGTAGAGTGCGATGGCTTAAACCTGCCATCGGGTTTGCCTTTACCCTCGGATTTCTTCTTGTTATATTTAGGCTTGTTGGGCGGGTAGTGTTTCTTCTGTACCACATGAGCAGAAGAACCTACCTCAGCAACCCGAGCACGTGTATCCTTTGCTCTCGTCTTCTCTTCCACATCAAGAGATCTAATGAGGTCCGTAACGGAAAACTCCTGTCTCTTGTGTTTCAGAGAAGTAGCAAAGGTGCTTCACGAAGATGGGAGCTTGGCAATAATGCCACCGGCCACAAACTTGTCCGGTAACATACACTTAAAGTGCTCAAGTTCTTTAGCAAGTGACTGTATCTCATGAGCCTGTTGAACAATAGAGCGCTCATCAGTCATCCTGTAGTCATAGAATTGCTCCATGACGTACAGCTCGCTGCCAGCATCCGAGGCCCCAAATTTGGCCTCGAGTGCAGCCCACATATCCTTGCCGTTATCAAACGACATATACGGATCAACAATGGAATCATCAATTATACCGAGGAGGGCACTTTTAAACATAGTGTCCATATTCTCAAAGGCTTCCAGCTGTGCTGGATTGAGATCGCCCTCAGGCTTGCCCTTAGTGGCCGCATAGCAGCGCAACGTTTGAAACCATAGCACTGCTCTCGTGCGCCACCTCTTATAGTCCACACCCTTGAAAGGGATTGGCCTTGTCGCCGCAATGACAGACGGTGCAGGTGCAAGAAATTGCCTATAATCAGGTTTTTGGATTGTTGAATATATTAGCAATTTAGCACATGATTTAATTCGAAATACTATCAGATAAATTGTGACCGTAGCAAATACAGTAACCATGCAAATATCTAGATCTAATACAGTAGACAGACTGAAACAATCTATTGCAAGAACTAGACATAAGAATTCCAGTAATATCTCATACAGATGGAATAGAGATACGTACGATGCAGTGGTAGCGGCACCGCCGTTGTTGTTGTCCACGTCGGCAATGTCGTCGATGAAGAGGTTGCCGAGGTCGGGGAAGAAATCGTCGTTGGGGAAGTAGTCGACGTCAGCAGTCGCGCTAGTGCGCTCTCCAAAAACCTGATCGCCCCTCTCCCGTACAGGATCACAAGAGGCGGGGTTCCGGAGGCCTGCTGTCCCTCCTCGCGGTGCACGCGGCGCGACGGGACGAGGCGAGGCGGGCGGCGGAGGAGGAGCGCGCGTGTGGCACACCTCTCCTCTTGCCTTGCCAACTCATACATGAGGTAGAATGGCTCACCTTATAAAGTGGTTCCATTCTCTCCAGACTAGCAGTATGGGACTAAACTTTAGTCCAACTCACTCCACTCATTATTCATGAATGGGCCATGACAATTTCAGGATTTATTGGGCTTAGTTGGGCCACACTGCAGCCCATAAATTCCAACAATAACACGCTATGGGCTAATGATTGAGTTGGAAAACGTAAATAGCGTTCTGCGGTCGTGCGAATCCCGAAACTCTCGTGTCCGTGGATGCGCCAGGACCACATACCGACCGGTTCAACGGAGCATTTTTCCTTCACAATACCTCTATTGGACACCATCGAAGTTGAATATAGTAGCATATGTATTTTACTCCGTAGCAACGCACGGGCATCCTACTAGGTAGAAATAAAGAGACAAACTAAAATGAAATGAAGGAAACAATTAAATAAATAAAGAAATGAAACAACAAAAATCTACTAAATAAATATGCAACGCTCATGTCGTTTCAACAAACACTCACCATACGAGACCACTAGAAATCAGCTTGCTTCCCTATTTAAGGCAACAGGGCGGCAGACGAGGTGGATTTGGACGCAAATGTATATTTTTCCAAAATTTTACTATAAAATAATCTTATACTGAAATTAATTTCAAAACTAAACCAATTTGTCGGGATGGGAATGGGCCGGCCCGGACCTGGCCTTGGACCCGGCCCCGTTGGCCCAAGACCAATTTGAGAAGTCATGGGTCGACTCAATTTTAAGAAATCACTGGCCTCGCCGGCCCGATGGGTACCGTGGGTCGACCCAAATTTAGACTTTATGCATTTTTCATTTGTCTCTACACATATATTAAGACAGAAGTTTGAAACAACTAAAATTTACAAATGATATGGATATTATATACACGTACCCAGCTGTGACGTTTACTATGTTCTCAAAAAAAAAATTGTGATGTTTACTAGCGTTAGCCGCCTAGCGGCTTACACGAGAATTAGAATTAGTAAAAGTTGCAACTAGGTACGGGAGGTGATCGTGTGAGATGATTATCATCGATCAATGCACGCACGTTTTCTTTTTTACTGGGTCAATGGACGCACATGAAAAATGAAATGTACACACGCGAAGGACAGCATAGCTGCTGTGATATACAAGAATACGAGGTGGGTCGGCCCCACTGATCCAACGGGCCAGTCAGTGCCGGTTCTATTGACCCAAATCTCATTCGAAGCCGACCCACGTGACCCATTGGCCTCGGTTTTTTGGACCGGGTCAACGACCCAGCGCGTCGACCCGGCCCATTCCCATCCTGACCAATTTGATGATGGTGTGTCCCATGGCGTCATGCTCTATAACTCCGGGTTCCAGTGTATCACCTTGATAATCAGAAGCGTCATGACCATGAACTTCTTAGCCAAAGAGCAATCCTTTTGGGCTTGACTCTTTTGTAGGACGTCATCATGCCATAGTAAAGGGGTGAGAGTTATTTCCAAATTGTTTTTGAATATTTTGTGCTGACTTTGCGAGAAAATGTGATCAAAAGGTGACAAAAATGGACCACCCATGTTTTTTTCCCTCTGTCGGGCCGAGCCGAACAGTGCGTCGAGGGTCTTGACGATCGCGGGCCGTATAGCTGACTGAGCCTTTGCTCCTTCCTGTCCCGAGCACTCCAAGCCCACGACCCGAACAAGGCAAGGAGACTCGCGTGTCCACCATGCAGAAACACAGGCAATTCTCAAAAAAAAATATATGCAGAAAGACAGGCAGATCCGGCCACCGACCACGCACATATTCGCATTCCCAAGGATCTCGTCGGATCTGACAACACGGGCGGCGACGAAAAGAAGGCAGCCACCAGCCAACGCCAGCCGTCGATCGGCTGGCCTCGAGATAGCAATGACAATCCGCTCGCCAAAGCCGGGCCAGCTCAGCACGAGATCCCCCTTGCCTTTCCTTCCACCAGTTTCCTGGCGGTTCCTTTCTCGGATCTGCCCCCACCCACCAAAATTTCCACCGCCAGGCCATCTCCCCTCCCGCTCCACCCCGACGAGCAGCGTCGCAACGAGAATTTTTCGGTCCAGATCGACCTGCTGATCGGCTCGTTCGCGCGGTGATCGGGCGGGGAAGGGGGAAGGGCGGCGGAGATGGCGCACCGGGTGGACAACGAGTACGACTACCTCTTCAAGATCGTGCTCATCGGCGACTCCGGCGTCGGCAAGTCCAACATCCTCTCCCGCTTCACCCGCAACGAGTTCTGCCTCGAGTCCAAGTCCACCATCGGCGTCGAGTTCGCCACCAGGACCCTGCAGGTGAGCCCCGCGTACGCGATCTGGCCTCGATCGTTGCTGTTTCTTATATTTTGTTACATACACATGTACGAGGCACCGCTACAATTGGTCATGATGCGAATTGAAGACGCCGTCCTCGGCGTCGTCGTTATTTGTGATCCTACGCTGGGTTGCGGTTTGGCCTGTTGGACAGGGCATTCCGTTGAATTCGCACTACTCTGTTGTCACGGTCTGCTGGCTAGGACGGGAGATCTAGGTGAATGAATAAATGATTGTGCGGATAAATGGCAGGACACGTAACGTAGGTCAATATTTTGTTGATAGCATGTCGAGGCTGACAATTTGCTGACAACTTATGCAGCATACTTTTTTGGTTGCATGACACTGACACCAAATGATAATGCCGTGGAAACTGTAATTGTTAATGTACTCCCTCCGTCTCAAAATAATTGTCTCAAACTTAGACAAAAGTGGATGTATCTAGACATATTCTAGTGTAAGATACATCCATTTTTGTCAAGTTTGAGACAATTAATTTGAGACGGAGGGAGTAGGATTTCTTCAGGACATTTTGCATTTGTGGCAGCATTAGGTTAGGTTGATAAAGAGTCCTTATCTTTGGTTGGCATGGTTTTAGTTTTCTTTCGAATAAGACAGGGCATAAGCTACCAAGTACATAGAGTTCAGAATTTAAAGGTAAACTGTACCGGTAGTACTTGTCAACTCCATTGTATTGCCATAACGGCAATGCTCTGGAGTCTGGAAGGGCATGATAGCTTCATAATAAAATGGCTACTGACGTCCCACCATATAATGTGATAGCAGAGTTGGTACCTAACAGCTATTTGATTCAAAACTCACAAGCCTCGCACCAAGCAGTAGTGCTTGGTAACCTACATTGACTGGTAGAACCGTTTCTTCTTCTGAGTAGTTACATGCTGAGCAACGAAATGAAAAATATGATATGCATTACAAATTATAACCATTACAATGGAAATCACTCAAATGACTGTTAGTCTCTCTATCTCTTCTCGTAGGTTGATTCTAAAGAACAATGTGCTGTCGATTTCATCATTACATGATCCTGCCTGAAAGTCATGTCAAGATGTTATTTATGTGTTTTTTTTCAAATATTAGAAGCTGTTTTCAAGAACATTCCCGTGTTTTTATCAGTGCTATTGTTCTCTGTTTTATTACATGAACTCTACTAAAAGGAAAGAACAATGTACTTAGATTTTTTTCCTGTAATTTTTAGTCACATTTGTAGCCATTCCTATCATATGTGTTGTGAACACCTGTTTGAATAGTGGATCTTAGAATTGGGATAATATTCCTTCCTTTTGGTATTCCATACCTGTAATAAACCATATTTTCCCAGTGCAGCTCAACAAAAGTTTAATTTTGTTTTGACACAGATAGACGGAAAGACTGTGAAGGCACAGATATGGGACACGGCTGGTCAGGAGAGATA
Source organism: Alopecurus myosuroides (assembly GCA_028641055.1). Taxonomy (NCBI): domain Eukaryota; kingdom Viridiplantae; phylum Streptophyta; class Magnoliopsida; order Poales; family Poaceae; genus Alopecurus; species Alopecurus myosuroides. The sequence goes on from CM054058.1 coordinate 155,179,808, forward strand.
CCGTGCCATTACTAGTGCCTATTACAGGGGCGCTGTTGGAGCACTCTTGGTCTTTGACATAACGAAGAGGCAGACCTTCGACAATGTTCAGAGGTGGCTCCGCGAGCTCAGGGATCACGCAGATGCTAACATAGTTGTCATGATGATCGGGAATAAGTCAGATTTAAACCACTTAAGGTCAGTCCCTGAGGAAGACGGCCAAGCATTTTCTGAGAAAGAAGGCCTCTCGTTTCTTGAGACATCTGCACTGGAGGCAATCAACGTGGAGAAGGCATTCCATACAGTACTGAGTGAAATTCACCAGATTGTAAGCAAAAAAGCACTTGCAGCACAGGAGTCTGCCTCTGCGAATGGGCGTTCCATGCAGGGAACTACTATTAACGTTGCTGAATCATCCGCCAACACAAAAGGTTCTTGCTGTTCCAGTTGAAGAGCTCGTGATTTTTGGAGAACGTTTGTTTCCACAGAACTGGGCCATGACATATAGGTTGTAGTTTGGTTTCAGGTATTCTTTTCTCACCCCGAAGCCCACTCCCATCCCAAGAACACTTTTACCATACACTATGACCTTCCCCCATCAAATCATTCTCATTTCGTATTCTTAAATTAACCATCATCGGTTTCAGTTGTACACTCAGAAATCGAACAACATGTTGTAACAATTATTATTTCCTGTTAACGACAATAATAATTGTTCATGATATTATTATGCTATTGAATGTTGCTACAGTGACGTGTTTGGGTAGTTTTCTTACACCTTATTACATTTTTGGCCTGCAAAGTGTGCAAAAAAACGTTATAGTTTTGGTGTTAATTCTGATCATCTTGAATTTTTGGGTAAAACCGGCTGCCGGCCCTAAGAGCATCTCAATAATGTTTTCAACAATATTTACTCGCACGCCTCACGGAAAACTGTGCCCACTCGTGTGCCACATAGGCTGGTTTTGTCCAGGTGGTCCTGTTATTTCGTTTATGGGCCGTGGCTACCAGGTGTAAGATCAATATTTTTCTGTGTCTACTCGGTGCTCTCAATAGAGCCGAGGGTCTGGATATATATATATACGAGGCAAAGTGGCCTCGAGCGCATACAGAGAAGGAGTCGGGGAACGTCTCCTACTTGAAGTAGAGTCCTAAACTCGTACGTATGGAAAGCCCAAGTCGGTTTTATACAATAACCGACTTGGTTACAAATCTATCGCTAATACCCTCCCTTAATCACAACTTACTCAAGTTTAGATTACGCTTAAATTCTTCAAAACTACGCACTGGTAATGGCTTTGTGAACCCATCAGCAACTTGATCCTTGGAAGGAATAAACCGAATCTCTAATTGTTTCTTGAGAACCCTTTCTCTGACAAAATGAAAATCAATTTCAATGTGTTTTGCTCTTGCATGAAATACTTGCATGAAATACTGGATTTGCTGACAAGTATGTAGCTCCAAGATTGTCACACCACAAACAAGGTGCTTGCCTGAGTTTGACACCAAGTTCATCAAGAAGAGATTGCACCCAAATAATCTCTGTAGTGGCATTAGCAAGAGACTTATATTCAGCCTCAGTGCTGGATCTCGACACTGTTGCTTGCTTCTTAGCACTCCATGATATGAGATTGGAGCCAAAGAAAACAGCTCAGAAAAGGCACTAATTAGCAGAGAACTTGACATGTTGAATGTTAAACCAACACTGATTGTCCCTTTGATATATCTCAAGATACGTTTGGCTGCAGTCCAATGCACAGTAGTAGGGGCATGTAAGTATTGACATACTTTGTTAACAACATAGGAGATGTCAGGACGTGTCAAAGTCAGATATTGCAATGCACCAACCATGCTTCTGTAATGAGTAATATCGTCAGGTCCGAGTAACTCCCCTTCATGTGCAGTCATTTTTTCAGAGGATGACAGAGGAGTAGGAGCCGGTTTGCAATTTAACATGTTGACTCGGGTAAGCATATCTCTTGCAGATTTTGCTTGATTCAACACAAGACCACCATCAGTGTTATGAACTTCCATACCAAGGAAGAAGTGAAGATCTCCAAGATCTTTTAACGCAAACTCAGAACTCAACGCTTTGAGCAAAACATATGTAGCATCAGCCGAAGAACTGGCAACTATGATATCATCAACATATATAAGCATGTAGACTGCCACGTTGGGCCTTTGATAAATAAATAGAGAAGTATCTGATTTGGAAGCAATGAAACCATGACTAGTGAGATGAGAGATAAGACGAGAATACCATGCACGAGGTGCTTGTTTCAACCCATATAACGCCTTGTCCAGTTTGCAAATATAATCCGGTCGCTGTTTATCTTCATACCCAGGTGGTTGTCTCATGTAAACGTCCTCTTCCAGAACACTATGAAGAAACACATTCTTCACATCCAATTGACGTAAGCTCCATCCTCTAGAAACCGCCACGGATAGAACAAGACGAATTGTAGCTATTTTTACCACGGGACTAAATGTGTCCTCATAATCAATACCAAACCGTTGTTTGAAGCCTTTAGCAACCAAACGTGCCTTGTATCTGTCAATCCTCCCATCAGCTTTCCGTTTAATTTTGTAAACCCAGCGGCAATCAATAATGTTAGTACCATAGCATGCTGGAACCAAATGCCAAGTTTGATTTCCAATCCGTGTGTGCCAAAGCATCTTTCAAATTCACAGGTTCTTCTGTTGTAGCGGAGAGGCACCATCGTATAGTTCCATCTTTAAATTCCTTGGGCTGAGAAATCCCACGCATTGCTCGAGTTACAGCGCGATCTGCATTTGCTGTCACACGGGAGCGCACAGCTGTGTGTGTGTGGGGGGGGGGGGGAGCAGAGGATCCCGCCTGCAGGCAATCAGATGGCGCAGAAGATCTAGGCACAGGAGATCCGGTCGGATCCGTGTGGCCCTCCCTGTGTCGTGCAGCGGAGCGACGGGCGGGTGTAGAAGATCCCGATGTCAGGGAATCGCGGGACGGGCGCGCCAGGCCCTGTCTCCCGTGCGTGATCCAAGGAGGATCGGGAGGGCATGTCTGCCTGTACGTGATCCGAGGTCGATGCTGGGCCAGAATCATCCTCGTCTTCAGTGCCTGTTTCGGCATCTTGTCACAGAATTTCAGAATCTCCGTTTTGACTCGAATTTTCACCGTTTTCACTCAAATTTTCACCATTATTCTCCAAATTTTCTCCTGTTTCCTGCAAAGACTGAAGAACATATCTAGATGGAATATTAGTCATAATTGAATCATTAGTGTATTCACCCCCATGCAATGATGTATCAAGAAGGAGAATGTCTTTTCGAAGCAAAGCACCGGCATTAGGATGAAGTTGTTCAAAAGGGAAAACAGATTCATCAAAGACTACATCGCGAGAGATATAGACACGGCCGGTTGAAATATCTAGGCATTTGACACCCTTATGAATTGGACTATAGCCAAGAAAAACGCAACGTTTGGAGCGGAAGGCAAGTTTGCGTTTATTGTAAGGTCTAAGATTGGGCCAACATGCACAGCCAAAAACTCGGAGAGATGCATAGTCCGCTGTGGAGTTTAATAATCTATGAACAGGAGTGTCATAATTGGTAACCTTTCTAGGAAGCATGTTAATGAGATATGTAGCGGTGAGAAAGGTTTCATCCCAAAATTTGAGAGGCATAGAGGCATGAGCTAATAGAGCCAGTCCAACTTCTACAATGTGACGATGTTTACGCTCAGCGGAGCCATTTTTTTTTGTGGGCATGAGGACAAGACACATGATGAGCAATGCCTTGTGTTTGAAAGAAAGAGTGTAATTTCTCATATTCTCCTCCCCAATCCGATTGGATGGTGAGGATTTTGCTATTAAGCTTCCGTTCAACGAGTTTTTGAAAATTGGTAAACGCGGAGAAAACATCTGATTTCCTTTTGAGGAGATAGATCCATGTAAATTTACTATAGTCATCAATAAAGCTTACATAGTAATCATGCCTACCAACTGAAGTAGGAGCAGGTCCCCATACATCAGTAAAAACTAATTGAAGGGGAGTTGTAGACACACTAGTGGAAATTGGATAGGACAATTGATGGCTCTTAGCTTGTTGACACGGATCACAAATAGACTCAATACTCTTCGTTCTAACAAAGGGAAGTTTATTTTTGCTAATGACTCTTCTAACAATTGCAAAGGAAGGATGACCTAGATGACTATGCCACTTGCTATGGGATGGCTTCGTGACAGAAAGAGCTTGCTTCGTAGTGGAGGTGACAACTGAAGAAATAAGTGGATATAGGACTCCAACACAACGTCCTCTATGAATTATTTTCCTCGTGGCCTGATCCTTGATAAAAAAGAAGTAAGGATGAAACTCAATAAATGCATGATTATCGAGTGTAAAGCGATGAACAGATAGCAAATTTTTGGATGCATGGGGAACATGAATAACATTGCGAAGATGGAAATCATGTGCGGGGGTGCGAACAACTGAATGACCAATATGACAAATATCCATACCTTGTCCACTAGCGGTGTTCACTTTATCTTGCCCCTTGTATTTATCACGAACTGTAAGATGATTGAGTTCGCTGGTAATGTGATGTGTAGCTCCGATATCCGGGTACCAATTTGTATCTACTCCATAGGAAGCATTATGCACCTCCTTTTCATCATATGTGTCTTCATCACGACGATCTTCCTGGTACCTATGCCAGCAGTCCTTAGCAGCATGCCCTTCTCTTTGACATATTTGGCAGGTGACATCAACCCAAGGAGAGGTGCGGCGACGTCCACGCCCACGTCCTCGGCCACCTGCAGGAGGACCTCCTCGTCCACCTCTGTAACTTTGATGAGATTCATAGTCATAGCGCTGATCTTGGCGGTCGTCCCGGTGCTGATAACCACCACGAGGGGGTGGCTGATTGCCACGGCGAAAACTTTCACGACCACGCATGGCAGCATTAGCGGAGGACTCGAAACCACCGCTTTGTGGGACGCCTTGTAGTTCTTGTCGCTGATCTTGAGCAAGCACCTGAGCATATAAGTCTGTGATGGAGATCGGTGTGGTCATGAGACCAATAGCGCCAACAAGGCCATCGTACTCTGGTCCGAGACCAGCAAGAATACACGAAACAACCTCCTCATCGTCTAGGGGCTTGCCAGCAGCGGCAAGTTCATCGGCAAGGCCGGACATCTTGGAGAAGTACGCCGGAGTCACGATATTGAGTTTCTTCGTGTTGGCAATTGTAATGCGCAGATTCGTGATCTTGGAGCGGCTTTGCGAGGCGAACATGTCCTCGACTGCTTTCCATACTTGAGCAGCGTGCTCATAATGAATAACATGGGTAAGAATTTCCTTGGATAGAGAGTTCACAAGGTAGCTGAGAACCTGTTGATCACGCAGGAACCAAGCCTCATATTCTGGATTAGCACGATCTGCGGTTTTGTCTTTGCCGTCGGAGATAATCTTGGGAGGCATCGCCTCAGTCCCCGCGGCGATCCCAAATAGCTGTGCCCCTCGTAGGGATGGCAACACTTGCGCCCTCCATAGCGGATAGTTCGTCCGCTTGAGCTTTTCCGAAGGCTTCTCGAGGGAGGAACCGGTCGAGCTGGAGGTGGCCATGATCGGCGGCGTCAGTGTTTGAGGTTTCTAGAGTTGTGGTGGCCGGTAGATTGATATGGATGTGGTGGAAGAGGCTAGTCTGATACCATGTAAGATCAATATTTTCCCGTGTCTACTCGGTGCTCTCAATAGAGCCGAGGGTCTGGATATATATACGAGGCAAAGTGGCCTCGAGCGCATACAGAGAAGGAGTCGGGGAACGTCTCCTAATCGAAGTAGAGTCCTAAACTCGTACGTATGGAAAGCCCAAGTCGGTTTTATACAATAACCGACTTGGTTACAAATCTATCGCTAATACCAGGCTGACCCCATCCCGTGGGGAGCGCTTCCGTAGTGTCGAACAAAACGGTGTATGCCGCCACGTCGCCTATAGATAGGCGGGCCAGCCTGATAGGACCAATCCACCAAATTTCCTCCACACCATCCCACAATTCATTTGCTCTCCTCCCATTGTCGCCATTTGGGTCGTCCCTCCGGCACATGCCGACGGCGAGCCTCGTTGGGCTTAGACAGAAACCGGGCCATGCACGACCCTCCTCCGTCCACCTCTGCCCCCACGTCGTGTTGGAGCTCGTCATCTCACCAGGAAAGCCCTGACGACCTTGCGCCCACCTTGCACCAAATGCGTTCGAACAATTGACCGGTAGGCGCTGATTTTTCATAATTTCTGCCGGCGCCGACATCAGTTCTTGATTGCATCATATTTTCATTTCATACGACAATGAGTTGATGGATCACTTGATCATGGAATAAGAAGCCGACACGGACGTCAAGAAAGACGAGAACTTGCATTTCTTGTTTGTCTTGGATAGTTTCAAGCTGAGGAGGCCGCCAATGCCGAACCCAAGCGAGGTGGATCGATGTTTGGGAGGAGGAATACCAAGACGAGAATGAGGGTGGAGGCCCATTGTGTTTGATGATTATTTTGTTGAAGATCCAAAATTTGATGCAAAAGATTTTTGTCAGAGATTTTGGATGAGCAGAGATTTGTTACTGAAGTTGATGCAAGGTGTGCGGGCGCAAGACACCTTGTTCAACTTGAAGAAAGACTCTGAGGCATGGTTGGTTGCTCCTTACTCGAGAAGTGCACTGCTGCCATGAGAAAGCTTTCATATGGAGCCAATGTAGATGGTCAAAGATGACTATCTACGCATGTCAGAGTCCATAAATATCAAATAGATGTGCATGTTCTGCAAAATGGTGGTGGGTGTGTTTGGACCACAGTATTTGAGAGGAACAAATGAAGAAGAAATAGCGTGCAACATAGCAACGAATGAGACAAGAGGATTTCCTGGGATGCTTAGAAGCATGTATTGGAGCTGGAAGAACTGTGCATGTGGTTGGCAAGAACTTTACAAAGGGGCATCATGGAGTTTGCAACGTGATACTTAAGTTATGCCCGACCAGAAGTTGTGTATTTGGCATGCTTTCTTTGGCATGGCAGGATCTCACAATGACATCAATGTACTGCAGCGCTCTCCGGTTTGCAAAGCTTGTTGAAGGCCATGCTCCAGTAGTCAACTATGTGATTAGTAGCACGAATACACCAATGAGTGCTACCTTGCCGATGGGATCTATCCAAGGTTGTCTATATTTGGGAAGACAACATTTGCGTTTCTCTCGACAACAAGAGATCTTGGTTTCCCTCGGTACAATAGAGTACAATAAAGGATGCCGAGCGTGCATTTGGAAGGTGCATTTGGAGTGCACAATAAAGAGAAGCAAACAAGACAAAATAAAATAAACAAAGCAAAAAAAAGTAAAGATATTGAAAGTGGGAGACTACTCTTGCAGCAATCCTCTTCTTCCCCGGCAATGGCGCCAAAAAAGAGCTTGATGGCGTGTAACACACGTTTGTTGGGAGACCCCAAGAGGAAGGTATGAAGAGCACAATAGCAAGCTTCCCTCAGAAAGAAACCAAGGTTGAACCGACCAGTAGGAGAAATAAATCACTTTCAAAGGTTGATGCAGCTGATTTTGGGAGGGCGCACTACCGGTTCAGCAGCAACGTGGAATCTACACAACACAATCAAATTACTTTGCCCAGACGAAGCAGTGAGGTTGTCAATCTCACCGGTTTCGCTGAAATAAAGGATTAGACGTAAAGTGTGGAAAATAGTATTTGTTTATAGTAGATGAAAGAGAACAATCAGTGCAGTAGGAAAATAGTGGTTGAAGTAGTTGTATATCAATATAAAGAAATGGACCCGGTCCACAGTTCACTAGAGCTGTCTCTCCAAAACAGATAGATAACATGCTGGGTAAACAAATTACAGCTGGGCAATTGACAGATATAAAGGCTGCACCGTAGTGCATATGCATGACATGATGATTACTATGTGATTCATGCGGGCATTACAACAAGATACATAGACCGTTATCCAACTGCATCTATGACTAATAATCCACCATCAAAATGTCATCCGAGCAAACATTGGTATTAAGTTGCAAGCAACAGATAATTGCATTAAATAGAGTGTGTAATATAAACAATAAAATCATCCTTAGACAACGCATCATTGTTTTCTCCCAAATGGCAACAGCACATCCCCCACCCGTTACGTTTATGTCACTCGAGCGTGAGTGAAAGGGAGGCATGAACCCACTATCGAGCATAAATACTCCCTGATGGTGTAGGTCTTGCACGCGTTAGGAGACCCAAGAGGAAGGTAAGTTGAGCACAGCAACAGTTTTCTCTCAGTAAGAAACCAAGGTTTAATCGACCAGTAGGAGGAAGGAGTAACTTCAGAAGGTTGAAGCAGCTGAGATGGCAGGGCGCACTACCGGTTCAGAAGCAACGTGGAACCTACACAACACATCACTTTGCCCCAACGAAGCAGTGAGGTTGTCAATCTCACCGGTTTTGCTGAACACAAAGAGGTTAAACGTATGATGTGGATAACAGTAGGAAAACAATATGAAAGCAGTAGATGTTTTATCGGTATGAGGAAAAAGGACCGGGGTCCATAGTTCACTAGTGGTGTCTCTCCTAGAAAGATAAATAACATGTGTGGTGAACAAATTACAGCTGGGCAATTGACAGAAATGAAGGCTGCACCGTAGTGCATATGCAAGACATAAAGATTACTATGTGATTCATGCGGGCATTACAACAAGATACATAGACCGTTATCCAACTACATCTATGACTAATAATCCACCCTCCTAATATCATCGGAACAAACGTTGGGTATTAAGTTGCAAGCAACAGATAATCGCAGTAAGCAAAGTGTGTAATGTAAACAATAACATCATCCTTAGACAAAGCATTGTTGTTTTCTCCCTAATGGTAACAACACATCCTCCATCCGTCACATTTCTGTCACTCGAGCATTGTCGGGGGGTTACCCCCGAGTAGGGGTAAGGCAAGTGCTAAAGACAAGGTCAAGGTGCTGTTGACCGGGTAGATGGCTACCCGGTACTTGCTACCCGGTAGGTTTCTATCCGGCCGTACCCACCAACGGCCAAGAGGAGAAATCAAGGATGTTATGTTCGTTCGAGTAGAGAAGTTGATCCGAGTAGAGGGAGTGCTTTCCTACTCGGGCCAGAAGTCAATGGAGCCGTTCTGACAAGGGATCCCGCGTATCCTGCGTCCGTACCGGCGTGCGGTTCGACTTACGGAGCGCGTGATTATCCGCGCTACGGCATGGCTACAATGCGGTAGGCGCCTGTCAAGTCCTGTCACTGACAGAGGGGACAAGACAGGTCTAGGGGCCTACCCTATTTCACTAACAAAGTGGACAGGTCCCATCTCCGAACGGCGCGACGACTTCCCGCACCCGCGTCAGCGAGAAGCTGGAGGCGTGCTCTGTTCTGCAGTGTGCCTGTCCCATCAGTCGTACCTTATTGTATTTTTCTATTCGGCTGGGCACCAGTATATAAGGTGCCCTGCCTCCTCCTGCGCGAGGGACGATCCACAACGTTGCTTCACTTCACATCTTTACCAGAGACAACACTAGAGCTAGAGTGGCTACCCGGCCAAGAGGCAACTTTGTACTGTGGCTACTCGGATTACACACATATAGAGAGAAAGGCAGGAGTAGGGGTGTTACCTCCACACGAGGGCCCTGAACCTGGGTAAGATCTTGTTGTTTGCAGTGCTAGAGACATCCCACACGCGGCTACTCGCCGTGTGATCCCTCCCCGGATACCTCCAGCGTCCATCGTCCCCAACCTTTAGCCATCCTATGGCATCTGCCGTGATACCACCACGACAGTTGGCGCCCACCGTGGGGCTACCAGCAGCGCTGGCTGGAGTTCATGTTCGGACGGGACTCGTTTCTGCTACGGGGGAGCGCGTGGTCTGTGGCCTTGTCCATAGATTCGGCTCCTTCGACTTCGTCACTGACAACGCCGGTGATTTCGGCGGTAGACCCATCCCGGCAGGCGGCTCGGTGATCTCCTTCGGCACGCACCTGGTCTACGTCGCCACCACCGTCATCCGCAAGTTCCCAGAGCTGGTGCTCGTCGCGGAAGATCCTCCTGCTGTACTCGCTGCCCGCGGGAAGCCAACTGGCTGCTCTGCGGACAGCGTGGAGGTGATGATGACAGGCCCGGCTATCGATGTCGGGAAGGGCGCGGCCGCTACCGCGGGAGTCATCGAGGAGCCTGCTGGCCCAAGTGCTGGCGCAAAAGTTCACAAGCCCTGTGAAGTGCCCCACAACATTCCGGGTTACGTGCCTCCTTCCACGACTACGACGATACCGGCATCCGCCGTGCGGATGGGCATGCCGCCTCCCACCGAGCTTGAGCTCATGACCATGAGGGCGCAGCTCGCCAACAGCGTCAAGCGCTACTCGCGGAGCACCTGGAGCTGGAGAAGGTTAGGCTTGATCTTAACCTAGACCAAAATGAGTACAACAGGGCCCACGGCTTTACTCCTGTGGTTAGGAAGCCTAGTGAAAGTGCATGGTGCCCCATATGTGGTTTTGGTAATTACTGACAATCCCTATGGATTAATGTTTGCATTGAGTTATCCTTGTAGTTCTTGTTCATAGGAAATAATGGAGTTCATTTGTTGAACTCTATTAGCTTCCTTGATGGCCATTGTTATATTCAAGGATTTATATGAAGAATGGTCATGGTTTGAGTTGAGGTTATTGCTAGTGTGTCTTGAAGAAAAGTATTATGTTATCCTTCATGGTTATCTTCAAGACATCATCATTTGAAGTGAGAAGAAAAGATACAAGGTTGATCAAGCTAGTGATCAACACACAAAGCTACACGATGTACCAAGTGGGATTGTGTATCTCATGGTATGGTAAGAAATTGTCAATATGGCTTTGTGATCTAACCCATATATGTGTGTGTGGCATCTCTATGTGTGGTTAGGTATCTTTCCATGGGCATGAACAAAAAGGTAGATTTCATATAGCCCATGGTCTATGTCATCGTCGAGCGATGTTCGTCACCTAGCTTGACGTGGAAGCTCAAGTGAAGCATCTAGAAGAAATCCTATGCTTGAATCTTTCCACCCATATGGAGATTATGGTCAAGTGAAGATGTTCATGTGATAAGCTCTCTCATATTAGCTTATGGGGGAGCAATTCACAATCTTCACGAAGCGAAGCGCAATCAAGAAAGGTGGTCCAACTTGAGGTGATTAAGATCGCCATCATCTAGCTCAATTGGATTGCGCAAGGCAAAGGTATGACTTATATAGGGTTTCTATTTTACCGGTCTCATTATGCTAGTTGGGAGACCGGATTATAGGATAGATAACCGTACTATCAAGAGGGGCTCTTGAATGCATATCTTGATCGTATCTATCGTAGAGAGCTCAAACCTTTGCATACTTGGCATCATCCTTCTTGGTTCTTATTTGGGTTTTCTCCATTTAAGGTTTTAGAGCTTGTCATGTTCTTCATGTCAAGCTCAAGTTCATCAAAAATGGATTTCGTATGAAAAACTTATCGCATTTTTTGTTGTTGGAGGTTTCTACCGGTTGTCCTTTATTGATAGGCAAAACCTTTCATCATTTGGTTTTATATTCCCATTTTGACTATGATGTTTCTCTGCATATTCTTGCAGTGCTCGTCGTTTCGATTTCAACGAGCCCAAGAACATCGAAAACGGAGTCCGGATGCAAAAGTTACGACCGTTTTCGTATAGGGTGTTCTGCAGTTTTTTCCACCAGCGGAGGCTCCGGTGGTAGCTCCGCCGGAAACCCCTTCGGGTTGATGTTGGCGGAACCTCCGGTGAAACCACCGGAGGCTCCGGTGGTTGGGGCATTTTTTCATCCATTTTGATGTCCTAACTCATCCGGGGGGGCGGAGGTTCCGGTGGTTTCACCGGAGGTTCCGCCCCTGCGCGAATTTTCCTCCAACGGTTGGATATTTGGTGACCTATTTAAGGGGCCTTCTTCCCCAATGGTTCCCCAAACCTTTTGGGCAAGTTTGACCTCCATTGTTGACCTCCAAAAGCTTGCTATCTCTCAATCCCTCCAATGATTCTTGCTTCCACTTGAGGGAAAAGAGAGAGGAGATCTAGATCTACCACTTCACCAATCAATCCCTCCTCTTTGTGAGGGGAATCTATTGGATCTAGATCTAGGGATTCATTTGTTGTTTTCCTTGTTCTTCCTCCTTCCTCCCTCCATAGCATTAGTTTCTTTGGTGGGATTTGGGAGAGAAGTTCTTGACCACTTTGTGTGTTCTTGCCATTGCATTAGGTGCATCGGTTTGAGTTCCCCACGAGATTCGTGAAAGAGAAGTTCGTGAGCTTGTTACTCTTGGGTGCTTGGTCACCGGAGAGATTGTTCCTCTTGGGTGTATTGAGAACCCTAGACGGTTAGTGCTTGGGGCTTCCACCTTGTTGCAAGAAGCTTCGTTGAGAGCCTCCAATTGAGTTGTGGAGATAGCCTCAACCTCGTGTAAGGTTTGGTCAACGCCTTCAAGTCGACCTCATAGTGGAAACGAGCATCTCCCTCACCGGAGAAGCTCAAGGAGAATAAGGTGTGCACATCCGTGCTATTGAGGAGCGCCTAGGTGGCTCCCCACCTCTCCAACGAAGACGTACTTCCCTTGGGAAGGAACTTCGGTAATCACACCGGTGTCTCCTTGTGCTTCGGTTATCTCTATACTCTAGCTCGTTACTTATGCATTTACCTTTGTGATAGCCATCGTGCTTGAAGTCATCTATCTTGCTATCTCATAGTTTTATATCATGCCTAGCATAAGTTGTTGGTGCACATAGGTAAACCTAGCTTGCATAGGTTTTGTGCTTGATAAATTAAACACTAGTTTTATTCCGCATTTACTCAAGCCTAAACCGTAATTATTTTAAAGCGCCTATTCACCCCCCCTCTAGGCGGCATCCTTCTACTTTCAATTGGTATCAGAGCCAGGGCTCTCATTGTTAGGCTTCACCGCCTTGAGAGTAATAATGTCGCTTAGTGAATTAGTGCATGATCCCACATTTCATTTCGATGGCACAAACTATGATCTTTGGAAATTTCGCATGCTCATTTATTTCCGGGTCATGGACCCACACATGGAGCAAATTGTAGAGATGGGTTTTTCTCCTCCAAAGGATCCTCAAAATCCAACTTTAGAGGAAGAGAAAAACTTATCTCTCGATGCTCTTGCTATTAATGCGTTTTTCCTCCTTGTGAGCCTTGTAGTTATTAAGCCACTTTTTCCTATTCGGAATGCTCATGAGTTATGGACAAAGCTTCAAGATAAATATGGAGTGTCCAATATTATTGAGGATGATTTCTCTCCCTCCATCTCCGGTCGTGATGAGTTCTCAACTTCTTCTACTTCACCAACATGTGGTAAGCCACAAACTAATGAGATGGTGAGTAGTGATAGGCTTTGCAATAATGATAGTGAGATTATTATTGATGATCCTTCATCTCTATCTTATTGCAATGTCTCATCTTTGGACTTAAACACAACTAGCACCAAAAATGTTTTACATGCTTGTGTTGATAGTCATTGCATATCATGTCGTCATTGCTTGACTAAATCTCATGATGACATGCTTGCTTTATCTTGTTCCCATGATAAAAATGATTGTGTTTCCTCTAGTATTTGTATGGCTAAAAATTTAAAGGAAACTCAAGTCTCTATGGAACAAGATGTGGACTTGAGTAGTGCCTCAAGTAATGATTCATCATCATCTACCACATTTTGCCTTATGGCCAAGGATTCAAAGGTATCTTCCACTTTGAACCCCAATATATATTATGATGATAGTAGTGATGACGATGTTGGTAAGGAAGATGATGATGAGTCTAAGAAATTAGGCTTATGGTTCGCAAGCCTTGTTGGTGAGACCAAAGAAAATGTGAATGCTCTCCTAGAACAACTTGATGAGGCTAAATCTCTTGTAGATGAAAAGGAGGATATCATCGTGACTTTGGAAAGTCATAGTGGTAGTCATTCTATCAAGGACAAAGAGCTTGAAAAGGCTTTTGAGAAAGAGCGGTCCCTTAGATCTTCTCTTGAAGAGAAACTATATAGTCTAGAAGAAACATATGCTATTAGCGTTTCTAAGCTTAGAAGGGACAATGAATTATCTCTTTCTCTTGCTAATGACCTCAAAGCTAAAAATGTTGATGCTTGTGCTACTAACTCTATTTCTTGTGAAGCATCCACATTAAAGGAGAATGTTGAGCTACGGGCTCAACTTGAGTTGCTAACTAGTAATTATGGGAAATTGGAAGAAACTCATGAAAAGCTCTCAAGCTCTCATAAGGATCTTCTAGTCTCCCATGAGAGGCTAAAATTAGCTCATAAGGCCATTTTAACTAAGGTAACATCTTGTGAGCCTCATGTGGACAAAGGCACAATATCTACTCTAAATGCTATATTGCCTTGTGCTAGTCCTAGTAATTCATCCTCTCATAATGTTCCCACATCTTATCATGAATTACTTTCCTTACCTTGTTGCTCTAATAATGATGCATCTACTTCCTCTAGCTCTTGTGTTGATACTAACCATGTAGAGGAAATCAAAGAGCTCAAGGCCCAAGTCACTTCATTGGAGAAAGACTTGGAGAAGTGTCATAAAGGTAAGTCCACACTTGATAATATGTTGAGTGTCCAAAAATCCCCCAATGACAAGAGAGGACTTGGATTCATTTCCAATCACAAGAACAAGTCCAAGGTCGACAAGAAGAAGGGCCATGAACAAGTCAAGAATTTGGCCAATATTGTTTGCTTCAAGTGCAAGGTTGAAGGGCATCATGTTAGATCATGCCCTTTGAAGAATAAGAAACTTAGCGAGAAGCAACAAGGGAAGCGGCCACAAGTTCAACCTCAATCTCAACTTCAAGTTGAAGAAAGGCCTCTTCCCATGAAGACTCAAGCTAATGCTTCTCAAGTTGATAAATCAACTAAGAAGAATGGAAGGAGTCGTTGTTGCTACTTATGTCGTGAAAAGGGACATCTTGCTTCTTCATGCACTAATGGTACATTATCCAACCCTATCATAATTGATGATGTGTATTCCATTCGGAAGGATAATGTGGGCAATGTGTTTGCCAAATATGTTGGTACTCAAAGTGGTGTCAAGAAAAGAACCATTTGGGTTTCCAAGCCTATTGTGACTAACCTCTTAGGACCCAACTTGGTTGGGTACCAACAAGCTCAAACTTGATCAATAGGTGTTATCGGAGGGCATTGGATACTTGGCTATATCATGAAGAATTAAGGGATCTTCATCACGTATATTTTCCTTAAGCCAAGTCATTTGGATTATCACGTCTCTATCTCATATTCCATGCTCCTTCTTGCGGTAACTTGTATTTATTACATTATATATATACATTGAAAGTTGCTTGCCCCTTTGCATATATTGGTTTTGTACCTTGCTTGTATTTTGTATATTTTGTGCTTACTACTTACTTATCCTTGAGTAATCTAGTATGTGTTTGTCGGTTCGCATAAAATGTATGTATGAGTTTGCTTTGAGCCTAATTGCATCTTGTGTGTATCTTATTTGGCTCTTTTGAGTGATTAATGGACTATCCCATTTTGGGAGAGTAATATGCCTTTGGCACTTCACAATCCCAAAATGTGTGTACATGAGGAATACCACATAGTGTTGATATTTCAATATTATCTAGTCTCTATGTGGTATCTCATACTCATGAGAAATTCAAATTCTAATGTCTATTAATTATCTCAAGTTGGTCTTTGTTTGCCTCTTTCTAAGAAGATACGGATTATCGCATTATGGGGGAGTAATATGTTTGTGCATATTACAAGCCTAAAGAATGTGAACATTTAAGGTTTTGCCACATAGAATTGATATTGTTAATTATCTTATTCCTATGTGGCATGTGTGCTCAAACAAGTTCCAATTTTCTTAAATGATTTTATTTGCTCATCTTTTGGTATCTTATTTGTGAGAGAGTTTCTTGGTGCGGTTTTCCACAAATTAGCACTAGAATTTACCTTCTCGGGAACCGGTTGCTTCTTGATATACTAATCATTTCTTTGCATGATCATTCGACTATTGAAGCCACCAAGAATCTCTATTTAAGTATGGTGTTTTCATTCCTATCTTTTACCACATACTTATGTTTTGTGAATATGATTGTGAACAAATATACCACCGAGAAATATCTCCATACATCTCTTGTCTTTGACAAGTTATAATAATTTGTGGTAAGTTTATTGATCATATTTACTTTGTCCATTGCTCTAAAATTGCCTTGTTTCTTGCCAAGGATTTGTTTGGTTCAAACTCCTTTGTGTCTTCCTTACTCTACTCAAAATTTGTTTTATGCTTTATTGAGTTAGGAAAAGCAATGATCCCATTCGTGTGCACTCTTATTCAAAGTCATACTTCTTTGTGTTGCATTTCTTGGGGAAGCTATCCTACATTGAGTAGAACACAATTCTTTAATTGGTATTGCATCTTATTGCTTTTCTTGAGCTTGACTAGTGTTTGAACAATATATATGGAGAGTAATGATTCCATTGTGTGCATCTTGTATTCAAATGCAATATCATAATTAATGCACTATTATTGGAAGAACTATCCTATATGTGTTTGAACACTTGTTGTCTTGAAATTGGTATTTTATCCCAATGACTTGTCTCTTTGGAAGACGAACATTTTTCATCTTGGTACTTTGTGTGCCATCATGAAAAGTGTAGAGGGTTTGTTTATTCGTTGATGTTGTTTTTGTTATTCTCTATTTGATTTCCTAAATCATGTGTTGATTTGGGGTTTTGATATAACTTGGACACTTTGTTTGATTTTATCTCTTGTGAGTGCCTTCTTTGTTTTAATGTGTATTTTGTCCAATGTGTATCTTGTTTGGTTCTTGAAAGTTTTGTGCATGTATATTTACTATGTATATTCTTTGACATGCTTACTTTCGTTGATCCAATATATAGGATAAACTCCATCAAATCCTAAATGGCTAATATGCGCATAAAATTCAAATTCATATTAATATGCATATATTTATGTGGAGTTTGTCTTATGTATTGTAGTTGTTCTAACTACTTTGGACCCAATAAGTTTGGGAACCATTTTGTACTTGATTTTTGTTTTTAGGTACAATGGAGATACATTGGTTGCTTGCTCCATTCATAAGGAAGGAGTTCTCACCATCATATCATAGGAGTCAAGCTACGATGATTATCAAAATCGCGTCATCTTCATCAACAATGCCGTCTCGGTAACAAGTATCTATTCCATGCATACATTTTTAGCTTTCAATCTTGTGTAGGTTGCATCTTGACATGAATTCCATTTGTTGCATTTCATTTGGCTCTTGCAAATGTCTTATAGAAAACATATTTATTGCAACTATGAGTAAGCCGGGATGATTACATACTAAGGGGATATTTATAATCAATTTCATGATTCACCAATCCCAAGTATATTAATCTAGTAACTCCTACTTTAAGTCTCTCATATGCAATATTTATGAATTCTCAAAAACCATTTGAATCTTTTGTGATATGCGTTACCTTTCTCGAAGCATTCCAACTATCACTTTTCCCTTGTGATATTTGTGATGCTTTGATGAGTTTATTGTTTGTCCATCTATATCCCCTTAAGATTAAACTAATCCTAGTGCTTTGCTTTCAAACAAAAATCTTATTGGTATATTTATGAACCTATCTTGGATATCATGTTCTTTACCCTTGTACCTATTTTTGTGTGTGCATATTTCTTTGTGGATATATATCTTTGTGATTGGTGTCCACTTAGAAACTTATACACACGAGAATAGTTACATCTTTAATTGATATTCTATTTCTTTAGTGACCATGTTTTATTGCTTTATATTACTTGGTGGTTCCTAAAAGGCACAAGCTTTTATTTTTCTTTTGGTATTCCTTTGGAATCTTATAAAGCTTGTGGACATATGTGTTTTATCATTTGTTGGTTTGTGTGTATGGGAAAGACATGATATGCACTATGTGACTCATATATTTAAAGACTATGATGAAGCATTGCTCATCCTATTAGTCTCCTACAAATGTCCTTCCTTGTCACACTCATCTCTTTCGGTTGAGTAAATCTTTACTTGTCGCTTCTTGATCTTAATTGCTCAACTCTTGTTTGTTTGCAAGTTGCTTTGCTACATTTCCTATCTATTCTCTTGCTCTTGTTTGTGTTCAAAATTATCTAGAAGGGAGTGATGATTCCATGTTGTGCACATTATATAGTAATTCAAATCTGACATTGTGCATGTACCTTGGGGAGTTCCCTCTTGATTTTCTAGAACACTTGGTTGATCTTATCATAATATTGATTTTGGTCAATCGTTTTTTTTTCGGATCCTTTGGTTGGTTGCTTCTTTATGAAAGTATCCTTCAATTTGACTTTGCTTGTAAATCTTTGGATCCTCAATATAGTTTGATCTCCCTCCATCTATTCCTAGTTGGATACATGCTCTTGATTTCACTCATATCATGAGGAATGCATACACTATGGGGGAGCTCTTATTATATTTGCCTTCTAATCTTTTTTTCCATCTTGGCAATGGATGCCAATGGGGGAGAAGTTTAGAGGGTTTAAGGGAATTTGGTTCTATGCTTTAGTTTCGTTCTTAAGCATTTGCCTTCCATGCTATTGCATCCTTGCTCTTTGTTTTGCATGGTTGCTTAATTCATCATATAAACCCTCGTAAAAAGGGATTGTCATCAATTACCAAAATGGGGGAGATTGAAAGTGCATGGTGCCCCATATGTGGTTTTGTTAATTACTGACAATCCCTATGGACTAATGTTTGCATTGAGTTATCCTTGTAGTTCTTGTTCATAGGAAATAATGGAGTTCATTTGTTGAACTCTATTAGCTTCCTTGATGGCCATTGTTATATTCAAGGATTTATATGAAGAATGGTCATGGTTTGAGTTGAGGTTATTGCTAGTGTGTCTTGAAGAAAAGTATTATGTTATCCTTCATGGTTATCTTCAATACATCATCATTTGAAGTGAGAAGAAAAGATACAAGGTTGATCAAGCTAGTGATCAACACACAAAGCTACACGATGTACCAAGTGGGATTGTGTATCTCATGGTATGGTAAGAAATTGTCAATATAGCTTTGTGATCTAACTCATATATGTGTGTGTGGCATCTCTATGTGTGGTTAGGTATCTTTCCATGGGCATGAACAAAAAGGTAGATTTCATATAGCCCATGGTCTATGTCATCGTCGAGCGATGTTCGTCACCTAGCTTGATGTGGAAGCTCAAGTGAAGCATCTAGAAGAAATCCTAGGCTTGAATCTTTCCACCCATATGGAGATTATGGTCAAGTGAAGATGTTCATGTGATAAGCTCTCTCATATTAGCTTATGGGGGAGCAACTCACAATCTTCACGAAGTGAAGCGCAATCAAGAAAGGTGGTCCAACTTGAGGTGATTAAGATCGCCATCATCTAGCTCAATTGGATTGCGCAAGGCAAAGGTATGACTTATATAGGGTTTCTATTTTACCGGTCTCATTATGCTAGTTGGGAGACCGGATTATAGGATAGATAACCGTACTATCAAGAGGGGCTCTTGAATGCATATCTTGATCGTATCTATCGTAGAGAGCTCAAACCTTTGCATACTTGGCATCATCCTTCTTGGTTCTTATTTGGGTTTTCTCCATTTAAGGTTTTAGAGCTTGTCATGTTCTTCATGTCAAGCTCAAGTTCATCAAAAATGGATTTCGTATGAAAAACTTATCGCATTTTTGTTGTTGGAGGTTTCTACCCGGTTGTCCTTTATTGATAGGCAAAACCTTTCATCATTTGGTTTTATATTCCCATTTTTACTATGATGTTTCTCTGCATATTCTTGTAGTGCTCGTCGTTGCGATTTCAACAAGCCCAAGAACATCGAAAACGGAGTCCGGATGCAAAAGTTACGACCGTTTTCGTATAGGGTGTTTTGCAGTTTTTTCCACCAGCGGAGGCTCCGGTGGTAGCTCCGCCGGAAACCCCTTCGGGTTGATGTTGGCGGAACCTCCGGTGAAACCACCGGAGGCTCCGGTGAGTTAGATCACAAAGCTACACGATGTACCAAGTGGGATTGTGTATCTCATGGTATGGTAAGAAATTGTCAATATAGCTTTGTGATCTAACTCATATATGTGTGTGTGGCATCTCTATGTGTGGTTAGGTATCTTTCCATGGGCATGAACAAAAAGGTAGATTTCATATAGCCCATGGTCTATGTCATCGTCGAGCGATGTTCGTCACCTAGCTTGATGTGGAAGCTCAAGTGAAGCATCTAGAAGAAATCCTATGCTTGAATCTTTCCACCCATATGGAGATTATGGTCAAGTGAAGATGTTCATGTGATAAGCTCTCCCATATTAGCTTATGGGGGAGCAACTCACAATCTTCACGAAGTGAAGCGCAATCAAGAAAGGTGGTCCAACTTGAGGTGATTAAGATCGCCATCATCTAGCTCAATTGGATTACGCAAGGAAAAGGTATGACTTATATAGGGTTTCTATTTTACCGGTCTCATTATGCTAGTTGGGAGACCGGATTATAGGATAGATAACCGTACTATCAAGAGGGGCTCTTGAATGCATATCTTGATCGTATCTATCGTAGAGAGCTCAAACCTTTGCATACTTGGCATCATCCTTCTTGGTTCTTATTTGGGTTTTCTCCATTTAAGGTTTTAGAGCTTGTCATGTTCTTCATGTCAAGCTCAAGTTCATCAAAAATGGATTTCGTATGAAAAACTTATCGCATTTTTGTTGTTGGAGGTTTCTACCGGTTGTCCTTTATTGATAGGCAAAACCTTTCATCATTTGGTTTTATATTCCCATTTTGACTATGATGTTTCTCTGCATATTCTTGTAGTGCTCGTCGTTGCGATTTCAACAAGCCCAAGAACATCGAAAACGGAGTCCGGATGCAAAAGTTACGACCGTTTTCGTATAGGGTGTTTTGCAGTTTTTTCCACCAGCGGAGGCTCCGGTGGTAGCTCCGCCGGAAACCCCTTCGGGTTGATGTTGGCGGAACCTCCGGTGAAACCACCGGAGCCTCCGGTGGTTGGGGCATTTTTTCAGCCATTTTGATGTCCTAACTCATCCGGGGGGCGGAGGTTCCGGTGGTTTCACCGGAGGTTCCGCCCCTGAGCGAATTTTCCTCCAACGGTTGGATATTTGGGTGACCTATTTAAGGGGCCTTCTTCCCCAATGGTTCCCCAAACCTTTTGGGCAAGTTTGACCTCCATTGTTGACCTCCAAAAGCTTGCTATCTCTCAATCCCTCCAATGATTCTTGCTTCCACTTGAGGGAAAAGAGAGAGGAGATCTAGATCTACCACTTCACCAATCAATCCCTCCTCTTTGTGAGGGGAATCTATTGGATCTAGATCTAGGGATTCATTTGTTGTTTTCCTTGTTCTTACTCCTTCCTCCCTCCATAGCATTAGTTGCTTTGGTGGGATTTGGAGAGAAGTTCTTGACCACTTTGTGTGTTCTTGCCATTGCATTAGGTGCATCGGTTTGAGTTCCCCACGAGATTCGTGAAAGAGAAGTTCGTGAGCTTGTTACTCTTGGGTGCTTGGTCACCGGAGAGATTGTTCCTCTTGGGTGTATTGAGCACCCTAGACGGTTAGTGCTTGGGGCTTCCACCTTGTTGCAAGAAGCTTCGTTGAGAGCCTCCAATTGAGTTGTGGAGATAGCCTCAACCTCGTGTAAGGTTTGGTCAACGCCTTCAAGTCGACCTCATAGTGGAAACGAGCATATCCCTCACCAGAGAAGCTCAAGGAGAATAAGGTGTGCACATCCATGCTATTGAGGAGCGCCTAGGTGGCTCCCCACCTCTCCACTTCGGTAATCACACCGGTGTCTCCTTGTGCTTCGGTTATCTCTATACTCTAGCTCGTTACTTATGCATTTACCTTTGTGATAGCCATCGTGCTTGAAGTCATCTATCTTGCTATCTCATAGTTTTATATCATGCCTAGCATAAGTTGTTGGTGCACATAGGTAAACCTAGCTTGCATAGGTTTTGTGCTTGATAAATTAAACGCTAGTTTTATTCCGCATTTACTCAAGCCTAAACCGTAATTATTTTAAAGCGCCTATTCACCCCCCCTCTAGGCGGCATCCTTCTACTTTCACCTAGCAAGCTAGGCGCTACTCGTCGCAACTTAGGCGCTGAAATGGCAGTAGTTGGTGGGGCCGCTAGCCAGTCTGCTAGTTTAAAGACTGCTACGAGGCCCAAGTATAGTACCCCCGCCAAAACGCTTAGGGCTGCAGAGGCTGTGGCTGCTGAGTTGCCACATCTCGCCGGCGACGCGCGCTAGGCAGCAGGAGAGGCTCAATGAGCTAGTTGATGGAAGGATGATAACCCGGTAGACCTACACCAAGGTGTAACTCGGCCCAATGGACGCTGCGCAAGATCCGGCTAAAGATAAAGGAGCTTCTGGAAGGCCCAAGTTCGTAGGCCTCGTAACCCGGATTGTGGGTTACGGTAAGGAAAGTTAGGGTTTTTCGTATGCGGTGTCCGGGTAGGGTTCAGGGTGCGCCTTGGGGGGCAAGCCAGGGAGGTCCGGGTGCTTTATAAACCGGCCCCTCGGTCTAGTTTAGAGATCCAAGAGTTCTAGCAATATCGCCTGATATCGAACATCCAGTGTAACACGAAGGTTGAGTTAATATATCGAGATCGGAGACTCGGCGACTTGATTGCCGGCTACCAGATCGAATATCATCATGTTTTCCTCTGAGCTAAACCCTCTCCCAAATGCCTGTGTCGTCTTGCCCCAAGATTAGTTACCCCCGGTAACGTCTGCCGTGATTATCCCACGATAGTTGGCGCCCACCGTGGGGCCTGCGTCCAAAGGTGTTTACATCACGGGAGAAGCTCGGAAGAACATGGAGAATCTAGTCATCGGCGAGATCTACATCGACCATGAAGGAGAGAAGATGGTGGACGATTCCGGCTGGGGACCAGAGTCGGATCACCTCGAATCCGGATCTATTGTGACAATCGGCCAGATCAGCATCTTCATCGGTATGGTACGTACATCTGGTTTAAAAGGACAATATCATGTGCATACTACAGGAACTTCTAATAGGGACAAAAAGATACTGAAGCAAGCGATAAACTCGGTCTCCTCGGCTGTTCCAAAATACCTGAGGTGGTCAGAACAAGATGTAACATGGAGCAGAAGAGATCACCCGGAAAGGGTAGAACACCCGGGAGTCTTAGCGTTGGTAGTCGCACCACAGGTTAATGGTTATGAGTTGAAGAAGGTCCTGATGGACGGCGGAAGTAGCATCAATATCCTATATTGGGAAACCTTTTTACGCATGGGTCTCAAGGAGTCGCAGCTACAGAAGAGCTCAACAATTTTTCATGGGATAGTGCCGGGTCACTCAGCGTGCCCCGAGGGAAAAATCGCATTGGAGGTAGCTTTCGGAGAATCAAAGGATAATTATCGAGTTGAGTGGCTCACTTTCGAGGTGGTCAAGTTGCGCAGCCCTTATCACGCGCTGTTCGGAAGGCCGGCTTATGCTAAATTCATGGCTAGGGCGTGTTATGTGTACCTACAGCTAAAAATACCGGGTCCTAAGCGGACCATCACCATACATGGAAGCCGGGATATAGCGGCTGAGTGCGATGAAGGAGATTCAGTAATGGCTGAGCAGGCTTGCAGAAAAGAGGAACTCAAGTATTACCGGTCTCAAGTAGACCCGGATGACAGAACAGCATTGAAAAGGCCGAATACCGAAGATGAGAGAGCAAAATTCAAAGCAGCACAGGATACCAAGATGATAGCTTTTGTTGAAGGCGATCCCTCTAAGCAGTTTGCTATAGGGTCTAACCTGGACAGCAAGCAGGAGAAGGCACTTGTGGAGTTCATCCGTTCAAATTCGGATGTGTTCGCCTGGACGCCTAGCGACATGCCGGGTATCCCCACCGAGTTGGCAGAGCACAGTTTGCACGTAGATCCTAAGTCCAGGCCTGTGAAGCAGGGCTTGAGGAAGATGAACGAGGAAGGAAGGAAAGCAATAGGAGAAGAAATCGCTCGCTTGCTAACAGCCGGCTTCATCATGGAAGTATTTCACCCGGACTGGTTAGCGAATCCGGTTCTCGTAATGAAAAAGACCAATGAGTGGAGGATGTGCATTGATTACACGAGTCTTAACAAACATTGCCCAAAGGATCCGTTCGCGCTACCGAGGATAGATCAGATCATAGACGCAGTGGCTGGAAGTGACCTATTATGCTTTCTAGACGCATATTCCGGGTATCATCAGATCAAACTCAAGAGGGAAGATTGGGAGAAAACATCATTTATAACCCCTTTTGGGGCCTTCTGTTACAAAACCATGACATTTGGGTTGAAGAACGCTGGCGCAACCTATCAACGGTGTATCCAGAAGTGCTTCGAGGACCAAATCGGACGCAACGTCCATGCTTATGTGGATGATGTGGTTATCAAGACCAGGAAGGCGGAGACATTTATCGATGATCTAACGGAAACGTTCAAGAACTTGAGGAGGTATCAGATGAAGCTTAATCCGACATAGTGCGTGTTCGGAGTTCCAGCTGGGAAATTACTCGGCTTTATCGTTTCCGAGAGAGGAATTGAGGCAAACCCAGATAAAATAAAAGCTATCCAGATCTGAAAAAGCCGGAAAATTTGAAGCACGTTCAAAAGCTCACGGGCTGCGTAGCAGCCTTGAGCCGATTTATATCCAGACTCGGAGAAAAAGCAATACCCTTGTACCGGCTCTTGAGGAAATCCGATAAATTCGTGTGGGATCAAGAGGCGGATGAGGCGTTCGAGGCACTAAAGAAGCAGTTATCTGAAGCACCAGTCCTAGCGGCCCCGGGTCCTAAAGAGCCCATGTTGCTATACGTAGCAGCGGGCCCCCGAGCCGTTAGTGCAGTAGTGGTTTTGGAGCGTAAAGAGGATGGGAAAGGTTACCCGGTCCAGAGACCGGTTTATTACGTCAGCGAGGTATTATCAGAGGCAAAGAAGCGCTATCCGCATTGGCAAAAGCTGGTTTTCGGGGTCTTTATGGCCAGCCGGAAACTGAAGCCGTATTTCCAGGAACACCCCATAACAGTGGTAAGTTCGATACCAATGTCGGATATCATCAGAAACTCGGATGCGACAGGAAGAATAGCCAAATGGGCGATAGAGATGGGGGATTATCACATCAACTACGAGCCCAGGTCAGCAATTAAATCTCAGGCTTTGGTCGATTTCGTTAATGACTGGACACACACAGGCATGACCACCTTTGCTCCAAACTCCGAATCTTGGATCATGCACTTCGATGGATCCAAGCAATATGAGGGATCAGGAGCTGGAGTGGTGCTAACATCACCCAAAGGAGACAAATTGAGTTACGTGCTACAGATTCACTTTGATTGTTCCAACAATGTGGCCGAGTATGAAGCCCTATTGCACGGCTTAAAGGTAGCCAAGGAGATGAACATTAAGAGGATACGATGCTTTGGAGATTCGGACCTTGTGGTACAGCAGGTATCAGGAACTTGGGATAGAAAGGACGCGACTATGGCAGCATACCGCAGAG
The DNA here is from genome assembly GCA_028641055.1 of Alopecurus myosuroides. Lineage (NCBI taxonomy): Eukaryota > Viridiplantae > Streptophyta > Magnoliopsida > Poales > Poaceae > Alopecurus > Alopecurus myosuroides. Next base: position 155,205,381 of record CM054058.1, read on the forward strand.
AGGTTGATAGGGTTGCAGGATGTTTCTCCGGATATGAGGTGGAACACATAGACAGAAGAAAGAATGAGGCAGCAGACGCCCTCGCTAGACTCGGCTCGCGCAGAGAGCCGGTTCCACCTAACGTCTTCCTGGATGAATTATGGCGACCATCAGTTAAAACCGAGTCTGAGGAAGAACTGGCAAATCAAGACCCGGATTTGGAGCTCGTGGCCACTGTACGCACTGTTCCCGAGTGGACAGAACCGTTTTTGGCCTACCTATCACGAGGCGAGTTACCACAGCAGGAGGTGTTAGCAAGGCAAATTTCGAGGCGAGCAAAGGGATATTCTATCATCAATGGGGAGTTATACAAGAGAAGTGCAGCAGGAGTCTTTTTGCGCTGTGTAGCACCAGAAGAAAGCCGACAGATTCTTAAGGAAATCCATGAATGTGATTGTGGGCATCATGCATCCACAAGATCCCTTGTGGCCAAAGCTTATCGACGCGGATTTTTCTGGCTCACGGCTCTAGCAGATGCGGAGCGCTTAGTGGCAAGGTGTGACGGATGTCAAAGGTACGCTCGCCAAACCCACGTGCCGACTATGGAATTGCGGACTATTCCGTTAACTTGGCCGTTCGCTGTTTGGGGTATGGACATGGTTGGTCCCTTTCACATGTCACCTTGCAAGAAGACACATCTTTTGGTGGCCATTGATAAGTTTACCAAATGGGTTGAGGTTATGCCAGTCACCAATTGCGAAGCAGTTACAGCAGTCAAATTCCTGAAAAGAATTATCTATCGGTTCTGGTATCCCCACAGCATAATTACCGACAATGGAACCAACATGTCCCTTGGCGCGATGGAGAAGTTTTGCGGCAACAATGGAATCCGGCTTGACGTAGCATCAGTGGCTCATCCGCAGGCCAATGGACAAGTGGAGAGGGCAAACCAAGAGTTACTTCGCGGACTAAAACCACGACTGCGAGTCCCTTGCATTAGGGCTGCGGGTGCATGGGTCGAAGAACTACCTTCCGTGGTTTGGGGTATCAACACTACACCGAACAGATCTACTCAGATGACACCATTCTTCATGGTTTATGGTGCGGAAGCAGTGCTGCCGAGTGATATTATTCATGATTCACCTCGAGTATCAGCTTAGGTCGAGGTAGAGAACGAGAAGACCCGGCAGGATGCCGTAGATATGTTAGAAGAACAAAGGGAACAAGCCCTGGAAAGATCAGCCATATATCAGCAAGATTTACGGAGGTATCATAGCCGGCGCGTGAAAACCCGGGTTTTCCAGGAAGGAGACTTGGTTCTGCGCCTGGTACAGTCAAACGAAGGAAAACACAAGTTATCACCACCATGGGAAGGGCCGTTTATCATAAGTCGGAATCTGCACAACGGATCATATTACCTGATAGATGCAAGGGAAGAGTCGGCCACAGTTAATGACACCGCTCATACCACTTCGTCTATGCAGGAAAAAGACAGACCATGGAACGTGGCTCAGCTACGTCCATAGTATACTTAGTATAGACTATATTGGCAAGTGGAGTTGCACGATGTAACAAGCGGCAGGTTTTCAGACGCACTCTTTTCCTATCCAGGGCACCCTTGGGGATTGGATGGGTTTTTAACGAGGCGGCTTGCTGACCTAATTTTCTCATATCAAATAAAGAGGTGGTTATTCGTATATTCTTCACTTTTAGTATGTTGCATATATTAAGGTCTTGGGGGCTGATTGCTTGAATAGCACAGTTACAAACTCAAAGACACGGCCTTGATGCCTATGAGTTATAAGGGCCGATTGCTCGCAAACGAGCACGGCTGCAATCTTATAACCGGACAAAGAAGCCAACTTTTTCTTGACTTTTCTTACTTAAGCTCGATGTGACTCGCACTAAAGTGGCATGATTTGCTCGCTTACGATTACAATCAGCCATGAAGCCCAATGGGATTTGCCTAACCCTGTTTTCGTATAGATGTAACAACATGATATCCACGCGAAAGCCGGCTTATAGTACAAGATAGTCAAAAGGGTCATCCAAACCACAAGTTATGCAGAGTACAGGGCTAATAGCCGGAAACTCAATGTTTATCAAGCATAACTTCAATACCTATGTGAAACGGCTCTGGGTTTGGGCTTAGCAGCAAACAACTTGTTCTATTGGAAAGACTACACATCCCAGACTCGGCATTTTTGGTCTTGGGGGTTGGGGATTTCGAAAAAGGAAAAGTTGTTCAGTTGCTAAAGCTCAAAAAACCCAAACATCCGAGTCTTGGGGACTTGGGGACTTAGAGAAAAAGTCCGCTTGTCAAAATCCATGAAACTCGGAAACCGAGTCTCACAAAAGGAACCATAAAGAAAGTCGGATATCAAGAACGAGTGAGCTCAAAGATGGATAAATATAAAATCATCCCAACATTGAGAAGAGGCACAAGGCGTATCAAGAACTTAAAGTGCATTACAAATTTTGGTACCAGCATCAAAGGTGCACAGGCGCATCATCAAGAAAAAATTGTTTAAACGGCCTATTGACCGACTGACGCATATGGCACAGCATCAGGTAGCAGGTATCACTCGGAATTCTGGGCTGCGGCATTCATCTTCTCCTTGCCCTTGTTATTACTATTGGTGGCAGCAGCACCCGGATCAGCAGCATTGCCGGCTCGCGCAGGAGGAGTGACGACTGGTGTGGAAGTAGCAGGCGCAGAGTCGGCTTCAGCCTTCTTTTTTGCAGCTTCCTCCCTCAACTTGGCAGTTTCCTCCTTCCATCGGACTAGCATATCGTACGGCTTAGGAAGATCCGACTTAATCGCTTCACCATCAGCACCATAGGAAGGGACAATGGAATTGAGCTCCAAGCTGTCAGCAATCACGCTTGCCGAGTAACGGACTTCTTTCTGGATGGCCTTGAAATCCTTCGAGGTAAACTTGGACCCATCACGGTTGAATTCCGGAAATCCGATCATCAGCTTGGCCGGCTCAAGCTTAGGAAAGTAAGCCTTGGCCAGGGCAAGCCCCCGGGTTACCCCAACCCGGCAAGACGAACGCTTCCAATGGCAAATCCACTCGGGAATGGTAGAGCAGGCGTCCAACATCCTCTTCAGGTTGACGTGCCCAACACCCGGCCAACGTATTTCTTGAAGGATCCATTTGGTTCCGGCGCATAGCTGCCGGATAACGCTCTTGATGGTTTTCAGCTTGGCAATATCATCATCGTCCGACATCACTTCATCCGGACCTGCAGAAAGAAATGAGAGCACGATTAAGGAAACCCGGCTATTTATCAGAAGGGTAACTCGGATTATGAATATTATGCTAAGAATCATACCGATCAAAGCGCGATATGTATCAGCAATCTGAACAGAAAGATTCGTTAGGTTATCTTCAGCTGCATGAGCCCGCTTCCTGTACTTCCTTGTGATCTTCCCACTCCTCCTGGCCTCAGCTTCAGCCGCCTCACGCAGAGCCACCTCCTTTTCAATACGCTTGGTGGCCTTAGCCAATTTTTTCTCAGACTGGGTCACGAAATCCTGAGTGGAGATACAGGGATAAATTAGTCGGAAATACTGTGAAGTTCCAGGCAAATTATCAAGAAATTCACCCGGAACTTGGGGACTAGATAAGGATACAAGCGATGTTATTCGGATTTATCTCATGTTTTGCTATCAAAGCTTCCAGGATATTCTCTTCGTTGGCCCTTAAGGTGTGAAGGGCACTAAGCATCTGGGGGAATGTCATGTCTTCAGGCTTGGTGCCAGAAGAGCCGGTAGCTTGATCGTCTGGATGAAGAGTTTTTCCTGACTTTGGGGTCGAGACCCGGACCGTCTGGGTCTCCGGGTTTAGGGAACCCGTCCTTGTCTCTTGGATCTTGATCTCCTCATCCACGTCTTCAGATGATTTTGGAGACCCGGCTACCTGGTGAGCCGGGTCACCGAAGGGGCCTTGTCCCTGGATATCGCCAGCTTCATCGCCAGTCGCGGCGTCTACTTTGTCAGCCAGCCCCTCCGTTCCCGGGTTGTCCGTTTCCATGTTCTCCGGGTCACTAATTGTGACCTGGGCGCTAAGGAAAAAAGATAGAAGCAGTCAGTAATAATGGTTGAAAGTTATCAAGTACGTAAGGGTATCACGCAGTAGAGACTTACCCGGTATTCACCGCGTAATCCGATGGAAGCTCGCTGCTGGAAGCGGACGAAACTGTTGCAGGAACCGATAGTGGGACTCGGAACTGCCCGGCCAGAGGATGGTTGGGAGAAGGGTGGCGCCGAGGAGAATTGGAAGGACGAGGCGGAGGAGTAATGGCATGATGGACTGGGGAGGTGGAGATGCCCGGGTTAAGGGGACCCTCACCCGGGGAACTTCGAGTTACCCTGCGCTTGGCCGGAAGAGAATCCTTCAAGTATGACGAGTTCGATAATTGATGGTTAAGTTGGCGCATGTTATCAAAGGAGTAGGGTTTTGAGGACATAGAAGAGAAAGGAACCTTGGACACTACCCCTCTGGCCTTCCTTTTGGTTCCGACTGCTAATTCTTGGTCGGACTCCGTAGCCTCCGGGTCATCCTCGTCCTTCTCATCTTCGTCCTCCGGCCCTGCAAGCCGAGTATGTATCAATGGAAAAAGTTAGGTGGGAGGAAAATGATGCAGGTAAAGGTGACACAAGATCCGGGTACATACCTTCGTTATTGTCAGCCGGCTCATCTTCTTCTTCCGGGTCTCTGGAAGAGGGGGAGGTTTCAACTCTCCAGAAAGCGTCATCAGCCTGAGACAAAGAGATGAAATTAAGAGCTAGAAGCGGTATCAAGTCAAGATGTGGAGATAAGCCTACAAATGTCGAGTCTTACCGCTGGGGCTGGATTTTCCCGAGTAAATGGAGGTAACCCGGCGATGTTCTTTATGAGTTCCAGTTTTTCCGTCAGGAAACCTTTGATGGTTTTGTTGGTATCGCCGGCTGCAAAGCTCTTGGTGGAATATCGGAGTGCGTCCGTGGCATGCCCCGAGTACTCGCACATCAATTTGGTGCGGATAGAATTGGGTTGGATCCGGAAATCAACCCAAGTTTTCACTAAATTAAGCCCAAGAAGACCTTGGGCGGAGAGAACGGCTATTCTAGCTAGTAAAGGCAGGATTGCTTCCCTGTCCGAGTCAGGGGCGAAAGCATTGAATTTTTCAGAAATATCGAGGAGACCCTCCGAGTAACCCGGCAGTTTCTTTTCACCAGGTGGGGAAGTGTCGTGGCAGTAAAAGAAGAATAGTTGCCAGTGTTTAACATGGGAATTCAGATTAAGGGTTGGCATTGGTGAGTTCTTGCGGCGTTGGATGGATACCCCGCCGCAAGTGAGAAGTGCCCCGTCACCGCTTTCGCGGCACGGCTTGCACTGGAAAAGTTCAATGAAGAGGGCCAAACTTAGCGAAGTGCACAAGTATGACTCGGACAAAACAATGAAGTGAGTAATATTCAACATAGAGTTAGGCCCTATGTCAAATGTCCTGAGGCCATAGTGGCTCAGGACCTCACGAAAGAAAGGGTGACCCGGAGGACAGAATCCCCGGGTCACGTGCTCTATGAAACAGATTACCTCATCTTCGGCAGGTGTGGGCCGGGTCTCGTCACCCGGCGCCCTCCAATGGATGTCCTTTTGAGAGGGGAGAACTCCCAACTCGGCCAGCTCTTCCAGCTTGGCCTTTGTGACTATGGATCACCCCCAATTGGCGGATATGGATTGAGTTGTCTTTGTTTGGGCTGGCTGCTTCCCTTGCTTTTTGGGAGCCATGGGATCAACCTGTAAAATACAAGACAAAGAAGTACAAGAAATGAGATTCGGAAATCATGAATTACCCGAGCGTATGCATGCAGTATCGAGAAGATATGAATATTAAGAATTATCCGGGTATCATGCCGCAGAGCGAAGACTACAAGAATTATCCGGGTATGCATGCAGTATCGAGAAGATATGAATATTAAGAATTATCCGGGTATCATGCCGCAGAGCGAAGACTACAAGAATTATCCGGGTATCAAGTGTAATTATGGAAGCTATTGGTTACTTACGCATTGAAAGGTGTTTGAGGAAGACGGATGATTGCCCGTGTATCTACTGCAAGCAAAAGAACCAGAAGAGAAGGATTTTCCGGGTATCAATGAAATGCACGGAAAGTTAGGATGAAATGGATCTAGATTGGAAAACTTACGAACGATTCTACGAAGAAATTGATGACTAATAATGGTAGGGGAGTGGTGTGTGATCATCAATCAGGCTATTGGAGGAGTTATCGAGCACCTGAGCAAGTTTAAACCGGCGCCACAAGAAAAAATTTCCCGTGGGTTGACCTAGATTCAATCTAGAGTAAATCGAAAAATTGCGAGATTGAATTAATGGATACAAGGGACTTACTGGAGTGAATTGGAGTAACACGCGGCGGCGGCGAACGGCGCGATCTGGATATTCCTTCGCAATTCCCGGTGGGCAAGATGAGGGCGCTCGGCGGAGTTCGGCGGCGGCGCGAAGCGGTTCGGGAGCGAACGTAACCGGCGGCGGTTTGGCTCCGACGGCGAGCTTGAGATTCTTGTTGTGGTGTTGCGCGAGCGTGAGAGATGAGGAAGGAGAAGGAGTTGGAATGAACCGTTGGGGGCTAGGTTGTCGCCTGGGTCCTTATTTATAAGGAGTGGGTGGATAAACCTAGTCCAACAGGTGGGATCCGGGAATTTCAGGATAACGGCTACCTGCACGGATTTCGTGATATGTACTTTCAGTGCTGGACGAGATACCCGGACCGAGATAAGAGAGAGATCTTCTCTGCAGCATCGGGGTCAGTTATTGAGTAAAGTAAGCCGGATCTTTGATATTCTTATCAAGGCATTGACCCGGAAAGCTAAGCAAAAGACTTGGAAAAAGCCGAGTTACTATATGGCCACCATGGAGTTCGGCCTAGTTGTTTATCAAAGCAATTTAACCCGGCCTCCATGATTTTGTACGCTTGGTAATTTTGCGGGGAATAGCGTGCGCTTCAAAGAGAACCTCGTGAAGCCCCAAGCTATTCTGGGGACTACTGATGGAAGGATGATAACCCGGTAGACCTACACCAAGGTGTAACTCGGCCCAATGGACGCTGCGCAAGATCCGGCTAAAGATAAAGGAGCTTCTGGAAGGCCCAAGTTCGTAGGCCTCGTAACCCGGATTGTGGGTTACGGTAAGGAAAGTTAGGGTTTTTCGTATGCGGTGTCCGGGTAGGGTTCAGGGTGCGCCTTGGGGGGCAAGCCAGGGAGGTCCGGGTGCTTTATAAACCGGCCCCTCGGTCTAGTTTAGAGATCCAAGAGTTCTAGCAATATCGCCTGATATCGAACATCCAGTGTAACACGAAAGTTGAGTTAATATATCGAGATCGGAGACTCGGCGACTTGATTGCCGGCTACCAGATCGAATATCATCATGTTTTCCTCTGAGCTAAACCCTCTCCCAAACGCCTGTGTCGTCTTGCCCCAAGATAAGTTACCCCCGGTAACGTCTGCCGTGATTATCCCACGACACTAGTGCTAGAGGCTGCTAGGCAGAACGAGGAGTTACGAAAAGCCAATCCGGGTGCCGGCGCTTCTCAGATTGTGCACTCGCGTGCGGTCAGATCTACGGATCAGGCCTCATCGCCGCTTCCCGACCATGAGAGGGACCATAGTGTGCACTCTGGGAAGAGCAGACAGATGCAGGTGTACGACCCGGCTCTCGCCGCAAAACAGCACGCTGTGCCGCGACAGCCCGGTCAGAAACACACTACTGCAGGAGCGGGCTATCAAGCCCATAAAGCTCATAGCAAGAGGCAAGATGGAAATCATGCAGGACCTTCTCGGTATCCTGCCGCACAGCCTACTCGGCAGAGGACGCAGCAGCCAGCTGCAGCACAGCCGCGTGCGGCTGCGCCAGCAGCCAACCCGGTGGCGCAGCCCGCAGTTGTGCAGGAGGACAAATATGATGATGGCTACTCGGCGATGGGGCTAGCCGGCTATGCTGACCCAAGAGATGTCACTGACCGTCTGAGTGACCGCATGTTGGAGCCGAATGATGTAAGGTACAAGTTGGACTGTATCAATAGGTCTGCGCAACTCGAGAACAGGGGGCCACCTGGCCCAGATTGCTTTGGTCGCCGCATCATGGAGGAGCCATCCGTGAGCCATTTCCAGCTGGCTAGGGGGACCAAGTGCTACGATGGCAGCACCAAGCCGGAAGACTGGCTGAGTGACTATGTTACCGCTGTGCACATCACAGGCGGCAACCGGAGATGGGCTGTGTGGTATTTTCCGCAAATGCTAGAGGGTCCAGCTCGGACTTGGCTCAACAACCTGCCCAAGGACAGCATCAACTGCTGGCTAGACTTCTCGGAGGCCTTCATCAGCACTTCACCAGCACGTACAAGAGGCCGAATAGGCCGCAGCAACTATCCGCTTGCAAGCAGCGGGAAGAGGAGACTGACCGCGAGCATCTTACTCGGTGGAGTACTTTGAGGAACACCTGTGAGGGTGTGAATGAGGCCCAGGCCATTACTTGGTTTGCTCAGGGCTGCAAGCATGTCAGCATGTTATGGCAGAAGTTGCAGCGCGAGATGCCGAGTACGCTCGCCGAGACGATCAAGATTGCAGATATGTATGCACTCGGCGACCCAACTCAGCCTCTGCTTGATTCTCCTAAGCCGATAAGGAAGCACTATGACAACAGCAAGCGCAATGATTTCCGCAACAAGCGCAGAGGTGACCGGATTGATACTCGGTATGATCCCGAGGAGGTGAATGCTGTGACTACGGCTGCTGGGGGTAGCCAAAGGCAAAAAACTGCTGGAGCCCAGTACGGGCAGAACCAGAATCAGGGCGAAGACATCAAGAAGCCGTACAATGTTCCCAGCAGGGTAGCGGCAACCCGGATCCAGCCCCGAGCTTTATCTTTGAGAACATGAAGGTTGGGCCGTGCAACTTCTATACTCGGCATCCGAGTAGGACAGCCAACCACACTACCCGGCAGTGCAGCTGGTGGGACCTAATCAAGAATGAGGACCTGCCCCCTCCTCCTCCTCTGCCAGCTGCGAATGCCAATGTGCAGCCTATTCGGGCAGCTGCTCCCAGGCCTGCAGTGTTCCCGAGAAGGGAGAACGTGAAGCAAGTGGCTCAGGGAGCCAACCGCAACAACAACAACAGCAACCGCAACTTCAACAACAACAACCGCAGCTACAACAACAACAATAACAGGAACTACAACAACAACAACAACAACAACAACAACGGCAACAATGGTGGGGAAGACCGCAACCAGTACCAGGAACACCACGAGAGCTACATGATCTTCACCACTGAGCCCGCCGACAAGCAGTCACTGCACAGGCGTGCGATGGAGGTCAATGTTGTGATCCCTGCTGTGCCTCACTACCTGCACTGGTGCAACCAAGAGATCACGTGGTCCAGAGCTGATCATCCTAGGGTGATGCCCAACCCGGGTAGCTATGCTTTGGTGGTGGATCCTACCTTCTTGGGTACTCAGAAGAATGTCAGGTTCAACAAGGTCCTGATAGACAACGGCAACAGCATCAACATCATGTACCGGGATACACTGGAGAAGCTCGGCCTTGCCGAGAACATGTTGCTACCCAGCAGGACCACAATCCATGGCATTGTGCCGGGAGTATCTTGTGCTCCAATCGGCCGCATCTGGGTGGATGTTCTATTCGGTACCAGGGAGAACTACCGCACTGAGAGCCTGTAGTTTGAGGTAGTAGATCTTCAGAGCCCCTACCATGCTCTACTTGGTAGGCCTTCCCTCAGCAAGTTCATGGCCTCTACCCATGCTGCCTACCTGAAGATGAAGATCCCTGGTCCCAATGGAGTCATCACCATCTCGGGTGATTACAAGAGGTCTTTGGAGTGTGCCTCTGCTAGTTCTCAGCTGGCGGAGTCCATGGTCATTGCTGCCGAGAAGAAGAAGATACACGAGGTGGTGGCTATGGCGCAAGCAGCGCAAGGTGGTGCACCTAGCATGCCGAGTTCCCAGTATGGGACTGCGTTCCAGGCATCCCAGGAGACAAAGAAGGTCCAGGTCGACCCTGAGTTCCCAGACCGTGTTGCCATCATTGGTGCCGGGTTGGGAGAGAAATACGAAAGCGAGCTCATCCACTTCCTCCGTGAGAATCGGGACGTCTTCGCCTGGTCCAATGAGGATTTGCCGGGTGTCCCGAGGGAGTTGGTTGAGCACTCGCTGCATGTGCGGCATGACGCCAAGCCGGTGAAGCAGGCTATGCGCCGCTTTGGTGATGAGAGAAGGAAGGCTATCAGTGATCAGATCACCAAGTTGCTGATAAGCAACTTTATCATGGAGGTATTGCATCCTGACTGGCTAGCCAACCCGGTTATGGTTGAGAAGAAGAAGGAGGACCCCAAGGCCGACACCGCATGGCGTATGTGCATGGACTACACCGACCTGAACAAGGCCTGCCCCAAGGATCCATTTCCGCTACCCCGCATAGATCAGGTGATTGATTCCACTGCTGGTTGTGCGCTTTTGTCTTTCATAGATGCCTACTCTTGTTTTCATCAGATAGCTCTCAACCCTGCTGATCAAATAAAGACTGCCTTTATTATCCCGTACGGGGCTTATTGCTATCGTGTCATGTGCTTTGGGTTGCGAAATGCTGGGGCTACCTATCAGAGATGCATGCAGAAATGCTTGCATGATCAAATTGGCAAAAATGTGTAGGTGTACGTAGATGACATTGTCATCAAAACGAATAAAACACATACTCTGCTTAGTGACACTGAGGAAACCTTTGCCAACTTGCGCAAGTACAAAATGAAGCTGAATCCGACTAAATGCACCTTTGGCGTCCCGGCTGGCAAGCTACTCGGCTTCTTGGTATCCAGTCGGGGCATTGAGGCCAATCCTTCAAAGATAAAAGCTATAGAGAGCATGTCTTTGCCGAGATCACTGAAAGATGTGCAAAAATTCACGGGTTGCTTGGCTTCTCTGAGCCGCTTCCTGGGCAGAATGGGCGAGAAGGCCTTGCCTCTGTATCAATTGATGAAGAAGAGTGACAAGTTTGTCTGGACACCGCAAGCTGATGTAGCATTCAAGGAGTTGAAATCCATGCTGGGTAGCGCTCCCATCCTGGCTAGTCCTCTACCCAAGGAGCCAATGTTGCTGTATATTGCTGCGACTAACCGAGTAGTCAGTGTGGTGATTGTGGTGGAAAGAGAAGAGGAAGGCAAGACTGTGCATCGGCCAGTATACTATCTCAGTGAGGTGCTATCCAGCTCCAAGCAGAACTACCCGCATTACCAGAAGATGACTTACGACGTGTACCTAGGCGCCAAGAAGCTGAAGCACTATTTCCAAGAGCATCCCATCACAGTGGTGAGTTCTGCTCCCATCTCGGACATCATGGGCAACAAGGAAACAAGTGGCAGAGTAGCCAAGTGGGCGATTGAGCTAGCCGCGTACGCTCCCCTGTACGCTACAAGAGAAGCCATCAAGTCACAGATCTTAGCAGATTTTCTGGTGGATTGGGCTGAGGTGCAGTATGAGCCTCCTTCGCCAGTAGCCAACTACTGGAAGATGCATTTTGATGGCTCCAAAGTGAAGGAAGGCCTTGGTGCTGGCGTGGTGCTCACGTCACCCAAGCGAGATCAACTCAAGTACGTGCTGCAGATCCATTTCAAGGCATCCAACAATGTAGCCGAGTATGAGGCCGTGGTACACGGCTTGAAGGTGTCCAAGGAGGTTGGCGTGCAACGCATCATCTGTTATGGCGACTCGGATTTGGTGGTGCAGCAGGTATCCGGCACCTGGGATGCTCTGGATGCCAACATGGCGTCATATCGGTTTCTCGTGCAAACCATGACTGGTTTCTTTGAAGGATGCGAGTTCCAACATATACAACAGAGAATGACGCAGCTGATGAGCTGTCCAAGTTGGGGTCTTCTCGGCAATACATCCCGGCTGGGATTGCCTTGGAGCATTTGATAAAGCCATCTATCAAGCCATCCCCCAACTCAGAGTCTATATTCGTTCCTTCTCTGCCAGGCGAGGAAGTTGTTCCCATGGAGATTGACTGGGAGGCTGCAAAGGAGAACCTGGGGACTGGCACCTGCAACCCGGGGACTGCCCCTCCCAACTCGGGGACTGTCGCATTCATCGAGGGGGTCATTTCCGAGTACTCAGGGACTCGGGGACTTGTCCCCAACTCAGAAGAGGTATTGGTGGCTGATCCAATGGAAGTGGACGAACCAGTGTTTCCCACGCGGGAGACACCGAGTTGGGCTATGCCCATATTATCCTTTGTAATGGATGGCACCTTGCCGAGTGACGAGGTCACAGCCAGACAGATACAGAGAAGATCCAAGGGCTACACTATTCTCAACAAGGTGCTGCATAGAAGAAGTCCTACTGGCGTGCTGCAACGCTGCGTTGAGCCAGAGGAAGGAGAAGAAATTCTGGTGGAGATACACCAAGGAGAATGCGGACATCTCGCCTCTTCTTGGGCTCTAGTCAACAAGGCTTTTCGGCATGGTTTCTTTTGGCTCACTGCCTTGAAGCAAGCTGAATATATAGTGAGAAAGTGCAATGGCTGCCAGAGATTTGCAAGTAAGATTCATATGCCTGCTTCCGAGTAGAAGACCATTCCCATTACTTGGCCATTTGCTATTTGGTGTCTGGATATGGTGGGTCCTTTCAAGCCGGCTAGAGGCAACATGACTCACATCCTGGTCATGGTTGACAAGTTCACCAAATGGATCGAGGTCAAGCCTATTCGGAAGTGTGATGGAGCCACTGTTGTGAGTTTTCTGAAGGATGTGATCCTGAGATATGGCTACCCCCATAGCATCATTACTGATAATGGCACAAACTTTGCTGAGGGTGCTTTTGCGAGATTCTGCAAGGAGAAGCGGATCCGGCTAGATCTTGCATCTGTTGCGCATCCCGCCTCCAATGGGCAAGTTGAAAGAGCAAATGGCATGGTGCTATCCGGCATAAAGCCAAGGCTGATTGAGCCACTGCTGAAAACACCTGGGTGTTGGCTAGACGAGTTGCCAGCGGTGTTGTGGAGTCTAAGGACTACCCCTAACTGGTCACCTGGCTACACACCATTCTTCCTGGTATATGGAGCTGAGGCCGTGTTTCCCACTGACCTAGAGCATGACTCGCCCCGAGTAACCCTCTACACTGAGGCGGAGGCGAGAGAAGCTCGAAAAAATGACATTGACCTGCTAGAAGAAGCAAGAGAGTTAACTCTGTCACATTCAGCTGTTTACCAGCAAAACTTGAGGCGTTATCACAGCCGGAAAGTGAACCCAAGAGTTTTCCAAGAAGGAGACATGGTCCTTAGGCTCGTGCAGCGCACAGCCGGGATGCACAAGCTATCCCCTCCGTGGGAAGGGCCTTTCATTGTGAGCAAGGCTCTGCACAATGATGCCTACTATCTAGTTGATGCACAGGCACCCCAGAAGAACAGGCCGGATAGAGCAGTAGAGGAATCTAAGCGCCCCTGGAATGTAGCTCTACTCCGCCGTTTTCATTCGTGACCAGAAAGTTGTATGTATCTCCTCAACCGAGTTAAAATTCTAGTAGGCACTCTGAATTCAAACTCGGGAACTGCCCTTGTCCAAATCTGTTCTGTGTTGTTCTACTCTGTTTTAACTTTGTCTACTCGGTTGCTCTACTTAGAATTTCATAAGTGTATTTAGTAATGTGTTTAAACCTAAGGGCCAACTCTTCGACTCTGCTGCTGTCCGCAATCCGGCTTCATGGCAAGCAAGAGAACAAGCCAAAGGTCAATGAGCACACGAAAAATTGCTAAGGAGAAGAGAGGTGCAGTAACCGAGTAGGGTGTTCTTCTCTATTTTTGTTGTCTTTTTTCGGCTAAGTGGTGGGCAGCGTTACTATGAATCTTTCTAAGTGGCTAAGTATTTGAAACTCAATCTTTGAAATCTTGTGACCCGACTACCAAAAAGCCACAAGTGGCAGGTAAGAGCTGAGACGAAAAGAGAGAGTGGATGAAAAACGCAACTCGGGGACTTGCATAATAACGCAACCCGGCATTAAGCCAGGGTTGCTAAAAACTTCAAACTGAAATAAAACTGATTAGAAACAAAGACATAATTGTACGGTTACATTTGCACCCGGCATCCCGGGGATCTAATCGAAGTTCAAGGTAAAAATGTTGCAGGAATCACTCGTTGGTAGTGGTGGTGTTGTAAGCCTTGGTGCTATCGGCATCAGCGTTGGCGGAGGCAACTGGCTCAGAGGTTGCAGTGGCGACGGAGATAGGATCAGTGGTAGAGGTGGACGCAGCAGACTGGGTCCTGGGCAGCGGGTTGGCATCAGGTGTTGTAACAGCTGTTGTGCACAGCTCGGGAGCCGCCTTCTCGATCACCATCTCGGTGGTAATGGTGGCCTCCTGGGCGCTGGGTTGCAGCTGCTCGGCCTCGGCGTGGCTGGCCAACGCGAACTCCTCCGGGTTGACCAGCTGCTCGGTCCCCTCGATGACCTTGGCCTTCCCCTTCTCGGGTGCTCCCTTTGCTGCACCTTCCTCAAACTCGGCCAACTCCTCGCTGGGGATGTCATCATCGTCTTCTTCATCCTCATCCTCATCTTCAGGCTCAGTATCTGGCTCAGGAAGGCCGTCGATGTAGGTGGCGGTGTCAGCGTAGGAAGCAATCTCATATGCCACTGCCTTCTGGCGAGTGACGCACTCGGGCTTCGTGGTCCACTTGGATTCTTCTCGGATAGTAAGGATCCTGCTGAGGTCCAAGTTTTCGTACCAGCTAATAATGAAGTGGAGTAGCTCATCAGCTCCTGCCCTAGCTGCAGAGGCGCGCCATTTCTTCAACTCGGTCTTCACGCCGTTCAGCTTCTCGGCGATCTCGCTGAAGCTGTCTGGCGCAGCTTGATCCGGCCAGAACAGATCGTGCAATTTGTATGCAGTGGACACCATGGAGGTGCCCAAGCCCTTGAGGGAGCGGAGTTGAGACTTGATGCTCAAGAGATAATCGTTGATAGTGGAAGTGTTGTCGATGGGCATTCCGGATGCAGCTCGGAGTTGTCTTGCCTTCGCCAGAGCAGGCATGCTGGCAGAACGGAGATCAGGGAAGATATCTCATAGGGATCTATTTGGGATCAGAATCAGAGGCAGAAAAGAGATGCAACCAGGTACAAAAGTGGTAGAGAAGAGAAACAGTCAGGTGTAGAGAAGAGAAAACTTACGTTCCAAATCCACTAGCAAGGCTCCCAGCTTGATCTTCCAGTCGTTCTCATTCGAGATGTGCCTGTCTTCAATACTGCGCGCATTTGCCATCTGGAGGATGAGTTGCTCGTTGTGTTTCTTCAGCATCGAGATCTCCATCTCAAGTGTTTTCTCTCTGGCCTTGGCAGTCTTCTTGACCTCCTCCTTCTCAGCAACCTGGTTGATGGCATCCTCGAGGGCGGCCTTCAGTTTGACCTGCATTTTTTCAAATTCCGCCCTCTCGGCGGTGCGCTCTTTCTTGATTTCGGCTTCTCGGGTTTGCAACTGTTGTCGCACCTCGGCAGGCATGAGGCAGTTCAGGTGTTGCTCCCGGAATTTTTGTACTCTTCTGCGAGAAGAACAACAGTGTCAAGCAGAGTAACCAAGTAAGAAGAAACACAAGGGCAGAGGCAGAAAAAACTTCGCAGTCGCGATGCTTTTCAATCAAGTCGTTGAGCTTGCCTGCAGAGAAAACAACAATGAAGAAGAAAGCAAACACGGGCGTAAACACAAAATGCACAAACCGAATTGCTGAAAGCTTACCTTCAACCTCAGAGATCTGGATAGTACGGTCCAGGGCCGCCTGCTCCACCGCAGCAGTGTCCTTCTTATCGGCTTCAAGAGACTCAAGACGGTCCTTGGCAATGCGGTGGTTCCAGAGTAGCCGCCGGAACAGTCTTGTCCTCTTCTGGAGGCTATTCTGCAGAGAAGAAGAGAGAAAGTTTAAGATTTTGAGAAGATTTGCCCCGAGTAGACGGCAACTCGTTTGAGCTTTCGCCTACTCGGCCCGAATCTCGGGGACTGGGGGAATGACTAAGATGAAAAGAGGAAAAAAGAAGAGAAAGGAGAAACAACAACTCGGAAAATACAAGAAAGAGATAAAAGACTTACAACGTAGCTTTGCTCGATGTCCTCTGCAGCCTTGCGCATGACGAATAGCTTCCCGGCCAAGGTGCAGGTGGGGCTTGCAATCGTCATGGGGACATCACCGACATCAGCCTTGTTCCAGTCGACGCGGTAGTGGTCGATCTGGCCCAACTCAATCCCATCCCAGTTGGGGTTGCCAAGCGCCTTGTTGTTCCAAGCTGGGTCAACAAACCCTACTCGGTCCAGGATCGCGGTGAGGCCTTCACATTCGATCTCGTTGTCATCTTCCTCACGCGAGCGCAACTCGGGAACTGCTGCTGCCTTGCCCTTGGACTTGGTGCTGGTCGCCACAGCTTGGACTTCCTTCAGTAGAGCCAGTCCTTTCTCTCCCTTTGCCAGTTTGATCTCATGGCGCTGGGAGATAGTCATCATGTATTCCGGGTAGCTGGGCTTCGCGCGGCCGCCAGCACCCGCACCTTGATTCTCAACAGGGCCAGTAGACCCAGAGGCAGCCGGATTGGTGCTGGAGGTGGGCGCGGAGAGCACTAGCTGCTTGCTCCTCGGCGGCTTCCCGGATGGCGCGTCTTGCAGCTTGGGAGGTGGCATCTGCTGTCCGGCTTGCGAAGAAGCGCGCTTTGGCTGCTGCCGGACGGCCTTGGTCTCAGACTTGATAATCTTCCTGGGGCTAGGAGTAGCGTCTGGCCGAGAAGTGGGTGGATGCACTTCGCGAGAAGCAGTTTGCGGAGGCGATGGTGCAGTTTGAGTTGGAGGAGGGATCGACGCGGTGGGTGGAGTCGCCTGCTGGGTAGGCGGCACAGGGGGCTGGCTACCCGGTGCAGCGTTGGGCTGCACTTGGTCCTGGCGTACGGGCTCCACCACGGTCTCTTCTACCCGCTGCTCTGCAGCGGGATCAGGTCTTGTGTCAACAACTTCTTCTACCCGCGGCCCGGCCGCGGGATCATCTTGGGCTGTAGCGGTGGCGTCTTGCTGCTCGATGGTGTCTTGTTGCTCCAGGGTGGCGTCTGGCCGCTCCTTGGCGGCATCATCTTGCTGCTCGGGGTTTTCTTCAGCGTGTTCCCCAGATGATGCAGCTGGGGGAGATGGCGGTGTCTCGTCGTGAGCAGCATCCTGCGCGGTTTGCTGCGCATCAGGCGGCTGCTACTCGAAGATGGGATCAGTGTCATCACCAGCGCTAGTGTTCTCGGCGCCGGTATCTTCTTTAAGTCGATAGGGGAGGACGCGCGTGTCCTCTCCTGCTCGTCTTGCTCTTCATCATCGTCCGAGAGATCAACAAGTCGATCTAAGGGCACGGATGCTTTCCTCTTGGGGCGAGCGGGGGGCGCTGCAGCATCAGCGTCGAGAGGAGCGCTGGAAGAAAGGGAAAAAGTTCAGAGAAACAGAAGGAGAAAAGGGCAACGAGAAACGGCAACCAAGTGGTACTCGGATGGAGAGCTTACCCTTTGCTAGTGGGGGGTTGTCTCCTAGAGGCGACGGCTTTCTTCCCGGTTTTCTTCTTGGCTTTCTTCGGGGGAGGTTCTTGGGCACCACTGCCTACACTTTTCCGAGTAGTGGGAGCAGCCACAGATAGAGGATTAACCTCCAGGGGCTCATCATCGTCGTCCGCCTCAGGATCCTCTGCAGAGTAGAAGAAGAAAGTAATTCAGAAACAAAGAAGGAAATCAGAGTGCGCTACTTGCGAGCGGAGAGGTGAACTTAGTCACTTTCGTCATCTTCGGACCAGTCCCGAATAGACGCATCAACTCGGGGCTTACCAGGCTGAGTGGCGTGAGGGATGTAGAGGGTGTCTTGGGTGTCGTAGGCAGTTGCATCGTCCTCTTCTCGGTCCTTGGACCAGTTGGCCTCGAAGATCTCAGTGTCTTCTTCTCCCTTGCGATCGATGTGCTGTTGGGGCAAACATGAAACACTGTGAGTTGTTTTCTCGGCTAAGGATTTCTACTCGGGATAGCGTGCAAACACAAAGCATATAAAGCTAAGGAATTCCACTCGGGAAAGCGTGCAAACATAAAGCATATAAAGCTAAGGAATTCCACTCGGGAAAGCGTGCAAACATAAAGCATATAAAGCTAAGGAGTGCTACTCGGAACAGCATGCAAACATAAAGCATATAAAGCTAAGGAGTTCTACTCGGCACGGCATGCAAATATAAAGCATAAAGAGCCAAAAGGATGTTTGTGATATTCTACTCGGTGCAGCATGCAAAGACTAAGCATACAAAGCTGAGAAGCCACCTACTCCGTATCAAAGTGCAGAAACAAAGCATAGAATACTAACCTTTCCAATGGGCTTGAGGCGGCTATACGGCGTGAAGCCGTACAACCAGGTGTCGGAGAGCGAGGTCTGCATGATGGATCTGGCCCAGATGGCCACCTCGGCTTTGCTGAGCTCAAATGTTGTTGTCCTTGTGCAGTCTCGGCTTCCTCCCATGTGGCACATCTTGTGTGATCGACGCTGGAGCGGGAGTACTCGGCGTGATATCCAACACGCGATGGGATCGTCCGGACGAAATCCCTCCGAGATCAACTCGGTCAGGCGCCGCTCAACCTGGAGGACATCCTCGATGGTGTTCTTGGGGTGGTAACCCCAGTTCTGCTGAGTGGGCCTTGCATTCTTGAACTTGGGGAGCCCTATACGGTTCTCGATTGGCTTCCCCTCTTCAGCAGCCACATTCTTCACATACAGGAAACCGCGCTGCCACTTGCGCACGGTTTCCAATCCCTTAACCCTCGGGTGATGGCCAGTCGTGCGCTGCAACATCATGGCGCATCCCGTCTGGGTCATCGCGCGAGCGCTCTCGGTGTTCCCAGGATTGGGAACACTTTGTTTTCGGAAGTAAAAGTACCTAGCCCAGGTATGGATGGTTGGATAGACGCCTAAGAAGGCCTCATACACGACGGCGTGGATAGCGAGAATTACAAGGGCATTGGGTGGAAGGTGGTGCGACTGGAGGCCAAAGTGGTTGAGGAATTCGGAGAAGAAATCGGAGATGGGAAGGCCGAAGCCGCGCTTGAAATGGGAGAGGAAGACGACGTACTCGTCCTCCTCAGGTTGTGGGATGATTTCAGTACCTGGAGGCCTGCAAACGACGCCGGGAGCGACGCGGCGCGTGTTGACGAGCCACTGGCAGTCTTCCGCCGTGACTTCAGATCCTTCTCAGCCGGCGCGGGCGGCGGCATCGTCATCTCCGGGAGGAGCCATGGAGGCGGAAGCGCTCGTGGAAGATTGGAGGCCGAACTGAGCGGAGACATGTCTCTTTGTCTCTCTCGCGATGCGTGGAGCAGCGGCGCAGCAAGTGCTTGCGGTGGCGGTGTGCTCGACGACGGCGGAGAGGCGAGAGGGCGCGAGATTGGGAAGAACTGGAAAGAGGAGAAGGGAGCGTCGCGGGGGTATTTATCTCGCCCCCACGAGTTTCCGTTACCGGTGGATTAATCGTGGCTTTGATCGTGGGCAGAGATCGTGCGGCGTGGGTTAAGCGACCGTTAGAAACGCACACAGCGCATATCGCGCGCGTAACGGGCGCAGTTAATCCCACGTCGAGATCGTGGGCTCTCGAGTACGGATGACGTGACCTAACGGGCTAGTGGGCCAAGGTTGCAGTTACTGGCGCGTGGCCTGCCATGTCCCAGGCACCGAGGCGTTGAGGGCACAGGGTGTGACACGTGCCCGTAGCAACACGGAGAGGTGGATTCGCTCCGATTCAGCGGGAGCGAGTTCGAAATTTCACTAAGTTATTCTATTCGGCAGCTTAGGAGAGAAATTGCTCTACTCAGCTACCAGGAAGGTTGTCTCGTGAGCATAGTTGAAGAGATTCAAGAAGGAGTTACTGGTTCAAGTTGGAGTGCAACTCGGCGTTACTCATTCAAGAAGACATTTTGGTTTTTAAGCTGGTAGGGCCCAGTGATCAAGTTCGCAGGACTCTACCAGCTTCGGGGACTAATGTCGGGGGCTTACCCCCGAGTAGGTGTAAGGCAAGTGCTAAAGACAAGGTCAAGGTGCTATTGACCAGGTAGATGGCTACCCGGTACTTGCTACCCGGTAGGTTTCTATCCGGCCGTACCCACCAACGGCCAAGAGGAGAAATCAAGGAAGTTATGTTCGTCCGAGTAGAGAAGTTGATCCGAGTAGAGGGAGTGCTTTCCTACTCGGGCCAGAAGTCAATGGAGCCGTTCTGACAAGGGATCCCGCGTATCCTGCATCCGTACTGGCGTGCGGTTCGACTTACGGAGCGCGTGATTATCCGCGCTACGGCGTGGCTACAGTGCGGTTGGCGCCTGTCAAGTCCTGTCACTGACAGAGGGGACAGGACAGGTCTAGGGGCCTACCCTATCTCATTGACAAAGTGGACAGGTCCCATCTCCGAACGGCGCGACGACTTCCCGCACCCGCGTAAGCGAGAAGCCGGAGGCGTGCTCTGTTCTGCAGTGTGCATGTCCCATCAGTCGTACCTTATAGTCTTTTTCTATTCGGCTGGGCACCAGTATATGAGGTGCCCTGCCTCCTCCTGCGCGAGGGACGATCCACAACGTTGCTTCACTTCACATCTTTACCAGAGACAACACTAGAGCTAGAGTGGCTACCCGGCCAAGAGGCAACTTTGTACTGTGGCTACTCGGATTACACACATATAGAGAGAAAGGCAGGAGTAGGGGTGTTACCTCCACACGAGGGCCCTGAACCTGGGTAAGATCTTGTTGTTTGCAGTGCTAGAGACATCCCACACGCGGCTACTCGCCGTGTGATCCCTCCCCGGATACCTCCAGCGTCCATCGGCCCCAACCTTTAGCCATCCTATGGCATCTGCCGTGATACCACCACGACAAGCATGGATGAAAAGGAGGCATGAACCCACTATCGAGCATAAATACTCCCTCTAGGAGTTACTAGCATCTACTTGGCCAGAGTATCTACTAACAACGGAGAGCATGCAAGATCATAAATAACATAACCATGAAGATAACATGATAGATTGATAATCAGAAAACATAGCATTCAACATTCATCAGATTCCAGCAAGCACAACATGTAGCATTACGTAGAGATGATCTTGATCATGTTAGGCAGCTCACAAGATCTAAACATGAGGCACAAAGTGGAGAAGACAACCATCTAGCTACTGTTATGGATCCGTAGTCCACAGATGAACTACCCACGCATCATGGTGGTGTAGACCCCTCCGGTGATGATTTCCCCCTCCGGCAGGGTGCCGGGGAGAGCTCCAAAACCCTCCCGATCTCGGGATGACGGTGACGGCGGCCTCAGGTGTTTCTCGGGTAAAAGTGGGATCTCCTTAGGGTTTATGCCTCGGAGGGAAGAAATAGGCGAAAGGGAAGTGGCGGTGGAGGCTCAGGGGCCCCACACCACCCCCTAGCGTGGCCAAGGGGGGCACCACCCTATGGTGTGGGCCCCCTGAGGCCCCCTCCGGGTCTCTTCGGGACTCCGTGGAACCTCCGGGATTTCTAAAACTTCCGGGATTCGAATTTTCCAATTCCGAGAATATTTCCAGAACAACTTTTCTGAAACTAAAACAACAGAAAATAGGGAACTGGCTCTGTGGCATCTTGTCAATAGGTTAGTCCGGAAAATAGATAAAAATGACATAAAGTGTATAAAAAACATGTGAAAAACAATAAGAAAACAACATGAAGCATCAGAAATTAAGGATACGTTTATGACGTATCACTCTCTCTTGGAGTTACAAGCATCAACTTGGCCATAGCATCTACTAGTAACAGAGAGCATGCAAGATAATAAATAACATACAGATGAAAAGAACATGATAGATTGACAATCATTGGACATAGCATTCAATATTCATCAGATCCCAACAAACACAACATGTAGCATTGCAATAAGAAGATCTTGACCATGTTAGGCAGCTCACAAGATATAAACATGAGACATAAAGAGGAGAGAACAATCATCTAGCTACTGCTATGGACCCGTAGTCCAGGCATGAACTACTCACGCATCACTCAGGCAGGCATGGTGATGAAGAGCCCTCCGGTTATGATTCCCCCTCCCGGTAGGCTGCCGGGGAGAGCACCAGAACCCTCCCGGACTAGGGTTGACGATGATGGCGGCTGCGGATGTTTTTTGTGGAAAGGGCTCATATATTTAAGGTTAACACTCCGAGAGGTATAAATAGGCGAGAGGGCAACGTCGGTGGGTAGCCAGGGGGCCAACACCACCCCTGGGCGCAGCCTGAGGGGGGCGCCGCCTCATGGTGTGGTGCCCCTGAGGCCCCCTTCGGGTCTCCTCCGGACTCCGTGTACGTGACGATTTTCTAACATTTCTAAGTTGTGTTTCATCCAATTTCGGGAATATTTCCAGAAAAACTTTTGTAAAACAAAAAAAACATAAAACAGGAACTGGCTCTGTGTCATCTTGTCAATATGTTAGTCTCAGAAAATCCATAAAAATGACATAAAGTGTATAAAAAACATGTAGCATAAAGCAAGAAAACTATATGGAATATCAGAAATTATGGATGCATTTGAGATGTGTCAGACGCCACCAATCTCGCCATCCAAGACAAGACGACATCATCGCCAAGCTGAGCACCACACTCCCCATCCACCGTCGGATCGATCTGCTTGAGATGGAGTCTGCCTTACGCAACGTCAACAATAGAACGAATCCATAGCAACACGCGGGTATTTTACTAGTAGATGTAAATATACTTCAGAAATAATATATTTAACATTTTTAACAAAAAAAGAGACACTTTTCATAGTTTCGGGCTGGGCCAGGCTGGTCTTGGCTTTTACAGGTCCGGCCCGGCCTGCCCCGGGAGATGCCCATGTGTAGCTCCTAGTCATTTCTGCGACAGTCCCATCATGTCAACTAGAAGAATACCCCGCGCGTTGCAACGGGTATCTCTTTAAAAAAATATTCTACAAATGAAATGAGTATAAGGTGTATGAAATATTCCATTATCAAGATTCAATGGATTGCATAATCGATATACTAAATTTAATTTGCGTGAATTTTTTTGTATATTTTGAGAAATTTTAGTGACATGCATAATTATATGGTTATAAAAACATGGCATGGTTGTGTGGCATGAAATATGTAATATCACAATTATTAGTGGAGATGACATGGATAATTGATTGGCTAAAATAGTGGGTGATTTGGATAGCTTGCATGTTGAGATAGAAAAATCATAAATGCATCTTAGTGGGGTTTTGTATTATAAGAAGTATAGATAGCTGTTTGCTCCACACTCGGAAGCCGCGGGACGCTCCTTATTATTGGGCGGCCCTTCATAAATCCAGAGGCCGCGTTAATCACCAGACCCTTTGCACCAAATAGTAGAGCGTCGAAAAAAATTCCTTAGCTTTAGCTACATCACGCATGCCCAGTTTTATCACACAACAAACCCTATCCGGGGGCATAATAGCACGCTCATATGCAGCACACAGCCTGATCCGTCCTATCAGAACCAAATTGCGAGAGAAAAGGCGTGCGCCCAATCCCGTTGGTAACAATTAGGGCACCTGGTTGCGTCTGTCCCAAAATTGGTGTTAATGTAGACTGAAGGAGAAGAGTGAAGCGGTGAGAGAGCCGACCCCGACCCCCGCGTCGCCCACGCCTGGCGACACGGGGGAACCCTAGCCGCCGGCCTCCGTAGGGCCTCCTCCCTCCTCCCCCGCACCGCCGTCGCCGGAGGGAGGGCCGGCATAGCCGCGCGCTCTCGGGGAAGGTGGCGGCGGGGCCCCTTTTTTCTGGTTTTTTCGTTTTTCTCTGCCTTCCTCTCGTCC
Organism: Alopecurus myosuroides; assembly: GCA_028641055.1. Taxonomy (NCBI): domain Eukaryota; kingdom Viridiplantae; phylum Streptophyta; class Magnoliopsida; order Poales; family Poaceae; genus Alopecurus; species Alopecurus myosuroides. Next base: position 155,229,263 of record CM054058.1, read on the forward strand.
TCCTCTTCGGGCGGTTGCTGGTGCTGCGATGCAACGGCGGCGCATCTTGCGGGCGGGGCGGCGGGGTGGCGGCGGTGAGGTCGCTCAGTGCGTACGCGGCCCGATCTGGAGGCGGAGCAGCGGTGTGGAGGCGGGTCTGCCCGGGCCCGATCTGGGCCGGGGACGGGCCGTGCGGGCCGCGGTCGCTTCCTGCAGGGTGCTGCACGCGGCGCGACTCGTCGTCACGACCTGGCTACCGGCCGGAAGAGCGCTTGCGGCTTGCTGTGGCCGATGTGCCTCGCCGTGCACTTGGCCGTTCTGGGCCAGGCGGGCCTCGATCTAGGCTTCGTGGTCGGCTTCTGCCACTGCTGGTGCGGGGCCGCCGTGATGTGAGGCTGATTCCCGGTGGATCGGAGTCCCGAGCTAGGGTTAGCGGCGGTGGTGGCGCTCCTGCTGCAGTGCGGCTACGGAGCTTTACGGGCCTCTCGGGGCTCGGCCGGGCCAGGAGGGCCTGGTTTGCTCTGTGGCTGCATCCGGTCGGCTACCGCCGAGAGGTGGTGGAGGCAGATCCCTCCCGCGCGCTACCGCACCGTTGATCCTCGGTGGGACTCCTCTACTCGGTTCTTTCGGCCTTGCGTCTTGGGCCACGGTGAGACGACGGAGAGGACTCAAGATCGTCGTTGCGTACTAGGGGTGGCATGATTGGTGGGGGCTGACGGAACATGGGAGTGTGGTGGTTTGGAGGTCGGGAGAAATCCCTGTCATTGAGACATTGACGCGGTGACGCCTCCGGGTGTCACCTTCCTTCTTGAAGGGCGTCGGAGTACCTCCTTTTCACCCCTTCCAGCGTACCAGGGGAAACCCTAGGACACTCTCTGGTTGGAGCTGTCCGGGCAGTAGCGGCGTTGGCGTCGTCCCCTTCTTGGAGGTGCTGCTTGGTATGAGCTGGGTCCGTGGGCTAGGAGCGTGGTGGAAGTTCTTCGGTGGGCGCAGCGATTGCGAGGCCTCTCTGTCCTTCGTCGTGCTTCGGTGCCGGCTGTGGCTTTTGTTCTTCTTTTTTCTGTGTTCTTCTCTTCTTTCTTTTGGGCATGTCGGTTGCTGCGGCCCCAGCATGAGTGGTGTTGCGTTTGTATCGGTTGCTTGTCTGTTGGTCGTTGCTTTATTTATAAAGCGGGGCGAAAGCCTATTTCGGCGAACAATTAGGGCACCTGCTATAGTTTATAATTTTGTTGGTAACAAAGCTCATGTATCTTACCACTACTCCAGTGGTTGCATCTAAATTTTTCAATAGGAGAAAAAAGAGTAAACTTGATTATTTTCTATTTCACCTTGGAGCTTGTGTAAGAGGTGTTGGTTAATCTACTTGCAACATTACTTTCTCTCTTTATATATTTGTTGCCACATTATCATATGATCTAGGCGGCAAAGTTTACCAACGTCTATGTTACAACCGTTGGACATGCCCTTAATAGCCGGTAGTTTATCCACAAATTCATTCGTCTGCAGTGTTCGTGTGTGTCTGTGCGGCTAAAATCCCATTTTCAATCCAAATTTAGGGTAGGTTTGTGTCGGTCGGTTTCAAACAGTTCATCTGCCATCCCATTATCCGTCCTCAGTCCCGTCCAACAGTGACATCTTCCACCCCCTATTCCCACACTTTCCCCTCCGCCGTCCTCGCTCCTTGCCGCCACCATACCGATTTTTCCACCCTTGGCACCATCCACCCGCGTCACCGACGCCAGAGTTTTTTCCTTACCGTTGGCGGTGTTTCTCGCGGTGGTGCGACTAGGAGCACACGCGACCGATCCAGAACGCCATCAAGTGTTCGTCCATTTGCCCGTCCATAAAGAGGTACCGATTCTCATCATTTGATCAGTCGAGAACATGGAGAATAGCTCCGATGATTTTTTTTTCAACAACATCCTTATGTATTCGTCATTGTTCGATGAAATTTTTTTGGGTTGCCCCACTTGTGGACGATGAGAGGCTATGGTCATTGTTTAGAGGGGCGGTGTCGGGCCATGCTCCTGCCTTGGATCGTGACAAGAAGGTGGGCATGTCCAAACTTTACAAGGACCGCTTGCATCTCACAAACTCAGTGTACACTCCCAAAAAATTTTGGCGCCGGTTTCGAATGAGGAGAGATCTGTTCAACCGTATTCGACTCAAAGTGATGCATTAGGATGATTCCTTTATATGTAAGGGAGATCCCGATTGGTATCATACACCGAAATTCCCAAAATGAGAAGAAAGGAAGATGGGCGGACCAAATGAGTCGCCGTGGTAGTTAGACTGCCCAAAAAAGCCCGGATAGGGACGGACAAAATCCGGAGAAATTCGGTAACCGTTTGCTTAGTCTCATTGGAGTTATCCTTAGAGGACCCACTATGTATTCTATAAGGGGTATCCATAAGTAAAATGTTATTCTTATGATTGACCTTATAATAGAGCTTGTCCATAAGATTTTTTTAAAGGTGACCCATAAACTTGTGGTTCTGTGTAAGCAATAAACAGATGTTTTACTCCCTTCTTTCTCTTGCATGTTTGTAATTTTTAACAAATATATAGATTGTAACTTATAGCAAAGTCGATCTTATACATATATCCATTTTCACAAGTTATATAGGTTATATCGAAACCTCACTTTATACATAGCTGACGCTCTTGCACCCAGATAGGGGGTGAGAACTAAAAAGATTATCAGAAAAGATAAACGGAGAGACAGTGCTCAGCATCCATACATGCAATATATGTAAAGCAAAGCTACTGCACCGAACGTCAGGACTCGGGACACTGTAGTAGTTGTCGTGCTCGCGCCGGTATGTCACGCGTAACGTTCGTTCGTGTAACGTGTGAAGCGTCACACGCATGCATGTGCCATGTAGTAGCGCGCAGTATGTGAGCCCATGACGGTGCGCTAGTGAGACGACCAAAATGCGCCGAGTCAGCCGCGTCAGGGCCATCACTCTCTCGGTTGCTGTTGCTACAGCGTCACCCTGTGCTGGTCGAAGTCAAGAGACCAGTGGATACATCTATCATCCATGCATGCATGCAGATGGATGGATGTTGTAGTGCATTAACTGAACTGGCTCCAGTTCTCGGACGTCGTGTCTCCCCCATGCATGCTGGGCTCCGTCCATGCGTGCATTATGCATGGCGTTGAGCCACTGGTACAAGCCAAAGTTTTAATGCGCCTCTTGCATTTGCAGTCCGCCGACAGCAAGTATTGTGGATGCACGCATGGCCGGTCATCGACGCAAATGTGTTAACGTCACGCACAGTGCTTGCATGTGTTCCGTGTCTCGCAGTGGACGAAACGGCTCTTTGCAAAACTTTTACCACTTCCACCCGGTGTGAAAAACTTTCGGTCACTTCAGCCCCTTGGGAGTCATCAGAGCATCTGCAACCGGGTTGGCCGTATACACGACTGCCCGGCGAGAGCATCCCACCAACGCTTGTTTAATTTGTATCCGACACCCTCTAATAATGTATTTTTAAGAGGCGTCGGACATATGCACGATTATTTAATGGGTGTCGCACACAGCAGCACTCTTCAAACAAATCCTACAAATTTTAAAAAAAAAACACCTCAAACGCATGGTGAAACAACTTATCATTCATTCATAGATAGAGAATACATTGAAATTTAAACTACCATTCATAGATAGAGTATTACATTCAAATTTGAACTACGGCGGGAAATTAAAACTAGCTATGCTAAACGTCGCTTGAGCCGTCCTCCTCGTCGTCGCTGGCCACCATGTTGGAGGGGTCAGCCTCGTCGTCGTTGGCCGCCATGTTGGAGGGTCCAACCTCATCCTCTTGGTATGATGGGAGGTAGACGAACGACCTCTCACCTGGGCTAACCAGCGCCGCTCCGTCATGCCTTGCAGTCGCATCTAGTGAAACTCCGCCGCCTGCGAGCGAGCGCGCACACGCCTACTGTCGCATGCGCGCGGGGCCAACAACCACATCTCTGTCTCCGCGTCCATCTCCTTTGCTTCGGCATCCGACGGAAGGCGTCCTCTACCCTGGCGCGATGCGTGTTGGACATGCACTACAGGCAGCCTGCCACGTCTCTCGGCTTGCCCGCACGGCGTGCACCTCCTCGTGAGCCGCACACTGGGTGGCCATGAACGAGGTGGGCTTGTCCTCAAGCACTCCGATGGGAGCCTACTCCGAGTCGGACGTCGCATTGGCGTTGAGCTGCTCGTAAACATGTCACTCGGCCTTCATGAGGGCGTGGGGATGCTCCTCCCTCTAGGCTGTCTCGATGATAGCCTTAATGGCGGCTGCCTCCGCCTCCTACAACCCAGATTGGACCCGGTGGCACGCCTCCTTGATGCGCCATGTGGCGAACGAGTTGTGCGCCACCACCTGGTCAGGCCAGAGAGAAGGGCGCTCCTCCGGCTCCGGTTCGTGCACCGTGGCGGCTGCTGCTGCTCCACCGGCCCCTCCTCCTCCGCGAAATCGAAGGGGTCGTCGTGGCTGCCATCGTCGTCTGACGGCGGGTTTTGCGCATGGGGCGCAGCCTGCTGGGTGAACGTCACCCATGAGGTGTGGAGCTTGCGCGGCATGGTGTTATCGATAGGAGGAGCAGCGGCGATGGGAAGATTGCGGAGAGTTTAGGAGCGGCAATGGGAAGATGGCGTGATGTTCTCTACGGCAAGAGACTGACTTTTATAGCTGGGCGAGAAGCGGCGGGAAGGAGAGGGCGTGTCGGCTCACGCGTCGGACCATGCTTCCCGTACGAGTTTGTGGCGGCGACACGTACCGTCGGAGCAGAGGAGGCCAGGCCGCGCTAGCCCTATGGCCGCTTGGGAGTCGAGAAGGCTGCAATCCGCGTAAATGCTTGGTGTGCGGCATCGGTGAACCGCCGTCCCATCGCCTGGTGCACAGTCGCATCCCTTCGTCGCCATGAACGCGAGCGGAACGACTTCCTGAAGGGCACCTTTAACCGCCTTAGGCGCGACTGGGTCTATGACGAGCAGGCCCCTCCTATTGGGTGGGCTGACCGGACATTGTCCGGCGCCCAAAGGCAGACCCCAAACTTTGGCGGGTGGGCTGGGAGTGTCGGACACAAATTTGATGGACGGACACGTTTGGGGGTGCTGATGTGGGTGTTTTTTTGTATGGACCCCAATGGGCCATTGGGGGCCGTTTGGGGGTGCCGTTGGGATGCTCTAAGAGTATCGTACCCCCGATTGCCCCTCAAATGACTCATTGAATGTTCAGACAAGAAAATCATCCACACTAGCAGTCCTAAGAACATCTTCACCGGCACCTATTTATTTTGTGTTCGGCACCCACCAATGGAGCCCTCTTTGGGGGCACCGGACCCATTTATTTTGTGTCCGGCTCCCGCCAATGGAGCCCTCATTGGGGGGCGCCGGACCTGTGTTCGCAAATTTGGTGGGTGTCGCCCACAGTGGCGACCCCAAAACGCTGACCCCCCAACCTGTTTTGATCCAATTTCTATCTGGAAAATCTCAGCAAACTTGGTGCAATAATTTTATAATACTACAAATAGTTCAATAGTTATTACAAAATTTCTAATAATTTAAATTTGTCAAGTTCATACAGCCAAATCATCGTGATCAAACTACTCGTTAGATATGATAGACCACAAGTGCGCCACAAGATCAGTTTGTAGTTGCTCGTGACTTCCCTTGTCACGAATTTCCAGATAAACACCACAAGTCTGACTGTGGATCCGCAAGAGGGCACTGAAAGTCGAACGGACCATCGAACACCATTCCCACCTCTCTCTCACTCTTGACGATCATGTTGTGCATAATAATACAAGCGTTCATGATATCACACATTTGATCTAGCGACCATGATAGACAAGGGTACTTGATCACAACAAACCGTTGCTGAAGTACACCTAATTCCCGCTCGACATCTTTCCGGACAACCTCTTTCTTCTTTGCAAAATTTCCATTTGCCTCACTAATAGGGTCACGGATTGTCTTCACAAATGTCGACCAGTTGGGATATATGTCATTCGCTAGGTAGTACCCTTTGTCGTACTCATGGCCATTGATCCAATATTTGCACTCCGGAGTGTGGCCTTCAGCTAGTCTCTGAAACACCGGAGAGTGTTGCAGCACATTGATGTCATTCTGAGAACTGTACATGCCAAAAAATGAATGCCAAATCCAAAGGTCGTAATCAGCCATAGCCTCAAGCACAACAGTGCACTTTCCATGATCACAACCTTTGTACATCCCTTGCCAAGCGAATGAACAATTCTTCCAAGTCCAGTGCATGCAATTGATACTTCCAAGTATCCGAGGAAATCCTCTTGCTTCTCCTTGTGCCAATAGACCAGATTCTTTGGACCAAACACTTCAATTACTTCTTTGCGAAACAGAAATATAGCTTCAACGGCGGTTGTCTCATACATATGAAGATAGTCATCCAACGAATCTGCGGGAGCTCCATATGCAAGACATCGTATGGCAGCCATGCATTTCTGAAGGGATGAAAATCCAAGAAGCCCGATACAATCCTTTTTCAGCTCGAAGTAGTCATCATAATCCTGAACACCATGGACAATTTGCCTAAAGACTTCTCTGTTCATTCTAAACCACCGGCGAAATTCATGAGGTAAGTTTGCCGATGTGACAGAAAAGTAGTTGCCCCACAAAAGCATGTGGCCAGTAGCCCTTTTACGATTCTTGTTCGCTCTGCATCCTTTCCTTGATCCTCCATGTTTTGGACCGGCTTCCTCGGCGAGCACCTCTAACAAAGTCGTCATGACTAGCGCATTCTCGTCGTCTTTTGCAAGGGAGGCCTCCTCTCCCATCATTTGACATAATATCATCTCATCATCGCTATCCATACTCTATTGGACAAAAGCAAAACATTATCGGCAAGCCAGAGAAGTGAAATGGTGGTTCATCGACCTATGGAAAACGTCCGAACAACTTACCTGCGGGAGTGGCAGCAAGATAAAGGAGGATCCGGCTGAATGACTTGCGGCGGCACACAAAACCGATGGGGAACAGCGGCGACCAGCGGCAAATCAGCCTACGTCGTATGTGCTCAACTCTTGCGGGACGATGGCGGCGACAATGGCGACGGCGATGGTTTAATCACCGGCAAGAGAAAACGGCTGAAGGGTCGGAGAAAATGACTAGAAGCCTATGTCGGCTTCACTCAATGACGAGCAGGACAGTCCTGTCAGGTGGGCTGACCAGATAATATCCGGAACCCCCAGAAAGGCCCCCAAGTTTGGTGGGTGGGCTGGGGGTGTCGGACATAAATTTTATGGGTGGATATGTTTGGGGGTGCCATTGTGGGCGGTTTTTTGGTTTGGACCCCCAATGGGGGGGGGGGGGGGTTGGGGGTGTAGCATCCCAACTTTTAATAAAGATGGAATACCTGTGTTATTGTGCTAGTCCCTGGATCAATTGCAAGCACCACAGTACAAAATGAAATATCATGCAAATGCATCAAATTCTATTACATCGCATGATCCAGTCTTTACAAAATAGAATTACAACTTGCATAGTCTTAGAAGACTAGCAGAAAACAAAGAAATACAGCGGAAAACATAGTACAACATTGAACCCATCTTCTTCATGTGCCACAGGCAAAACATGTTGGCGATAGTATCGAGATCCTAAACGAAATCCTCGCTCGTCTTCAGAAATATCTGCAATATGGAATATGCAGCCACAAGGGAGTCAATACAATTTAATGTATTGGCAAGTAACACTATGGTGGATATAAATGGCAAGACTAATACTACATGCTTATTTGGCTGAGTGGAGTTTTGGCTAAGTTTTGCATAAAGCTAGTTTTCTCCTATCACTTTTGTAAAACAATCATTTCTTTTCAAAGGATGGCAACATTGGATTAAGATCCAAGCACCACAACTACTGTTCACTTGGTCAATATTTTACTTATTGAAAATGGTGATGTGATTCTTCTGTCCTTCCTTGTCCAGCTGCTCATAGTTGTCCATAACCGGGGACACGGCTAAGATCTTAGTTTGTTGACTCTGCAGAGGTTGTGCACTTTCACCCTTTGTCTTCAATTAGCCCAAACATCCTATACACCCGGAGTGCATCATGGAAAGGAGAGAATTGAGACGAGATCTTTCAGAAGAAGAAGTCCAAACCCACCGGCAAGACCCGTTCCACCTATAATTTTGCTACATCTGCTTGTCAAGCCTGGGCTGAACCCTCACAACTTAATTGATCAAGACAGAGCCCATATTGTCAAAAGGCTGCACGGGAAGCTACTAGATTTAGAGGGACATAGTAATCTCTTTGTTCCTGGGTGGCCATCCGCAAGTGACAACCTCAAGTGGAATAACCCTTAGATAAGGGCCCTGAGGAAACACTCAACATAATCCAGTCTTACCACTTCCACCCAGGTGGTTCATTTATTAGTTATACTTAGAATTTTTCCTCAACATCTAGTAAAACAATTTGTAATATTGCATAGCATCTACTAAGTTCTAAGGCTATCAAAATAACAAGGGTAAAAGAGATGGCTACACACTACTAGGATAATAGCATAGCATAGTATAACTTAGTAAAATTTCCTATCATGCATGCTACTCAAAATCAACTAATGCATATAGAAAATAATGGGTAGTTGATGATGTGTTACTTGCCTTGTTGAAGTTGGTGAAGAAATCACACTCTTCACAAAAGATCGTTGCTCTCCGTACAATCTATACATTGAAAACACAAACACAAAAATAAACAAGCATCCTAGCAAACAAACATACAAGGGAAGAAAACATACAAAACAACTAACATATCAAAAGGGTTTAACCAAGTTGGCTAGGACAAGGTTAAGGTTTGAGTGTGAAAGATTCATTCTCTAATGGTTCCATACTTGATAAAGGGTTCCAAGAGTTCACTTGAGATGGTCCAGATTGAGTTTGTAGTAATCAAACTTTATTGAAAACATATTTATCCAGAAAGTTCAAAGAGTTCACTAAGGATGGTCTAGGTTCACTCCAACGCTTCATGTTGTTGGTCTTCTTGAAGATCGTCTTCAGGCTATCTTGTGTCTTCCTCCTTATTGCGAATCCTCTCTTGAACTTGATAACTCTTTATGGTTTTCACTTCACTAGTTGGTTTAGGTATGTGATTGGGCACAAACTAAGAGCTGATCTTGATCACATGTGAATACACCACTAAGTCAAAAAAGAAAGTAGAAGAAAAGATAGAAAGAGAAAGGATTTGGTCTTGTTCTTGATCACTTAATGAATTTGCACTTCCTTGAGTTGCTTCTAGTTGTTGTGGAGTCCAAGTCTTTTCTCAAAATTTCTTCAATGGCCTCCCTTGTAGTTCTTGATGCAAACGTCTTCCTTTTACTTGAGTCTTGGTTTCCGCTATGCCATCTTGAAGAATTTTGGAACAGAATAGAGGAGTTGAGAGGTAGATAGAAAATATATGTATTAGAGTGGTGGGTTTACTAGTTAGCCAAGTATGTGATTGACACACCCTAAGGAGTTGGTCTTGGTCCAAAATGGCCACAACAAATAAACATATAGGCACAAAAATATTCTAAGTCATGAACATCATGGTGTAGCATAAATGTGAAAATTTTGCAAACTCTACATGGCAAAGGTTCTAGGGTGTTCATAATTTTTAGATACCGATGTCTCAAAATTGAAATAATATGAAGTGAATGGGTTGAACTAATTTAAAACTTGATTTCCACTCGATATATAATTTTAATATCATCCTTGTGCAATTGGATCAATTAAAAAGGGAATTATGGAATTTGAGTTACTAATGATTGGAGTGTGTTCTACATGTCTTAAAGATTTCTTGGATATTAAATTAGTGAAATTTGGATGAGTTTTTTTTTAAAAAAAAAATAACAAAACGGACACAAGGTGCTGGTCTCCATGCCGACACCAGCGATGTTCAGGTGATCTTCTTGTTGGTAATAATCAAAACATTCTAGATTTAGACACATAAGTATTAGTTGATTCGGAGTCTAATCGTTATAGTATTTGTACAATCTACCGTAACAGCATATAAGCGCATAGTCAGGCATCTACACCTATGTACTGAATTCTGAGGAATAATTGATGCAAATAAAGTACTATATTGATAAGACGTTGTAGCCATAAAAAGATTCTTTTGTGTGTGCGCGCACTACTAGTACCAGCTGAAAACAATGATCAATCTGACTGGCTTGTAATTTACTTACATTTTCACAGATTGGCACGAGCGTCTCGCCGAAAACTAGTTGTCGTCGTCGGAAAGTATTTAGCGGTAGGATAGGTCCAACACTGTAGGAGATGTAGCAGAACGGTAGCGTCTCGGTTCGCTCCGGCGTGGCGTCGGTCATCAACAAGCACCGGACGGACACGGTGGCGCCGGCGAGCTCTGTTCATGCTTGTACTCCTCGTTCTGCTGCGGAGAAAATTTGAACACGCGTATAATCAGATGCGCCAGGTCGAGAGAAAGAGAAGAGACACAAATTAGAGACGGGAACTTGCCTACCGTGGCCGGATATCATGAAGAACGTCGGCTGCACCCCGGAGTTCCAACGGCGGCGCGGCAAATGACTTCCTTTTGATGAACAACCATGTCCTGGAGGTAGGCCTTGACAAGGAGATTCTAGCGGCGCAAGGAATTGACAAGGTGATCTCTGTGGAAGATAACATCTAACTATGAACACGAGTTTCGACTGAAATGGACACGGTTGCTACGGGCCGTAGAAGGATCCTTTGAAAAATATTTGAGAACAAGAATGAGGGAGGAGGAAGAGAGGCATGCATTGGACAACATGGTTCGGGTTCTTTTTGTCCGAGGAGGGAGATCGAGAAGACGAATGCCGACCGGTGGCATTCGATGTACCAGGTCGTTTTATGAGATGATTAAGACATTAAAGTTGGTTTTCAATGACCTGAATGAAATGCTCGTCCAATTCTGAGTAACTTCCGCGTTAAAGTTGAGAAGAAACGGTCAAAGTATTTACAGGGGAGAGGAGGGAAAGAGATAGGCAGCCATGGCTGTAACCTAGTGTACGTGAACAAGAGGAGGAGGATGGACACCGATCGGTTAGTTGGGTTGCTAGTTGGGTCGGCCCATTAAGTTTAGTTTTTTTTTCTTCTTCTTTTCTCTCTTTTTATTTATAACTTTTGTTTTAAAAGTCCAAGATACCTCAAACCAATTTCCAAAGTTTTATAAAAACATTATATTTCAAATAGAAGCATATTTGGGTTGTTTTCAAGACTTTTGAATTATTTTCAAATTGAATAGAAGAATAAACCATTAATAGTAATATATTCTGTTTTAAGTAGAAAACAACAATTAATTGGAAATATGGTTTCAATATTTCATAAATATCATCAAAGTAAAATAATAATTTTTGAATTCCATTTCAATACATTTTCATAACACAAAATTTACTTGGAAATCATTTAGAGAATAGGGTTCGCTAAATAAAGATAATAATTATTGAATAGCTAAAATTTATTTGAATGAGGTTTAGAGTTTATGGAATAGCGGCATAATGGATTCTTAATTTCAATATCATTGAAATAAGTATTGTTTCCTTCTATTTCTTGCACCTCATTTGGTTTTTGGTGACTTGCTTTGTATGAAAACAAAAAGTTTCAATTTTTAGTGATTTTTGGACTTTCCAAAAATCAGGGATGTTACAGACTACCACCCTTAAAAGAAATCTCGTCCCGAGATTTGGGAAGGATAGAAAGAAAGCTTGGGTAACTAGGCTCCAGAACAACTGGGTGGGCTACCACCCTTAAAAGAAACTTTTGTGGGTAGTCTATTTTCATTAGATTGGAGTGTAGATTGATTTGAGATTGTCTTGAGTATGACTTTCCTTCATGGTACAATTGTAGACCAACATAGGTATGTTGAACTACCTTTGACACTGAGGGGTCACTCTTTGGGTCAATCAAAAGTCTTTGGGTTCCTCTCAACTTGATCTTTTGATGTCCTTGGAAATCTTTCATCCTGTTGTTGTCATCCTTGAAGGCAAACACCATGCTATTTCTAAGGAAACTCTCATGGTAGGAAAACTCACATTGCTTGATAGCTCCAAGGTTAGCTTGATCCTTATTAGGCAGTTGGCATTGATCATGGATGTGATTGTTCCTTCACACAGAAGAAAGAAATTTGATACTAGCATTCCTCAAATGGGATGGCTTGTGTATCAATAGGGTAAAGGTTGTATGATTCCAAATGGTTCTCACTATGGTTGGTGAATGAGTATGGTGTTGGGTTTGGTCTAGTAGGGATGAGTAGAGATTTAGAAAGAGATTGAAGGAATTCCTACCCCAACACATCATACCAAAAAAAAACTCATCTTGAAAACAACACATAACAAACAATCTTCACACCAAACAACAAGGTTTTATAAAACAACTAATATTGCCATACCACACTCATTGGTATGATCAATACACTAACACGTTAACATTTTTCTAACCAAGTAACTAGATTTGGTGGTCTCATCTATATCTTCTTGAACTTTTCTTCATATTCTTCTCTCCATGTCTTGAGGTGTTCTTGATTGTTGTGAAGTCTGGGTATATGTCCAAGTTTCCTCAATAATCTTGGGTGTAGGTCTTCATGTGGTGAAAATACTTCTTGCACTTCTTGGTATGATCTTCAACACTCCTGTCTTGATGGTATTGAAGAGGTAGGTCATCTAGGAAATTTTGAAGGTGAACAATAGATGAGAGGATATGAGAAGAAATAAGATGGTTGTTTTGTTTCTAGAAAGTTTGAACATAGCAAATTTTCAATTCTAGGGTCTTTCCCAAACTTAGGGTCTCGAATCCTACAGGCAACACAATGCTCTGATACCATTTTGTAGCATCCCAACTTTTAATAAAGATGGAATACCTGTGTTATTGTGCTAGTCCCTGGATCAATTGCAAGCACCACAGTACAAAATGAAATATCATGCAAATGCATCAAATTCTATTACATCGCATGATCCAGTCTTTACAAAATAGAATTACAACTTGCATAGTCTTAGAAGACTAGCAGAAAACAAAGAAATACAGCGGAAAACATAGTACAACATTGAACCCATCTTCTTCATGTGCCACAGGCAAAACATGTTGGCGATAGTATCGAGATCCTAAACGAAATCCTCGCTCGTCTTCAGAAATATCTGCAATATGGAATATGCAGCCACAAGGGATTCAATACAATTTAATGTATTGGCAAGTAACACTATGGTGGATATAAATGGCAAGACTAATACTACATGCTTATTTGGCTGAGTGGAGTTTTGGCTAAGTTTTGCATAAAGCTAGTTTTCTCCTATCACTTTTGTAAAACAATCATTTCTTTTCAAAGGATGGCAACATTGGATTAAGATCCAAGCACCACAACTACTGTTCACTTGGTCAATATTTTACTTATTGAAAATGGTGATGTGATTCTTCTGTCCTTCCTTGTCCAGCTGCTCATAGTTGTCCATAACCGGGGACACGGCTAAGATCTTAGTTTGTTGACTCTGCAGAGGTTGTGCACTTTCACCCTTTGTCTTCAATTAGCCCAAACATCCTATACACCCGGAGTGCATCATGGAAAGGAGAGAATTGAGACGAGATCTTTCAGAAGAAGAAGTCCAAACCCACCGGCAAGACCCGTTCCACCTATAATTTTGCTACATCTGCTTGTCAAGCCTGGGCTGAACCCTCACAACTTAATTGATCAAGACAGAGCCCATATTGTCAAAAGGCTGCACGGGAAGCTACTAGATTTAGAGGGACATAGTAATCTCTTTGTTCCTGGGTGGCCATCCGCAAGTGACAACCTCAAGTGGAATAACCCTTAGATAAGGGCCCTGAGGAAACACTCAACATAATCCAGTCTTACCACTTCCACCCAGGTGGTTCATTTATTAGTTATACTTAGAATTTTTCCTCAACATCTAGTAAAACAATTTGTAATATTGCATAGCATCTACTAAGTTCTAAGGCTATCAAAATAACAAGGGTAAAAGAGATGGCTACACACTACTAGGATAATAGCATAGCATAGTATAACTTAGTAAAATTTCCTATCATGCATGCTACTCAAAATCAACTAATGCATATAGAAAATAATGGGTAGTTGATGATGTGTTACTTTCCTTGTTGAAGTTGGTGAAGAAATCACACTCTTCACAAAAGATCGTTGCTCTCCGTACAATCTATACATTGAAAACACAAACACAAAAATAAACAAGCATCCTAGCAAACAAACATACAAGGGAAGAAAACATACAAAACAACTAACATATCAAAAGGGTTTAACCAAGTTGGCTAGGACAAGGTTAAGGTTTGAGTGTGAAAGATTCATTCTCTAATGGTTCCATACTTGATAAAGGGTTCCAAGAGTTCACTTGAGATGGTCCAGATTGAGTTTGTAGTAATCAAACTTTATTGAAAACATATTTATCCAGAAAGTTCAAAGAGTTCACTAAGGATGGTCTAGGTTCACTCCAACGCTTCATGTTGTTGGTCTTCTTGAAGATCGTCTTCAGGCTATCTTGTGTCTTCCTCCTTATTGCGAATCCTCTCTTGAACTTGATAACTCTTTATGGTTTTCACTTCACTAGTTGGTTTAGGTATGTGATTGGGCACAAACTAAGAGTTGATCTTGATCACATGTGAATACACCACTAAGTCAAAAAAGAAAGTAGAAGAAAAGATAGAAAGAGAAAGGATTTGGTCTTGTTCTTGATCACTTAATGAATTTGCACTTCCTTGAGTTGCTTCTAGTTGTTGTGGAGTCCAAGTCTTTTCTCAAAATTTCTTCAATGGCCTCCCTTGTAGTTCTTGATGCAAACGTCTTCCTTTTACTTGAGTCTTGGTTTCCGCTATGCCATCTTGAAGAATTTTGGAACAGAATAGAGGAGTTGAGAGGTAGATAGAAAATATATGTATTAGAGTGGTGGGTTTACTAGTTAGCCAAGTATGTGATTGACACACCCTAAGGAGTTGGTCTTGGTCCAAAATGGCCACAACAAATAAACATATAGGCACAAAAATATTCTAAGTCATGAACATCATGGTGTAGCATAAATGTGAAAATTTTGCAAACTCTACATGGCAAAGGTTCTAGGGTGTTCATAATTTTTAGATACCGATGTCTCAAAATTGAAATAATATGAAGTGAATGGGTTGAACTAATTTAAAACTTGATTTCCACTCGATATATAATTTTAATATCATCCTTGTGCAATTGGATCAATTAAAAAGGGAATTATGGAATTTGAGTTACTAATGATTGGAGTGTGTTCTACATGTCTTAAAGATTTCTTGGATATTAAATTAGTGAAATTTGGATGAGTTTTTTTTTTAAAAAAAAATAACAAAACGGACACAAGGTGCTGGTCTCCATGCCGACACCAGCGATGTTCAGGTGATCTTCTTGTTGGTAATAATCAAAACATTCTAGATTTAGACACATAAGTATTAGTTGATTCGGAGTCTAATCGTTATAGTATTTGTACAATCTACCGTAACAGCATATAAGCGCATAGTCAGGCATCTACACCTATGTACTGAATTCTGAGGAATAATTGATGCAAATAAAGTACTATATTGATAAGACGTTGTAGCCATAAAAAGATTCTCTTGTGTGTGCGCGCACTACTAGTACCAGCTGAAAACAATGATCAATCTGACTGGCTTGTAATTTACTTACATTTTCACAGATTGGCACGAGCGTCTCGCCGAAAACTAGTTGTCGTCGTCGGAAAGTATTTAGCGGTAGGATAGGTCCAACACTGTAGGAGATGTAGCAGAACGGTAGCGTCTCGGTTCGCTCCGGCGTGGCGTCGGTCATCAACAAGCACCGGACGGACACGGTGGCGCCGGCGAGCTCTGTTCATGCTTGTACTCCTCGTTCTGCTGCGGAGAAAATTTGAACACGCGTATAATCAGATGCGCCAGGTCGAGAGAAAGAGAAGAGACACAAATTAGAGACGGGAACTTGCCTACCGTGGCCGGATATCATGAAGAACGTCGGCTGCACCCCGGAGTTCCAACGGCGGCGCGGCAAATGACTTCCTTTTGATGAACAACCATGTCCTGGAGGTAGGCCTTGACAAGGAGATTCTAGCGGCGCAAGGAATTGACAAGGTGATCTCTGTGGAAGATAACATCTAACTATGAACACGAGTTTCGACTGAAATGGACACGGTTGCTACGGGCCGTAGAAGGATCCTTTGAAAAATATTTGAGAACAAGAATGAGGGAGGAGGAAGAGAGGCATGCATTGGACAACATGGTTCGGGTTCTTTTTGTCCGAGGAGGGAGATCGAGAAGACGAATGCCGACCGGTGGCATTCGATGTACCAGGTCGTTTTATGAGATGATTAAGACATTAAAGTTGGTTTTCAATGACCTGAATGAAATGCTCGTCCAATTCTGAGTAACTTCCGCGTTAAAGTTGAGAAGAAACGGTCAAAGTATTTACAGGGGAGAGGAGGGAAAGAGATAGGCAGCCATGGCTGTAACCTAGTGTACGTGAACAAGAGGAGGAGGATGGACACCGATCGGTTAGTTGGGTTGCTAGTTGGGTCGGCCCATTAAGTTTAGTTTTTTTTTTCTTCTTCTTTTCTCTCTTTTTATTTATAACTTTTGTTTTAAAAGTCCAAGATACCTCAAACCAATTTCCAAAGTTTTATAAAAACATTATATTTCAAATAGAAGCATATTTGGGTTGTTTTCAAGACTTTTGAATTATTTTCAAATTGAATAGAAGAATAAACCATTAATAGTAATATATTCTGTTTTAAGTAGAAAACAACAATTAATTGGAAATATGGTTTCAATATTTCATAAATATCATCAAAGTAAAATAATAATTTTTGAATTCCATTTCAATACATTTTCATAACACAAAATTTACTTGGAAATCATTTAGAGAATAGGGTTCGCTAAATAAAGATAATAATTATTGAATAGCTAAAATTTATTTGAATGAGGTTTAGAGTTTATGGAATAGCGGCATAATGGATTCTTAATTTCAATATCATTGAAATAAGTATTGTTTCCTTCTATTTCTTGCACCTCATTTGGTTTTTGGTGACTTGCTTTGTATGAAAACAAAAAGTTTCAATTTTTAGTGATTTTTGGACTTTCCAAAAATCAGGGATGTTACAGGGGGTGCCGGTGGAGATGCTCTTAGAGGCTAGTCCTAGCATAATTTTGTCCGCTAACCCAAGAAACCCACTAAATTTGGGGCCTGCTCGGGGGCGTCGAACATTTTCCGGGCAGCCTCCGACGGGCGGCAACTGTTCGTCATAGACACAGAGAAGGCGGACGTGATTAAACCCACCATGCAGGAGGCATGTGCACCACCATTAATGGCGTACTTTGCTAGTTTCCAAGGCGATGCGCCGACCGCCTGTAGCACGCACCATATTTACGCTGGCGACGCGATGTTTTGCATGCCATGTGGCAGCGTTGTGGCTTCCCCATGCATTGCATTAACGTGGATGCACCTCCCTTCGACCTGCCCCGGCCAAAGATAAAAGGCCAATGGCGCCACGTCACCATGCGCATCCCCTCCCGCTCGCCTCCCACTCACCTTCCCGACTCCCCACCGCCCCGCTAGCCCTCCCGCCACTCCAATGGGGAATAATTGGGAAGCCGGCGGCTCAGGATGCAGTAGCAGCACCGTCGACCCGCAGATGGAGTGGGAATTCCATCGCTATGGGTTCCTCGCCCCTCCAGACTGCCGTCTTCCCAATGCATGGAGGGTTTTTTCCGGCAGCTTCCCCGTGTCGCCACTGCCCGTGAAGACATCGGAGATCCGGCACGACATCGTGCGACGCCGGAGCTGCATGACACGGGAGGAGCACGCCTGTCCTGACAACGAAGAGGACGACTGACATGGGTGGCTTTCCCGATTCCAAGAAGGTCATCGACACCGTTGATGCGGGCATCGCCGGCCTCGAGCGAGACCGGTACAACACGGGAAGGCGACACCATGATGGGATGGCAACGGCCACAGCGTCGCGAGCGCGATCACGATGGCTCGTCATCACGCAGCGGGGAGCAACATCCCACTGCGGCTGATGCCGATCCAACTTTCCAAACAACCCGTGTTGGTGGTCGTGAAGCAATAGTGTCACGATGACTGTGTCCAGTCATCCGCGACGCACCACGTCTCCGCTGTTCCCCACCTTTCCGCTGCTATTCCCCACCTCGCCGCACCCTTCCCCACTGCGAGGCCACCCTTTCCTCCGCCGACGCTGCAAGGAGCTGCAGCGACGCGTCACAAGGGAGGTGACACAGAAAGTTGCTCTGCACGGCTACTCCGTGACGTCGCCGATGACAACGCAGTATGATGGCGACTGCCCCAGCCTCCTCTCCGCAACTTCTGACTCTATGGAGATATGTCCTAGAGATAATAATATTCTGTTATTATTCTGTCTTCAAGTTCAGAATTAAGTTTCTGTCATCATGCTACAAACGCTATAGCACTTGAAAAATGAGTTTTCAAAGGAAAATATTTATGCGGGTGTAAACAAACAAGAGTTCCCAATCTTGTCTCTAGAATTAGCTTATGCTTTGTGAGATGATCACGTTTTCCTAATCATGGACTTAGCTAAAGTCTAGCGAAACATAAGATTTTGTTGTTTGGGTAACAATAGTAATGAACAGACCCAAGTATATGATCTTGTTAAAAGATACTAAACAATTGTAATGTATTTAGCAAAGTACAAATAGAGTTGTCATTTACTATAATTTCTATACTATGAAAATATCTAGTGACCGCAAAATCAAAAATTACGCATTGGAAGTTGATGTCTACGCACGCTTCTATTCTTGTAGACAGTGTTGGGCCTCCAGGTGCAGAGGTTTGTAGAACAGCAGCAAATTTCCCTTAAGTGGATCACCCAAGGTTTATCGAACTCAGGGAGGTAGAGTTCAAAGGTATCCCTCTCAAGAATCCCTGCAATTACGATACAAGAAGTCTCTTGTGTCTCCAACACACCTAATAAAATTGTCAGTTGTATATGTGCACTAGTTCGGCGAAGAGATAGTGAAATACAAGTAGTATGGATGATTATAAGTGATAGTAGCAATCTGAAATAAACATGGCAGCAAGCAAACATGTAGCAGAACTAATTGTAAACAATGTTTCAATGTTTAGAAACAAGGTCTAGGGATCGTACTTTCACTAGTGAACACTCTCAACAATAATAACGTAATCTAATGCATAAATATCATCTCTTCACAACGCTACTCCGAACCACTCTCCGGTCGGATAACAAACACCAATCATTACGTAGGGCTATAAAAGCACTCCTTAGAGTTTGCATTTCCCCATCTAGGTAACCCCCAAACTATCACCATGAGACCTAGATGGTTCCAAACAAACACCACAATTTCATAGGGTCATCCAACACAAAATATAAATATCATGCAAAACCACACGGTGCACACACCGTCATCTTTACACCGTGATCAAAGTGTCTACAGAGATCTCATAACAAAACCACTTGAGTAGCATAATAGATCAAGAGTAACATCTACTTATTCAGCTAGATTACAAAGCTCGTGATCACATAAAGATCACACCATGAGAGAGAGAGATGAGACACATAGTTACCGGTAGAACCCTCAGCCCCGGGGGAGAACTACTCCCTCCTCATCATAGGAGATAGCAAAGGCAATGAAGATGACATTGGAGTCGATGGAGATGGCTCCGGGGGCACTTCCTCGTCCCGGCAGGGTGCCGAAACAGAGATTTCTGTCCCCCGAAACTTGTCGGCAGCGACGGCGGAGCTATGGAACTTTTTGTGGAAAGGAGACGATTGATTTAGGGTTTATGCATCGGGGGTATTAAATAGGAGAGAGGGCAACGTCGGTGGGCAGCCAGGGGGCCCACACCACCCATGGGCGCGGCCAGAGGGGGAACTGTGCCCCCCTATGGTGTGGCTTCTCTGTGGCCCCCCTCTGGGTCTCCTCCGGACTCCTTGTACGTGACAACTTTCTAAGACTTCTGGATTTTGTTTTGTCCAATTCCAAGAATATTTCCAGAACTACTTTTCTGAAACCCAAAGCAGCAGAAAACCGGAACTGGCTCTGTGGCATCTTGTCAGTAGGTTAGTCCCAGAAAATCCATAAAAATGACATAAAGTGTATAGGAAACATGTAGCATATGGCATGAAAACAACATGGAACATCAGAAATTATAGATACGTTTGAGACATATCAGAAGTCTTCAATCGTCCACCATAACATGGGATCATAACATTGACATCTAGGTATAACCTAGAGTGTGTAAATGAACTGAGATCGTTCAAGACTAGTACTTAACTGCTCTAGACGATAGAGAGATACATGTTTTGGGCCCTCTTAGAATCACCGAGGTCAACCAATCATCTGGCTAGACATAGTGTGATTAATCACAAGGACATTGGGATTATGGATGAGAAAACGGGACGAAGTTGGTAACGAGTTTTATTAGTGTTATGATTAACGAGTTTGATCGCACTAGAGCACATAGTCCCACCTCGTGATATCGTTGGTATCGTGACTTTAAGAGAATAAGTGAAATGAGTAACTTGTAAGGTTCCCTCGTTCTTCGTGAGCACACATGAGCCATCATGGGCGTCCACAGTCATGTTGTTGGTTATTGTTCGGTAAGTTTCCAAACATGTGTGTGTGTGTGTGTGTGTGTGTTATCGAGTATTTACAGGTCACACGCTTAAGCCGTGCCAACATTTAGTTGAGAGAATAAAGTTTTAAAATTGGTTTTATGAATTTTAGATGTTCATATGATGTCACAGAAACAAGTCTGATATCAATCCGAGAGGTTTCTGGGAAGTTACTATAAGATAGAAATAATGCCGGTGGCAGACAAAATTTTATATGAGAGAAAACGGAGGACATAAGATTTCTTGGGATTTCTACCATCAATAGATAAGGTCGATGATTTATCTATTAAGGTAACAAAGTTTCCGGGAAGTTTTGGGCGAAAACTAAGAGGGGGCGAGTGCGGGAAGGGGGCAGAAATGACCCTATGCCGCACCCTATTTTAGGGGGCTGCCTGGTGGGCCCCAAGGTACCACACTAGGCGCACTCCATCCTAATTGGTTCTTTATTTATTTGGTTTAAAATATAAAATAAAAACACCAAAGGAAAAAATGAATGGGGAGGGAGTTAGACTCCCTTTGGGAGCCAAATCCGAGTTGGGCAAGGAGATGGGTGTGGCCACCTCCTTGGTGCCTACTCCCCTCCTATATTGGGAGTAGGACTCCCTTTCCCCCAAGGCAAGTCTCCCCCTCCTCCAACTATAGAAGGACCCCAAGACCTTGAGGCAAAACATAATAATTGGCTCTCAAACCTCTGTCTCTCTAGTAAAATTAGAGGGTCTAATTAGAGCTTCCAATTAGAGTCACTCTAATTAGATTAGGGCTTCTTCAAATTGGTGTTTTTGAGGTGTCCTCTCCCGATCATACCAAGCTCTAATTGCTATTCTATCTTATGTGTTGAGAAACTTCCATAATCATATAGCTCTAATCACACTTGATTAGTGCTATCAGTTAGCAACGCCTAAAGGCTGTCTCTCTTTGTCGGTGCCGAGTCCTGGATGGCGGAGCGTTGGCAGGCTAACACGAGCGTATGCATGCACACCATAAGAGGGATTCCACGTGTAATCCTTGACGAGGGAAGCTTAGCGACATCCTTGAAACTAGGCCTAGTTGTGAGGATTTACGATTGTTCAGAACTCTTCTACCACTACATCGATTCCGCTGCCCGGTGAGTCGTGATCCTTATCACTGCATATATGAGCATGCATCGTTATCTGTATAGTGATCTTGGGGTTACATATGGCAAAGTTTTGAATTGCGCAACGTACACTAGTAGACTCCATAGTAATGCCATAGAAGGACATATGGGGTACACAAATGCAGTCACCCCCTACATTGTGGAGGCCTCCTCCTCGTCCGGCCGTGTGTACTGCAGCCGCGTGGCGCCTCCGACGGCGCCTCCTGCAGCCGTGCACCCCAAGATGGTGCCTCCACCAGCCATGCCGCCTCCTACTCCATCACGGTGGTCCTCGACGACGACGACGATCACTTGGACAACTTCGACTAGAGCGGCAACGATGAGTAGTAGGCTAGAGTTAGGGTTAGGCCGACCGCCTTTTTCCATTCAAACTATGTAAATTTTCTTCAAAATTTGAACGAAAAACAAATTATCTTTAAATTTGTGTGTTCATTTTTTTTGATTAATTTTTTTTGGGGAGCGATTGCTATGGGCAGCACCCCTCATCGTGGTGGACACATATCCTGTGCCCCACAAAAAGTGCACAATTGGGGGGGGGGGGGGTGCCAGACCCAATTTAAATGAGTGTTGGTGGACATGCTCTAAGCCCCCAAAACTAGACTACTCTCGTTGATATTACCAAACATTGTCCCTAAACCCATGCTAGACATGCACGTAACGTAGATCATACACGATGTGGAATATAGATGTGGAACATAGTTCATACATAGTGCGGCTATAGATAGGATTTACAAAGTAGATGCAGAAATTAAATTAGTACTAGTAGAAAACGGCGGCGGCGGAGCTTCACTGCTTCTTGGTGGGGCCCTTCCCCTTCTCCTTTGTAGTAGGGCGATGGTGGAGCAACTGGAAGGCAGCGTAGGGTTCATTGTTGGAGGGGGCAGAGGTGTCGTCCCCGCTAAAATGAGCAGCGAGGATGTGGACATGGCGGGACTGCTCACTAGCGAGGCAGGTTGCCGCACTATTCTTTGCCGCCTCTGCCTTCAAAACGGCGATGACGATGTTGAATGTCTCGTTGTGATTGTGGCAGCATCGTCCAACATCCAATTCCGATGATGTGAGCGAGGAGTACACGACGTTGATGGAGGCGTCTACATGCCGCTAGGGCATGTGTTGCCGCCTCAGGGTTGACGTTGCGGAAGGGGAAGAATGCCCTGCCCTCCATTTCTGGCATCCTCATCCATCGAGGAGGGGAGACGAAAAGCAGCCGTTCGCTCCATCAGGCAGCAACCTCCATCCTAGAGGAGCTTGCACCGATAGGACGGGGCCCGAGCGGGTGGCGAACGTCCCCCTACGAATGAGCATGGCACGTCGCGGTTTTGGGGATCGGAGAGGACGAGGAGAGGGGTAAATAGCCAGAGATAGGGAACGGAGGAGGCCACCTCGAGTGTCATGCCGGCGACTTGACAACGTTGGTGAGACTTCCTCCGCGTGGGGTCGTGTTGTCAGCGGCTGCGTGCCTTACGTGTCCGACACTCTCAGGTCGCCCCAAACCCATCCTACAAATTTCCTGGGTTTAGCGTGCATTGGACAACCGGACACTTGGGCTCTCTTTCGGGGGGTCTCGGTTGAGTGCCTTTTTTTTGACCAAGACGTGCTTGAGCTGTCCGCATGGGAAGATAGGACCTGCTTGGCGTGGCCGGTTGGGGATGCTCTCACAATGGTATCATCGTGTTTGGATAGCACACATCCACACCAAGGCCTTGTGTCCATACTGTTGGATACCCCACTTTCAGCTCATATTTGGATGAAAATGAAGGTGTCCCAGCATGTCCGGAGAGTCTAACATAGGAGGCGAGCCCCACTATCGACCCCTTATTCTCTTTCTTTTCTCTTTATTTCTCCATCCTCAACAATCATATGCAGTTAACCGGAAAATTTTAGTAGACGTGACTACGCACTAACAAATGGGGGCAGAAAGCGGAAAGGTGCAAACACTCTCTGGTCCCGTGCGCGGATGAGGGCATGAATCACACACCCGTTGGAAACCCCGACGGGAAGGTATGATGTAGCGTAGCAGCAAATTTCTCTCGGTTATAAACTAAGATTATCAATCTAGTAGGACAGCGAAGTGCCCATGGCGTCGAGCGTGAACCTACACACAAAACACAAACTCCCTTTCCTCCCCAACTTATCAGGAAGGTTGTCGAGCTTTCTGGTTTGCTGAAAAAAATAGGATTAAATGAATCAAGTGTTTGCATATAATAAAAGTAAAACATAACTACGAGCAAGTGATGATGAAAAGAAAGTAAACAAGGTTATAATCAATGTAAAAGAATGGACCGGGACTCATAGTTTCACTAGTTGCGTCTCTACGATAAATAAAATACATGTTAGATAAACAAATTACAACTTGGCAATTGACAGATCGCAAGGACAATATAATGCAATTATGATAAAAGAGAGGTTCCTTGTGTTGTTCGTGTAGGCATTACGTCGAAATATATATACCTCCATCCCGCTGCATCTATAACTAATAATCCATCTTGAGACCGCTATCCAGCATGCACCTTGCTGGTATTAAGTTGCACGAAGCAACGTACTATCGCAATAAACTCAATACATAATGTAAGCCATATGATAAACACCGATGTTTTATCCTCGGTAGCAAAAACACATCCTCGTCCTTTGACGTTTATGTCACTCGTGCCCAGGCTTGGAGGAGCCCTGAACCTACTATCTAGCACAAAACTCACTCTTGAAGATACAAGTACCTACTTGGTCAAAGCAACTATGAGCATAGGAGAGCATGCAAGAACTTAAATAAAACACATGTATGACAATAGTAATAAGATCACCACCCCAGTCAGAAGGCAACTTATAGGCAAAGGAAGGTGTCGGGAGGAGGCCCACCCCCATCAAACGACTGGAGGGCGCGGCCAAGGGTGGAACCGCACCCCCTGGTCGCCTGGTGGCTGTGGGCCCCCTCCTGGTCATCTTCTGGCTTCGTCTTTGTTCCGGGCAAAAACTGGCCTCCGTGGATTTTTAGGACTTTTCGCGAATATTTGTAGAACAACTTTTCTCAAACGAAAACCACACAGAAAACAGGAACTGGCGCTGACATACAAATTTTCTAAAACCAAAGAGAGGCATAAAATAGAAAATGGCGTTGGGCATCTAACAATAGGTTAGTCCATGAAAATGTCTAAAAATGATATAAAAATATAATAGAAATATGTAGCAATGGCATAAAACAAGCATAGAACAATCAAAAACTATAAATACATTCGGGACATATCAACATCCCCTAGCTTAATTCCTTCTCGTCCTCTAGTAGATAAATGATAACAAAATAATTTTTGAAGTGACATGCCACAAACATAATCAAGATCAAATAGTAATGTACAACATGTAAAATGAGATAAAATGAATACGAGTAATCATTTATAATTGATATCAAACGAGTAATGCATAAATCATAGGAAAAACAAAGTACGAACTTTCAACGAATCAATAGTAGAAGACAATAAACTGTGCAAAATATATTAAAGATGATTTAATCATCTAGCACAAAAACATAATCTTCCAATGCATCAAACAATAATAATAATTTTTTTGAGAATCAAGCTAACTGGAAACAATATGCACACAAAGGATCATATGTTCTTTCGTGCACTAAAAACAAGTAACCATGGGCATTGGTTCCTGGCACCATGATGTTATGGCAAACAGAACATTATGGGGGTTTGGAATGTTAGTG
The DNA here is from genome assembly GCA_028641055.1 of Alopecurus myosuroides. Taxonomy (NCBI): domain Eukaryota; kingdom Viridiplantae; phylum Streptophyta; class Magnoliopsida; order Poales; family Poaceae; genus Alopecurus; species Alopecurus myosuroides. The sequence goes on from CM054058.1 coordinate 155,254,711, forward strand.
GAAGAAAACATCACACAGTTGAAAGTGATCATTACAAAAGAGTAAGTCATATAACCGAAAGTATGCACGGAGTAGTGATTACCATACAACGGATGCACATAGAGTTATGAATGTATGAAATCTCTCCAATGAAACTAGTGAGAGTGCATCTAAGTTGCTTGCTCGCGAAGATATAGAATACTTTTGAGGAGCCTCATCATTGGAATTTACAAGCCAAGTTCTATAATAAAAAGGTCCCCACATAGTTATACAAATAAAAATATAAAAACCCCTTTAAAACTGAAGTATAAGTGCTAACACAAGCAAGAGAGTGGAATAAAGATAGTAAATGCTGCCCCTTTTTTGTGTGGCCTCGGTGGCTCCTTTATTTTCTCTCATTTGTACTCTTGGAGTATGTTTTTAGTGGCCTCTATTGGGATCTATTAATTCCTCACCGGTAGGGGCAACACTATACATTGCAAGGATCAACATACTTTTAGTACTCACAACTCATAATAAATAATTTATGATGTATACAATTGAATGTCTATGTCGGTGTAGCAGGAGTGCAATGATCTAGCGTAACATGGAATAAATGAATAGTGGCAAAAGCCTCACAAACCATCGTGTCAATTGTATATGATCATGCAAAGCAAGTAAACAATGAAGAATGGCATCAATTCATACAATGTAAGACCGAAGTTTCATGCCAATATATTTCAGAACGGCTATGGAAACGACGTGATAGGTGGTATGGTGGCTGTTTTGAGGAACATATATATGGTTATGTGTAAGAGAACAAGATGAATTCCTCCCATGGGGTTTGGAGGTACTGGCGAAGTATGCAACAACTCTCAATGTGAGAATGGGCAACGCACATCACCGAAGAAGCTAGCAAACATGGATGATGTAATTGTCAGAAAATAGTTGCTCACGTGAAGAAAAAAGAACTCATAAGTTTAAAGATTCTAAATAGAAGCATAAACAATCATGACAAAATGAATACCACACCGAGGGGTAATTGTGTCGTAGACACAAGTGTCCAGTTGGGGTCCCCGACCATCTACGCATGACCAAAATTATCACAATTGCTATCTACAGTGGAACTCATATACGACCGTACCTTCAACTGATTGTTTAAGTGTGGCACAGTTTCAATATCTTAGACCAACCATTAATTATTTTTTACTTTACTAAACCATAAAGTTTACCCATTAATCATGTTAATACCTCAACCGTTGCAATGATCCAAGTGACACAATTTAATGATCTACAAGACTATGCAATTTTTCTTCATACCACTACCACATGCATGACATTTTTTCTGTTCTAAGGTAAACCAACAGCAATCAACTTATTTGAAACGACTCTCTAAGATAAAGCACATGAAACACCAGAGAGATTTTCACAATAATATGAATAAAATTAATATCTCTAAACAAGATATAAGTGAAGAATAAGAGATAATGAACAAGCACTAGAAAAACGAATACTCAAAAGATATAAGATAAGCACTAGAGTATTTTATGATAAAGCGGAGTGTGTCTCTATCCCTAAAAAAATTCTAGGATCAAATATGGTAATGATCAGCAAACAAACCAAAAAAAAACTGAAAGCAAAATAAAATGACGCTCCAAGAATAGCACATAATGCGTGAAGCAACAAAAATATAGTTTCACGAAGACGAATCGATAATTGTCGATGAAGAAGGGGCTGCCTTGGGCATCACAAGCTTAGATGCTTGAGACTTCTTAAAAAATTCATTGGGGGTTCTAGGGGGATCCCCAAGCTTGAGATTTTGTCCGTTCTTTATTCTCTTTCATCCTCCTCTCACTTGATACATGAAAACTTACTTCACACAAAATATCTCATAATCTTCCTTAGAGGGTTTAGTATTCAATAAAATAAACCAACTTAGGTTCTGTAAGAACACATCGCAAACACTCCAAATGAAATATACTATTACTAAGATTTACTTAAATCTCTCTAATCAAAAGAACCGCAAATTAAGCTCGTAAAGAGACAAATGCAAATAAAGGCAGAAATCTGCCAAAACAGAACATTATGTGAAGATAAATTTTATACAGGTAATTACGTGTCTCAAATAAGTAAAATAGAAACTTATTCATTCTGTAAAAAATATTAGATCAAAAAGACATTATGGTGATTTTTAACGGATTTTACAAGTCAGCATAGGAAATCTTTTTGTGAACAGGAAATTAAATCTTCTTACTATCAAAACATTAGAGGCAACTCTTGGCAAAAAATAAAATAAAAGGATAAGAACAGGTTGTTACAAGGGTAATAACTTTCAAGACTCAATAAAAATAAAAGGAAAACTGAAAGCAAAAAATCCTCACATAAGCGATATTCTTTAACGCCTTTAATCAAGGCACAACTGCAAAATCAAGTATTATCTCCTTCCCCATTCAAATCAAGAAAATTAAATTAATAATATATGCATTGTATCTTCCCTACACATTGGTAAGAATCTCCTCTTTCATTCCTTTTAGGTTTACTATTTTCATAAAAAAGATTCTTAGGGGTGATCCAACCAAAATTTTCTTCTAGAGCATTGATGACCCACAAGTGTAGGGGATCGCAACAGTCTTCGCCGGTAAATATAGCCCAATTTATTGATTTGACACAAGAGGATACAAAGAATAATTATAAGACTTAACACTGAGTAACGGTGATATAATGGCAGCAGTAGTTCAATAGTAACAGTAGAAGTAAAACAGTAGTAGCAATAGGAACAGCGAATGTAAAAGAATTAAATAGCAGTGCTACAAACACCGTAGGCATAGGGATGGATGTACGGGCGTTGCATGAATTAGATTAACCATGTAATAGAGGTAACAAAGGGCAGTACACATATATAATAAAGTATCCAAGTCACAAACTATCATAGGCATGTTTCCCGAAAATTGTCGTATGTACTTGCAATAAGAACTTGCACGACGTCTCTTCTGCTACCATCCTATTGTTGTGGGACCAAAAAGGAACTAATGGTAATTAAGTAATTGTTCTACCAAGCACCAGAGAAAAGCATTGACATACGGTGGAAACATGTAATCCTCAAACTAGGGTCCATCCCCTCCGATATCCCAACCTGACACCTTGGGATCTCGGGTTCCGGAAAATAATAAGTATATACAACTAGTAGATATGATCCAAAACAACAATTATACTCATAAAAACATAACATGCTCATATCTAAAATCATGGCACTCGGGCCCTAAGTGACAAGGATTAAGCACTCCAAGCTGCAACAACGATAATAAACGACAATAGTAGATATTAGGCATCACGCACTAACAATCTCGTGATCTGTTACATGACTAATCACATCCAATCCCTACCATCCCCTCTTCCTACAGCAGGGAATTACTCACACATCAAAGGGGGAATCATGGAGGGTTGATGGAGAGGTGTTGGCGATGATGATTTCGACGATCTCCCTCCAATCCCGTCCCCAGCTGGGTGCCAGAACAGGAACTTCTGTCTCCTGAACTAGGGTTTTGAGTGTCGGCGGAGCTATGGATCGTATTCGGGAAAATCCTTCAGGGTTCTGCATTTCGGGGACGAATGCACCTTTATGCCAAAGGGTACCCTAGGGGTGGTCCCCAGGGGCCCACCATGCGCAGCTAGAGTGGGGTCGCGGCAGGTACCCCCTGGAGCCCAGTGGCCCTCCTCCAGTTGTCCTTCAGACTCCGGCTGTCTTCCTTGGAAATATAATTTTCTGGAATTTTCTTCACAAAACTAGACGCCAAGGGTAATTCTACTAAAAACAACATTAGTCCATGTTCGTTTGATCCAGATCACGCAAATGGGAGGAGAAACAACACGAAAAGTGTTTGGAAAAGTAGATACATTTGCAACATATCAATCCCCAAGCTTAGCTTATTGCTTGTCCTCAAGCAATTTAGTTGACAAATTGGACGCGACAAAGAAAACTTTGACATACACCTTTCACTTCATATGATGTGCATAAAAATATTCCATGATCAGTATTTAACGAGTACATGGTAACTGCTATAAGGATAATAAAGCTCACGAACTCATTATAGCTCATGAAAAGTAAACAAATAACCATAAGTTAACAATATGAAATTATAACATCAACTAGGATGCAATGATCATAATAAATCATGGTAAGATGGTATCCCGCTTGCCCTTAATTGTATAGAAAAATATAAATGCCAGAGCACCTCCAAAGCTTAAGTGGTGACTAGATATAATAATTTCAGGAGAAACAATATTGTAAACATGCCTTAAACAATAATATGTTGGGACAATGCACATTATACTCAGAATGACAATCATGCTCTTCTAGTTAGTGAATAAAGTAAGAAAGTGTAGGCTCAACATAAAAGTAAAACAAAGGCCATTCGCATAGGGAGGTAGGGATTACTCATGTGTTGGAGCTCTTTATTTAATAAAACAGAGGTATTGAAAATATAATTTTGAGAGAGGTGTATGTCTATGTCAAAAAATGGTAATAAAAAACTTATCATAACCCATGTCAAGCAAGATTTTTAGACTTTTGAGAGTGGTTTCCATTAGCACTTTTTCTTAAGGTTGGCACTTTCCCCCACCTTGCCTTTCAAAAAACAGCGCTAGCCGTATCCACGGGTGACCACCAACATTCATCAATCCATGGGGAAGTGCCCTCCTTTATATTATATTATATTATTTGGCACCAGCTCTCAGAAAATTTAGATGAGCACAGATTCCATACTCATCGGGTGAAATAAGGGAGAAGAACCTTGCTTGACATAAGCCATGGTAAACTTTAAAATACTTCCTCATGAGCTAAAACAGGAACACAAAACAAGTTTAATAATTTTGAAGGTCTTAAAGGTAGCACACAAGAAATTTACTTGAAATGGCGGTGAAATACCACATATAGGTATGTATGGTGAACACATTGGAAAACTTTGGTTTTTGGGACTTGTATGGACGAGTAGAGCTCATACTCAGTACAAGGTGAAGGCTAGCAATAGACTGGGAGCGACCAACTAAGAGAGCAATAACGGTCATAATCATGCATTGCGACAGAACATCATTGAGTAAAGCATGGATGTAATATTATATCCTGAAAATAAAAGATCACCGAGGCGTAAATTGATTTTCCTTATAGTGTTACATGTGTCTACATGTGATAGGTTGATCCAAATAAATTCTTCGGAGGTGGATACCATCAAACTATGTTGTCTTATGAAAAAAAACGCATGTGACATTTTACTAACACATTGAGCACTCCTAATCATTTGAGACTAGTCATAAGCAAGCATTAACTACTAAAGAAATATTATACATACCTCTATTTATCATGACAAGCTAATATAAGATCATGAGAATAGACATATGTACATTAATGAAGAGAAAAGAGTCCATACCATCTTTCTAATCTCGTCCACTTCATCATATATCGTCATTATTGCTTTGCCACTTGCGCAACTTGATGATATAAAAATAATAATATAGCGTAAGCGCCACCGTGGACATGAGCTGGACTCTGCAAACAACTATACAATAACAAGAAGAAGAGAAAATACTTTTGTTGTTTTTGAAAGGTGACTCAAAGAGAAAACAAGGAAATTTTCTTGTTATTTTTGAGTTTTTAAGAAACGGCAAACAAAGAGGAGAGAAAACACAAACAAAGAGACGCAAGAAAAAACGGGAAAACAAGGAAACAAGCGGAAAGAGAAAACACGGAGAGAAGAAAACCAAACAAAGAGAACAAAAAAAAAATGTTTTTGGCATTTTCTAAATAAGTGAGGAAACGATTAAAGCAAGGAAACAACAAGTTACACATCTTTTTGGGTTTTCAACAAGAAACACAGGAACACAAAAGAGATAGAAAATGAGGTAAAAGTGAAAAGAACAAGAACACGAAGAAGAAAACTACTTAAATGGAAAAACATATTAGGAAATAAATACTAGCAGGTCTAAAAGAATATGCAAATTATAAGTAATACAACGACATAAATAATGAGTAGGAATCATAAAGAAAGTGTCAATCTATACGTACTACCCCAAGCCTACGCTTTTGGCCTACTGGTAGTGCTGATCCCACGGGGTCCATCCCGACGATGGCTGCTGCTACTGCATATATCTGTACTGCTGGTATGGTGTGAGATGCATATCCCATGTCGTCTGCTGCAGCGATAGTCCTTCCAACAAAGGCGGCTGAGCTGAAGATCATTCCGAGTGGTAAAACGAGGATTGGTCCTCCATGTATGTGAATGAGGATGGCCTTGTGGGATCCTCCTCGTGCGCCTCCTCCGAGGTAGCGGGGTTTTTTGGCATTTCAGAAGCGAGGTACTCATCCAGTATGTCCTCAGAAAGGACCACCCATTACTAGAAACTTCAAATAAATGAGGTGCAGACAAACAAACAAAGTGACGTTTATTGTCCTCCTGTTCAAATAACAGTCTATATTTAAAGTCCCCATAGGTGCACTTAGATTTGAAGAAAGAATGTGATACTACGGCATTAAAAAAATTAGCATTAAGTGGGATCAAGAGGTACAATAGTTTGAGCAAAGAAAATACCTGAGGCGACAATGGCTCCAAAAGTACGCCCTTTGGCAGGATTATTATCAATTCGCCTAGAAATTTACAAATCGATGCTAAAAGAATAATTTTTATCTACAACAGCGAGCATGATGGAAAGATCATAAATAGGAGTGGTACTGGTATTTTTCTAGCAAGAAGCCCCTTAGGAATATAGTATGCCAAATACCTGACTGCAGGGTGTTGAAAACAGCAAATCTTACTATGTTGCTTAGCCCTCTTGTGTTGATAACAGAGTCTCGAATATAAATCCTGGAGTTCTGAGGGATCCGTTATCTTTCTGAAGTAGCCTTGATTGGTCACTCCAACGGTCCTGCAAAAATCATTAAGAGACATTTTTTCCTTTCCTGTCATAGAGACAAAATTCAACACACGGGTCATCCTTATCATGAAACTGGAAGGTCTACACAAATATATAAGTGAGCTTCCTATATTGGTCCACATCATTTGTTGTGAAATCCAACAAACCTGCATTTGTAACAAGCTTATAGAATGATTTGTGAATGCCCAGTGCTAATAGAAGATCGTTGCAAGGATAGGCAGATGCTCGAACATCTTTCACCCCGTCAAAATTCAGCGAACTTAGGTCTGCAACATCTTCATCAAGGGGAGGCACCTCATTTGATGTGCTTTTGAAGGATTTACTAAGCCAGCCCCATGCTTTCCTCATACTTTTATTCTGAAAAAAATTAACAAGTCGAATAAAAATCAACTATGAGGATAAATATTATAGGAAACCATTCTAACAACCTTAGGAGAACTAATACATGCATCAAAACAACTTAAATCAACCTAAGACAAGCATGCAAGCTCAAATAACTAGTCACCTAGTGCAGCAAAATACTCAAGATATACAACACCAATAAAAAATCTACAAATACAGACGGAGGAGTCACATACCGGAGAAGAGATGGATCGAATTTCAGCACAAATGGTAGGCTAAATGAGGAGATCGAAGAAATCCGAGGAAGAACAGCAAGAACTCAAAATTTTCATGGAGCAAAGGTGTTTCTCGGGAGAGAGAAAGAGTGGGGAGGCAGACACTCAAGTAGTGGGGCTTTGGGGCCCCCATGTGATGCCTAGGCGTGGCCTAGGGGGTGGCCGCGCCTGCTGCCCCCTGGGTGACAGGTGGCCGCCCTGAGTTGGCCCAGGTGCCACTCTGTCCCCTTTTATACATAAAAATTCAATATGAAATTTCTGGAATTTTTTGCGAAACTTTATTTTTGTGATATTCCAAAATTTTAATGAATGATTATAACGCAGAAAAATGCTTACAAAATGATGGAAAAATTGCAAAACTAATTCTACAAAAGTTCTAAGACATGACACAATGCAAATGAAAAGTGAAGACATGAGAAAACAAGGTGAAAACATGATTGGGCACGACGAAAACAAGTGAAAACGGTATGGAAAAGGTGGAAAACAAAGTGGAAACACGAGAAAACGACGAGGAAACATAGGAAAACAAGCGGGAAACATGCAAAAAGATAAGAAAACAAAGTCAAAACATAGTTTCATCAATTCAAAATCAATTTGTTTAAAAGGTTGATCAGGTCTTGTAACCAAACCAGTTTTATACGAAGTAAAACTTTGCATTCACCACAACAATCATGTTACCTCAATTTTGATAGACATGGTACCAATCATAATAGTTTCATATTATTTTTGTGGAACTGGAAGGGGACAATAAAATTCTCCAATCTTGATGGTCTCAATATTTTTCATTTGATTTTAGACCTTTTTTCTTACCAATCTTCTTTGAAAAATAAATTCTATGTTTTTTATCATTGACATTGAAAGTGACCTTCCATTTTTTACAATCAATAACAGCCCCTGCAGTATTAAGAAATGGTTTTCCACGAATAATAGACATATTTTCATCCTTAGGCATTTCCAAGACAACAGAGTCAGTTAATATTAAACAATTAGCAACTTGTAGAGGGACATCCTCACAAATGCCAATAGGAATAGCGGTAGATTTATCAGTCGTTTGCAAAGAGATATTATTAGGAATTAATTTATCTACATAGAGTCTCTTATAAAGAGAGATGTGTAACACTAACTCCAGCACCAAGATCACATAAAGCAGTTCTCACATGATTATTTTTGATAGAACAAGGAACAATTTGTAAGAAGTGAGGTTTCATCCACTCACAAAATTTATTATAAAGTTCTTCTTCTTTACCTTTGAGAAATTTACTAGGAAAAGGCATAGGTTTTTGTATCCAAGGTTCTCTTTGTTTACCATTCTTCCTAGCAGTAAAACCTTTTTATCATACTTTTCGTTTTATGAGGTTTTTAGGTTCTACTTCACTTTCTTCCTTAATGGAAGCATCATTCTTATCATTATCATTATCATGCTCATTGCCTCTTTCAGTTTCAGCATCTAAAACAGATATACTATTAGGATCTTTATCACGTTCTATATTAGCATCAATACTATTATCATTAGCCTCTCTAATTGTTTTATATTTCTTCTTCTTTTTAGGAGAGATAAAAACATTTTCATCTAGCATTTGAGAATCTTGTTCAAGCCTTTTTGGATGTCCCTCGGGATAAAGAGGATCCTGAGTGAAAGCACCACCTCTAGTTTTAACACTACAAGCTTGTTCTTTAATATTACTAAACATTTCATCAAATAAACCATTTTGTACTTTAGTAAGTTGCTCTAATTGAGTCTAAATCATTTCAAAGATTCCAACAAGACCTTTAACATCATTAACAGTTTTTCCTAAAGTAGAATGCAAATTTTTGATACAAAGAGAATTTTATTAGCTTCAATTGGAGGTAGATTCTTCACATCTTTAGATTTCTCTTTAATAGATTTGTTAGCTTCTTTCATTTCTTCGGGATTAAGGTAAATAATTCCTCTCTTCTTGGGTGTAGGCAATGGTGTAGGTTAAGGAATATCTAGGTATGTCCTAAATTCAGTGGTTAGTCCATTATAAAATATATCAATAAGTTCATTCTTAGGTATACTATGATCAGGCCTAACCTTGAGGGTAGTACAAAACCTCCCCCAAGATTTAGGAGTTTCTCATCCTCCAATTATTTGAATTTAAAATCTTTTGTAAGGTAACATGTTGCATATGAGCAGGAAAATATTTCTCACAAACGACACGAGTTAAGCATTGAGGAGTCTTAATGCAATTATAAGGAAAATTATCATACGAAACTTTAGCATCCCCTTTTAGTGAGAAAGGGAACAACTTAACAACATAATATCCTCTTATCAAATTTTCATCAGAAAACAACATGCCAATCTCAAACAATTTAGTCAAGTGGGTTACAACATCATTATTTTCTATACCATCAGAGGGTTCATTTTCAACCATATGAATAAGTGAAAGATCAATAGAGAAATCAAACTTCTCAGCTTTAGTGTCCACATGAGATTTAGCAAATTCAGGATCAGGAGTAAACTTGTTTTTCATGGAATGTTTCTCAAGCAGCTTCTTAAATATCTTAGGATCAGGAGCAGTTTCACGACTCTTTTTTTTAATGAACTCATCATCAAGTGTATAAGTAGCCTCTAAATAATCACTCTTTTCCTTATTAAGATCAGGTCGTTCAGGTGATTGTCCAGGTATAGACAACCATTTATCAAAAAAAATTAGCCTGTTCCATTTCTTTAGCTCTAGCAATTTGTGTGTCTAAAAGGAACCTATAGAACCAGAGGTATCAAGCACAGTATAAGCATCATCAAATTCATCAAACATAATATCAGACTAAGGAGTAATAGCACGCAAAGCATGCGATGGAGTAACAAGCTTACTTAAAACATATGGTGAATCAAGAGCAACATCGGTGTTCATAGTTGTACCTTTCCTTGTGGTGGAAGGTAATATTGGAACCTTGGGATCTACCGTATTTCCTATGATGGATAATAAATTGCAGAGAACACTATAATTATCAAGTGAGCTTATAAATAAATCTATGCTCCCTGGCAACTGCGCCATAAAATAGTCTTGATGACCCATGATGTGTCCCTTGACGTGAGGCTGATGTTGGTAAACCCCAAGAGAAAGGTTGTGAAGAGTGCAGTAGAAAGTTTTCTCTCAGAAGAAACCAAGGTTGAATCGACCAGTAGGAGGAAAAGCAATCTCTGAATGTTGATGCATCTGAGGTGGCAGGGCGCACTACCGGTTCAGCAGCAACGTGGAACCTACACAACACAACCAAATCACTTTGCCCCAATGATGTCGGGAGGTTGTCAATATCACTGGTTTTGTTGAACACAAAGATTTCAAACGTATGGCGTGGAAAACAATATGATAACAGTATGAAAGCAGTGTGAAAACAGTAGAAGCAGTGTGTGTATTATCAGTATGAGAAAAAGGAACGGGTCCACGGTTCACTAGTGGTGTCTCTCCGTGAAAGATAAATAACATGTGTGGTGAACCAATTACAGCTGGGCAATTGACAGAAATCAAGGCTGCACCATAGTGCATATGCAAGACATAAAGATTACTATGTGATTCATCCGGGTATTGCAACAAAATACATAGACCGTCATCCAATTGCATCTATGACTAATAATTCTCCCTCCGAATATCATCCGAACAAATGTTGGGTATTAAGTTCAAGCAACAGATTATCGCAGTAAGCAAAGTGTGTAATGTAAAAAATGTAAACTAAGTAAACACCATTGTTTTCTCCCTAATGGCAACAGCACATCCTCCATCTGGCACGTTTCTGTCACTCGAGCATAGATGCAAATGAAACATGAACCCACTATCGAGAATAAATACTCCCTCTTGGAGTTACTAGCATCTACTTGGCCAGAGCATCTACAAATAACGGAGAGAATGCCAGATCATAAATAACATATGCATGAAGATAACATGATAGATTGATAATAAGAAGACATAGCATTCCAAATTCATCAGATCCCAGCAAACAAAACATGTAGCATTACATAAAGATGATCTTGATCATGTAGGGAAGCTCACGAGATCTAAACATGAGGTACAAAGTGGATAAGACAACCATCTAGCTACTGCTATGGACCCGTAGTCCAGGGATGAACTACTCACGCGTCACTTCAGAAGAGGGCATGGTAGTGTAGACCCCTCCGCTGATGAATCCCCCCTCCCCGGCAGGGTGCCGGGGAGAGCATTAAAGGTACAACAGTTTGAGCAAAGAAAATACCTGAGGCGACAATGGCTCCAAAAGTACGCCCTTTGGCACGATTACTATCAATTCGCCTAGAAATTTACACATCAATTCTGAAAGAATAATTTTTATCTACAGAAGCGAGCATGATGGCAAGATTATGACTAGGAGTGGTACTGGTATTTTTCTATCAAGAAGCCCCTTAGGAAGATAGTATGCCAAATACCTGACTGCAGGGTGTTGAAAACAAGAAGTCTTACTATGTTGCTTAGCCTTCTTGTGTTGATAACAGAGTCTCGAATATAAATCCTGGAGTTCTGAGGGATTTGTTATCTTTCTGAAGTAGCCTTGATTGGTCACTCCAACGGTCCTTCGAAAATGGTTAAGAGACATTTTTTCCTTTCCTGTCATAGAGACAAAATTCAACAGACGGGTCATCCTTATCATGAAACTGGAAGGTCTACACAAATATATAAGTGAGCTTCCTATATTGGTCCACATCATTTGTTGTGAAATCCAACAAACCTTCATTTGTAACAAGCTTATAGAATGATTTGTGAATGCCCAATGCTAATAGAAGATCGTTGCAAGGATAGGCAGATGCTCGAACATCTTTCACCCCGTCAAAATTCAGCGAACTTAGGTCTGCAACATCTTCATCAAGGGGAGGCACCTCATTTGATGTGCTTTTGAAGGATTTACTAAGCCAGCCCAATGCTTTCCTCATACTTTTATTCTGAAAAAAATTAACAAGTCGAATAAAAATCAACTATGAGGATAAATATTATAGGAAACCATTCTAACAACCTTAGGAGAACTAATACATGCATCAAAACAACTTAAATCAACCTAAGACAAGCATGCAAGCTCAAATAACTAGCCACCTAGTGCAGCAAAATACTCAAGATATACAAAACCAATAAAAAATCTACAAATACAGACGGACGAGTCACATACCGGAGAAGAGATGGATCGAATTTCAGCACAAATGGTAGGCTAAATGAGGAGATCAAAGAAATCCGAGGAAGAACAGCAAGAACTCAAAATTTTCATGGAGAAAAGGTGTTTCTCGGGAGAGAGAAAGAGTGGGGAGGCAGACATTCAAGTAGTGGGGCTTTGGGGTTCTGATGTGACGCCTAGGCGTGGCCTAGGGGGTGTCCACGCCTGCTGCCCCCTAGGTTACAGGTGGCCGCCCTGAGTTGGCCCAGGTGCCACTCTTCCCCCTTTTATACATAAAAATTCAACATGAATTTTATGGAATTTTTTGCGAAACTTTATTTTTGGGATATTCCAAAATTTTAATGAATGGTTATAACGTAGAAAAATGCTTACAAAATGATGGAAAAAATTACAAAACTAATTCTACAAAAGTTCTAAGACATGACACAATGCAAATGAAAAGTGAAGACATGAGAAAACAAGGTGAAAACATGATTGGGCACGACGAAAACAAGTGAAAACGGTATGGAAAAGGTGGAAAACAAAGTGGAAACACGAGAAAACGAGGAGGAAACATAGGAAAACAAGCGGGAAACATGCGAAAACATAAGAAAATAAAGTGAAAACATAGTTTCATTCATTCAAAATCAATTTGTTAAAAAGGTTGATCAGGTCTTGTCACCAAACCAATTTTATATGAAGTAAAACTTTGCATTCACCACAACAATCATGTTACCTCAATTTTGATAGACATGGTCCCAATCATAGTTTCATATTCTTTTTGTAGAACTGGAAGGGGATAGTAAAATTCTCCAATCTTGATGGTCTCAATATTTTCATTTGAGTTTAGACCGTATTTCTTACCAATCTTCTTTCAAAAATAAATTGTATGTTTTTTATCATTGACATTGAAAGTGACCTTCCATTTATTACAATCAATAACAACCCATGAAGTATTAAGAAATGGTTTTCCAAGAATAATAGACATATTTTCATCCTCGGGCATTTCCAAGACAACAAAGTCAGTTAATATTAAACAATTAGCATCTTGTAAAGGGACATCCTCACAAATGCCAATAGGAATAGAGGTAGATTTATCAGCCATTTGCAAAGAGATATCATTAGGAATTAATTTATCTACATAGAGTCTCTTATAAAGGGAGATGCATAACACTAACTCCAGCACCAAGATCACATAAAGCAGTTCTCACATAATTATTTTTGATAGAACAAGGAACAGTAGGAATACCTAGGTCTCCCAGCTTATTAGGAAGTTTACCATTGAAGGAATAATTAGCAAGCCTAGTGGAACTTTCCTCATTAGGAATTTTCCGCTTATTAGTAACTATATCTTTCATATACTTGGAACAAGGAGGCCACTTAATAGCATCGTCAAAGGAATTTGTAAGAAGTGAGGTTTCATCCACTCACAAAATTTATTATAAAGTTCTTCTTCTTTACCTTTGAGAGATTTACTAGGAAAAGGCATAGGTTTTTGTATCCAAGGTTCTCTTTCTTTACCATGCTTCCTAGCAATAAAACCTTTTTATCATACTTTTCGTTTTATGAGGTTTTGAGGTTCTACTTCACTTTCTTCCTTAATGGAAGCATCATTCTTATCATTATCATTATCATTATCTTGCTCATTGTCTCTTTCAGTTTCAGCGTCTAAAACAGATATACTATTAGGATCTTTATCAAGTTCTTAATTAGCATCAATACTATTATCATTAGCCTCTCTAATTCTTTTATATTTCTTCTTCTTTTTAGGAGAGATAACAACATTTTCATCTAGCATATGAGAATCGTGTTCAAGCCTTTTTGATGTCCCTCGGGATAAAGAGGATCCTGAGTAAAAGCACCACCTCTAGTTTTAACACTACAAGCTTGTTCTTTAATATTACCAGACATTTCAGCAAATAAATCATTTTGTACTTTACTAAGTTGCTCTAATTGAGTCTGAATCATTTCAAAGTGTCCAACAAGACCTTTAACATCATTAACAGTTCTTCCTAAAGTAGAATGCAAATTTTTGATACAAAGAGAATTTTATTAGCTTCAATTGGAGGTAGATTCTTCACATCTTTAGATTTCTCTTTAATAGATTTGTTAGCTTCTTTCATTTCTTCGGGATTAAGGTAAATAATTCCTCTCTTCTTGGGTTTAGACAATGGTGTAGGTTAAGGAATATCTAGGTATGTCCTAGATTCAGTGGTTAGTCCATTATATAATATATCAATAAGCTCATTCTTAGGTATACTATGATCAGGCCTAACCTTGAGGGTGGTACAAAACCTCCCCCAAGATTTAGGAAGTTTCTCATCCTCCAATTATTTGAATTTAAAAATCTTTCGTAAGGCAACATGTTGCATATGAGAGGGAAAATATTTCTCATAAAAGACACGAGTTAAGCATTGAGGAGTCTTAATGCAACCATAAGTAAAATTATCATACCAAACTTTAGCATCCCATTTTAGTGAGAAAGGGAACAACTTAACAACATAATATCCTCTTATCAAATTTTCATCGGAAAACAACATGCCAATCTCAAACAATTTAGTCAAGTGGGTTACAACGTCATTATTTTCTATACCATCAAAGGGTTCATTTTCAACCATATGAATAAGTGAAAGATCAATAGAGAAATCAAACTTCTCAGCTTTAATGTCCACATGAGATTTAGCAAATTCAGGATCAGGAGTAAGCTTGTTTTTCATGGAATGTTTCTCAAGCAGCTTATTAAATATCTTAGGATCAGGAGCAGTTTCACGACTCATTTTTTTTAAGAACTCGTCGTCAAGTGTATAAGTAGCCTATAAATAATAACTCTTTTCCTTATTAAGATCAGTTTGTTCAAGTGATTGTTCAGGTATAGACAACAATTTATCAAAAAAATTAGCATGTTCAATTTCTTTAGCTCTAGCAATTTATGTGTCTAAAAGGAACCTATAGAACCAGAGGTATCAAGCACAGTAGAAGAATCATCAAATTCATCAGACATAATATCAGACTCAGGAGTAATAGCACGCGAAGCAAGCGATGGAGTAGCAAGCTTACTTAAAACAAATGGTGAATCAAGAGCAACATCGGTGTTCATAGTTGTACCTTTCCTTGTGGTGGAAGGTAATATTGGAACCTTGGGATCTATCGTATTTCCTATGATGGATAATAAATTGCAAAGAACAATATAATTATCAAGTGAGCTTATAAATAAATCTATGCTCCCTGGCAACTGCGCCAGAAAATAGTCTTGATGACCCATGATGTGTCCCTCGACGTGAGGCTGATGTTGGTAAACCCCAAGAGAAAGGTTGTGAAGAGTGCAGCAGAAAGTGTTCCCTCAGAAAAGAAACCAAGGTTGAATCGACCAGTAGGAGGACAAGCAATCTTTGAATGTTGATGCAGCTGAGGTGGCAGGGCGCACTACCAGTTCAGCAGCAACGTGGAACCTACACAACACTATCAAATCACTTTGCACCAATGAAGCAATGAGGTTGTCAATCTCACCGGTTTTGTTGAACACAAAGAGGTTAAATGTATGGTGTGGAAAAAAATATGATAACAATATGAAAGCAGTGGAAGCAGTGTGAAAACAGTAGAAGAAGTGTGTGTATTATCAGGATGAGAAAATGGACCGGGGTCCAAAGTTCACTAGTGGTGTCTCTCCGTGAAAGATAAATAACATGTGTGGTGAACAAATTACAGCTGGGCAATTGACAGAAATGAAGGATGCACCATAGTGCATATGCAAGATATAAAGATTACTATGTGATTCATCCGGGCAATACAACAAAATACATAGACCGTCATCCAACTGCATCTATGGCTAATAATCCACCCTCTGAATATCATCCGAACAAACGTTGGGTATTAAGTTCAAGCAACAGATTATCGCAGTAAGCAAAGTGTGTAATGTAAACAATGTAAACTAAGTAGACACCATTGTTTTCTCCTTAATGGCAACAGCACATCCTCCATCTGGCACGTTTCTGTCACTCGAGCACAGATGCAAATGAAACATGAACCCACTATCGAGAATAAATACTCCCTCTTGGAGTTACTAGCATCTACTTGGCCAGAGCATCTACAAATAACGGAGAGAATGCCAGATCATAAATAACATATGCATGAAGATAACATGATAGATTGATAATAAGAACACATAGCATTCCAAATTCATCAGATCCCAGCAAACAAAACATGTAGCATTACATAAAGATGATCTTGATCATGTAGGGAAGGTCACGAGATCTAAACATGAGGTACAAAGTGGATAAGACAACCATCTAGCTACTGCTATGGACCCGTAGTCCAGGGATGAACTACTCACGCATCACTTCGGAGGAGGGCATGGTGGTGTAGACCCCTCCGGTTATGATTTCCCCCATCGGCAGGGTGCCGAGGAGAGCTCCAGAACCCTCCCGATCTCGGGATGACGGTCGGCGGCCTCGGGTGTTTCTCGGGGAAAAATGGTATATATCTAGGGTTTATGTCTCGGGGGGATTAAATAGACGAAAGGGCAGAAGCGGTGGAGGCCTAGGAGCCCCACACCACCCCCTGGTGCGGGCAAGGGGGGCGCCGCCCTATGGTGTGGCATAGCAATCACCTTGCATCATGAGAAGTAACAGAAATAAAATATCATGAATAACGATGCATCGAAAGTTATACGTTTGTTTCAAGTATAGAGAAAGCATGGCAAAGTGATATTTCTCTAGTACTTAAGAGTGGGGGAAAACATAAATGCCAGGACACCTTCAAAGTTCATGAGGAAGACTAGAACAAATAGTCAGAGAACAAGCAATATCACATCATTAATCAACTAATAATGTTTCTAGGACAAATGCACATAAAACTCAGAATGGCAAAAATGCTCTCTCAACTTTGCATAAAGTTAGAACATGGAGACTCAACATAAAAGTGAAAGAAAGGCCCTTCGCAGAGGGAAGCATGGATCACTCATGTGATAGAGCTTTTATTTTATTAAACATAGGTATTGAAAACTTCACACTCCTCCCAACCATCTTTCACAAACCATGGCTAACCGAATCCTCGGGTGCCTGCCAACAATCACATACCGTGGAGGAGTGTCTATTTTTTAGAGAGGTGTATGCTTATGTCAATGAATGGTAAACAGAAAATATAATACGTCACAAGCCAACTAGACTTCACAAGAGTGGCTCCCATAGAAGGACGCATCTGGGTAGAAGGTCATCCATCTTTCTCTTTTGTTTACACAATTATGCTTTGACTGATAAATCAGGGGCAAAATAGTAAAGAGAATTTGTTGTTATTAATTTGGGGCTGGGCCCCCCGCTGTCAGCTCTTCTATCAATTGGATAAGTGGATGAAGCCACTAGTCGAGGGTGTGAAAGTCCAATCAACAGGTGACATAATTCTCTATTTACGTCCTCATGAGCTAAAACAGGAGCATAAAACAGGAGTAATTTTGAAAGTTTTAAAGGTATCACATGAGCAATTTACTTTGGAGTGGCGGTCTATTGCTGGCAGAGTTAAATCCTTTCTCTGCGTTGTTGGGAACCCCAAGAGGAAGGTGTGATGAGCACAGCGGTAGGAGTTTTACCCTTAGTTAAGAAGCAAGGTTATCAAACTAGTAGGAGAAAGAGAATCTTTGGAAGGTTGATGCCACTGACGGTGGTGCTGGCGCTTCACCTGTGTCAGCAACAACGTGGAATACGCACACAACACAATCAAAATACTTTGCCCCAACGGTACAGTGAGGTTGTCAATCTCACCGGTCTTGCTGAAAACAAAGATTAGACGTATAGTGTGGAAAAATAGTGTATGCTTGCAGAAAGTAAAGAAAGCAGGAAATTGTTGTGGTTTGTTTAACAGTGTGGAAAAATGGACCGGGGTTCGTAGTTTCACTAGTGGTGTCTCTCCATAAAAGATAGCATGTTGGGTGAACAAATTACAGCTGGGAAATTTACAAATAAAGGTTGCACCGTACTGCACAATATGACATGAAGATTACTATGCTATTTAGTGCGGGCATTACAACAAGATACATAGACCGACATCCATCTGCATCTATGACTAATAATCCACCCTCAGGTTATCATCTGAACCCCCTCAGGTATTAAGTTGCAAGCAACACATAATTGCATTAAACAAAGTGTGTAATGTAAGCAATGATTATGCACACGGGCACTCTCACCGCTGTTTTCTCCCTAATGGCAACAACACATCCTCCCCCTTCACGTTTCTGTCACTTGAGCAAGGCAACAAGGAGGCATGAACCCACTATCGAGCATAAATACCCCCTCTAGGAGTCACTAGCAATTACTTGGCCAGAATAACCACTAGCAACGGAAAGCATGCAAGATCACAAATAACATATGCAAATAAAGACTATAATCAACTTGGCATAAGGTCAATATTCATCGGATCCCAGCAAACATAGCACAGAGAATTACATAAGATCAATCTCGATCATGATAGGCAGCTCACAAGATCTAAACATGGAGACATATGAGGAGAAGACAACCATCTAGCTACAGCTACGAACCTGTAGTCCAAGGATGAACTACTCACGCATCACTCTGGAGGTAGAAGCGTCCGGTGATGATCTCCTCTCCGGTAGGGTGCCGGAAACAGCTTCAGAACCCCCCTGATATGTGGTTGACGGTGACGGTGGCTGCGGAACTTTTTCGGGGATTTTGATCAGGTTCTTAGGGTTTTCCATCCAGGGGGCTTAAATAGGCGAAAGGGCGAAGGCGGTGGAGGCCGGGGGGGCCCACACCCATAGCAGGCGCGGCCAGAGGGGTCGCGTCACCCTATGGTGTGGCCCCCTCCTGCCCCTCTCCGGCTCCTCTTCTGTCTTCTGGATGCTTCCGGGGAAGATAGGACTTCCGGGCTTCGAATTTTCCAATTCCGAGAATATTTCCAAAACAACTTTTTTGAAAACTAAAAAACAGCAGAAAACAGGGAGCTGGCTGTGTGGCATCTTGTTAATAGGTTAGGCCGGAAAATCAATAAAATGGCATAAAGAAGGGAGAAAACATGTAGCAATTGGCATAATATGATCACGGAGCATCAGAAATTAGGGATACGTTTATGATGTATCAAGCATCCCCAAGCTTAGTTCCTACTCGTCCTCGAGTAGGTAAACAATAAAACAATAATTTCTGAGGTGACATGCTACTAACACAAACTTGATCAATCTAATGTAAAAGCATATCACGCTGAGATCATAAAACTTTAAACACATGCATGATAAATAAAACTTTAATAATAAAGCATAGCAATTACTTTGTATCACGAAGAGTAACTCAAATAAAGGATCATGAATAATAATGCAAAGAAAGGTAAACGTTTGCTTCAGGTACAAACAAAGCATGGCAAAGTGATATTTCGATAGTCCTTAAGAGTGGGGCAAAACATAAATGCCAAGACACCTTCAAAGTTCAAGAGAAAGAATAGAAAAAATAATTTAAGAACATCATGAAGTAATTATTGATGCTTATGTGACAAATGCACATAGAACTCAAAATGGCAAAAATGCTCTCTCAACTGTGCATAAAATTAGAGGATGGAGACTCAACATAAAAGTAAAAGAAAGGCCCTTCGCAGAGGGAAGCAGGGATCACTCATGTGCTAGAGCTTTTATTTTATTAAACACGGGTATTAAAAGTTTGACACTCCTCCCATCCATCTTTCACAAACCATGGCTAACCGAATCCTCGGGTGCCTACCAACAATCACATACCGTGGAGGAGTGTCTATATTTTGGGAGTTTATGCTAATGTCAACGAATGGTAAACAGAAAATATAGTACATCACAAGTCAACTGGATTCACAAGAGAGGCTCCCATGGTAAAGGACGCAACTGGTGTAGAAGGTCATCCCTCTTTCTCTTCTGTTTACACAATTATGCTTTGATTGATAAATCAGGGGGAAAAATAGTGAAGAGAATTTGTATGCATTAATTTGGGGCTGGGCGCCCCGCTTACAGCTCTTCTATCATTTGGATAAGCGGATGAAGCCACTAGTCCAGGGTGTGAAATCCAATCAACAAGTGAAATAAAGATTCTCTATTTACGTCCTCATGAGCAAAACCAGGAACATAAAGCAGAAGTAATTTTGAAGGTTTTAAAGGTAACACATGAGCAATTTACTTTGGAATGGCAGTTAAATACCACATGTAGGTAGGTATGGTGGACACAATGGGAATTTTTTTGGCTTAAGGGAGTTTGGATGCACGAGTAGAGCTCATACTCAGTACAAGTGGAGGCTAGCAAAAGACTGGGAGCGACAAATCAAGAGAGCATAAGAGCCCTAATCATGCATAGGGACATAAGCATCATTAACTAAAACATAAAGCAGTATCACAAGTTCAAAAACTAAGTGGTCATGGAGGCTATTCATGACTGGTTTGTAGTCATAAACATGGTGTGAGCATGCGCCAAGTCAACTAAATAAAACATTCGAAAGAGAATACCATATATTGATGCTTTACTATGACAAGAACAACTCATGAATCTTTCAATACATATTAAACACTCTCAGCTATTTGAGGATAATCATGCTACTCAATAACCACAAGGCTTTAAAACTAAAATAACATTTAGAATGGCATGAAAAAGTCATAGCCACAGTCTATACAAGCTTCTACTAGTATTGTTATAAATTCTACTTCAAGCAGCAATTTTTTGTTTCTCCCAACAAGCCCCATACAAAACATGCTTTAAAAAAATACTCTTTATGATACAGCAAGCAAACATGATAGTACTCAAATAATACTACAAAAACTAACAGCTTAATAAGAGATGCATGCAAAACAGGAGCTGAATAAATGCAGCAGTCAAACAGAGACTAAGAATACAACGTATTCTCAAGAAAAAGCGGAGCGTGTAACTCTCCATTAAAATAATGCTGGGGTCCAACCAAGCTTATTATGAAATTAAAAACAAACTTAAAGCAAAAGAAAAATCAAACTGAAAACAAAAATAAAAGAAGCTCCAAGTAAAGCACATAAGATGCGACCGAATAAAAATATAGTTTCACTAGAAGTGACCTGATAATTTGTTGATGAAAAAGGGGATGCCTTGGGCATCCCCAAGCTTAGACGATTGAGTCTTCTTGGAATTTTCTTGGATGTACCACCGGGTTATCCCCAAGCTTAGGCTTTTCACTCTTCTTGATCACATCATATCATCCTCTTCTCTTGACCCTTGAAAACTTCCTTCACATCAAAATTCTCACAATCTTCATTAGCAACGTTAGTGCAATCGAAATAATACATCCACATGGTTCAGTTTTAACACATGTCTAACACTCAAAAACACATTAGCTATTGTCACAACTTCTTTCAAAACTCTTTTTCTCAAAAGAACACGAAAAGAAAGAGATTAAGATGCAAATGCGATAAATGGCAGAAATCTGTCAAAAACAGAACAATAGGTAAAGATCAATTTTTTCAAAAATCTTCTAGTGCTCAAATCAAAAAGTGGTCTAAGTTGCGTATATAACTCTTAAGCACAAAAAAACTCAGGTCATTTTGAATTTTCTGTGATTTTTAACGGAATTTACAGTGGACAGCAGAAATTTGTTTCATGCGCAGAAATCCGAAATATAGGCTCAACTTTCCACTAGTGGGTTTACTTGGCTCAACAAAAACTCAAAAGAAAAGATACATCGGGGTTTCTAAGGAAATAGACAACACCCAGATTCAAGCACACCAAAGAAAACAAAGGAAAACTGAAAGAAAACAGAGAAATAAAACGGGTTGTCTCCCGGTAGCGCTTTTCTTTAACGCCTTTCAGCTAGGCATAGAAAAATCAACTCAAGTATTTTCAAGTGAAGAAGCATCAACATCATATTTTTCTCTAATAATAGAGTCAAAGGGCAGCTTCATCTTATTTCTAGGAAAGTGTTCCAAACCTTTCTTGAGGGGAAGTTGATATTTAATACTTCACTCTTTCATATCAATAATAGCACCAGCAGTTCTAAGAAAATGTCTTCCCAAAACAATAGGACAAGAAGAATTGCATTCAATGTTCATAACAACAAAATCAATAGGGGCAAAGTTATTATTAACCATAATAAGAACATCATCAATTCTACCAAGAGGTTTTTTCTTAGCATTATCAGCAAGATGAACATCGAATAACAGTGTTCCAACGGTGGCAAATCAAGCATATCATAGAGCTTTTGAGGCATAACAGAGATACTAGCACCAAGATCACACAAAGAATTGCAATCAAAATCATTTACTTTTATCTTAATGATAGGCTCCCGACCATCATCTAATTTTCTAGGGATAGATGTCTCAAGTTTCAACTTTTCTTCCCTAACTTTCATGAGAGCATTGGTAATATGTTTAGTAAAGGCCATATTCATGGCACTAGCATTGGGACTTCTAGCAAGATTTTGTAGAAACATAATAACTTCAGATATGTTGCAATCATCAAATCAATATTATTATCATCAAAAGTAATGGAACCATTATCTCCCACATTTCTAAAAATTTCAGCACTTCTATGAGAAGCAATTTCAGCAGTTTGAGGCAATTTAGCACGTTCCACCAAAGGAGTAGGGAATTTATTAACACCAACTACTTTATCATTGATAGTAGGAGGTTTACTAGCACTTGGAACTTCAGTTTTACTAGTTGTTGTGATAGTGCAAACCTTAGCAATATTATTCTTTTTAGCTAGTTCTTCTTCTCTTTCCCACCTAGCATGTAATTCAGCCATCAACCTAACATTATCATCTATTTGAAATTGGATGGCATTGGTTGTAGTAAAAGGATTATCTTCAATGGTTTCAGTTTTAGCAGCCATTTTATTTATGAAAGAAAATTGTGCCTCTGACAGGGCCGATATACTAATCTCAGCACTAGAAATTTTACCCTGCAAACCAGAGATTTCTCTATTCAAATTTCCAATTTGTTGGCTAATAGTTCTCAACATAGCAGACTGTTCTTCCATAGTTTTAGTAAACAACTTATTTTGTTCATGTTGCATTTGCATAAAGTTCTTAGTTGATTTTTCAACTTCTACAATCCTTTCCTCACTAGGCATTCCAGATCTACCATAAGAATAACCACTACCACTATTAGGAGGATAGGGTTTATAATTGTTTCCACCAAAATTATTTCTATAAGCATTGTTGTTAGAATTATTATTTATAATAAATTTCACATCAAGATGCTCTTCTTGAGCAACCAAAGAGGCTAAAGGAACATTATTAGGATCAACTTGAGCTTTACCATTAACAAGCATAGACATAATAGCATCAAGCCTTTCACTTAAAGAGGAGGTTTCCTCAACATAATTTACCTTCTTACCTTGTGGAGCTCTCAGTGTGCCACTCTGAATAATTTATCAACATATCATCAAGAAGCTTTGTTGCATTGCCCAAAGTGATGGACATAAAGGTACCTCCAGCAGCTGAATCCAATAGGTTCCTTGAGGAGAAATTCAGTCCTGCATAAAAGGTTTGTATAATCATCCAAGTAGTCAGTCCATGAGTGGGACAACTCTTCACCATAATTTTCATTCTTTCCCAAGCTTTAGCAACATGTTCATTATCAAATTGCTTAAAATTCATTATGTCACTTCTCAGGGATATAATCTTAGCAGGAGGATAATATTTTCCAATGAAAGCATCTTTACACTTAGTCCATGAATCAATATTATTTCTAGGCAAAGATAGCAACCATTCTTTAGCTCTTCCTCTTAAAGAGAAAGGAAATAATTTCAGTTTAATAATA
Source organism: Alopecurus myosuroides (assembly GCA_028641055.1). NCBI lineage: Eukaryota > Viridiplantae > Streptophyta > Magnoliopsida > Poales > Poaceae > Alopecurus > Alopecurus myosuroides. The sequence goes on from CM054058.1 coordinate 155,279,059, forward strand.
TCTCCATCCACATCTTTATATTTTTGCATCTCACATAGTTCAACAAAATTATTAAGATGAGCAGCAACATCATCAGTACTAATACCAGAAAATTGTTCTTTCATCACAAGATTTAATAAAGCAGGTTTAATCTCATAGAAAGCAGCAGTAGGAGTAGGTGGAGCAATAGGTGTGCAAATAAAATCATTGTTGTTTGTGCTAGTGAAGTCACACAACTTGGTATTCTCAGAGGAACTCATTTCAGCAAAATAAAAGCAAGCAAATAAATATAAGCTATGAAGTAAACTAATTTTTTTGTTTTCAATATAGAGAAATAAACTATTTTTTATGTTTTTGATATAGAGAAATAAAAACAAGACAAAAGTAAAAACAAGACAATAAACAAAATAAAGAGATTGAGAGTGAGAGACTCCCCTTGACAAAAGACTTCCTTCTCCCCGGCAACGGCGCCATAAAAATCCTTGATTGCTGGCAGAGTTAAATCCTTTCTCTGCGTTGTTGGAAACCCCAAGAGGAAGGTGTGATGAGCACAGCGGTAGGAGTTTTCCCCTTAGTTAAAAAGCAGGGTTATCAATCCAGTAGGAGAAAGAGAATTTTCAGAAGGTTGATCCCACTGACGGTGGTGCTGGCGCTTAACCGGTGTCAGCAACAACGTGGAACCTGCACACAAAACAATCAAAATACTTTGCCCCAACGGTACAGTGAGGTTGTCAATCTCACCGGTCTTGCTGAAAACAAAGATTAGACGTATAGTGTCAAAAAATAGTGTATGCTTGCAGAAAGTAAAGAAAGCAGGACATTGTTGTGGTTTGTTTAACAGTGTAGAAAAATGGACCAGGGTTCGTAGTTTCACTAGTGGTGTTTCTCCATAAAAGACAGCATGCTGGGTGAACAAATTACAGCTGGGCAGTTTACAAATAAAGGTTGCAACGTAGTGCACAATATGACATGAAGATTACTATGTTATTTAGTGCGAGCATTACAACAAGATACATAGACCGACATCCATCTGCATCTATGACTAATAATCCACCCTCAGGTTATCATCCGAACCCCCTCGGGTATTAAGTTGCAAGCAACAGATGATTGCATTAAACAAAGTGTGTAATGTAAGCAATGATTATGCACGCGGGCACTCTCACCGTTGTTTTCTTCCTAATGGCAACATCACATCCTCCTCCTTCACGTTTCTGTCACTCGAGCAAGGCAACAAGGAGGCATCAACCCACTATCGAGCATAAATACTCCCTCTTGGAGTCACTAGCAATTACTTGGCTAGAATAACCACTAGCGACGGAAAGCATGCAAGATCACAAATAACATATGCAAATAAAGACTATATATAATCAACTTGGAATAAGGTCAATATTCGTCGGATCCACGCAAACACAGCACAGAGAATTACATAAGATCAATATCGATCATGATAGGCAGCTCACGAGATCTAAACATGGAGGCATATGAGGACAAGACAACCATCTAGCTACAGCTACGAATCCGTAGTCCAAGGATGAACTACTCACGCATCACTCCGGAGGCATGCATGGTGATGAAGAAGCCTCCGGTGATGATCTCCTCTCCGGCAGGGTGTCGGAAACAGCTTCAGAACCCCCTGATCTGGGGTTGACGGTGACGCCGGCTGCGAAACTTTTTTGGGGATTTTGATCAGGTGCTTAGGTTTCTTCATCCGGGGGGCTTAAATAGGCGAAGGGAGAAGGCGGTGAAGGCCGGGGGGCCCACACCCATAGCTGGCGCGGCCAGGGGCACGCCACCCTATGGTGTGGCCCTCCTGCTGCCCCTCTCCGACTCCTCTTTGGTCTTATGGATGCTTCCGGGAAGATAGGACTTTCGGGCTTCGAATTTTCCAATTCCGAGAATATTTCCAGAAAAACTTTTCTGAAACTAAAAAACAACAGAAAAACAGGGAACTGGCTCTCTGGCATCTTGTTAATAGGTTAGTCCGGAAAATCGATAAAAATGACATGAAGGGAGAAAACATGCAGCAATTGGCATAATATGATCATGGAACATCAGAAATTAGGGATACGTTTATGACGTATTAGACGTTAAATACCACATGTAGGTAGGTATGGTTGACACATTTGGCATAATTTGGTTTTTGGGAGGTGGATGCACGAGTAGAGCTCATACTCAGTACAGGTGGAGGCTAGCAAAAGAGTGGGAGCGACAAATCAAGAGAGCATAAGAGCCATAATCATGCATAGCGACATAAACATCATTAATCAAAGCATAAGTGGCACAATTTCAAAAACTAAATGATCATAGAGGCTATAAGTTACTGGTTCATAGTCATAAACATGGTGTGACCATGCGCCAAGTCAACCAAATAAAACATTCAAAGGAGAACACCACAAATTTATGCTTCAATATGACAAGAACAACTCAAGATTATTTCAATGGCACATTAAACACTCTCAGATATTTGATACTAATCATGCTACTAAATAACCACTAGGATTTAGAATTAAAATAACATCTAGACTGAGATGAAAAAGTCTAGCCATAGTCCATACAAGCTTCTACTTGCACCGTTATAAATTCTACTACAAGCACCATACAAAGTATGTATTAACAAAAACACTCTAAATGATACAGAAAGAAAACATGAGAGTACTCACACAACTCGACTAAAACTAACAGCTCTGAATAAGAGATGCAAAGAAAACTAGAGCTAAACAGGAATTTTGCAGCAGCTAGAAGAAAAACTAAGAATACGAGCATAACAAGTATTCAAACGAAAAAGCGGAGCGTGTTTCTCTCCCAAACAAGAAATTCTAGGGTCCAACTATATTATTTCAGCAAGGAAAACAAAAGAAAACAAGAGAAAACAAAAGAAAAACAAACAGACGCTCCAAGTAAACTTCATATGATGTGACCGAATAAAAATATAGTTTCACTAGAAGTGACATGATAGATTGTTGATGAAGAAGGGGATGCCTTGGGCATCCCCAAGATTAGATGCTTGAGTCTGCTTAAAATTTTCTGGGATGAACCACGGGGGCATCCCCAAGCTTTGACCTTGCACTCGTCTTGATCACATATATCACCCTCTTGTCTTGACCCTTGAAAACTTCTTTCACACCACACTCAAAGAGTAATTCGTATTAGAGGGTTAGTGCAACAATAAAAAATCCATGGGTTCTATATGGGCACAAGTTATATTGATAATTTTAAACGTTAGCTACATCCACTGATGTTTTATGAAGCAAAGAAATTCACTTGACATCATAAAAGAGCAAATGCAAGAAAAATGGCAGAATCTGCCAAAACCATAACAGCCTGTAAACACAAAAATAATAGGGGCACTTACGTTGCTCATATCGAAAAACTTAAAGAACGAAAAATATGCATAATTAGATGAGGAATAAGCACAAAAAATTTCATATTATTTTGATCTTTCTGTGAATTATTCGATTTTTTACGGTGGACAGCAGGAATCTGTTTCCTGCGCAGAAATCCAAAACCAACTCCAACTCTCGTCAGAAACTTTACTTGGCACAACTAAAACATGCAAATAAAGATACAAAGGAGTTGTTAAATAAGTATACAACCCCTTGACTCAAAGAAAACAGAGAAAAAGAAAGAGAAAATAAAACCATGGGTTATCTTCACGGAAGTGCTTTTTTTAACGCCTTTTAGCTAGGCCCAGAAAAGTGGAATCATGTGTTTTCAAGTGTAGAAGATGCTCACATAAGAAATATGAATTAAGCAAAAGAGAGCATCAAGAAGCAAGTATAAAATAAATTTAAGTCTACCCACTTCCTATGCATAGGGATCTTGTAAAAAAATAAATTAAAGAAGCTCAAACTAGAAATCATGGGAAGGTAGAACAAGAGCAACTTCAAAACTTTCAACAAAAAGAGAGGTGTTTGAGTAACATGAAAATTCCTACAACCAAATTTTCCTCTCTCATAATAATTTTCAGTAGCATCATGAACAAAATCAACAACATAATTATCACATAAAGCATGTTTGTCATGGTCCAAAAGCAGACAAGTCATATCAAGCTCAAAAATAGTGGGATCAAAATTCAAAATCAGCTCCTCTTTCTTCCCACATTTAGCAATAGAAAAACACGATGATTGATCACTCATAAAAGGTATAAGACAAATTATAGCAATCCTATTTGCAGTAGCATTATAATTTATAACATCAAGTAACATAGGACCATCATCAAGAGCATTATCATATAAATTTTCTAAACAAACTTCCTCATTATCATGCATATCAATAGTTGGAATAAATAGAGGATTATCATATGATTTATCCAAGTAGCATGGATTATCATAAATAACAGTAGCAATATCATTCTCACAAGTTTCATTCATAGTAGTATCAATATCACAAGTATAGCAAGTATCAATTTCATCAAAAAGGGGTATTTCAAAAGAATCAATAGGATAATCACTTTCATCAAATGATGTATGAGTTAAAGAGTTACTCTCATTGGGAGGTAGACATGGGTAGCTCCATTCGTCCTCCTCTAGATCATCACTCTCCTCCTCTTTTTCATCCAATGAGCTTCCAGATTCAGCAGTTTCTTCTTCCATAGGTTCCTGCAAGGCATTAGTCTCTCCCTTTGGGGGAGTGAATTGATTAAGATATTGAAGTATGTAGTAATTACAATCCTTGTAATTATTAAAGAAATATTCAAGTATATCATAAATCTCATATTTATAAGGTGCATCATTAATACTTTCAAGCAAATAGGCAATTTCAAATACACCCTTGCAAGCAATAAATTCCTCAATTTGTTCCACATCATCAAAGTCATAATTTCCCTTAACATAAGAAGATATGGTAACATCATCATTATACTCACATTGAAAAGCGAGGTTTTTATACCTCCTACAGCAACAAAATTTATCAAAGCAATAAGTAACATTATAAGTAGAGCAAAAGTTTTTAGCATAGTCATGCAATTTATTAATTTGGTCCCATAACTGTATCCCTTTTTGTGACAAGAAATATTCCTTATAACATTTTTGTTGTTCATCCGTTAACCCACCTTGCCAATAAGATCTAGTTTCAAAGGCATCAAACATTGATTGCAAGCATAATAAAGCAAGTAACAAGCAAAACAAAAACAAACTAAAAAAAGATTGGAAGTGAGAGACTCCCCCTGCAGAAATTCTCTTCCTCCCCGGCAACGGCGCCAGAAAACTTGATGTGTCCCTCGACGTGAGGCTGATGTTGATAAACCCCAAGAGAAAGGTTGTGAAGAGTGCAGGAGCAAGTTTTCCCTGAGAAAAGAAACCAAAGGTTGAATCGACTAGTAGGAGGACAAGCAATCTCTGAAGATTGATGCAGCTGAGGTGGCAGGGCGCACTACCGATTCAGCAGCAACATGGAACCTACACAACAAAATCAAATCACTTTGCACCAACGAAGCAGTGAGGTTTTCAATCTCACCGGTTTTGTTGAACACAAAGAGGTTAAACGTATGGTGTGTAAAACAATATGAGAACAATATGAAAGGAGTGGAAGCAGTGTGAAAACAGTAGAAGCAGTGTGTGTATTATCAATATGAGAAAATGGACCGGGGTCCACAGTTCACTAGTGGTGTCTCTCCGTGAAAGATAAATAACATGTGTGGTGAACAAATTACAGCTGGGCAATTGACAGAAAATGAAGGCTGCACCGTAGTGCATATGCAAGACATAAAGATTACTATGTGATTCGTGTGGGCATTACAACAAAATACATAGACCGTCATTCAACTACATATATGACTAATAATCCACCCTCCGAATATCATCCGAACAAACGTTGGGTATTAAGTTGCAAGCTACAGATTATCGCAGTAAGCAAAGTGTGTAATATAAACAATGTAAACTAAGTAAACGTTGTTGTTTTCTCCCTAATGGCAACAACACATCCTCCATCCGTCACGTTTCTGTCACTCGAGCACAGAAGCAAATGAGGCATGAACCCACTATCGAGCATAAATACTCCCTCTTGGAGTTACTAGCATCTACTTGGCCAGAGCATCTACTAATAACGGAGATCATGCAAGATCCTAAATAACATATGCATGAAGATAACATGATAGATTGATAATAAGAAGACATAGCATTCAACATTCATCAAATCCCAGCAAACACAACATGTAGCATTACATAAAGATGATATCGATCATGTAGGGCAGCTCACGAGATCTAGTACAAAGTAGAGAAGACAACCATCTAGCTACTGTTATGGACCTGTAGTCTAGGAATGAAATACTCACGCATCACTTCGGAGGAGGGCACGGTGGTGTAGACCCCTCTGGTGATGAATTTCTCTCCCGGCAGGGTGCCGGGGAGAGCTCCTAAACCCTCCTCATCTCGGGATGACGATGACGGCGGCATCGGGTGTTTCTCGGGAAAAAGTGGTATATCTTTAGGTTTCACGTATCAAGGGGATTATATAGGCGAAAGGGCGATGACGGTGGACGCCCGAGGGGCCCACACCACCCCCACGCACGGCCAGGAGGCGCGCCGCCCTATGGTGCGGCCCCCCTGTGGCCCCCTCCGGACCTCTTCGAGACTCCGTGGAACCTTCGAGAATTTTAACACTTCCGTGCTTCGAATTTTCCAATTCCGAGAATATTTCCAGAACAACTTTTCTGAAACTAAAAACAGTAGAAAACAGGGAATTGGCTCTGTGGCATCTTGTCAATAGGTTAGTCCGGAAAATCGATAAAAATAACATAAAGTGTATAGCAAACATGTAGGAAAAAACATGGAAACAACATGGAACATCAGAAATTAAGGATAAGTTTATGACGTATCAACCCACAAGTGTACGGGATCGCAACAGTCTTCGCGGGTAAATATAGCCCAATGTATTGATTCGACACATGGGGATCCAAAGAATATTTATAAGCCTTAAAAGCTGAGCTGTAAATTTAGCTGCACCTGAAAAGTATCTTCCTTCGCACAATTTATTAGTAGTACGGTGATATAATGGAAGCAATAGTTCAATAGTAACAGTAGCAATAAAACAATAGTAGCAATAGTAACAACGAATGTAAATTAATTAAGTATAGCAGTGCCAAAAACACTGTAGGCATGGGATGGATGTATGGGCGCTGCATGAATGAGATTAACCATGTAATAGAGGTAACAAAGGCAGCACAAATATATAAGAGAGTATCCAAGTCACAAACTATCATAGGCATGTTTCCCGGAAATTGTCGTGCGTACTTGCAATAAGAAATTGCACGACGTCTTTTGTCATAACATCCCGTTGCTGCGGGGTCAAAAAGTAACTAATGGTAATTAAGATACTTGTTCTACCAAGCGCCAGAGCAAAGCATTAACATGCGGTGGAAACATGTAATCCTCGAACTAGAGTCCATCCCCTCTGATATACAAACCTGTCACGTTGGGGTCTCGGGTTCCGGACAATAGTAAGTGTATACTACTAGTAGATATGATCTAAAACAACAATTATACTCATGAAAACGTAACATGTTCATATCTGAAAGCATGACACTCAGGCCCTAAGTGACAAGAATTAAGCACTCCAACTTTCAACAACGATAATAACCAACAATAGTGGATATTAGGCATCAAGCCCTAACAATCTCGTGATTTATGACATGAATAATCTCATCCAATCCCTACCATCCCTTCTGCCTACGACAGGAAATTACTCACGCATCGAAGGAGGAATCATAGAGGGTTGATGGAGAGGTGTTGCCGATGATGTGGAAACAATCTCCCTCCAATCCTCGTGCCGGTAGGGTGCCAGAACGTGAACTTTTGTCTCCCGAACTAGGGTTTCGAGTGTCGGCGGAGCTACGGATCGTATTTGGGGAAATCATTTGGGGGTTCTGCGTTTCGGGGACGAAGGCACCTTTATGCCAAAGGGGACCTTGGGGGGGTGGTCCCGGGTCCCCAAGGGCCCACTAGGCGCGGCCAGAGGGGGGCGCGGCTGGCACCCCATAGGGCCTAGTGGGCCTCCCTCTAGCTGTCCTTCGGTCTCCGGGAGTCTTCCGTGGAAATATAATTTTCTGGACTTCTCTTAGGAAATTGATTTTTTGCACAAAGCTAGACACCAAGGGTAATTCTGCTGAAAACAGCGTTAGTCCGTGTTAGTTTGATCCAAATCATGCAATTGGAGTATAAACAACAATAAAAGTGTTTGGAAAAGTAGGTACGTTTGCAATGTATCAAGCATCAAAAATTGTAAAATTTTGAATGGTATATGAATGTCAACTTCTTCTTTACATTCAGTTTTACCCACATATTCCAGCCTCTTAGTATCTAAAATTTTCAGAGTATGGAATATACTAAGACCATAACAAAGCATTTTGTATTGTGCAAAAATTATTATTGTTTCAATAGCAACATCATTAAATTCCATGAGTAGGGTTCTTAACACAAAATGTTTCTCCTCTCCTCTTTCCATACTATCTAGTTTTAAAAACATTTGCTGAAGGATTGGATTGAGATTTACAAACCTATCTTAAACCATTCCAACTAAAGAAGTTATAATAGTTTCATAGTTATGGGTGAGTTCTACCAAAGGTTTTTCGTTAAGATCATAAAGCTCATTAGCACGATTAAAGAATCCTTCAACATTATTTCTTCCCATGATAAAACCACTCTTCATAGTGAACTTGGGAGAAAACATAGCGGAAAGGTAAAAGTGAAAACTAAGAAAAACAAAATAAGAGACTAAAAGCTGAGTTTTTTTTGATATAGAGTAAATTGTAAACAAGCAAACGAGACTAAACAAAAAGTAACTAAGCAAGTATAGGGGATCGCAACAGTCTTCAAGGGAAGTAAAACCCAAATTTATTGATTCGACACAAGGGGAGCTAAAGAATATTTATAAGCATTAACAGATGAATTTTCAGTTCAGCTGCACCTAGAAATAGGCTTGCTCGCAACAGTTTATCAGTAGCAACAGTTTTATAGCAGTAGCAGTAGTGAAATAATAGCAGGAATGAAATAAAGACAGCAGAAGTAATTGTAGTGGACAGCAGGATTAAAATACTGTAGGCATAGGGACGGATGAACAGGCAATGCTTGGATAAGATAGTTCATATAATAAGCAATACATGGGAAATTGGAGGTAAATAATGATAAAGCATCCAAGTACTAAGTAACCATAGGCACATGTTCCATATTTATTTGTACGTGCTTGCAATAAGAAACTTGCACAACATCTTTTGTCCTACCAGCTCGTTTGCAGCGGGGCCTCAAGGGAAACTACTGGTAATTAAGGTGCTCCTTTTAATAAAGCACCGGAGCAAAACATTGACACTCTATGAACACACGTGGTCCTCACATCACAGTCATCCCCTCCGGTTATCCCAGTTGCTGTCAATTTGGGGCCTCGGGTGCCGGACAACGATATGTGTATACAACTTGCAGGTAAGATCAAAAATAATAATTATCCTCATGAAACAATAACATGTTCAAATATGAAATCATGGCACTCGGGCCCTATTGTCAAGCATTAAGCATAACAAGTTGCCACAATGTGAAAAGCACTAATAAAGGATACTAGGCATCATGCCCTAACAATCTTGGCATCTATTACATGCATAATCTCATCCAATCCCTACCACCCACTTCAACCTATAGCGGGGATTACTCACACATAGATGGGGAATCATGGATGGTTGATGGAGAGGCGTCGGTGATGACGATGACGATGATCTCCTACAATTCCCCGTCAGCAGCTGGGTGCCAGAATGGAGTTCTGATCTCTGAATTGGGTTTTCGGTGGCGGCGGAGCTACAGAACTTTTCGTGGAAAAGCTGTCAGTCCCCGGTGTTTTTAGGTCAAGAGGCTTAAGTAATCAAAAGGGGGGCACGAGGCGGCCACACCATGACACGACGCGTCCTAGGGGGTGCCCGCGCCGCTACGTGGTGTGGGCCCCTCGTCTTCTGGCTCCGTGAGTCTTCGGGTAAAATAAGGACTTTGAGATTTTTTCCGGGCATTTTCGTGAAAGTTGAATTTCTGCACAAAAACAAGACACCAGGGCAATTGTGCTGAAAACAGCGTTAGTCCGTGTTAGTTGTATTCAAAACTCACAAGTTTAGAGAAAAATAACAGCAAAGTGTTCGGGAAAGTAGATACGTTTTGGACGTATCAAGAGCAAGTGATGATGAAAATCAAGTAAACGAGGTTGTAATAAACGTAAAAGAATGAAGCGGGGGCAATAGGTTTACGAGTGGTATCTCTCCTATAAATAAATTACACGTTGGGTGAACAAATTATAGCTAGACAATTGACAGATTGCAATTATGATAAAAGAAATGTTCATTGTTCTATTCGTGTAGGCATTACAACAAAATATATAGACCGCCATCTAGCTGCATCTGTAACTAATAAACTCTTTGAGATCACTATCCAGCATGCATCTCGCTGGTATTAAGTTGCACGAAGCAACAGACTATCACAATAAACACAATACATAATATAAGAAATATTCATATCTATAAAGATACATGAACACCGTTGTTTTACCCTTACTAGAAATAACACATCCTTGTCCTTAGACGTTTCTGCCACTCGTGCCCAGGCACGGATGAGGCATGAACCTATTATTTAGCACAAAATCCCCTCTTGGAGATACAAGTAACTACTTGGCCAAAGCAACTACGAGGATTGGAGATCGTGCAAGAATTTATACAAAACATATGTATGCTAATAGTAATAAGATCATATAAAATAGATGAACAATCTGATCATAACTTCATGATTCATCGTATCCTAACAAACACAACACGTAGCAATTAAAATAGGACGATGTGGATCATGTTAGCCAACCCACAAGACCGTAGCATGGAGGCACAAGAAGTAGATACCACCATCTAGCTACTGCTACGGACCCGTAGTCGAAGTATGAACTACTCACACATCTCTCCGGAGGCAATCATGGCGATGTAGAGGCCTCTAGTGACAATTCCCCCTTCTGGCATGGTGCTAGAGCAGGGCTCCAGAAGTCCTAGATTGGACTTTCAAGGTGACGGTGGCTCTAGATGGGTTTCATGAAAAATAATCACCGCTCTGAAAGAATTAGGTTAGAAGGCAAAGTATAGGCGAAAAGAGGTGTCGGGAGGTGGCTTACCCCCATCAGGCAACTGGAGGGCGCGGCCCGTGGTGGACCCATGCCATTGGTCGTATGGTGTTTGTGGGGACCCACTCCAGGTCATCTTCTGACCCCGTCTTCGTTCCAGGAAAAACTAGCCTCCGTGGATTTTCAGTACTTTTCGTGAATATTTGCAAAACAACTTTTCTGAAACAAAAAATTGGTAGAAAACATAAACTAACCTGCGCATCTTATCAGTAGGTTAGTTCATGAAAATGCATAAAAATGATATAAAACTATAGTAAAAACATGGACTAACGATATAAAACAAGCATTGAGCAATCAAAAACTATACAAACATTTGAGACCTATCAGCGGACACATAAGGGGCAAAACTAGCCCAATGTAGTTGGAGAGGCTCTTACTCACTGCATCCACAATAAGTGTATTTCTAAATTTCGTTAAGTTTTATCAACTTCATAAAAAAATTAGCAACTTTTGCAACACCAAATTAATATTACCAGACGTATCTTGGAATATAGTTTTATAATATATTAATTTAATGTCATCAATATTGCTACAAATTTTGATAACATTGATCAAAATTTATAAACTTGAACTTTTCAACAAAACTAGAAATATTTATTTGTGTATGCAGTGAGCGGCCGTTTTGGTCATGAACCTTGTCCAATACACACCACGTTCTGTTAACGGAAGTATTTGAAAAATAGCCAACATGACCAGCATGTGTCTATGCTGTTGACAACATGCATGACTGGATTCAAAGCAACGACAAGGAGAGATTTGGCAGCAAGAAAACCCCCCGACCCGATCCGATCCTACGCTCCCATCACACACACACACCCCCCCAGGAGCCGCGAGCGCCCTCCTCTTCTTCAGCTCAGGCGAGGTCATCCCCACCCTCCCGCGTCGTCAGCGGCGGCAGAGACCGCTGGGCTAGGCCCGGGTGGCGCCGACGAGAGCGGACTGGCTTCTCCCGCGCATGTGGTGGCGGATTCGGGGATCTTCCCTCCCGCCGGCGGAGTTCCTCAAGAGGCGGTGTTTAGCTACAGCCGGGTGGGGGCGGCACGGCGGTGGTTCAGTGGTGCGGTGGGGCAGTGCTGCATGGCGGGACGGTGGGGAACAGCGGGGCGGCATAGGTGGTGCTTCCATGGCCCAGATCTGGGCCTAGGCGGGCGGGCTGGTCATGCTTGTGAGCCGATTTGTAGATGGAGGTGATCGTGCTTGTCCCGGGTGCAGCGACGACGACGACCGCCCTTGTTGCAGCGTGGTTGCGGGCTTTACGGCCCGATCTGGGCCGACCGGATCCTGTTGGGACTCGCAAGCAGTTGAACCTAACTGAGACTGGTGTGCTTGGGGCCGCGTCCGGTTGACTATCGCCTTGGACAGTGGAGGTAGTTCTTTCTCGGGCTGTTGCGGTTTTCGCAGACGCTGCGTCGAACTACTCGTCGCCTCCTTTTTGTAGACCTCATGGCGGGTGTTTCGGTGAGACGACGATGGCGGCTTCATGACCGTGGAGGCGCAATTTGGTGGATGACAAGACTAAGATGATGAGGATCCGTCCTTGCGCGGCCTCGGTGCTATGGATCGCACAGGGTGTGGATAGAGTTTTTTCGACACCGGTCCTTCCTAGAAGGCATCATGGCTAACCTCCATCTACTTCCCTCTATATGTTGGGAGAAAGCCTAGAACCAGCGTGTTGGTCCGCGCAGCAGCGTAGCTTTCCTTCTTGAAGGTGCTGGTCGGTACTCGACGATCCGGTGATAGGAGCGTGGTGGTACTTCTTCTGAAGGCGCAGCGGTTGCGCCTCAACTTGGTTTAGTCTTTCCACCTACCATTTGTTTCTTTCTTTTTTCTCTTTATTTGAGTGTGTGTTTGCTGCTCATTTTGTTCGTGAATATCGTTGGTTGTATCGGATGGTTGTTATATTAATAATATAGTCGGGACAAAAACCTGTTTGGAGAAAGGGATCACAGGCGTTTGAATTTTTCCAGGACAAACAACACTGCATGGACCTTGCGGCGCGGGCGCGTTAGAGGTGCATTGCACCGGGCCAAAACCCATCAACAAGGTGGCGCAGGGTGTCAAATCATCTGTCTATGTAACGCGTATGACAAGGAGATGATGCGGCAGACGTAAAAGGAAGTATGCAAGCAGATCTTGTGCTTCCGCTTCACGTTACCTACGTACTCCGGTGCCGCGCTACACGTCAATCAGGTGCTGCCATCGCAGTGGCTTCAGCCTTCAGGGGGAGGCCTGTCTATCTACGTACGCATCCTCTGGTGGTCTGAGAGGGTGCAGACTTCATGGAGCCTGGCTAGCTTTGTGCTTTGAATGCTACTAGTGGAGCCTCTGTAGTCCCTGACATGATGCAGCCACGGGGTACGTTACGTTACGTGCGTACAATGGACGGGACGGTGAGCAGCCAGTCTCCCGAAAGGGAGAAGGGGCCAAGCGGATACGTACAATGGTCATGCATCCATCAGGTCATCTCCAGCGGGGCTGCTCAAATGCGGACCAATTTGGTCCGCATTTTGTCTGTTTGAGCAGCCGTCCGTGGCCGTGTCCGGCCGGATTTGGGCCCTGCACCCAGCGGGGCTGCTCATTTAGTGGCCGGACATTAAATTTTTTTTTTCTAGTTTTTTCTTCTCATCCATACTTTGAGTCTAAAACAAACACAAAACTAAATAAAATACGAGTTATTTATTACAAATTTGACCGTTTAATAAGAAAACAAATAAGTCTTAGCTAAAATAAAAAAAAACTACTGGTTTCCAACGAAGTTCCAGATGTGTTGCACCAAATCATCCCGAAGTGTGAGGTGGGTGTCCTGATCACGCAACTCGTACTGGAAGTCGATGAAATCCGCAAATGTTGCCACTCCTGGCTGGGGCTCCACGTTCTCACCCTGAAACAACCAGTTCTCGTCGTAGACGCTGTCATCGCGCTCATCCTCTATGATCATGTTGTGCATGATCACACAAGCAGTCATCACCGACCACATAATCTCCGGGCTCCATGTTCGAGCAGGGTGGCGAACAATAGCCCATCGAGCAGGATGTCGCTCTCGTCCTCGGAATCGGAGTCCGACGAGGACGAGTACATGATGAAGTTGTTGAAGAAGAACTCGTCGCCGCTATCCGCCATTTTTTTGGGCCGAGGTCGGGCAGGCACACGGACGAACAGCTTGTGGGCGCCCGTGGAGGTGGGGGGAGGTGGAGCGGGCTGTACGAAGGCCGGTGAGCCTCCTGCGGGGCAGGCGGTGGCGCGGCGGCGTGGGAGGGAGTTGGGGGGAGGTGGACGTCGCCGGCGAGGGGCCGAACGGTGGTCGTGGTCGCGAAATCGGCGACCTATCGGCGGCGAGGTGGGTCGCTGGCGGCGCGGGGGGGGAGGAGGGGGGTTTTTTGCGGGCCAGGGAGTGTGTCCACGGGACACTTTTGTTGTCCGCGGGGCTGCTCAAATCTGACCCAAATTTGGGTCGGATTTGAGCATCCGCGGACAAAAAAACGGACCGCGGTCCGTATGAGCAGCGCCGCTGGGGCCTGGTTTTGGCCCAGGCTGCTCAAATCCGGCCGGTCCGGGCCAAATGAGCAGCCCCGCTGGAGATGTCCTCACTCGGCTGAAAAAGAGGCAAAGGCAAAGGGTGCAGCTGCTTGCTCTGAAGCCTGAACTGACCTGAGTGTCGTAGATAGCTTGGAGTATGATTCCGTCCATGGTCTCTCTGCCGCTAGAGCAGTGCTACTAGTAGTAGTAGGATAAGAGTAGTTCTCTACGTACGTACTCATTCCTTCCAAACTCTACCATCGACGCAGGCATATCAAGCACGTCGGGGATTGGATGGCCCAGATTTTGGGTGTCAGTTTACTTGTCAGTACTACCAGTTTACGCTAATAGCAACCGGTGTCAGTTTACTTGTCAAACCAGGTAAACGTTGTTTCACTTGTGCCTGTATTTTCACTTTTTCAGCTGTTCGCTTAGAGCACCTTCAAATGTCGTGGGCACCAAAAATTGGTTTTGGACACTAAGCTACAGTTGCAAAATAGATCGTCTCCACCTGCGTCTGGCATATGTATTGCCGGCGCATGTTATTGAGAGCCCAGCATACTTGACGCGGTATTGAGAACGTCGTGCTCCACCGGCACGTCCCAATAGTATTAGAAAAGAAAAGTGAATATAGAATAAATTCAAATCGCCTTTTTTATTAAAATTTAGACAAACTATTACAAATTTTGACAAAATTTGATGAATTGAAACTATATGTAAACGAAACCCTAAATCTACCAACGAGTTCGGCTCCGGCCTTGAGGAACTTGCATTCTCATGACCCGTCGGAGTCGATGGGGGGCGCCGCCTTCGCTCCGGCCTCGAGGACCTTGCATGTCTCAATGGTCTACCGTTGTCGAGGTGATGAGCGACGCATGGACTCTTTGATCCCCGTCTGCATGTCGCGCCACTGGGCTCCGACCAATCGTCTGGTACAGCTTCGGCGGCAGGCGCTGCGATGAAATTCTCCTCCTTCGTCTCCTCCTCGCCCCAGTCATCGTCGCCGTTGCCGAAGAACCTGCAGAGGCGCCCCTCCTCCTCCTCCTACACCTTGGCGGACTAATACGATGATGACCACCCGTACTACCGGTTGTACCGCAATTCTGCCGGCATGCGCTACCGCTCTTCTTTGATAAAGTACAGCCTCATGTGGCCCTTCAGTGGCGGAGCCCTCCAGGGAAACCGGTGTACCATTAAAAAACGCAGACCAACCCTTCGTCGTTTGCAATTAATAGTGTTAAACACTCTTCTGCGCTGATAGGACGGCCCCGCCCGTAAGAATCCGACGTGGCATGCGTTGCCGCGGTTGCCAGCACACCCAGTAGCGACCCTAACAAACAGGGGCCGAGTCGGGGTTGACGGACGGTTGATTTGGGCCATTCGGCAACATCGTCGCTATTGGGACGCCTAATGGAGAGGGAATTCGTGCCGGCACGCCCAATAGCGCTATTGGGGGCGTCCGTGGAGATGCTCTTATTAGGCACGTAAATATTTTGTGCAATTTCATATGTCTTATTTAGGGCATCACAAAAGGGCAATCGTAGCGGCTGTCCTATTTTAGGGCACCAGCCGGCGGAGTTTTCCATATGATTCAACACAATCGCATACATATGTGAACAAATAAATACCAAAATAATGTCAAAAATACTAGTGGTGTTTATCCCATAGCTATCTTGGAGAAGAGTGGTGACCAGTAAAACACATTGATGTTATAGCAAGATCCGGGCATGCAAAAAAAAAATGCCAAATCCGTGTCTCCTCATCGGCCATGGCTTTAAGAATGATGGTGGCATGCAATCAATAGAACCGAACATATCAGGAAAGCCAGGTGAGATATTAATCGCCACAAGTCTCTGAGTGTCCTAAACATTATGTGCTCTCAAACATTCTTTCCCAAATACACGAACCACTGCCTTCTCAAACCGCTTCACACATTTGATGTAAGTGCTCTCCTCCATCGTCAAATGATCATCGACTAGATCCGCCGGAGTACCATATGCCATCATGCGAATGGTAGCGGTCACCTTCTGATAGGTGCTATGCCCAAGTGTTGGGGTGAAATTATTCCTTTGCACGAAGAACCGATATGTGTGGCAATATGGTTGAAACAATATTTGAACAAATCCATGGACATCCTAAACCATCTGTGAAAGTGTCTCTCTCGCACCGGGTTCTCACCTAAGTAATTGGCCATCATTTATTGTGGTTATCTATCCTTAATCTTCTCAACTGTAGACGGAATCACCATGCTTCGACCTCTTCCTCTTGTGAAACATCAAAATTGTGGCAATGACCTCTTCTTAATTCATTAAATCCTCTTCATCACACGAATAATCATCTAGCCAAATCATCTACAAAACAAATACACACATTTTTATTGCCAATCAAATACTGCAACGACGCATCGTAAATCAACAGGCGGTAAAATTGCCTTGTAGACGTTTTGTCAAACAACTCGTGTGCATGGAGGAGGGTGTCGACCGATTGAATTGCCGGGGCCGAGCCGGAAGATGCAATTGCTCCAATCTCGCATCGGCGGCCTCCTACTCGCCAGAATGGAGCAGCTGAATCCGGCTACACCCTTGCTTGCATGAATTGCAGCCGCGGAGCACTAGCATGGTGGCGGCTAAGCTTGCTCGTGAAGGCTGCATGGTCATCGTTGGCGGTCAGCGGGGCCACTCATGGTCCCTATGAGAGGAATGTGTGCTTATTGATGGTCGAAATCACGCGACAGAGGGTCGGACGGCGGATCTCTTATCTGCGGGCTGTGGGGCCACGAGAGAGCAAATTAGCGGCCGGAATAGGGCGACAGAGGGGCGGAAGGGTCGAAGATGGATGTTGGGACGGGTATTTTCGAAAAAATTAATTTCTTGATTTTATTTACTTGTTGTTAAACTCCTTGTTACTACAAAGCCATCTACAAAATTGTCTTGCAGTATTTACAGCGAAATCTGTTGAAATCCAATTGTCAACACATTATGCTTCTCGTTGGATCCGATACTCTTATTTATTAAAAAAAAAGCTACGATAAACCCCTTATACTTGTGGGTCATCACTCACATCCACATATCCACTGCTCTTATTCTCTCCCGAGAGAAATAGGTTAGCGATCTGCACAGCCGGGGGCCACCCCCTGTAACATGGAGCGTCCCACATGGAAGAATACATGAACCAAATTTGAGTTAGCGATTTTACCGGAGACGAACCTGGGGTTTGAATAGGTACAAATCCTTATAAGCTTGAGTCTGTTAGCCCATCCAGTCGTGGTCACAGGAGCTACCTACATACATATTCATTAGCTAGTCGAAACACCAAGCGTGTTCTGTCTCTCCCTGGCTTGATGTGATCTTTATTGTGATCATGGGCATGTTAATCCTGTTGAATTATATGATGTATCCTCTCTATCATTTACTCTTTTGTGAGAATGCTCTTTGTTGAACTAAATATGATGGAATCATATTTACTTGATGCATGTTTAGTATAATTTCCCGAGGATCAAAGTGACAGTGAGGGTACTATATGTATATATTACAAAGATAATGATCATGAGGTGTTTGTTTAGTATGATCTTTGGAATCACCCCAGATGACCGTGGGGATGTCCTAAGTATTAGAAAGCTGATATTTAAGGTGTTCTTTTGTAGCCCTACGTACCTGTCTCATTCAGTTTGATCCATGAATAAGAGTGAACTTAGAGTGATATCAAACTTGTATTTTGAGGGCTTATCATGTATTTAACTTTGTTAATGCTGTCGAGAGTTTACACTAGTGAAAGTATGAACCCTAGTGTTGACAGTAAATTTTGGCTTACAAGGAGATGGCACCAAGATGACCTCAAATGAAAAAATAAGGTGAACAAAAGTTGTGCGTATCGTCGAAACGAACAACTTATATTTTTGGGTCATCCCAATCCGATGAAGTATTCAAAATATAGAGCCAAAATACTATAGATCATCTCATTATGTGAGGAAATCCGCCAAACCATAGACATGCTCTTTCCTTTGACCGGAGCATTGGTGAAACGAGTTGAAAATTTCCAGATTGCGTCGAACTTCTTCCACCTGATTTTCAAGCATTAATATGAGGTCAAATTGAAAAACGCATTGAATGAAAATTTTATTCGTTTTTTTCGACGAACAACTTTGTATTCTACGAGATTTTGATATGAGATCATTTACTATCTCGAATCTGAAAAATACGGACGGGTCAGAACCAATAGATTTGGATTCAACTCAAACACGTTTTGGTGCGGAAACAATTAGGTCTTCAAGATGAAGCCAGATGGAAAATCACAAAATATAAAAGTAGGTTGTTTACTGACTCAAAAACGACCTGCAAGGTGCAGCCAGTTTTCAGACCGAACAGTTTTGGAAAGTTCGGGACAAACCATCCGAATTGGACCCAAACTAGGGTTTTGGACGTGAATCCAAACCTAATCCTTGCACGGGAAGTCCAGTCGCCTCTTATATAGATGAGGGGTGATGGACGATTGACCCAACACCAATCGAACAAACACAAAGCCTATTTTATCGTGTTCATCTATCACTCTCCCTTGTACCTTGCTTCTCGTTCTTTGTTGTTCTTTAGGTTTTGAGGCTAAGATCCACGAGGCTCCAGGGGCATTCAGGACGACTTGGAGCAGCCAATAGTCGTCGGGTCCTCCAACGGGGTCCCTCCCGAGGAACCGGGGCGTCTGGTGCCAAAAGCGTCTGCCGGATTGTCTTGTGTACCGCGCTTCCTATAGGCCTCCCGCAGTGCGAGTTGCGGAGCATCTCCCTCGGTGTCTCAGGTACACGAGGACGTGTTTGTGTGACGCGTTCATGCGTCAACACACTTTTTGGCGACTTCGCTGGGGACGAAGCATCAAACTGTCTCTAGCCCATTCTTGCTACAAAGAGAGCGTCATCAACAGCTGCAATCTACAACAGTATCATGAATACTCAATCTCCATATGTAGATGCAAATTGCTCTCATGTTAATGTTGCTAGGTCTTTTGATATGAGTACGGTATCGGCTAGCCCTTTTTCTTTTTATGTGGAAGAGCCGATGCAAAATTATCTCTATACTTCAAATCAATATAATTTTAGCAACGTACAACATGCATACTCGAATTCTCATGCATCGGTAACCCCCGAAATTCATATGCCGATGAACAACATGGTGATCTCAGTTAATCAATATTAAACATACAATGTTAGAAATATTAAATATATGCAAGGTAATATTACACCTTTTTATGCATTGGCAAGTAACATGCAATATGTTAATTTACATTCAAATATGCCGACGAATAGGGAAGTTTGACATGCTACAACTAGCTATTCGGCCAATTTACCTCAACCATCATATGCAACATCCTGTGTTACTGATGTTTTATATTCATGTGCAACTGGTGAGATTCATAATTCGGCTTCGCACTTTCATAGTGACCATGGCTGAAATAGTGAAAATTTAGCAGGAACACATGTGCCTTCATTTACTTATGTCGCATATGGATTGGATAGTTTCAAGGAAAAACTTGCAGCCGAATTGAAGAAGATTAATGTTATTAATTTGAGAGCAGCAGAAAATCCCCATGATCCCGCTGCAATACAAGCTTTAGAGCCGCTTAAAAAGAGGCGTGAAGAAGAGCGTAAACAATTTGAGCTCAAATGTTATCCTTCACAGCCACAAAATTTCGGTAATGCATTGCCGAAAGAAGCTGAAAATATCAGGGGGCAATCTCGCCATGAAGAGCATATCACTAACGAACTCACCAACCCAACTTGGGAGGAATTATTGGAAGAATAATGTCAAGGCTATGAGGTAATCAAGAGGAAGCGCCCTGAGGAATCTGAAGCGCTTAAGAAGAAACTCATGGAGAAGTACGAAGAGGAATGTAGGCAGGAGTTTCTTGCATATCTCGAGAAGAACCGTCAAGAAAATATTACTTTGGTTGGATAAATAAAGTCTACTCCTCCATGCACCAAACAAGTTGAACCCTCTAATAAGACTAGACAAGAAGAAGAAGATTTGCAAATTGGTATGATCGTTGAGGAAAATGAGAATGATTTGGAAAGTATAGTTACTTCGATTGAAAAAGCTAAATCAAACATTATATGTGCCGAATCTATTGAGTCAAAATAAGAAAACTTCATTGATGAGGAGCATGACAAGTTTAGCAAAACAGCCGTGATTGATTTTTCTGGATGTAAAGAAGCTTACATGCTTCACTACGAGTTTCGCTCCAAACAGATTAATGAATTTCAATTGCAATAAAGTATAGCCGAACCAAGTTCGGTTAACCTTCAGCATCAGTGTAATGGAGCACGAGATCTAGAAAATAAACAAGAAGAGGCATTGGAAAATCATCTAGATGCGTGGCAAGATATTTCTTAGGTCATGCAACCATCATGTTCTCTGAACGTCTTCGAAGAGGTATATCCAGCAAATAATTTACTTATTTTACGATTTGGCCAAAACTATGTTGTTGATGCATCCATTAGCAAGATTTTGATAAGAAACATTGAAAATCAATCGTGAAGAGTAATTTATTTGTTAGCAATAAAATTGATATGGAAATTATCGGTCACCAAATTACACAATTTAAAGAGATCGATAGTAACAAATTATTACAGCTAAAACGTTCGGTTACTTAACTCAAAAGTTATTCTCACAACACGATCGACTAGTTACTACAAGGTGTACACTCAGTTTGAGCATGTGTGATCGCATTTTTATTATATTTCTTAAGAATGATTATATTATGATTCTTGGTCACCATGTAGAGCCATCAATACAAGGATGAATGTATTGCAGGTTGCATGATTTATTCGAACATAGTATTGACAATTGCAACATGTTTCATCAAATAGTACAATCGGCCGTTGATAAAGGACGATTGGATTTTGGTGAGGCATATGTAGATGACCAGTCTATTTCAATTGTTCTAGATGGAAAAACTCTACTACATCGGCTACCTCAAGCTGATTTGTTCAAAGATGGGCAGGTACACACTGAATATGGTGGGACCACGTCTTCAAATAAAGAAACTATTCATGGGTGCACTGAAGATATTCATGAAGGGAAGAGTTTCATTGAAGCTACACTGGCGACATTAAGCAATTGGGGGCAACAATAAAATTTAAAGATTGATGCATGCAAAGTCAAGAACAAAGGCCGCTATAAGCACAAGGGTAAGAAATGAAAAGTTAATTTTGAAGAGCTATTGAAAAAATATCAAAAGGAGAATGAAGCAAAAAAGTGCTTATCGGCCGAGTAATGCAAAAGCATCAAGATCACCCTTAAGGGTTAAGCACAACAACCGGTATTAGCGAAAAGACAGGTTCAACGAAGCGGTTCATATCCTCCTTTTAGTCCGCCAATGCAAAGGTCATGGACACTTCCCTATGCTAATTCCTATCCATATTCATCGTGGGACATGTATGATTCATGGGCACATTATCCATATTATTCTAGACCGTCTAACCCAAATTATCCAGCTCCAAATAGATCACCATTGGATCAACAATTGTATGCTAGAGACCGTTTCAATACAAAAGAATCGGTCCGGAGCTCAAGGGAAAAGAAGAAGTTGGTCAATCAAGTTTATCAAGTGAAAAAGGATGGACGCAAATGTGCTACTTCGCATTCAGTTTCAAGTAACAAAGAGCCGGTCCACTTGACCTTGGTTGTTAAAGGAAAAGAGATGAAACAACAAATTGTTGAAGATCAAAGTGTCAAATCTGAATGTACAAAGTTGACAATGTCCAAAATCAACTAAGAGTTGCCAAGGCAGAAACAAAAGGTACAGCCAGGAAGCCAACTTCGCTTATCAAGTTGGCAAGATATAAAACTACAAAGGCTTAATGCTGAAGAGTTAAAAAAGTGGAACATGGCATGGATTTCTAAGGAGAGCCGCAAGGACGAAAATGATATGCAAGATTTTGTCGTGAGAAAGTTCATAATAATAAATAAAGAGAAGAATGAAGCTAATAAGCAATTAGCCGAAGATGTACATCAGCCAAGAAAAATCTTCGGTTGGCACATCATCTATATTCTTCAACAATGTCATCATTGCCTTTGTCATAAAGTTCACCACCAGGTATGATTGGTTACCCCCCATGGACTTATTTTGATCCATGGGTGCATCATAATTATTTATATGATTGAAGGGTAATACCAAATCAATATGTATTTGATTAATTTCTATGTTATTGCTAGTGCAAAGAGCCGAAATATGTTGAGTTCATTATGTTTTTGCGTTTAATTTATTTTGGCTAATACATATTTGGTGGGTGATTTACGCATACCCTTGAGGCAAAGATATGTGGCTGATAATCTTTATCGTCCTAAGATATTATTGATGCATGGCTGGTGTGTGTGGTAACATCGTCCTTAGTCTTACTGCATACCGAGACAAGGTATACATCCATGAAAATTTATTCTCCTGCTTATCCTTGTGTATGTGTTGGGCAACAAATTAATCATGGGCATAATATTGATTTTGATCTTGTCTCTCTAGTACCATGAATATTTCATTTGTTGATCTAGCTTTAAGACAATGGCATGTGCATTGGCATTGTTTATTTATCTCCTTACGGTGCTCTTTTTTAAGTCTCATGCCCTTTAGAATATGATGCACTAATAGTGAAGCCGAATACAGAGTTTTTCTATTCGTGCTAGAATTTTTATTTGCTATTGATTCTCCATATATTGAGACTTATGGTGATTCGTTGTAACTAGTGCAATAATTTCATGATTTACTCGTATTTCGACGAATCACCTATTGTTTGTCTTCATACATATCTAGGTATAATTTTTATCTTAAAATGCTTTACTAATCCTCTTATGCCTAGGCATGAAATGTGATGAGTTGGTGCGCAAAATTAGGGCTACCGTGTTAATCATGGTGCACTACATATTCTCCATGAGCCGATGCTTTGTTTCACCAATGAAAGTAGGGCCGGGTCAAGGCAACCCGATTTGGCCATCCACTAATGGAAAATCTGATGCAGATAACCGGAAGAACCTCATTGTTAGTTATATGCAAAATTCTATAAGAGGGTGAGCATGACCGTTCGGCAGGTTGATTTCAAATACGCATTGATGGGTGATGACCTTTATCACCGAATGGTTGGTGTTATTCTTTCGGAGTACCTGGGTGAAAGATTATTAAGGTATTTTCCCTTACCACATATGGTCCATAATCTAGTATCATCCTGAGAACACATGGCCTATGGAGTGTTGACATTGTTTCTAGAATAAGAATGGCGCAAGTTATTTTTTGGCACTCAAGCTTTGCCAAAAAAATAGGGGGGCATGTGTTGACCGTCAATTTTGGTTTACAATGAGATTGCACAAAAATAGCCTCAAATGGAAAAATAACGTGAATGAATGTTGTGCATATCGTCGAAACGAACAACTTTCATTTTTTTGTCATCTCAGTACGATGAAGTGTGAAAAATATAGAGCCAAAATACTACATATCGTCTTATTATGTGAGCAAATCTACCAAACCATAGACATGCTCCGTCCTTTGCGGGAGCATTGGTGAAACGAGTTGAAATCCCCAGATTGCGTCGAACTTCTTCCACCTGATTTTCAAGTATCAATACAAGGTCAAATGGAAAAACGCATTAAATTAAAGTTCTTTTTTTTTGAAACGAACAATTTTCTCTTCTACGAGATTTTCATATGAGGTCATTTACTACCTCGAATCTGAAAAATACTGACGGGTCAGAACTGATAGATCCGGATTCAATTCAAACCCGTTTTGGTGCGGAAACAATTAGGTCTTTAAGATGAAGCCAGATGGAAAATCACAAAACATATAACTTCTTTGTCTTTTTAAAACAAACAACTTTGTCTTCTACATGATTTTAATTTGAGGTCATTTACTGACTTGAAAATGACCCGCAAGGTGCAGCCAGTTTTCAGATCAAAGAGTTCTAAAAAGTTCGGGTCAAATCATCCGAATTGGACCCAAACTTGGGCCTTGGACTTAATCCAAGCCTAATCGTTGCACGGGAAGTTCAGCCGCCTCTTATATAGATGATGGATGACGGCCGATTGAACCAACACCAATCGAACAAACACAAACCCTACTTTATCGTATTCATCTATCACTCTCCCTTGTAGTTTGTTTCTCGTTCTTCGTTGTTTTTCAGGTTTGGACGCTATGATCCACGAGGCTTCAGGGGCGTTCAGGACGACTTGAAGCAGCCAATCAGCGTTGGGTCCTTCGACGGGTCCCTCTCGAGGAACCGGGACGTCTGGTGCCAAAAGCGCCTACCGGATTGTCTTGCGTAACGCGCTTCCGGCAGGTCTACCGCGGTGCGAGTTGCGGAGCATCTCCCTCGGCGCCGCAGGTACACGAGGATGTGTTTGTGTGACACGTTCATGCGTTAACACCTAGGTATTGCTTCTAACAACTGAAGCACTGTTTTATTCACTTTTGCTACGTGTTATCTTGTTGCTGTTATTTTTTTTTAAGATTACGAAAATCAGATTTTACCATTCATATTACACATATTTTATTATCTCTTTGTCAAACTAGTACAGCTATACAATTAACCAATGTATTAGGTGTGTTGGGCACACAAACAACTTATTGCATCTTGATTGCAAGGTTGTGTGAGAGGGATTACTTTCAACCTACACCTCGAGCGGGTTGATAAATCTTAGAGAATTTCCAACGCGCTTACTCATTTAGCGTCCACACGTGCTCCGTTTTTGTCTGTACGTCCGCACACAGCCCAAGTCCACCCAACGCGCCGACGCATTTTTTTTATAATAGTATTTATATAACAGGCCTAAAAGCCCAATTTCTTACATATATAGTGGATATGCCACAAATGGCCATTTTATATGACTACAATAGAAATAAAATAAAGGGCGCGCGCCGGCGTTGGCATCAACCTAGTTCACGATGATGTAGTCCGGCACGTTCCAGAGGTGCGCCGGTGGTGCCTGCTCCACCTCCTGCTGCGCCTCCGGCTCCGACGCCTGGTCCACCTCCTGCTCCTGGGGAACCACCTCGCCGCCTCACACCCACGTCTGCCCGTAGAGCTCGGGGGCAGGGCGTGCTCCTTCTGCTCCTGGAGAATGCAGGAGTACCACGGGTGTGCCTTGGCGAGGGACTCCGCCAGGGCGCGCTTGAGGTCCTCATCGTCCTCGTCGCCGGCCTAGGGGGAGGGGGCTGCGCTAGGGACTCCCGAACGGCACGCTTGAAGTCCTCGTTCTCCTCCTCGTCGAGCTCCTCGTCCTTATGGGGCCGCCACCGATGCGCAGCGGAGCCTGTCGCCTCCGAGGACGTCCATGCGACGGCGGGGAAGACGTGGGAGGAGGAGTAGGGGCCCGGCCGAAGTAGCTGCGCCGCGGCTGGTCGTGCTCCTCCTGGAACCACGTGTACCAGTAGCGGGACGTCGGGCGAACGCGGGGTTGTCTAGGAGCTCCGGCGGCAGCCGTGCGCCGTTCGTCGATCGCCGCGCGGCAAGCCCTGCCGCTCACGGGGATGGCCGACACCGGAATCCGCTACAGATTAAGATGCCACCTGTCCACGAGCTTGACGTCGCTCTCGGGCACGGGAGTTTTGTAACAAGTTTAACAAGCGGGGAGGAAGACACCCCCGCGGAAACAAAGCCTACTCTCCCGAGACTTCGCACCTGCGCTCACCCACATCCGAGCTTCCATTTTAATCTTGTGATTGTATGAACGTTGTTGCCTAATTAACAAAGTCGTCCTACCTTGTACAGGAGAGATTCCATTGGATTGGACCCTAATAGATTTGAACATTTTGTTTCACTCTTGGTTCCACGATTCTTTGGCATCCTCCTCTACTCGCGGTAGTAATAATTGAGCGCAGATGATTGAACCACGAGGTGTGCCCATGCATCAAAAGCATGCAGAAGCTTTCCGCCATCTCGCATGCACATCGACCAGCCTACACACCTGTGCATGCACGCAGCATACTACTCCAAAAGACGCATGCATGCATGACCAATAATGCCCAGCCTGCGATGCAAAACGTTTTTCCCGGCTTTGGACTTTTGATCGGCCGGCTAGAGGTGTGAAACTGAAACCGGCGACGAAGCCGGTGGCCTGCGCGCGCGCGCGGCCGGACGTTTTTGTTTTTGGCGCGTCTCCGGGCAGCGCACGTGCGTCGCGTCAAACAGGGAAGTCCGGCGCGCGGGTCCTGCCATGCATGCGCAAAGCTGCAGCTGCTCGCACAGTGCGCCAACATGCGGGTCCGGCCAGGCGGAGCACGGACATTGGCACATACGTACACGCAGGCGCCCGGCCATCCTCCCACTGCGTTCCTCGATGCGGCCTGCGGGTGATTCGTTTCCAAGTCTGAGCTAGCCCGTGGCCTGGGCTCAGCATCAGCAAGCAAAACATCACGTTGCAGTCTCGCAGCTATCCGCTCTTCTCCTATCTACAGCGTTTGACGATTTGTAAGCATCGACGGGGCGAGCCTAACTTGCACGTGCACGTGCCCGTGCGAAGCCTTGGCCCAGCGGTCTCGGCACAGCAGTAGTTGCCCGCCACCCGTTCGTCGCCTGTGCGGGGCAAGAAAACAAAGGCCTGCAGCGGCCTGCGTGTGCGTGGTGGAGTAGACACAGTGCGCGCACAGTACTGAGCGCTGCGGGACACAGAGCTTTGCTGTGCGCAACGTACGTTCTTCGCTGCAAGCTAGCTCCATGGCTTTGCCCGTGACGGTTTCCGATGCGGCTGGGAAGAAAATTTCCGATGTGACGGTGGTAGTAACACCTGGGCAGGCTGGCGCCAGCAAGCAGCGGTTCTTCCGAATGCGGAAAATGAGAAAACAACACCAACATGATGTGACGGCGATAGAAATCCTACGCAGGTCGAGTGCTTCTTTGGTGCAAGTATGGGCGTGCTTGGTTGCCCATGAATTTTGGCCCGTTGCCTATGGTTGGGCTGAAATACAGATTGGATCAAGTTTATCGCTTCGTTTGGCTTCCTGCATAGTACCAGCGCTCAGTTTTTCTTTTGGGTGTTTGGTTAGCCGTAAAATTGGTTTGACGGTGATCAGATGCAAACCATAGGCGGTGCTGCACCACCAAATCAAGGGGATTATTAACCTAAGGGGGGCTATGTTCAAAAAAAACCTAAGGGGGGCTGTTTGGTTCGTGGCTGTAACAGCCCCACCAAATCAAGGCGAGCCAATAATCGGCAAGGGATTCGACTGCCCGCGGCTCGCCAAAATATTGGCGCAGAATACAACTAGCGGGACCCTGATGCGGGCTAGGCACCCGAAATTATTGGTATCGATCCAAACAGCATCAGAAGCCAGGTCAATGAGCAATTTCTTGGAAGGGCAGCACATGGCTCCAATCCAAACAGACCCTAAAAGCCCTGTGTCACCCCTGTCCACGGCGACTCGAGAGCAGCAGCCGCCGCCAATCTTAGGGCCGCTCCCTTCTGCTCTTCTCCTCCGCGCCACCGTCGGAGGATGCTTCCGGACAAACGCCGGGCAGCCGACGGTGGTGGCGCTGGATCATCTCGCAGCGACGACGAGATCTTGGGTTGCGGATCTCATCGCCGTGGGCGGTGCGTCATGCACGCAGAGTCGGCAACGTCCAGGTGGGTGGCGGCGGCGCTTGGTGAGTGGAGACGGCACGCTCATGGCGGACCTCCGGTTAGGTTTGGGATGTCCTCGCATCCCGATCTGGCGCAATACGGGGGAAACCTCAGATCCCTTTTGGGATCGAACGATGGCGGCACTTGCGCGTCGTAGACCCTCTCGTGGGCGTCGTTTTTGGAGCTTGCGCCGATTGGAGGGACCAATGGTGGCGGCGGCGAGGGTGTGGCGCCCTCATTTCTTTGGGCCATCTGGTCTATTGAGCGGGATCTACAACGGCTTGCGGCGGGGAGGTGGTGGCTGACGGCGGTCATTGCTACGGCAGCGTGGTTGCCTGCAGGCGGTCTAGCGGCGGCATTTTGGCCACAATCTGCTCGTTGCGGCGTCTCATGCTACCGTAGGAGTTTGGCGATGGGGCGGCGGCCCGGCTTTTTCGACGGTAGTGGCCTCCGTGGTCAATGGGATGACGCGATGGCTGCATCTTTGTAGTGGTGATGGTCTCTAGCTAAGCGTGTCACGGTCGATGACGTTATGGGACGTCCTCTTCTATGTCCCTGGAGTTTCGAGGTCTGTGGCGGTATGGGACGCCCCCTTGATACGTCATAAACGTATCATTTATTTCTGATATTCCATGTTGTTTTCATGCCATATGCTACATGTTTCCTTTACACTTTATGTCATTTTATCGATTTTCTCGAACTAACCTATTGACAAAATGCCACAGAGCCAGTTCCCGTTTTCTGCTGTTTTTAGTTTCAGAAAATTTCATCTGGAATTATTCTCGCAATTGGACGATTCGAAACCCGGAAGTCTTAGAAAATTGTCGCGCAGACGGAGTCCAGAGGAGACCCGGAGGGGTGCCCTGGGGCCTCCACACTATGGGTGGGCGCGGGCCCCCTGCTCGCCCACCGCCGTTGCCCTCTCGCCTATATATTGTCCTCGAAGGGTTAACCCTAAAGACCCGAGCATTTTCCACCAAAAATGTCCGCAGCCGCCGTCATCGTCAACCCTAGTTCGAGGAGGGGTGGAGCTCTCCCCGGCACTCTGCCGGGAGGGGGAATCATCACCGGAGGGCTCTACACCACCATGCCTGCCTCCGGAGTGATGCGTGAGTAGTTCATCCTTGGACTACGGGTCCATAGCAGTAGCTAGATGGTTGTTATCTCCTCTTTATGCCTCATGTTTAGATCTTGTGAGCTCCCTACATGATCAAGATCATCTTATTGTAATGCTACATGTTGTCTTTGCTGGGATCCGATGAATATTTAATGCTATGTCTCATCATTATCAATCTATCATGTTCCTTTCATGTGTATGTTATTTATTATCTTGCATGCTCTCCGTTGTTAATAGATGTGATGACCCACAAGTATAGGGGGTGTATCGTAGTACTTTCGATAAATAAGAGTGTCAAACTCAACGAGGAGTAGAATATGTTGACAAGCTGGTTGGATAGAGGATTCACTATAAACACTAGCAAACATATCTTTGGTGGTTTTTGATGTAGCAGATAAATAAAGTGCGAGTAAATAAATAATAGTAAATATAATTGCAGCGAGCGGCCCAATCCTTTTGAGAGCAAAGTACAAAACAGTTGTTCTACTTATGATTACCAAATGTTCTCGAGGACACATGGGAATTTTGTCAAGTGCTTTCGCTTCATACGATTGATTAATATTTATTGGTTCGTGAAGTGTTGTGTGGATGAACCTATGCTAATGCACCGCCCAACTAGATATAATTCATACTTCTGATTATACCCCTCGTAAGCATCCTCAAATACAAGAAATTAATCAAGATAAATCTATACACGGCCTTAAAACTCCGGGATTCTACGCCTCGTGCATTGGTTTCCTAACGGGGGTTTAGGTTTCTGTCACTCCGGCAACCTCACAGTTAGTAGCCAAATACACAATACAGACTCTGAGGCCCATAAAGGTGAAGTATTATGTAGTCGATGTTCACATGACACCACTAGAAGAATAGCACCACGGCTTAAATACCGAACCACGAGATATTACTTCAACATAATTCAACTACTAACATCATGACTTCTCCCATGTCCTCAAGAACTAAACGAACTACTCCCAAGACATCATATGCATCATAATCGGAGGTGATATAATGGATAATAACAATCTGGTCATAAAGTGTAAACACCGATAAATCTCACAAGCATCAACTACTAACAAGTAATCCACATCGAGAGAGAAATCTAGTGAAGAGCAACGATAAAGACCCCTAATTGTTACAGCGGGATAAAGGTCGATGATGAGCGTGAATGTGCTGGTGGTGGTGATGATGACGATGACGATCTTGATGATGCCCGGAGCGATGACGGTGACGATGGCGATGATTTCCCCTCTCCGGGGAGGAATTTCCCTCGCAGATTTCTCCGTGTCGGAGAGCTTTTCTCTCTCTGTTGTTTTCCGCCCCGAGGCGGCAGCGAAATAATTCTTCGATGATGTTCTGGGGCTTAGGGTTCCCTGGGAGTCAAGTACGCGAAAGGGGGCACCCAGGAGTGGGCCAGGGGGGCAGACCACCCCCAGGCGCGGCCAGAAGGGCGGCGAACCGCCTGGTGGTGTGGGCCCCAGGAGCCCCCCTTCGGGTGCCCTTTGGGCTAACTTCCTCCTCGGGAGTTCTAAGACTCCTCCGGTATCCCCCCCTCTTCTTATGATCCTCTAAAATAGGGTATCTCGATGGTGCTTTTTCCGTCAAATTTCTGGTCCCGGTGTTTATTCTCCAAGAATCATAAAACATGCAAAATAAGATAAAATAACATAAGTGATGCATCATAACATGAAATATATCGATGAATAACATAAAATAACAATATAAAATAGTGATGCAAAATGTACGCATCAACTCCCCCCATGATTAGACCTCGCTTGTCCCCAAGCGAAACTGAACTCAGTAAACATGACCACGGGTTTATGGAGTGAGGTGTCGATAAATAAAATACAGACAATAAACATCACATCTAACAAGGAACAAGTCATTTTAGACAGCAACTGATGACCCACAAGTATAGGGGATCACAACAGTCTTCGAGGGAAGTAAAACCCAAATTTATTGACTCGACACAAGGAGAGCCAAAGAATATTTGTGAGCCTTAACAAGTGAGTTGTCAATTCACCTGCACCTGAAAGTACTTTTGTTCGCAGTGGTTTATCAGTAGTAACAGTTTTATAGTAGCAGCAGTAGTGAAGTAATAGCAGCAGTGAGATGAAAACAGCAGCAACAGTGTTTGAAGTAAACAACGGAATTAAATATTGTAGGCATAGGGATAGATGAACGGGCGTTGCATGGATAAGATAGTTCATATAATAATCAAGGCATGGGCATTGCAGATAAATAAGATAAAGCATCCAAGCACTAAGTAACCATAGGCATGTGTTCCGTAAATAGTCATACGTGCTCACAATGAGAACTTGCACAGCATCTTTTGTCCTACCAGCCCGTTTTCAGCGGGGCCTCAAGGGAACTACTGGTAATTAAGGTGTTCCTTTTAATAGAACACCGGAGCAAAGCATTAACACTCCGTGAACACATGTGATCCTCACATCACAGCCATTCCCTCCGGTTGTCCCAATTTCTGTCACTTCGGGGCCTCGGGTTCCGGACAACGATATGTGTAAACAACTTGCATGTATGACCAAGAAACAATAATTTTCATCATGATTCAATAACATGTTCAGATAGCTTGTTGGCATTTTTTATAGCTAACACACATTTAGAAATAAAATAGGCAAAATATCGAATGTTAGGGAGTTGAGTTTCTCGAATTTTACCACCCCCCCATGAAGCTTCTTCCTTGGCAAGTCTCCTCATCTAATTCCAGCAGTGGTTTAGGCTGCCCTTTTATCTTCTCACAAGAACCCCACTCTGGTACCTTGATAGTTGCACAAAAATCACTGAAAGGCAAGTTTACAGCTTTATTGTAAATTTTATATTGTACCATTGGGTTAGTTGAGGACCATTTAAAACGAAAATTCTGCACCACAGACATAGTTAGTTTCACATATTGGATAGGCTCATACTCAATGGAACGGTCCAAGCCTGCATTATGCACAAGAGTGTTGAAATCCTGCAAAATTTCCGTAATCCTCATGAATTCCTGACACGGATAAATTGATGGGAACACTCTCTCTTCACGGTGCACAAGCATGACCTCATGCAACTCCAACTCATGCTGGTTTAGTTGATGAACATTGTGCTCCATCTCTGAAATTTTTCAACAATCATCACAAAAATTAATTTCGAACAACTATAAGGTGGAAACTACCATAGGGACTTATATGAGAGCTAAACATACATCAAAAACACATTATTTCTACTCAAATCAAGCATGCAAACTCACATAAGCTGTCACCTACAGTACCAAAATACTCAATAAATACTTCACTAAACAAAATTCTACTTGGATCATCGGGGGAGTCACATACCGGAGATCAAACACACCAAATATCAGCACAAATGATGGGCTGAAGAAGGAGATCAAAAATCCAGATGAAGAACAGCAAGAACACGGGTTTCAGGAAATGTTTTCAGTTTGGGAGGTGAGAGAGAAGACTTTGGCAGTGGAGAGAGTAAGTGGAGGGCCAGGGGGCCCACACCATGTGCTGGCGCCACTAGGGGCTGGCCCCGCCACCCTATGGTGTGCCTGACTGGTGGGTCCCCCTGGGCTCTCCCAGGTGGCTCTTTGCATCATTTTTGACGTAAAAAATCATTATAATTTTTCTGCAATTTTTCGAGAAACTTTATTTTTTAGGTATTTCCAGAATTTTAATAATTAATAAAAACCATGAAAACGAAAGTGAAAAGGTGGAAAACAAAACCAAAACCAGCACTATAGAGTTTCCATGACACTCTAATGAAAGAATCTCCAAAGAAAACAAAGGTGGTAGTGGTGAAGACAAAAGTATGGATGGTGAAAACATGCATAACCTCAGTAATCAGGGTGAAAACATCAGGAAAACATGCATAAGGATGGTGGAAAACATGATTGTACTCAAGTATCAATGTGATAACAGAAGTAAACATGGTGAAAACATAATGGGGAAGGTGAAAACATAGTGAAAACATTGTCCACTTCATTTAAAATCATTTTGTTAACAAGGGTGATCAAGTCTTGCTACCAAAATAATTTTATATGAAACAAAACTTTGTTTCTCACTAAAAAAACTCATGTTACCTCAACCTTGATAGACATAGTCCCAATCATAATAATTTCATATTCTTTGGGTGGCTTTGGAATAGGGCAATAAAATTCTCCAATCTTGATGGTCTCAATATTTTCAATGGAATTTAGACCATATCTTATATCAATCTTCTTGGGAAAATAAACAGTGTGCTCTTTATCATTAACATTAAATGTAAATTTTTCTTGATTGCAATCAATAACAGCCCCTGCAGTATTAAGAAAAGGTCTCCCGAGAATAATAGACATATTATCATCTTCAGGCATTTCCAACACAACAAAGTCAGTTAATATCAGACAATTATTAGCAACTTGAACAGGAACATCCTCACAAATACCCACAGGAATAGCAGTGGATTTTTCAGCCATTTGCAAAGATATACCAGTTGGTATCAATTTTTCTAGGAGGAGTCTTTTATAGATAGTAAAAGGCATGACACTAACTCCAGCTCCTAAATCACACAAAGCAGTTCTAACATAATTATTTTTAATAGAACAGGGAATAGTTGATATACCAGGATCTCCAAGCTTCTCAGGAACCTTGCCATTAAAAGAGTAAGTAGCAAGCATAGTGGATATTTCCTCATTAGGAATCTTCCTTTTGTTACAGACAATATCTTTCATATATTTTGCATAAGGAGGCAATTTAATAGCATCAGTTAAAGGAATTTGCAAGAACAAAGGTTTCATCCATTCACAAAACTTGTTATAATGTTCTTCTTCCTTAGATTTTTGTTTCTTATTAGGAAAAGGCATTAGTTTTTGTACCCAGGGTTCTCTCTCATTACCATGTTTATTAGCAATGAAATCTTCCTTAGTATACTTTGCAGTTTTAGTTTGCTTTTCAGGTTCAGCTACAGTTTCTTCTTTATCAGAAGCTTTATTTTTATCATTACCACTTTCAGTGTCAGCATCAGAGATGGATATACTATTAGGATCTTTAGCAAGTTCAGAGGATTCTATAGCAGTTTTATGTTTCTTCTTCTTTTTCTTCTTAGTAAGAATAACATTATTATTAGTTTGCTGAGAATATTTTTCAATTCTTTTAGGACGTCCCTCAGGATATAAAGGATCTTGTGTAGCAATACCACTTCTAGTTCTTATTTCATAAGCATGTTTTTCTTTGGAAGCATTAACTAGCAAATCTTTTGCACTTTAGCAAGTTGATCAATTTGAGTTTGAACCATTTGAAATTGTTTAACAAGCATTTTAACGTCATTACAGGTTCTTTCTATAATGCCATGCAAATTATCAATAGCTCTAGAGTTTTCCATTAGGTGATTTTGCACTCTCTTATTAAAATTATCTTGCTTAATAACATAATTATCAAATTCATATAAACATTGATCGGAAGATTTATTATAGGGAATATCTCTGCTATCAAAATATTGGAGAGAGTGTACCTCAATGGTGGATGACTGAGGGATTGGATTACATAATTCTTCTATAGGTGGAAGATTCTTCACATCTTCGGATTTAATACCCCTCTCTTTAAGAGATTTCTTGGCTTCTATCATAACTTCATCATTTAATTCAATCATTCCCCTCTTCTTGGGTGTTGGTGTTGGTGTTGATAGTGGAGTAGGGGTCGGCTCAGGCTCAACCATAGTCCAATCATCATGATTTTGGATCATTTTAGCCATTAATTCCTCGGCTTCTTCTGGAGTTCTTTGCCTGAAAACATAACCAGCAGAACTATCCAGTTATGTCCTAGATTCAACAGTTAGTCCATTATAGAATATATCAAGAAGTTCATTATTTTCTAGCTTATGCCCAAGTGTAGTCCTAACTAAAGAACAAAACCTTGCCCAAGATACAGGCAATTTCTCTCCTTCCAATTGCTTGAAATTAAATATATTTTGTAAAGCAGCATGTTGAGAACTAGCAGGAAAATATCTCTGAAAGAAAGCATTAGTCAAACCAATAGGACTATCAATAGATCCTGGAGACAAATTATTAAACCAAGTTTTAGCTCCATCTTTTAAGCAACAAAGTAGCTACGGTTCTTAAGATAATCAGAGAATAAACTACTCAAAGAGGAGAGCTCATTCATATGTTTCATAGCACTTTCATTTTCAGTACCACAAAAATTTTCTTTCTCAAAAATAGATATATAAGATAAATCAAGAGAGAAATCATAATCCCTATCCCTAATATTAATAGGAGAGGTGGCAAACCGAGCATCAGGAGATAATTTATATTTAACAGCACGACTTTCAGTAAGACTTATAACATCATATTTATCCTTCATAGCATGTATTTCATCAGTAAGATCATCATTAAGTTCAATATAGGAATCATCAAAATCATCACTAGGATTCTGTATAAGCTCAGGTGAAACAACAGAAGTAACATGATTTTTATCAGGAGTTTCAATGTTTGCAATATTTGTAGCTTCAGCAATAGTAGCATCTAAGAAAGGACCGAGAGAACCACTCTCATCAAGC
Source organism: Alopecurus myosuroides (assembly GCA_028641055.1). NCBI lineage: Eukaryota > Viridiplantae > Streptophyta > Magnoliopsida > Poales > Poaceae > Alopecurus > Alopecurus myosuroides. The sequence goes on from CM054058.1 coordinate 155,314,909, forward strand.
ATAGTAGAAGCATCATCAAAAGTATCAGAAGTATTTTCAGATTCAGCAGAAGTAGCATGTGTAGCATGTGGTGGTGTAAGCATCTTACTCATAACAGACAGTGAATCAAGAGCAACATAGGTGTTCAGAGTTGTACCTCTTCTTGTAGTGGATGGTAATATAGGAAACTTTCCATCACGAGTCTTACCCATGACGAATGATGGCAGTAGATAATAGTACCCTCCGGTGAGCTCGCAAATAATGCTATGCTCCCCGGCAACGGCGCCAGAAAATAGTCTGGATGACCCACAAGTATAGGGGATCGCAACAGTCTTCGAGGGAAGTAAAAGCCAAATTTATTGATTCAACACAAGGGGAGCCAAAGAATATTTGTGAGCCTTAACAAGTGAGTTGTCAATTCACCTGCACCTGAAAGTACTTTTGTTTGCAGTGGTTTATCAGTAGTAACAGTTTTATAGTAGCTGCAGTAGTGAAATAATAGTAGAAGTGAGATGAAAACAGCAGCAGCAGTGTTCGAAGTAAACAGCGGGATTAAATACTGTAGGTGACGAAGATATGGATCCTGGACCCTGCGGGTAAGGACACCCCGTCTCAGGCCCGACGTTAAGGCCTAAGAAGGGAAACCCTTGGAGTATTCTAGAAGGCCCAACAGAAGCCCACCCGCAAGACTTGCGGGTCAAGACAAGAACTCCTATACGTAATCTACTAGGACTCATGTAACCCCCTCCTGGCTGCATATATAAAGCGAGGAGGGAGGAGAGAAAAAGATCATCGAATCTGGACAATCAATCTAGGGATCCAATCTAGAGAGAGGAAGATACAAGCCACAACTAGACTAGGCAATACACGGGATACCCCGTACGCCTCACCATGGCATCGCCATTGTAAACAGCTCGATTATCTCGTCATAATACAGATCAGACAAGCAGGAGTAAGGGTTTTACCTCTACGAGGGCCCCGAACCTGGGTAAATCTTTCTCATTGTTAGCCGTCGAGGTTACCAGCGCGTACATCGTTCCTCTACTCGAAACCCTACCGGATCATCCGAGGGATTTGTTGAGTCAGGGATTCGACAGTAGGCATAGGATAGATGAATGGGCATTGCGTGGATAAGATAGTTCATATAATAATCAAGGCATGGGCATTGCAGATAAATAAGATAAAGCATCCAAGCACTAAGTAACCATAGGCATGTATTCCGTAAATAGTCGTACGTGCTCACAATGATAACTTGCACAACATCTTTTGTCCTACCAGCCCGTTTTCAGCGGGGCCTCCAGGGAACTACTGGTAATTAAGGTGTTCCTTTTAATAGAACACCGGAGAAAAGCATTAACACTCCGCGAACACATGTGATCCTCACATCACAGCCATTCCCTCCGGTTGTCCCAATTTCTGTCACTTCGGGGCCTCGGGTTCCGGACAACGATATGTGTAAACAACTTGCAGGTATTGTTAAGAAACAATAATTATCATCGTGATTCAATAACATGTTCAGATCTGAGATCTATTACTCGGGCCCAAAGTGGCAAGCATTAAGCATAACAAGTTGCAACAATGTCAATAGCACTAATAGAAGATACTAGGCACTATGCCCTAACAATCACGACATTATTACATGAACGATCTCATCCAATCCCTATCATCCCCTTCAGCCTATAGCGGGGGAATTACTCACACATGGATGGGGGAAAGATGGATGGTCGATGGAGAGGCGTTGGTGATTACGATGGCGATGATCTCCTCCAATTCCCCGTCCCGGCAGGGTTCCGGAACAGGAACTTGTGATCCCCGAATCGAGGTTCGGGGTGGTGGCGGAGCTACAGACTTTTTTCTGGAAAACTATCGAACCCCCTTGGGTTTTAGGGTTTTAGGAGGGCTCTGGGTGGCCCACACCACCAGGTGGCGTGGCCTAGGGGGCGCGCCATGGGTGGTGTGGCCCCCCTCTGGTCCCTCTCCACGCCTCCTTCTGGCTTCCGGGGTCTTCTGGTGTTTTAGGGCCAATGGGGTCTTTTCTGGGCAATTTCCCGAAAGTTGATTTTTCTGCACAAAAACGAGACACCAAAGTAATTCTGCTGAAAACAGCGTTAGTCCGTGTTAGTTGCATTCAAAACACACAAGTTTAGAAGAAAACAATACGAAAAGTGTTCGGAAAAGGAGATACATTTTCGACGTATCAGCAACTTCCTCTCATATAATTAAACTTGAAACAAGTAGAATAAATCACAATAAAGGTGTAAAAAGGAAATCATAATTGGTAAAGGCAAGCTTTGTTCTTGCTCAGAGAACAATTAACAGTGTGCTTTTTTTTATCAGAGTATTTATACTAGAGTTTATATTGCAGAGTTTATCATGCTCAATTATAGCAGTCTCTTTGCAAACATTGGTAACTTTAAAAATGGTATTCAAACAAATAAAAGCATTTGTACTAAACAAAGAAGAATAATGAACATGGTTGAGTAAATCAACATATAGATGGATGGATCACAACATCTCAAATGCTTGCTTAAGATAGAAAGGAGTAGGTTTACTGACTCAACATAAAGGTAAAAGATAGGCCTTTCGCAGAGAGAAGCATGGATCACTCATGTGCTAGAGCTTTTCATTTGATAAACATATAGAGAGTATAAAAATATGACACTCCTCCCAACCTACTTACGCAAACCATGGCTAACCGAATCCTCGCATGCCTGGCAACAATCACATACCATGGAGGCGTGTCTAATTTTTAGAGGTAGGTGTGTATGTTTATGTCAACGAATAGTAAACAGACAATACAGTACGTCACAAGCCAACTAGACTTTTTAAGAGCGGCTCCCATTGAAGGGCGTAACTGGTATAGAAGGTCATCTCTCTTTCTCTTTTGTTTACACAATTATGCTTTGACTGATAAATCAGGAGCAAAAATAATGAAGAGAATTTTTATTATTATTTAGAGTTGGGCACCCCGCTGCCAGCTCTTCTATCATTTGGATAAGAGGATGAAGCCACTAGTCCAGGTGTGTAAAGTCCAGTCAACAAGTGAGATAAAGATTCTCTATTTACGTCCTCATGAGCTAAAACAGGAGCACAAAACAGGTGTAATTTTGAAGGTTTTAAAGGTAGCACACAAGCAATTTACCTGGAGTGGCGGTGAAATACCACATATAGGTAGGTATGGCTGGAGGCGTTGCGGTATGGGACATCATCTGCTTCTAGTTTCTTCTCATGCGACATCTAGTCAGTGATGTGTTGTTGGCCAGACAGGTGATGATGGTATGATTCAACTTTGAGGCTCTACACTTTGGTGGAAAGATTTTAACAATGTTGGCGTGTTCTTGCATCGTGCCCTTGCAGAAGGTGGTGACTCGAAGCTTGTCTTTGGGAATGAAAATCCTAGGATGACGTTAGGTTGGACTCGTCATCAACTGCGCATGTGCGACATTTCCTTCTTGAAGGCTTTGGTTAGAAGTATGTAGTTTCTCTTTGTTTTACCATAGAGATAGTGATAGTCTAGAGGAGTGACTGTCGCGAGGCATGTGGCCTCGAGTTTGTTTATTTTGTAATCTTTCTAAACTTTGCAATAAAAAAGTTGTGTGCATCATTTCAATACAGAGGCTGGGGTTTCGTTTCCCATTTCGGAAAAAAATACAAACCATAGATGTTTAGTGGCGTGCAGGTTTTGTGATCTGGTCACCGGAAAGTCATTTTTTTCCTCCCTAGCTCCATTGCAACCTTCGTTTAAAAAAATATTAAAAATAATTCTAGTGGTAGTCCATAATGTAGCCAACATACGTCCAAAATCACAACGTAAAATTATTTGTATTATAGCCTAGTAAAAAATGACAAAATCACAAAATGTTTGAAGATTTAAAATATTATAGATTTGTACATTTCTTATTTCTGTGCACGTCAAAATACTTGGTATTTTGAATTGAAATTTGGCACGCTGGTAGTATACATCATTGAGAACATCCAGAATCGTGTTCACGTTTTTTAGAACTTTAAATATGATTTCACAGGAAGCATTGGAGCTTGGGAACAAGAAATCTCTACCATCTGGTCATCTCCTTTCAAAATGCAAAACAACAACATTGGATATGATCACATTCAACACTACACATAAGCACATAATCAATGAACCATGGCACAACATGCTCTAGATGCTTGGATACATAAACAAGTTCATTAAACATCTTCATCTTTAGATAAGGTTCATATCATCGGGGATCACAACCCTCATCAAAATATAAGTTTTTGGACATCCCATGCCCCTTCACAACATGTAAGAGGGGCATCAATACATCTGCACAACACTAACTGTTTGAGATATGCCCTAGATACAATAACATTCGGTTATTATTCTATCTCCAAGTTCAAAATTAAATTTATGTCATCATATTACAACCGCTATAGAATTTTAAAACTGAGTTTTCAAAGGAAAATCTTTCTATGGGTGTGAAGACATAAACAAACAAGAGTTCCTAATCTTATCTCCAAAATCAATCACGTTTTCCTGATCACGGACTTGGTTAAAAAGTATAGCAAAACATAAGAGTTTATTGTTAGGATAACAAGTACTGAACCGACCCAGGCATATGATTTTTTTAAAAGAGACTAAAAAATTGTAATGTATTTAGCAAGATACATATAAAGTTGTTATTGACTATAATTCCTATACTATGAGACTATCTAGTGATCACACGATCGAAAGTTATTTTTTGAATGTCATGAACCATCTAGTCGTAATTGGGGATCATAACATTGACATTTGGGTATAGTCTAGAAAGTGTAGTGGAACTAACATCCTAGTACATAACTCCTCTAAACGATAGAAAGATATATGACCAATCGTCTGGCCAGACAGAGTGTAATTTATCACAATAAAATCGGGTATATGGATGAGAAAAAAGGACGATATCGGTAACGAGTTTTATATGTGTTATGATCAAAGAGTTTGATCAGACTAGATCACATAGTCTCACCTCGTGATTTTGTTTTTTTCGTGAAGTTAATGGACTAAGTGCAATGAGTAACTTGTAAGGTTTCCTCGATCTTCGTGAACACACAGGAGCCATCATGGCGTCCATGGTCCCGCTGTTGGATATTGTTCGATAAGTTCACGAACATGTCTGTGTGTTATAGAGTCTTTACAGGTCACGCGCTCAAGCCATCGGTAAAATTAGGCATGATGTTAACAAAGTTAATTGTGCCATCGGTAAGATACCTAGTAAAAAGAACCGCGATAATCTTAGGACTTTTGCTAATAGTTAGTTGGCATGCATTGAGAGTTATATTTCTTGTCTTATGGGATTTTTTTGCGGATGAATATAAAACTAAACTGAACTCTATTTCATATGCTCATAAAATAATATATTATATATGTAATCTTCTAAACATTGTCGTCTCAATGAAATTTTTTCAAAGAACGACACACATGATCATGACTTGAACTTGCTAAATAAACTAATGAAGAAAAAGTTGAATCATCTCCTGATCTAAGAATTCTTAGTGATGCAACCTCTGATCCACTTGTTAAGCTTGATGATTCAACTTTCCAAAACTTATTTCTACCTTATAGAAAATAGCCAATAACCTATCCGTAAATGCAACTAAACTAGTTTGGCTCTTATATTGCTCAACATGTTTTAAGTGAAAGATAGAAATATATAAAAGAGAGTCCATGATATGTTGGTTGCATGGTAACTGGACTTGGGAAAATTGTGTGCAATGCATAACTGGACTTGGGTAATAATGTATCTACAATTCCATATTATTTATATGTTATTTTAGACACATCAACTGTGTCATCTTGCTCACTTAATTTGCAATTAACTTGTCCTCCCCAACCTTTTCTACTCCCTCCGTCCTGGTGTATAGGGCACATATAGCAATTCTCTAGGCCCTAGGTATTCATTCATTAGGGTTTAAACATTAAATGCGTTGGTAGAGAGGTGTGGAGAGAGCCAACCACCCACTAATTATAAGAGAATTAATGCAAAATATGACTAAGAGATGGGACTGCATATTTTTGGTATTATGCCCTATACACCAGGACGGAGGGAGTGCAAAATAAGGGAGGAAGGTGACAATGGACACATGCTCCGGGGTGACAAACACGCCGCACGTAGAACTTGCACATGCGGTGCCAACCTTTCATTTGTGGAAAGATCGGTCAACGTTTTTAATGGTGCCCACCCACCTCCTCGATGCGTTGATCGGGCTTGTTACTTCCCGACGCGGCGACAATGCAGCTTCTCCATGAGTCACCGCCATAAAACCGCGCCACTGTCTACCACCTACCATTAGGACTTGTTTACTTCTACTAGTGTATTATAGAGGAATGCATGGGATATTACCGAATCCTGAAAAATCCCCACTAATCTATTTACTACTCCGGTTTTGGAGGGGATAATCCCCATAAATACCCCATCAACCATCTCAAGTTTGTCTAGATTGAAAACTCTACCTTATTTGTGGGGCAAGAGTATTTGAGGAGATTTGGTGATCACCAAATCCCCTCCCAACGGCAAACTTCCCAACCCAGCAAATACAAGAGAGGTAAACAAGGCCTTAGTGACGGGGAGAGGGTAACCAACAGGACCTCCCCTCCCCCTCCCCCCTCCACATAACACCATTAATTGCTCCTAAACTATGAGGATTAGTTTATATAAAAATTGTAGAATTTTGAAAAAAAATCTCTAATTGTCCTCCTTAATATCGAAAATTAGTAAAATCTTCGCTCCATCCCAGCTTATCGTTCCTGTCCGGCTTATCTACAAGGAGGAGGTAGGTATCATCAGCATCTCCGACTATGAGGATTAGCTTACGGTTAATTTAAATTCCGTTCAAAGTGAATTTTAAATTGATCGGTGTCCGAACATGTGCTCAGAATATTTGAGGATGCTGGACATGTTAACAGGACGCCTTAGAGATGTTCCCCATGTGTGTTCCGTTAGGACATCTCCTACATGGCTGCTCAAACCACACACAAAACATGGACAAATTCATCTGTTTGAGCAGCGGTCCGGTAGGGGGGGACACGGCAAAAAATGGATGCGTCCTACGGGGCTGCTTACTTCAGGGGGTGGGGCCACAAACGACCAATTTTTACATTAAAAAAACTAAACCCTAGCTAGGGTCGGCCACCGCACGCCGGAGCTACTCATCATCGTCATCGAGGATGATGTAGTCGGGCTCGCGGAAGAGGTGGCCCGACAGACCTAAGGGACGCGGCGGCGTGGCCGGCTAGGCGGGGGCCGGTGGCGCCTCCGGCATCTTTGGTGGTGGCCCTGTTGATACGTCTAAAACGTATCTCCTTTTTTGAACACTTTTCTTATTGTTTTCCTCTAAACTTGTGAGTTTTGGATACCACTAACACGTACTAACGCTGTTTTCAGCAGAATTACCTTGGTGTATCGTTTTTGTGCAGAAAAATAAACTTTTGGGAAATTGCCTAGATAAGATCCCTTTGAGCTTAAAACACCAGAAGACCCCGGGAGCCAGGAGGAGGCCAGGAGGGAGCCACACCACCCCCTGGCGCCCCCTTGGTCGCGCCACCAGGTGGTGTGGGCCACCCGACACCCCCTCGGGCTCCCCTTTCGACTACTTATGCACCGTAACCTAAAAACCGAGGGGGGTTCGTCATATTCCACAGAAACACAACAGAGCGTCGCCGCCACCTCAAAACTCGATTCGGGGATCAGAAGTTCCTGTTCTGGCGCTCTGCCGGGACGAGGATTCGAAGGAGATCATCGCCATCGACACCGCCACCTCTTCTCCATCAATAATCCATGATTCCCCCGTCCATATGTGTGTAAACACCGCTGTAGGCTGAGAGGGATGGAAGGGATTTGATGAGATCAATCATGTAATAATGCCAGATTATTAGGGCATAGTGCCTAGTATCCATTGTTAGTGTTTTCTACCGTTGTTACAACTTGTTATGCTTAATGCTTGTCACTAGGGTCTAAGTGTCATGATCTCAGATCTGAACATGTTATTGTTTCATGAGTATAATTATGTTTCTTGATCATATCTGCAAGTTGTTTACGCATGTCATTGTCCGGAACCCGAGGCCCCAAAGTGACAGAAATTGGGACAACCGGAGGGGATGTTTGTGATATGAGGATCACGTGTGTTCGCGGTGTGTTAATGCTTTGCTCTGATGCTTTATTAAAAGGAGCACCTTAATTACCAGTAGTTCCCCTAGAGGCCCCGCTACCACGGGCTGGTAGGACAAAATATGTTGTGCAAGTTTCTCATTGCGAGCACATATGGCTATATTGGAACATATTACTATGGTTTGCCTAAAAGTTGGATGTTTTATTATTATTATCTGCAATGCCCATGTTAGATTATTACATGACCTATGTTATCCATGCAACGCATGTCCATCCATTCCCTCTATGCATACGGTACTTCCCATCCTGCTGTTTTCCGCGATTGCTATTGTTGTAATTTTATTTCTACTGTTGTAATAAAACTGTTACCACTGATAAATTGTTGTGAGCAAGTCTATTTTCAGGTGCAGCTGAATTGACAACTCAGTTGTTAAGGCTAATAAATATTCTTTGACTCCTCTTGTGTCAAATCGATAAATTTGGGTTTGACTTCCCTCGAAGACTGTTGCGATCCCCTATACTTGTGGGTCATGACCTGTCCATTGCCAGGACATGCCCGACCTAGGACAGCGGCGCAGACCCTCCTCCCGCTCCTCCTCTGCCGCCTACCTGGCCTCCCGCATTGTCGTCGCCCGTGCCAGGGCCGCCTCCGCCGCCGCCGTAGCCGCCAGCGCTGATGCGGCCTCCCGCTCATCCTCCTCCCGGCGCACCCTAGCCTCCATGACGGAGTCGTGTAGTGTCGTGCCTAGGCCCTCCCAGTCCATGACCTTGTCGGGGACGGGCTCGTCGTCCTCCTCCTTCACCGGAGAGCGCGCGGGGCGCCGATGCGCAGCGTCCCTGGAGCCGCGTGGCGTCCGTCACGACGGGGGAGGTTCACTGGCGACTGTGGGGGGCCACGCGTGGTGCGGGCCCCGAATGGAGGCCATGTTCGTCGGCGAACCGCGCGTCCCAGTGCGTACTGTCCAACGCGAATGCTGGATGCATGCGGAGGTCGTCGGGGAGCTCCTCTCGACGGCGGAGAATCTCGTTCTCCCGCTCCAGGACGCCCTTGGGGACCGGCGGCACCGGAATCCTCTCTGGATTGAGGTGCCACCCGTCCGCAAGGTGGACGTCCGGCCAGGGTACTGGGATCGCGTTGTCCAAGTACCACTGGCACTTGTCGGCGTTGAGCTACCGACGCCGCCGCACCCGGCTGTCCTCCTCCTCATCTGCGGCCGGCGACGGCGCTATTTGGAAGGGGGAGGTGGAGGGGCGCGGCGGTGTGAGGATCCTGCCTCCTTGTTGTTCTTCCCCCTAGCCACCAGCGGCGGGGCATCATGGCGGTGAGAAGAGGCCGACGGGGCGCTAGGTTTCCGTCGCTGACGTTAATGGGGACGCAGTGAGAGAGTGGGGAGTGAGGGTGGTTGTACGGGGATGAGGGACGCGTGGCGTTTAATAAGGACGGAAGGGTTAGGCGAACATGCGGTGTGCCGCTGACCGGCGGGCCACCCTATCGCGCGCCAGCGCGACGCGAGAGCACGTCCGCGACCTCTCAAATCCCGACCAAATCTCTGTCGGGTTTGAGAAGGCCCTAAAAAAAACGGACGCGGTCGCGAGATAGGCAGCGCCTTATGAGCCTGGTTTTCAGTCGGGCTGTTTAAATTCGGCCTGTCCGGACGAAGTAAGCAGCCCCGTAGGAGATGTCCTTATCTCTATCTGTTTGGTAATGTTTTTCTTTCTTAACCTGCGCTTTTGGCTCGATCTGGCCTAAGAATAGAATGGTCAAGATTCGAGTTTCACTCCCCGAAAGCCTTCTGTACAACAAAAAAAACTTTCGGATCCCACATGGCAGTGTCCGAATCGGCTAAACCGAGCGGCTGTACGTACCGACTGTGCTGGTGCATGTGCTGGCTACGAAAAATCGAGTAGAGTCGTAAAGTGTGACTGCAAAGCGGGTCCAAGCTCGCTCGCTCGGCACTGTCCTGCAACTGTGCGCATTCAGGGCTTTGCTCCGCTCCGCTTTCCCCTGAGCTATGCTGGCTCTACGAGACGTACCAAAAGCGTAAAACCCCGGAGGAGTAGTTCCTTCACCCAGTACTCAGCTTTCGTACTCCTCGTAGTATCTTTGCACTCTCCCCTCATCGATGGACGTCAGTATAGCCGCTGCCTAGCTAGCTAGCTACAGGTAACAGTAGCCACGTCACTTCCTCTACCACCATTACGTAGCCGCTAATTATGCCGCGCCCAGCGTACGGACGACGCGCGCCCCCAAGCTCGGCAGCGCCGCGTATCCCGGGAACCCACTGCGGCGAGCGATCGCCGGAGACGGACGGGGATCGCCCCGGCCGGGGCTCACCTGTCGGCGTGTCGACGCGGTAGTGGGTGCGGCTGCCGAGACGTCGATGCGGGACGGGCCGTGGGTCAGGGCGTGTGCTATGTTTGGTCATGTCACCGGTAGAGCCCAGCAGGGTGATTGGCCTGCCCGGCGGGCCCCGAGGGTTTGGTTTGGTTTGCATTGAAGCGCGCGTATGATGATTTGTGTTCCGCCGCTGCTGAGACGAGTACTACGAACACTTGCGTTGCCTTGCGTGGCCACCATACCAGCACAGCTAGGTCTCCTGGCCTACGCAACCGGCCAAGGGGGAGGGAGCGCTTCTTCTAGTATGGATCTCCCGTCTGCAACTCGCTTTCGGCAAATCTTCGTTTCGTCACCCTGATAACTCTGGAGACTGCTCATGGATGGTGTGTGCATTGATTTTGTTCATTTAGGCCCACGCACGACTCGCTGTAGCAGCTAAGAGGAGAGCGGTGCGGAGCATCGTACTGGTGGGATGCATTTATATGATCTTAATCTCTATGCACGTGGAATGTCCTCTACACTTGGACTGGATGGAACGGGTCAAAGGAACCGGCCACAGCAGGCCAGGTGTTTGTTTTTTCGATAATGGGAACTTTATCGCTTAAACAGTTTAAGCGGAATTTATTGTTATGTAGTTGGTTTCTCTGTATTTTTTGTATATTCAACTATACCTTCTAATTTAGGTGCCGGACAAGAAGATGCGCGGCGACCGGGCGGGTGGCTGCTGACGGCTGCCTCACGGTGATCGGTGGTTGGCCCGCGGCGGTCCCCGGATGGCGTCCTCGCCGGTGGCGACGGGAGCGGGAGACCCGGACTCGGTGAGAGGGCGCCGTTGGGCGGACGTTGCTGAGGAGCTCGAGGAGGCGGAGGCGGTGCGACTGGAGGCGGAGCGGAGACGCTCGCCACCGGCACCCCCCACTCTAGGCGAGTTCCTCGCATGCGCGACGTGGACGCCGGCGCGCCGTCGTCGCGGCAGCCCCTCCATCCCGGTGAATCGCGGTGGCCGGAACCCTAGCTGCGCTCGTCTTGGCGGCGCGCGGTCTGCTGGGGCTGGGGGCGTGAGTACGGGCCTCGTGCCTGCTGCCGGGGCCTCCCTGGTGGCGGCGCGGGGGCCGGAAAGCACGCCGGCGGCCGGCGGAAGGGCGGCGCCGCCGCCGCCTTCGAGCGGGAGAGGCTCCCTGGGGGAGCAGAGTGGCGTTAGGGCTGGGTCTCCTGGAGTGGGCCGTGGGCTCCTCTCCCGGCCCATTGGGGCGGTGGAGTGCCAGCCAGTCTTGGGCTGGAGATGCCAGGACGTGCGGGCCGGCCCAGCTCGCGGGGGGTCGATCCTGGGCCCCGGTCCGGTGGCCCAGTCGCCGGTTACCGGTTGGATCTGGATCCCCAGGGGCTCCCGTGATCTCTCGTTAGGGTTCCCTGCGAACGAAACTCAGATCGGCAGGTTCCGAGCCAGCGCCCGCACCGTGCGCCGCCACCCTCCCCCGCCTCCCCTCTGCCGTTCCTTTGCCGCCGTCGTGGCCGACGGCATGAAGCGGCGCCGCTCCCGGTCGCCTTCCCCCAGCCGCGCGCGCCACCCTTCTCCCCCGGCTGCGCGTCGGCCCACCTCCCCGCCCCGTCTCCAGCCGCCACCCTACTGCCCACCGGCGCGGCGCGCCGCTGCGGGGCCTTCCCCGGCGCCCAGGCCGCGGGTGCAGGAGGCGAGGCGCGACCAGGGGGGGCGGGCGCGGTCCCCGGTGCGGTCCCCCCGCAGACCCTCCCCCCGCCGCGGGTCCTCACCCCCGAGGAGGTCATCCCCTCGCCGCGAACCCTCCCCGGATGCGCGCCGGCGTGAGGCGCAGCTGCGGGACTCCCTGCAGCAGCGTCATGCGCGGCGTGCGGCGCCGGTGGGGCCGGAGCGCGGCTCGTGGAGACACGACCAAGGGAGGGACCGTGGCCGGGTGGAGCACGGCCGTTCGCCGCCCCGCCGGGTATCGGACGCTGCCACGGGTGCGGTAGGTGGTGATGGTGTGGTGGCCAAGAAGAAGAAAAAGAACAAGAAGAGGAAGAAGAGGTCTCCCGCCGATGAGACCCCCGGGACGCTGTCGGGAGCAGGAGCGTCGGATGCCGTTGCACCTGTGCCACTCTCCCATGCGGGGGTGGGTGGGTGTAGATGTGCGTGCCAGGGCTCGCTCCAGCTCCTCGGGCAGGGCATCGACACTGGATTCTTCTACATTGACATGGGAGGGGTGGAGTTGGCTGCGCCGGAGCACATGGCCATCATCTCAGTGTTGCCCTCCCAGGATGTGGAGCAGTCGGCGGTGATCACGGGCGAGACCATCAGGGAGGAGCTTGTGGGGTTGGACGGGGGCGCGCCGTGGGTGGTGAGAGAGGTTTCGGCGACTGAGTTCGCGGTTGCCTTTCCGTCGCTCGCGCTCCTGAACGCCGTTTCGTGGGCGAAGACGACGACTCTGCCTATTCATAACATCAAGGTTTCCATTCAGAAGTCCGACTTCGACCCCGACACGACTGCGACGCTCTCCTCTACGTGGATCCGTCTCTTCGGGATCCCGGGTGAGGCGAGGACGGCTCCTATCGTGGCCCGGATCTCGCAGGCGGTGGGTGTCTTTCAGGAGCTGGACCCGGCTTCCCTGTCAGGGGACGGCCCCGTCCGCATCCGTGTGCTAGTCCCCGACGTCGACAGGCTTCCGGGTACGCTTCCACAGTTCTTCTTTGGCAGGCACGGTCGGTCTCTCGTTCTGGAGGTCGAGGAGGAGGGGGGTCCGCTGGGGTCTGTCTCCGCCCCACCACCGCGACGGTCACCTTCCCCTGACCTCAGCAGGACTGGGGAGGAGGACGATGACTCATCCTCCGACGGTGGTCCCTCCGACGGCCACGAGGAGGGTGGAGCTTCCTTGCCCTCCCCTGCTGTGGGCGACCACTCCCCGCCTGCGCCTCAGCAGCAGGATGTGGATGCCCGTGTGGCGGCACTAGTTCTGGCATCTTCGCCGGGACAGTGTGTGCCCGAGGCCCCCGCCCCCGGTGACGTCATGACCACGCCGGGAGTCGCCCAGCTCTCTCAGTACGGCTCCAACTTGAGTGTGGGACCAGGACCTATGGATCTTGGGGGTCGTGGTCTCTCGACCCAGGCTCCGCCGGCACCTCTCACTCCTGAGTCGGAGATTGAGGAGGACTCGACGAGCGTGGGGTTGGTGGTCCAGGCGCCGGAGTCCCCTCGCTCGCCTGGGGCTGTGTGCTACTTCCGCTCTCCCGGGACCCCCCCTGCTTCGACCCAGGGGTCCCTCTCGCTGGTCCCTGCCACACCGGCGCCCGGTACCCTGGAGGCCACCACGGTCTTCCCCGACACTCCCGTGGCTGACCCAGGGGACCGCCCGCTGCGACGCCAGAGGCCTCCACCTCCACCTCCCACCCGTGCTAGTGCGAGGCTTGCCTCGAAGGCTGGGGGGGGAGCTGACGGTGCCCTCAGTGGAGGTGCTGGCCTCACGCCGTCGGGCGGCTCGTGACTTGGGGACTGGTACGTCTCGACCCTCCTCCTCCCGCCCTCCGCGACCTCCCTCCCCGGCTTCTGGCTCTCACTTCTCGGTGCTAGACGCGGTCCCTCTTGAGCATTTGGCTCAGGTGGCGGACGATGCGGGCATTGTGTTTAGGGGCGAGAAAGGCCCTAGGTGCGAGCAAATTCAGGCTATTAGAGCGAAGGAAATCTTTGAGGGGGCCCTTGCTGCTGCTCGTGCTCAGGCGGAGCGTGATCAGCAGGAGGCCGCGGTTTCTGCTAGTCCTGTGCACGAGCTGCATGGTGATACTAGTGGATCCGCGCCTTCACATGTGGCCCCCAGGGCCCCCGCGGCAGCCACCCAGGGTGGGAGGAAGCGCGGGGGACCCACTGTAGATACGTCCAGGCCCTCGACCTCCGGTAGGGCCCGATCAGTCCCCCGTAAGGGGACAAACCCAGCGAGTTCCCAATGAGTGTCTCTCACTTTATTTGGAACATGCGGGGGTTCGGGCAAGACGGGAGGCGGCGCCAGCTGATTGATTACTTGAGGGTAGAAGACCCAGATATAGTGGGGATCCAGGAAACGATCCGGCAGGATTTCTCGATCCCGGAACTGGAAAGTCTGAGCCGCCATAAATTTTCGTGGCAATGGCTTCCGGCGACGGGTCGCTCGGGTGGGATCCTCCTTGGTGCGAAGGAGGATACGTTCGAGGTAGAGGATATGGACCGGGGAGACTTCTTCCTGAGCATGTCTTTGACCCACAGACAGTCTCATCTCCAGTGGGAGGTGATTATTGTCTATGGGCCCGCGGACCATAGTAGATCCCCGGAGTTCCTCGCGGAACTGAAGGGCAAGATTGACCGCTGCAACACGCCGGTGGTGGTAGCGGGCGACTTTAATCTCATACGTTCCGTCGAGGAGAAGAGCTCAGAAAACGTGGACTTCCCTAGGATGCGCATGTTTAATGACTTCATCGCGGATCTGGCCCTTACTGAGATCGAGCGGGTGGGGGCGCGGTTCACCTGGTCCAATAACCAGGAGGACCCCATCCGCAGTGTCCTTGACCGGGTGTTAGTTTCGGCTGAGTGGGAGGCGGCCTTCCCGCTGTGCTCCCTTAGGGCCATAACGCGGGTCGGCTCTGACCACACTCCCCTGCTCTTCGCGACGGGGGGGGGGGGGCAGTCTCACCCAGGCAAAACCGCTTCCATTTTGAGGAATTCTGGTTGGGTCAGCCAGGTTTCGTGGAGGCGGTCCAGGCTAAGTGGGTGGCGGCGGCAGCCTCTCCACCCCGTAGGTTTAACGCGGTGGATGTGTGGCATTTCTGTGCCAAGAGCGTCCGCCAATTTATGCGGGGGTGGGGAGCGAACCGCGGAGCTGAGATTCGCAGGAATAAAGCCTCCCTCCTGGACCAGATAAAGACGTTAGACGTGGTTGCCGACGCAGGGGGCCTTTCTGCGGATGGATGGTCCCATCGCTACTCCCTGGAAGCATCCCTTATGGAGATCTACAAGGGGGAGGAGGTCTTCTGGCGGCAACGTAGCCGCCAGAATTGGATACTGAAGGGAGATGCCAACACGGCCTACTTCCATGCCATTGCTAATGGTAGGAGGCGTCGGTGTTCCATTCCCCTTCTCTGGGCTGATGGGATGCTCCTGGATACGGAGGCGGCCCTATCAGCCCATATCTACTCCTTTTATAAGGAGTTATTTACAGCTGGCCCCTGCTCGGGGGTGGCGCTGGCAGAGGAGACTTGGTCCCAGGGGGACCTTGTGTCGCAGGCAGAAAACGAGAAGCTTCTACTTCCCTTTCTGCCGGACGAGGTTCGTCAGGCTATCAGGGAGATGAAAGCCTGCTCGGCCCCGGGGCCGGATGGGCTTCCAGTCTCCTTCTTCCAGTCTTTCTGGGAGTGCCTGCAGGGGGAGATCATGCCGATGTTTCAGGAATTCTATACCGGGACGCTTGTGATGTCGCGACTAAATTATGGTGTGGTGACCCTGATCCCCAAGGTTGTGGGGGCCACGGATATCCGCCAATTTAGGCCCATCACGGTCATAAACGTTATCCAGAGGATCTTCTCTAAGGTGTGTGCAATGCGTCTGGCTCCGGTGGCTGAGCGCATTACACATCCCTTTCAGTTTGCCTTCCTCAAGGGACGTTTTATCCATGACGGGATCCTGGCACTTCATGAAATTGTGCATGAAGTAAAGGTGCGACAACATAAAGGGGTGTTCCTCAAATTGGACTTCCAGAAGGCATACGATCGCCTGGATTGGGCCTTTCTACGCCAAGTGCTCCAGCGTCGGGGATTTGATGGGCGGTTTATCACGTGGATTATGCAACTGGTCATGAGCGGTCACACGGCGATCAATATTAACGGGGCCATTGGCCCCTATTTCAGATCGTCCTGTGGGGTCAGACAGGGGGATCCTATTTCCCCTATTCTCTTCGATCTGGCAGTGGACGCCTTAGCAGCCATACTAGATAAAGCGCGAGACGCTGGTCACATCTCGGGGGTGGTTGGCCACCTCTTCCCAGGTGGTGGGCTCACCCACCTTCAGTACGCAGACGACACCATGATTATGGTGGAAGGCTCAGAGTTAGATATTATCAACCTTAAGTTCTTGTTGTTGTGTTTTGAGGCCATGTCGGGCCTCAAAATTAACTTTGACAAGAGTGAGGTGGTAGTCCTAGGATATACCCAGGAGGAACAACAGCGGATAGCGGACAACCTCAATTGCAGGTTGACCACCTTCCCTGTTAACTATCTGGGTGTTCCTCTGAGTGACTCTAGGATCCTCATCAAGGACCTTGAGCCTACGATGGGTAGGGTGAGAAAGAAGGCAGAGCCCTGGCGTGGACGCTTCACTTCCAAGGGAAGCAAGTCCATTCTGATCGGGGCCTGCTTATCTAGTATCCCCTCCTATCTGATGGGGATCTACTCCCTTCCAGAGGGAGTCCATGCAGCCTTGGACAAAGAACTATCTCGGTTCTTTTGGCAGGATGCATCCGGTAATCAGAAATACCACATGGTTAAGTGGGCAGATGTTTGCGCCCCCAAGGATCTTGGGGGCATAGGGATTCTGGCGTCCCGGAAAATGAATGTGGCACTCATGCTTAAATGGGTGTGGCGCATCTTACGGGAGGAGGGCGGTTTATGGCTCCAGCTCCTGAAGGCCAAGTATCTGCAGGACCGCCCACTCCTTGCCTGTGACCGTCAGGACGGATCTCTCTTCTGGAGATCCATTCAGGCCATTAAGCAGGACATTAGGAAAGGGGTTAGGTTTAGGGTTGGGGATGGCCGTGGGACTATGTTCTGGCTAGACCCGTGGCTCCGGGAGGGGGCGCTCCAGTTTGAATTCCCGAGACTCTTCGCTATCTGCTCGGAGCCCACCCTGTTGGTCGCGGCTGCGGTCCGGGGTGTGCATTGGAACATTTTGTTCCGACGCAATTTTGGGCCGGCCGAGGCTGGTGAATGGGAGGTCCTCAGGGCCGAACTACCTGACTCCCTCCCTGGGGGGCCTGACCAGGTTACGTGGTCACTTGTCCCCTCGGGAGTGTTCTCGGTTAAGTCGGCGTATAGGGCCCAGTTTTCTGGGCCAGTTAGGTCGTGGGCCTCCCCCCTCTGGAAGGCTCCAATTCCGTTGAAGATTAAGATTTTCGTTTGGCAACTTTTACGAGATAGGTTACCTTCCGGGACGGAGGTGGCGAAGCGCCATGGTCCGGGGGATGGGCTTTGCCCCCTTTGTAGTTGTCCGGAGTCCAGTACACACATCTTCTTTGTGTGTCCCGCTGCCAGGTTTCTATGGAACTTCGCCCACGAGGCGCTGGGGCCTTCCTGGCAGGCCTCAGACCCCGGGGAGTTCCTGGAGGACCAGGCGCACCGTCCCGGAGGGGCTTCTCGCCTCTTCTGGTTGGTGTTCGCGGCTTTGATGTGGTCTCTTTGGACTACTCGCAATAAGATGGTGATTGAGAAGATTTTTTTGCGGCGTGCGACTGACTCCTTGTTCAAATGTTTGGCTTTCGTGCAGCAGTGGTACCCGCTGTGTAGGCAGCGGGACAGGGCGCGGCTAGACGACTACATCGACAGACTCCTTGCTGCCGCGCGGCGCATTGCCTCCCCGGTGGTTCCTTGAGGCTTCGCTCCCCTCCCTTTTCTCCAGGCCCCCCCCCCTCCGGCTCGGCGGGTCCTCTACTCTTCTACCCACACCACCCCCCCTCGCCTTGCTTCTTTCTGTTGTTTTTTCTCCTTTTTGTCTTTGGGCAGTGTTGTTGCTGTTGCCCCAGCAGGTGCTTCTTGGGTGTGGCGTTTTGTTGTACTGGATAACTCTGTATGGATGTTGGTTGCTTTATTTATAAAGCGGGGCGAAAGCCTAGTTCGAGACAGTTTAAGCATGTACTCGGCCTCTGCATAGCTAAGATGCACACAACCACATGTCCACAACAAGTCAAAACAACGTAAAAGAAGGCAGGCGAATTACATACCATCATGAGAAATTGTAAAAACGCCTATACTGTTGGAGGACCAATCCGAAGATTATGCTGCCATCCATGAAGGGTAAAAAATCTCTCGCAGAATCCTCCAATCGCGTGCACATCTCCATGAACAGGGAATGATGCTCCACACGTTGCAAATGCGCCCAAGAACGGATCAAAGCTGTACATACCTGCATAAGAGAAGCATCTTTATCATTAAAAACATTGTCGTTTCTACATAGCCATAGCGACCAAACAACGGCAATCGTTCCCGCCCTAATCAGCTGCTTAAACCTAGAATCAACACCATTGGCCAGTTGTCAAAAATATTAACAACGCTACAAGGTGGATATAAGTTCGAGGCGATCTAAATGGCTGACCATATAGATCTAGCAAAATTGTAATGAAAGAAAAGGTGTTTAATAGTCTCGTCCTGAGGACAAAATACACACGATTTATTTCCTTCCCAATTCCGCATAACGAGGTTATCTCTCGTAAGAATAACTCCTTTCCAATTCCGCATAACAAGGTTATCTCTAGTTTACAATAGGATCTTCATCTTCCAAATTTACTTAAAATTAACAACTGGAATCTCAGATTGCACTAAAGCTTTGGACATAGAATCCACCGAGAATTTTTCATTCTCGTGTAGATTCCACCGAAATCTATCTGATCCTTGCGACAACTGCACAGAAGCAAGGATTTGCACCAAGGCATTCCATGATGCTTGTCTAGGACCGACCAGACTTCTTCTGAACGACACATTAGGTGGGAAAGATTCCATCACCTTGGCTAGTGTATCACTTTTATGTCGCGCGATGCTATACAACGCTGAAAAACGTTCTCGAAGAGTGGTGTTACCCAACCAAATATCCTCCTAGAACCTGATTCCCGACCCATCCTGAATTGAGAAAGACCCATGCGGAAAAAAGTATTTTTTGGTGGCCGTAATTCCAACCCAAAAGTGAGAGTCACCAGACTTGCAGTAAAGCTGAGAAAGCTCTTTCGAAACCACATACTTTGTTGTAAGTAGGGTCTGCCAAACTTCATTCTCAGTCAGTAGCTTAAAAAGCCACTTGCCAAGAAGGGCTCTATTCTTGACCTCGAGGTCATGAATCCCTAGCCCCCCTTGGTCTTTAGGACGACAAACCACACTCCACTTAGTCAAGCGGTACTTTCTCTTCTCATTATCCCCTTGCCAAAAGAATCTTCACCGGAAATAATTCAGTCTTTTCAGAACCCTTTTTGGCAATTGGAAGAAAGAAATCGTATACAGTACCATATTACTAAGTATTGAATTTATGAGAACTAATCTTCCTCCTAAGTATAATAATTTACCTTTCCAGCCGTGTAACCTAGCCTGCAAATTTTCCTGACCATTTCCATTCAGCATTTGTGAGTCTTCGATAATGAATCGGAATACCCAAATACTTAATAGGAAATTGTCCTTGTGCGCAGCCAAAAAACTCGGCATACTGAGAAACATCATTTTGGGCCTCACCGAAACAAAATAATTCACTCTTATGGAAATTTATCTTTAACCCCGACAAAAACTCGAACGCTGAGAGAATTAAATTCAGGTTTTTTACTTTTTCGATGTCATGATCCATATAGAGAATTGTATCATCGGCATATTGAAGTATGAACAAACCACCATCCACTGGATGCGGAATGACCCCTTCAATTTGGCCATCAGACTTAGCACGTTCAATTAAAATAGCGAGCATATCCGCGACTATATTAAATATCATTGGCGACAAAGGATCACCTTGTCTAAGCCCTTTTTTTGTTTGGAAGTTTCGGCCTGTGTCATCATTGACCTTGATGGCAACACTTGCTCCCGAGATGAAACTTCGAATTAAAGCACGAAATTCAGAGGAAAAACCTTTCATTTTAAGAGTCTGTTGAAGAAATGACCATTTAACCTTATCATATGCTTTCTCAAAATCACGTTTTAGGATCACCCCATTCAACTTCTTGCGGTGCATCTCATGGACCGTTTCATGAAGGGTAACCACCCCATCAAGGATGTTACGACCTTGCATAAAAGCAGTTTGAGAAGGACGAACCACATGATCAGCCACTGTATTCAGCCTTAACGTCGCGACTTTAGTAAATATCTTAAAACTAACATTAAGGAGACAAATAGGTTTGAATTGCTGGATCCTTTCTGCCTCATTAACCTTAGGTAGTAAAATGATTTCACCAAAATTAAGACGAAATGGCTCCAAATGTCCACTATGAAGGCAGTAAAATAATTGGAGTAGGTGAGACTTAATAACTTCCCAAAAGGTTTCACAGAATTCAGCCGGGAAGCCATCAGGTCCAGGGGATTTGGTTTTTTCCATTCTGGAAAATAGCCGTTCTCACCTCTTCCTCAGAGTAAGGTGCAGTGAGAATATTATTTTCCTCATTAGAACCCCGAGGGATATCCACCGTTTAGTTCTCATCTAACGAAAAGTGATCTTCCTCCGGAGCTCCAAAGAGTCCTTTATAATAAGTAGTAATATACGACTTTAGTTGCTCATGGCCTTCGATCGTACCTTCATCTTGTACCAGGGAAAAAAGTACGTTTCTTCCTGTGTCTACCATTGGCAACACTATGGAAATATCTCATATTTCAGTCCCCTTCCAAAATAAATTGTGCTTTCGATCGTTGATACCATTTAAGCTCCTCCTCTCGCAGTAATCCCGTAATCTGGGAATTTGATTGATTTTTCAATTCAATCTCTTGCGCAGATAGAGTCCTAATTTCCGCTAAAGGGTTGTCGACTGATGACCGACAAGTATAGGGGATCACAACAGTCTTAGAGGGAAGTAAAATCTAAATTTATTGATTCGACACAAGGGGAGCCAAAGAATATTTATAGGACTTAACAACTGAGTTGTCAATTCAGATGCACCTGAAAGTAGACTTACTCGCAAAAATTTATCAGTGGTAACAGTTTTATAGCAGCCGTAGCAGTAAAATAGCAGGAGGAATAAAATAGTAACAACAGTAACAATTGCGGAAAACAGCAGGATGGGAGTACCGTAGGCATAGAGGGAATGGATGAACGGGCGTTGCATGGATAACAAAGGTCATGTAATAATCTAAACATGGGATTTGCAGATAATAATAATAAAGCATCCAACTTGTAGGCAAACCATAGGCATGTGTTCCAATATAGTCATACATGCTCGCAATGAGAAATTTGCACAACATCTTTTGTCCTACCAGCTCGTGGAAGCAAGGCCTCTAGGGAAACTACTGTTAATTAAGGTGATCCTTTTAATAGAACACCGGAGCAAAGCATTAACACTCCGTGAACACACGTGATCCTCACATCATAGTCATCCCCTCGGTTGTCCCAATTTCTGTCACTTTGGGGCCTCGGGTTCCAGACAATGACTTGTGTAAACAACTTGCAGATATGATCAAGAAACATAAGTATACTCATGAAACAATAACAAATTCAGACCTGAGATCATGGCACTCGGGCCCTAGTGACAAGCATTAAGCATAACAAGTTGCAACAATGGTAGAAAACACTAACAATGGATACTAGGCACTATGCCCTAACAATCTGGCATTAATACATGATTGATCTCATCCAATCCCTTCCATCCCTCTCGGCCCACAGTGGTGTTTACTCACACATGGACGGGGGGATCATGGATGGTTGATGGAGAAGAGGTGGCGGTGTCGGTGGCGATGATCTCCTTCGAATCCCCATCCCGGCAGTTCGCCAGAACATGATATTCTAATCCCCGAGTTGAGTTTCAAGGTGGCGGCGGTGCTCTGTTGTGTTTCTATGGAATATGACGAATCCCCTATCGTTTTAGGTCTAGGAGGGATATGTAGTTGAAAGGGGAGCCCGAGGGGTGCCTGGGGGCCCACACCACCAGGCGACGCGACCAAGGGGGGCGCCCAGGGGTGGTGTGGCCCCCTCCTGGCCCCTCTTCAGGACTCCTTCTGGCTCCACGGGTCTTCGGGTGTTTTAAGGTCTTCGAGATCTTATCTAAGCATTTTCCCGAAAGTTGATTTTTCTGCACAAAAACGAGACACCAAGGAAATTCTGCTGAAAACAGCGTTAGTCCGTGTTAGTGGTACCCAAAACTCACAAGTTTAGAGGAACACAATAAGAAAAGTGTTCAGAAAAGGAGATACGTTTTGGACGTATCAACTCCCCCCAAGCTTAACTTATTGCTTGTCCTCAAGCAATTCAGTGACAACGGAGTGCGATAAAAGACTTTACGAACAGATTTGTTTCATATGATGTAAATATACTCACTATATGATCAAGTGCTAAGGCAATTCATAATAAGATGTAGATAAATGTCACCTAGCAGTTATGCAAACCATGAAGAGATGCCAACAAACTAATAATAGACAACATGAAGTATATCAATCTGTAGGACTGCAATGCTCATAATAGGGTATGATAAAGTGTACTCTCTTGCCCTTAATAATGGATAAAAACATAAATTCTAGGGCACCTCTGAAGTTCAAATGAAGACTAGAATTAAAGATATCAAAGATACAAACATCAAAGTTATACCACAATCAACCGTGTTTTGGGACAAGCATGATACACTAAGAATGACAACCATGTTGAGCATAAAGTGAGAAGGTGAAGACTCAACATAAAAATAAAAGAAAGGCCCTTCGCAGAGGGAAGCAGGGATTAACTCATGTGCTAGAGATTTTTATTTTATTAAACAGAGGTATTGAAAACATTTTTCAAAGAGGTGTATGCTGACAAGCCAACTAGACTTCACAAGAGCGGCTCCCATAGAAGTACGCATCTGGGTAGAAGGTCATCCCTCTTTCTCTTTTGTTTACACAATTATGCTTTGACTGATAAATCAGGGGCAAAAATAGTGAAGAGAATTTAATTTGGGGTTGGGCACCCCGCTGCCGGCTCTTCTATCATTTGGATAAGTGAATGAAGCCACTAGTCCAGGGTGTGAAATCCAATCAACAAGTGAGATAAAGATTCTCTATTTACGTTCTCATGAGCTAAAACAGGGGCACAAAACAGGAATAATTTTTCGAAGGTTTTAAAGGTAGCACACGAGAAATTTACTTTGAGTGGCGGTTAAATACCACATATATAGGTAGGTATGGTGGACACATTTGTCAAACTTTGGTCTTTGGGAGTTGGATGCACGAGTAGAGCTCATACTCAGTACAGGTGAATGCTAGCAATAGACGGGGAGCGACAATCAAGAGAGCAACAACTCTCATAATCATGCTTGCGACAAAACAAAATTAACAGGGGCATACAAGTGATACAAATACTTTGAGGAAAAATAAATCATTGAGGCTTAATTGACTTTTTCTTTTCAGTCATAGCATGCGTGAGCATATGCCAAGTCGATTCAAGCAAAACAATCAGAGGGAGATACCACAATGTCATACCCTTCTATGAATAAAACAATGCAAGTAAACATTCATATGACATGCTATCTTATATTAATAAGTTGGAACTAAACACATGAGAGCACAAACTGCTAAGCATCAATTAAATAACATACACCTTACATGAATGAACTAAGCATGTTCACATGGATGAGTATATGTACAAAAATAAAACAAATAGAGTTCATACCAGCCTCTCACCACAACTTGGATTGTCGTAAATCGTCATTACTGCTCTTCACTTGTGTGAATCGAATAATATAGAATGATAACCAAGCTCCAACGGGGACACAAAAGTCTGGTGAACTCTGCAACAAAGTTTACAAAACCAAAGAAGAAGAACAAATATTTTTTGATTTTCGAATTAAAAACAAGAACACAAGGAAACAAGCAAACAAAACAAAATATTTTTGGATTTTTCGAAATTAAACCGAAACGAGAAAAGAAAGCAAACCAACAAAAAGAACTAAAGAAGAAAATAAAGAGAAACAATAGAAATATTTTTGGTCTTTTTGTGTTTTGGACAGCAAGAACAAAACAACAAAATAAAGAGAAACTAAACAAAACGAAAAGAAACCAAAGAAAACGAAAACATGGATATACAAAGAACCGATTGAACATGATATAAAGATGAGTGTGATGTTGGTATACCTCCCCCTATGCTTAGGATTTTGGCCTAAGTGGAGATCATCCCCAAGGGGACCACGAGGTGGTGCCCCCGTATTATGCTGAGGAGGAGCCCTCCTCGTGATATGTGCTCGAGGACGCGCCGGTGTACTGCGTGGTTGATACGTGCATTTTATATCATCATTTATACCCTCCACATAGGCATTATTGGGATGTTTTATCAGTGTTATGTCATTGTTTTGCATGTTTTAGATGATTTTATGGGACTTTCCTACAAAGTCCCTATTTTTGGTATTTAATTTCTGGGTGTCAGAAAACACCTGTTTTCATGTTTTTGATGTTTCAGGAGCTACAGGTATCCAAATTGCGAAAGGAAAGAAACCCTGTCAGTTTTTCTTCGGGAGAAAGGCCGTGGGCACAAGACACAAAGGAGGAGGGCCAGGAGGCCCAAAAGGGGGTAGCCCATGCGGCCAGATTCCCTGGCCGCGTGTGGGGCTCCCAAATGGGCCCACAGCACCTCCTCTCCGAGGTCTTTTTGCTGACGACTCCGTCTTCCCCGAAAAAGAACACCCTAATTTTCCCGAGACGAGACGGAGCCGCCAGGGGGGGCGAAACTCTCGAAACTCTCCGCGGGGGAGACAGATCCTGCTGCTCCGGAGCTCCGGAGAAGGGGGAAATCATCCCCATCTTCATCCCCATCTCCTCCTTGGCGTGGGAGGAGGCATCTCCATCACCATCACCGTGATCCACTCCGTTCCCCTCATAGTTTGATCATTGCTACACCCTAGATACGTGTTATTGTACACCGTTGCATGTTTGGGATTGAGTACTTGTCATTATTTGGTGGTGGATCCATTGTTTCAGATTGTGTTGTACCACATATGTAACCATACATGATCATGTTTGCACGTTGTGAGTAGTTCCCGCATGTTCATGAGGGCATAGGATGAATTGGCAATGATTTGTTACATGAGATGAGTTGTTATTTGGTCTAGTATTTATCTTTTATGTGATTCTATGATGGTGTTGTACGAACGTCGACTGTACAACACTTCACCTACATGGGCTCATAGGAGAACACCGTAGTGTAGTGACGTGATGATGTCTTTAGGTGACAGGAACTTGAGACAGAGTCGTTGAATTGCATTATGAGGGTACTTGTATCGGGGACCTTAGAGCATAAGGCTATGGTGGGACATCATGTCTTAATAATTCTCGTGCTGCCATTTAATTGGCCATGTGATCCATCATAAGGGGTGATAGTTTATTTATTTAGCTATTCCTATTTGTGGCTCTGTCCGAAGAAGATTAAAACTAGACAAGATATACAAACATGTTATGCAATGAATCACTATGCCAGCTAAATCCGTGCAGCCCTCGGGAACGTTTTCCACATATAATACACAAACACACACTTGAGATTGTCCTCTTGCGCATTAGAGGATTGGGCTTTGTCTCTCATTGAGACCTACTACTTGCTGCAATTTACTTTCCGCATTTTACTTTACTTGCACTACACAATTAAAACACAAAAACACATGTTGCTTTTATTATTCCTTTGCTATTCTACTTACCAGTTCCTTCTGCTCCTCGTGGGTTCGACAACCTTTCTAATTCGAAAAGTACTACAATTGATCTCCTGCACTTGGGAGCCATCAAGACACTTTTCTGGCGCCGTTGCCGGGGAGCGTAGCGCTATTGGTAAGAAGTTTGGTAAGGAAACTTGAAAGCTGAATTTTACTTGTTGTTGCATCCTGTTATTATTATGGCTTTTATGAGGGATGCTTCGCTGAAAATTGCTTTATATGAGAGTGCTTATGCTATTAAACCTAAAGTTGTTGAAAAAGCACCTCATGATGATGGTTATATTATTCCCCTTGAATTTGTTAAAGATGTTAGGAATGAGTATTTTGCAGGGGATGGAACAAAGGCTGCAAGTGATCACATACGGGCTATTGAGGATATATGTGGGCTAATTAGGCTCAAGGCTATTTCTGAGGAGGAGGTAAAATGCAAGTTATTGTACCAGTCCTTAACTGGTGATGCTCGAAAATGGTATATGTCCCTGGATGAAGAAATTACACATAATTGGGATACCTTTATGAAGGTTTTCTTTCTTAAATATTTTACTCCTAAAGAGGCTTATGAGAACCGTTGCTTTATATTTAATTTTTTGCCACACCTTGGAGAGAGTATTATTCAAGCTTGGGGGAGGCTTAAGGACCTCCTTCGTAAGAATCCTTGTCATGATCTCACAAATAAACTTATATTGATAAACTTTTATGTGAGACTACCTGATAGGCTAAAGCAATATTTGGATGGTTCATCTGGTGGAAGCTTTACAAATAATACTGCAGAAGAAGCTTGGAATTTATTGGAAATTATTTCGAGGAACTCTGAATATTGGGACCTAGACAAAGGTAATGAAGCTTATTTTGATTATGGATATCCATGTGTAGAAAGTTTCTCTAGTTCTATTTTGTTCAAGAATGTTATTAAAGATTTTGGTCTTGATCCATATGTTGCAATTGAAATAGCTAAGAAATTTGCTGAGCACATTCGAATTCCTAAAAGTGGCTTTGATTATTATGTTGAACCTATTAAATCTTCTATTGTTGTCCCTAAATTTATTAAAGAAACACGAGTGTCATCTGTAGTAATAGAAGAATATATTGAACCACCTCCCTATCCTGAAAAAGTTAAAGAGAATTTGCTTATTGCTGTTGCTGACAAAAGTAGAAAGAGATGTTCTGAACCTAAAGAACAGGTGGAAGTCAAGAACCAAGTCTTTATTATTAAGCAATTAAATGAAGAAGATCCTGTTGATGTTTATTTATGTGAAGATGCTACCAAAGTTATTAAAGGGAATTCATCCAAAGTTGGTAAGCCAATTATATCATGCTCTATTGGGACTTCTTGTTATCATGGTTTATGTGATATTGGAGCAATCATTAGTGTCATTCCATATTCTCTCTATCAAGAAATTAAGCCTGATATTGATCCTATCACCATGGAAGAAACAGGTATGACCATTCAGCTTGCTAATAAAGATTATATTAGTCCCTTTGGAATTGTTAGAGATGTTGAAGTATTGGTAGGGAAAATAAAATATCCTACTGATTTTATTGTGCTTGGTTGTCCACAAGATTCTTTCTGTCCTATTATATTTGGTAGACCTTTCTTACATACTGTTGGTGCTGAAATTGATTTGCCTAGAGAAAGGGTGTTTATTGAATGTGCTGGAGAGAAACTTGAATTTAATTTTTCTAAATTTGCTGATAAACCTGCTAAGAAAGAACCAAAATCTAAAGATATAATTGAAACTCTTGCTCATATAGTTGTAGCTTCATCAGACGTGGTGGAACGTTATATGCTTAATCAGGAAGAGCCATTTAATGATGCAGAAAAAGAAGCTTTAGAACAAATATTATCGCAGCAACCTCCACAATTACAATTGCATATCCCACCTGATAATCTAGGAGTACTCCCACCTCCTAAAGTAGATCATAGTTTTGAATTAAATCCTTTGCCTAAAAATCTGAAATATGCATACTTGGATAAGAAAAATATATATCATGTTATTGTTAGTGCTAACCTTTCAGCTGAGGAAGAAGAGAAATTACTTGATGTGCTTAAAGCTCACCGTAAGGCTATTGGTTATTCTCTTGATGATCTTAAGGGCATAAGTCCAGCTCTATGTATGCATAAAATTAATTTGGAAGAAGATGCTATACCTGTTGTTGATTTCCAACGCCGTCTACATCCAAAAATGAAGGAAGTGGTAAGAAAGGAGGTAATTCGACTCATAGAGGCTGGTATTATTTATCCTGTAGCTGATAGTAAATGGGTTATTCCTGTTCATTGTGTTCCTAAGAAAGGTGGAATTACTGTGGTTCCTAATAAAGATGATGAACTTGTTGCTCAACGTACTGTTGTTGGTTATAGAATGTGCATTGATTATAGAAAATTAAATAAAGCAACTCGTAAGGACAATTATCCATTGCCCTTTATTGATCAAATGATAGAGAGATTATCTAAACATTCTCACTTTTGTTATTTAGATGGGTATTCAGGCTTCTCTCAAATTCCAGTTCATAGTGATGATCAGGAAAAGACCACTTTTACTTGCCCATATGGTAAATTTGCTTATAGGAGAATGCGTTTTGGTTTATGTAATGCGAGTGCTACTTTTCAGAGATGCATGAATGCTATATTTGCTGATTATATTGAAAATATAGTGGAAGTCTTTATGGATGATTTTTTGGTGTATGGTACTTCTTTCGATAATTGCTTGTTCAACCTTAACAAAGTTTTGCAGATTTGTGAAGACCAACACCTTGTTCTTAATTGGGAGAAGTGTCACTTTATGGTAACAGAAGGAATTGTTCTTGGGCATCGTATTTCTGGAAGAGGAATAGAAGTTGACCCAGCAAAAATTGAAGCTATTGAGAAATTACCATATCCAAGAGACATCAAAGGTATAAGAAGTTTTCTCGGTCATGCAGGTTTTTATCGTAGGTTCATTAAAGATTTCTCTAAAATATCAAAGCCTCTAACCAATCTTTTGCAAAAGGATGTTCCATTTTCTTTTAATGATGATTGCATAGAATCCTTTAATGTTTTAAAGAAAGCCTTAACAACTGCACCTATTATTCAACCTCCTGATTGGAACTTGCCCTTTGAAATTATGTGTGATGCTAGTGATTATGCAGTTGGAGATGTTTTAGGCCAAAGGGTTGATAAGAAATTGAATGTTATTTACTATGCTAGTAAAACACTAGATGGTGCTCAAAGAAATTATGCTACAACTGAAAAGGAATTTTTAGCGGTAATATTTGCATGTGATAAATTTAGATCTTACATTCAAAAGTCACTGTGCACTCTGATCATTCTGCTATTAAATATTTGATGAATAAGAAAGATGCTAAGCCTAGACTAATAAGATGGGTACTTTTGTTGCAAGAATTTGATTTACACATAGTAGATAGGAAAGGAGAAGATAATCCCGTAGCTGATCATCTTTCTAGAATGGAAAATATACCTGACGAAACTATTCCTATTAATGATAGTTTTGCTAATGAACAATTTGCCCTTGTTAGTGTTTCTAGTGCTAAAGTTGCATCTCCTTGGTTTGCTAATTATGCAAATTTTATTGTTGGGAAAGTTATGCCACCACAATTTACTTACCAGCAAAGAAAGAAATTCTTTTATGACCTTAGACATTATTTTTGGGATGATCCATTATTGTATAAGAAAAGTGTTGATGGCATTATTATACGTTGTGTACCTGAGCATGAACAGCAGGCTATTATAAGAGATTGTCATGACAGTCCCTATGGAGGACATCATGCAGGAGATCGTACTGCAGCAAAGGTATTACAATATGGTTTTTATTGGCCTACTCTATTCAAGGATTGTGCTGAATATGTTAAAACTTGTGATAAATGTCAAAGAGTAGGAAACATTGGTAGAAGGAATGAAATGCCTATGAACTATACATTACCACTTGAACCATTTGATGTGTGGGGTTTTGACTTTATGGGACCATTTCCTGCATCTAGTACAAAACATACTCACATTTTGGTTGATGTTGATTATGTTACAAAATGGGTAGAAGCAATTCCTACTAAGAGTGCAGACCATGCCATAGCCATGCAAATGCTTAAAGAAATTATTTTCCCTAGATTTGGTGTTCCTAGATTTTTAATTACTGATGGTGGATCTCATTTTATGCATGGTGTTCTTAGAAAAACATTGGCAAAATATAATGTTAATCATAGAATTGCATCACCCTATCATCCTCAAACTAGTGGACAAGTTGAATTAAGTAATAGGGAAATTAAACTTATTTTAGAGAAAACAGTAAACAGGGCTAGATCTGATTGGCCACTTAAAATTAATGATGCATTGTGGGCTTATAGAACCGCTTATAAAAATCCTATGGGTATGTCTCCTTATAAAATGGTTTATGGAAAAGCATGTCATTTACCCGTTGAATTAGAACATAAAGCTAGATGGGCTATTAAGAAATTAAATTTTGATTTAAAAACAGCGGGGGAGAAGAGATTTCTTGACCTAAATCTATTAGATGAATGGAGGAATGAAGCATATGGATGTGCAAAATTGTTTAAAGAGAAAGTTAAAATTTGGCATCACAAGAAAATTAAAAGAAAGGAATTTAAAGTAGGTGATCAAGTCCTATTGTACAAGTCTCGTTTTAAGTTTTCTGCAGGGAAATTAGCTTCAAAATGGCAGGGTCCATTGGTAGTACATGAGGTATACCGTTCGGGGGCCATCCGTCTTCACGGTGATATGAAAGGTAAAACTCATGTGGTCAATGGACAAGGCCTAAAACATTATATTGCAGGAAAGAGCTTCATAGGAACCATCGAGGAGATAAAGTTAATGACACCGGAGGAGGTAATTGTAAGGGATCCTGCAGTTTCAGAAACCCAAATTCAATAATTTACAATTATTGTGTATGGAAGTTTCTCGGAATTGCGTGAAAACTTATGGAACTCATTTTTTATGGAAATTAACGTGCGGGACAAGAAAATTGGAAGGAAATGGACCTCGAGGGGGAAAAGAGGACCCTACACGCGGCCAGATTCCTTGGCCGCGTGGAGGTACCCCTTTTCCACCTCGGAGTCCCGTTCTGTCTCGTTTTCGACTCCGACACTTCGTCTTACCCTAAAACCCGTCAATATATACCCCCTTTTGTCGATCTAATCCCGCACCGAGAGTTCTCATGCGATCTTTGTTTCTGCTGTTTTCGCCTGCCAGGGTTTAGCCATGTCAAGATCCGGATCCAACCTAGGGGGGGAGATCCACCCAAGGGAGGCATTGTGAACCATTACCTCAACTCCGTGATGACCCCCATTATCGAATCTCTGACTCTACAAATCCCTTAGGTGACCCTATCGGGTTTCGACTAGGAGAACTCATGAGCGCTGGTGGAATCGTCGGCTAGACAGGGGGCGAGATTTACCCAGGTTCGGGGCCCTCGTAGAGGTAAAACCCTTACTCCTGCCTCTGGTGATCTGTATTGATGAGTAGATCGGTTACAATGGTGGTTGCTCGAATCAAGAGTATGACCTCGAGTTCAGGCTTTGGCGTTGCGGTGTTGCCTGGTCCTCCTCCGGTGGCTCTCCTGGCCTTATATAGGTGGCCAGGTCTCAAACCCTACCCGGAGAGGACTCGAATTCTAACCTTAAGTCGGTTACATATTTCTAAACTTAACCCGCAAGTTAGCGCGGGTGGGCTTCACGTGGGCCTTCTGGAATACTCCAAGGGCTCCTCTTCTTGGGCCTTAACCTTGGGCCTGAGATGGGGTGTCCTTACCCGCAGGGTCCAGGATCCATGTCTTCGTCAGTAGCCCCCGAGCGTCGACTCGAGTGGGATTTCTCCAGTCGAGTAGACGGTCAAATCCTTCTTGGTTTTTCTTTCTCGTGGGTAACAAGTTTGGATGTTTCCTGTTAAGAGGGCGTGTACCCTGTATAATGAGTTTTCGTACTCGTGTAACATCCCTGATTTTTGGAAAATGCAAAAATCACAAAAATTTGAAACTTTTTGTTTTCATGTTTAGTCAGTCACCAAAAACCAAATGAGATGCAAGAAACAAAAGAAAACAATGCATGTTCTAATGTTTTGGAAATGAAAATCCAATATACCTCTATAAATATTTCTACATAAATAAAATAATTCTTCTTAAGCAAACCCTTACACCAAACATGTTTTCAACCCAATTATGATCTTGAAAATATTTTTGATATATAAAAACTAGAGAATTGTTATCTCTAATATTTTCTTCTTGTCTCTAAAAAGGGTTTCACTATTATTGATAACCCCAAAAGAGATATAAGTTGGATCCTTGTTTTCCAAGTGTTATGTCAATCAAGAAAATAATATAATGCTATAGAAATAAATTGTTTATGAAAACAAGTAAGATACTTTGAGAAAACAATGTTTTCATTTAGGAAAACCTTTCTGCTTTTACTAAACCCCATTTTCCAAATTTATTAAATAATTCTCTATGTTTGAAATATAATAAAAGGATACTAATTGTGGTTTCACTAATATGTTGAATATATACAATATGAAAGTTCCTAAAAGGGTCTTAGAAAACAATAGTTGAACCATAGAAAATATTTCTAAAAAATTGATTTAATCATATAAAAATTAATGTTTTCTATTAAGTGACTATCATTGTTTCTTCATATTTTAAAATAATAAAATATGAAAACCATTAAAAATGATTTTGGAAAATTTCATTTGATCACATTGTTGTCTCTGATATTTTATTCAACCAATAATTTTCATTTATATAATTGATATTTTTAAAATGGCATTAATATGCTATTAGTGAAATCATTTTTATTTCAAAATATAAAATAGCAAAACAAGTGTAAATGATTTTCAAAAATGATATTTGACTCATATAATGTCTCTTTATTTTTATAAAACCCTTTCTCAAAAATAAATTTGATTTTCTATTAAAAAGCTATTAAGTCACTTTTAATTAATTATTCAAATTTCATAATTCAAAAATGTAATATGTTGAAAAGTTTATAAAAATGGTATTGTTAGAAAGTATTTCAAATATTATGAATTTAGAATTTTGTTTCATGTTGATTAGATTATTTAAACAGAAGATATAAATTAATTAAGAAAACAGGAAAAAAAATAGAATGATGACGTCATGATGATGTCATCATCTTCTTCAATGGAGAGAAAATCTCGTTGCCGTTTCCTGCAATTCATCCTCGCATCGATTCCGCGCATTTAAGCACATCAATGTGTGCACCAAGCCCTCCACGTTAAAGCCCCCTCTCCCCTCTCTCATTACCCTCTGCCCCCATCTCCAATCTCGCCCCGTGCGTGCTGGGATTTCTCGCCGGACTTCCTCGGTGTCCGCCGCCGTCATTTGTGTGTGCGGCCGTTACAGCAGGTCCTCGGCCCATTTTCCTCCCTCCTCTCGTTTGCCTTGTCCCCACGCACCTCTTGAGATGATTTTGTCGATTTTATGCGCAGGGAATCGCTGAAAGTGAGCTCGCCGGAGGAGAAACCTCTCCGGATGCCTCAGGTGCCCGCAGCGCCATCGACAGGAGCCCTCCCCGCGCACGCCGTGGTCACCACCAACTTCGTCGTGTTGCGCCGAGCGTCAACGTGTCTCCCATTGAGCGGGAGCATCGCCGGATCGCCAACGCCATTGAAATTCTGCATCGCCGGCCACCGTCGCACCCATTGCCGGTGACCTAGGTCATCCCCGACGGTGAGCTTCTCCTCTCGTTTGATCCTGGCGGTTAGATCTGGATCGTGCGGTTGAAATTAAATGACTAGGCGAAGAGGTATCAGCCAATGGCATTGCGCCACGTCGGATGGGTGTTATTTTGTTATCCGTCGCCCAAAGCAGCGTGAAACCAGCCCAAGCCCAGCCCTTATCTGTCGCCCAGCGCAGCAAATAGCAGCCCATTTTTTGTTTTTCTTCCGGAATAGAAAATGAAAATTAGATTTTGCAGATTAGTCCCTATAACTTAGAAACATCATATATTTTCAACCACTTGGCCAAATTTAGCAATCTTGGACTTTTTTGAAAAGCCCTTGACATCTAGAAACTTTTGGCACTGGCCAAATTTAAATTTGACAAACTTAAATTTGTTCAAATTCCAATATGCCTACTTGATGAAATTTGGCATAATTCAAATTCTACAAACCCAAAAATTGTAAATAAAGTATATTTGGAAACCTTAGGATGTGTACTTTCATATCCTCTGTCCCAAAATAATATTTGAACAAATTAAAATTGAATTTAGAATTAAGTTGTCTATTTGAGTATTTTTGACATAGATTATTTTCTATAAATAATTTCAATATAGTTCCTTTTGCAAAATTGCTCCATTTGATAACCTTGGACCAGAAAAACCTTGCCCAACCATTTTGGAGACCCTTGAACCATGACCATGTATTTTAGCCAAAAATCCATCATAGTAGTTCATCTAGTTATTATGTCTTAGATTTTGTTTCTATTTCTTTCTACCATTGTTTGTTGTGGCCATTTTTGGATCCAAGACCAAGTCTCTAAAATTACCAAGTAGTGAACCTCAAACACTAGCACCTTATTAGTATTCTATCTACTTCTCCATTCTCCCATTCTTGCTTCAAGAATTCACCAAGTCAGCAAAATGGAGATCAAGACTCAAGCACAAGAATGAAACTTCAATATCAACTTGGTGGCAACATGAAGAGCTACAAGGAAGATCAATGAAGAAGTTTTGAGGAAAATACATGGACTCCACACCTAGAAGAAAACTCAAGAAGTACAAGTGTGAAGAAATTTAGAAGAAAACATCTCCCCCTCTCTTCCTATCTTTCTTCTTACTTTCTTTCCAATTCGACTTAGTGGTATTTGTGCCCATCCCATACCCAAACCAATTAGTGAAGTAAAAGCCCAGAAGAATTTATCAAGACCAAGGGAAGAATCCATCCAAGAAACAAGACTACAATAGAAGCATGAAGATGATCTTCAAGAAGGCAATCACATGAGGACTAGAAGCAATCCATACAAGTTGAAGAATAACAAGTTATTTTTGTCCAACCTTTGACCCAAATGGAAAACCCAAGACTTAGTAATATTTTCCCTTGGATGATGAAGTTAGTAGACCTACCCTAACCACAATGGAAAATACTAACATAGTCACTCAAATATTTTTGAAGGTGAATATGACCAAGTGTTTACATGTATTACTCTAGTTGAAGAAGTAATATGTTTATTCTTAGTGAACTCTTGGAACTTCCTCGACAAGTATGGTTATAATAAAGTTTGATCACTACAAAATCCACCTAGTCCTTCCCAAGTAAACCATTGGAATTTCCTTAACAAGTATGAGACCATTAGAGAATGAATCTTTCAACTCAAACCTTGACCTTGTCCTAGCCAACTTGGTTAAATCCCTTTTTGATATGTCAATTGGTGTGTATGTTTTCTTCTCTTGTATGTTTGCTTGATAGCATGTTTGTTTATTTTGTTATTGTGTTGTCAATGAATAGATTGTACGGAGAGCAACGATCTTTTGTGAAGAGAGTGTGATATCTTCACCAACTTCAACAAGGCAAGTAACACATCATCAACTACCCATTATTTTCTATATGCATTAGTTGATTTTGAGTAGTATGCATTGATAGGAATTTTACTAAGTTATACTATGCTATGCTATTATCCTAGTAGTGTGTAGCCATCCCTTTTACCTTGTTATTTTGATAGCCTTAGAATTTACTAGGTGCTATGCAATGTTACAAATTGTTTTACTAGATGTTGAGGAAAAATCCTAAGTATAACTAATGAATGAACCACCTGGGTGGAAGTGGTAAGATTGGGTTATGTTGAGTGTTTCCTCAGGGCCCTTATCTAAGGGTTATTCCACTTGAGGTTGTCACTTGCGGATGGCCACCCAGGAACAAAGAGATTACTATGTCCCTCTAAATCTAGTAGCTTCCCGTGCAGCCTTTTGACAATATGGGCTCTGTCTTGATCAATTAAGTTGTGAGGGTTCAGCCCAGGCTTGACAAGCAGATGTAGCAAAATTATAGGTGGAACGGGTCTTGCCGGTGGGTTTGGACTTCTTCTTCTGAAAGATCTCGTCTCAATTCTCTCCTTTCCATGATGCACTCCGGGTGTATAGGATGTTTGGGCTAATTGAAGACAAAGGGTGAAAGTGCACAACCTCTGCAGAGTTAGAAACTAAGATCTTAGCCGTGTCCCCGGTTATGGACAACTATGAGCAGCTGGACAAGGATTGACAGAAGAATCTCATCACCAATTTCAATAAGTAAAATTTGACCAAGTGAACAATATTGTGGTGCTTGGATCTTAATCCAATGTTGCCACCCTTTTGAAAAGAAAAACTGGTTTTACAAAAGTGATAGGAGAAAACTGGCTTTATGCAAACTTAGCCAAAACTCCACTCAGCCAAATAAGCATGTAGTATTAGTCTTGCCATTTATATCCACCATAGTGTTACTTGCCAATACATTAAATTGTATTGACCCCCTTGTGGCTGCATATTCCATATTGCAGATATTTCTGAAGACGAGTGAGGATTTCGTTTAGGATCTCGAGACTATCGCCAACATGTTTTGCCTGTGGCACATGAAGAAGATGGGCTCAATGTTGTACTATGTTTTCCGCTGTATTTCTTTCTTTTCTGCTAGTCTTCTAAGACTATGCAAGTTGTAATCCTATTTTGTAAAGACTGGATCATGCGTTGTAATAGAATTTGATGCATTTGCATGATATTTCATTTTGTAACTGTGGTGCTAGCAATTGATCCAGGGACTAGCACAATAACACAGGTATTCCATCTTTATTAAAAGTTGGGATGCTACAAAATGGTATCAGAGCATTGTGTTGCCTGTAGAATTCGAGACCCTAAGTTTGGAAAATACCCTAGGATTGAAAAAAAATTCTATGTTCAAACTTTCTATAAACAAAACAATTATCTTAATTCTTCTCATATCCTCTCATCTATAATTCACCTTCAAAATTTTCTAGATGACCTACCTTTTGAATACCCTCAAGGCAAGATTGTTGATGACCCTTCCATGAAGTGCAAGAAGTATTTTCACCATATGAAGCCTTACACTCAAGATTTTTGAAGAATCTGAAGAAAAACTTAGACTTCACAACAATCAAGAACACCCCAAGATATTGAGAGAAGATTTTTGAAGAAACTCAAGAAGATATAAATGAGACCACCAATATAGTTACTTTGTTAGAACAACGTTAATGTGTTAGAGTATTGATCATACCAATGAGTGTGGTATGACAATATTAGTTGCTTTATAAAACCTTGTTGTTTGGTGTGAAGATTGTTTGTTATGTGTTGTTTGTAAGATGAGTTTCCTTGATCTGCTATTTTGGATAAGAACCTTCCTTAGCCATCTTTCTAAATCTCTACTCATCCCTACTAGACCAAACCCAACACCATACTCATTCACCAACCCTAGTGAGAACCATTGGAATCATACAACCTTTACCCTATTGAGACACAAGCCATCCCATTTGAGGAATGCTAGTATCAAATTTATTTCTTCTGTGTGAAGGAACAATCACATCCATGATCAATGCCAACTGCCTAATAAGGATCAAGCTAACCTTGGAGCTATCAAGCAATGGGAGTTTTTCTACCATGAGAGTTTCCTTAGAAATAGCATGGTGTTTGCCTTCAAGGATGACAACAACAGGATGAAAGATTTCCAAGGACATCAAAAGATCAAGTTGAGAGGAACCCAAAGACTTTTGATTGACCCAAAGAGTGACCCCTCAGTGTCAAAGGTAGTTCAACAGACCTATGTTGGTCTACACCTCTACCACAGAGGAAAGATCTACTCAAGCTAATTTAGAATCCATCTACACTCCAATCTAATGAAAATAGACTACCCACAAAAGTTTCTTTTAAGGGTGGTAGCCCACCCAGTTGTTTTGGAATCCAATTACCCAAATCTTTCTTTCTAACCTTCCCAAATCTCGGGACGAGATTTCTTTTAAGGGTGGTAGTCTGTAACATCCCTGATTTTTGGAAAGTCCAAAAATCACAAAAATTGAAACTTTTTGTTTTCATGTTTAGTCAGTCACCAAAAACCAAATGAGATGCAAGAAACAAAAGAAAACAATGCATGTTCTAATGTTTTGGAAATGAAAATCCAATATACCTCTATTCCATAAACCCTAAAGTCATTTCAAAATAAATATTTCTACATAAAGAAAATATTTCTTCTTAAGCAAACCCTTACACCCAACATGTTTTCAACCCAATTATGATCTTGAAAATATTTTTGATATATAAAAACTAGAGAATTGTTATCTCTAATATTTTCTTCTTGTCTCTAAAAAGGGTTTCACTATTATTGATAACCCCAAAATAGATATAAGTTGGATCCTTGTTTTCCAAGTGTTATGTCAATCAAGAAAATAATATAATGCTATAGAAATAAATTGTTTAT
The DNA here is from genome assembly GCA_028641055.1 of Alopecurus myosuroides. NCBI lineage: Eukaryota > Viridiplantae > Streptophyta > Magnoliopsida > Poales > Poaceae > Alopecurus > Alopecurus myosuroides. Next base: position 155,353,333 of record CM054058.1, read on the forward strand.
GAAAACAAGTAAGATACTTTGAGAAAACAATGTTTTCATTTAGGAAAACCTTTCTGCTTTTACTAAACCCCATTTTCCAAATTTATTAAATAATTCTCTATGTTTGAAATATAACAAAAGGATACTAATTGTGGTTTCACTAATATGTTGAATATATACAATATGAAAGTTCCTAAAAGGGTCTTAGAAAACAATAGTTGAACCATAGAAAATATTTCTAAAAATTGATTTAATCATATAAAAATTAATGTTTTCTATTAAGTGACTATCATTGTTTCTTCATATTTTAAAATAATAAAATATGAAAACCATTAAAAATGATTTTGGAAAATTTCATTTGATCACATTGTTGTCTCTGATATTTTATTCAACCAATAATTTTCATTTATATAATTGATATTTTTAAAATGGCATTAATATGCTATTAGTGAAATCATTTTTATTTCAAAATATAAAATAGCAAAACAAGTGTAAATGATTTTCAAAAATGATATTTGACTCATATAATGTCTCTTTATTTTTATAAAACCCTTTCTCAAAATTAAATTTGATTTTCTATTAAAAAGCTATTAAGTCACTTTTAATTAATTATTCAAATTTCATAATTCAAAAATGTAATATGTTGAAAAGTTTATAAAAATGGTATTGTTAGAAAGTATTTCAAATATTATGAATTTAGAATTTTGTTTCATGTTGATTAGATTATTTAAACAGAAGATATAAATTAATTAAGAAAACAGGAAAAAAAATTAGAATGATGACGTCATGATGATGTCATCATCTTCTTCAATGGAGAGAAAATCTCGTTGCCGTTTCCTGCAATTCATCCTCGCATCGATTCCGCGCATTTAAGCACATCAATGTGTGCACCAAGCCCTCCACGTTAAAGCCCCCTCTCCCCTCTCTCATTACCCTCTGCCCCCATCTCCAATCTCGCCCCGTGTGTGCTGGGATTTCTCGCCGGACTTCCTCGGTGTCCGCCGCCGTCATTTGTGTGTGCGGCCGTTACAGCAGGTCCTCGGCCCATTTTCCTCCCTCCTCTCGTTTGCCTTGTCCCCACGCACCTCTTGAGATGATTTTGTCGATTTTATGCGCAGGGAATCGCTGAAAGTGAGCTCGCCGGAGGAGAAACCTCTCCGGATGCCTCGGGTGCCCGCAGCGCCATCGACAGGAGCCCTCCCCGCGCACGCCGTGGTCACCACCAACTTCGTCGTGCTGCACCGAGCGTCAACGTGTCTCCCATTGAGCGGGAGCATCGCCGGATCGCCAACGCCATTGAAATTCTGCATCGCCGGCCACCGTCGCACCTATTGCCGGTGACATAGGTCATCCCCGACGGTGAGCTTCTCCTCTCGTTTGATCCTGGCGGTTAGATCTGGATCGTGCGGTTGAAATTAAATGACTAGGCGAAGAGGTATCAGCCAATGGCATTGCGCCACGTCGGATGGGTGTTATTTTGTTATCCGTCGCCCAAAGCAGCGTGAAACCAGCCCAAGCCCAGCCCTTATCTGTCGCCCAACGCAGCAAATAGCAGCCCATTTTTTGTTTTTCTTCCGGAATAGAAAATGAAAATTAGATTTTGCAGATTAGTCCCTATAACTTAGAAACATCATATATTTTCAACCACTTGGCCAAATTTAGCAATCTTGGACTTTTTTGAAAAGCCCTTGACATCTAGAAACTTTTGGCACTGGCCAAATTTAAATTTGACAAACTTAAATTTGTTCAAATTCCAATATGCCTATTTGATGAAATTTGGCATAATTCAAATTCTACAAACCCAAAAATTGTAAATAAAATATATTTGGAAACCTTAGGATGTGTACTTTCATATCCTCTGTCCCAAAATAATATTTGAACAAATTAAAATTGAATTTAGAATTAAGTTGTCTATTTGAGTATTTTTGACATAGATTATTTTCTATAAATAATTTCAATATAGTTCCTTTTGCAAAATTGCTCCATTTGATAACCTTGGACCAGAAAAACCTTGCCCAACCATTTTGGAGACCCTTGAACCATGACCATGTATTTTAGCCAAAAATCCATCATAGTAGTTCATCTAGTTATTATGTCTTAGATTTTGTTTCTATTTCTTTCTACCATTGTTTGTTGTGGCCATTTTTGGATCCAAGACCAAGTCTCTAAAATTACCAAGTAGTGAACCTCAAACACTAGCACCTTATTAGTATTCTATCTACTTCTCCATTCTCCCATTCTTGCTTCAAGAATTCACCAAGTCAGCAAAATGGAGATCAAGACTCAAGCACAAGAATGAAACTTCAATATCAACTTGGTGGCAACATGAAGAGCTACAAGGAAGATCAATGAAGAAGTTTTGAGGAAAATACATGGACTCCACACCTAGAAGAAAACTCAAGAAGTACAAGTGTGAAGAAATTTAGAAGAAAACATCTCCCCCTCTCTTCCTATCTTTCTTCTTACTTTCTTTCCAATTTGACTTAGTGGTATTTGTGCCCATCCCATACCCAAACCAATTAGTGAAGTAAAAGCCCAGAAGAATTTATCAATACCAAGGGAAGAATCCATCCAAGAAACAAGACTACAATAGAAGCATGAAGATGATCTTCAAGAAGGCAATCACATGAGGACTAGAAGCAATCCATACAAGTTGAAGAATAACAAGTTATTTTTGTCCAACCTTTGACCCAAATGGAAAACCCAAGACTTAGTAATATTTTCCCTTGGATGATGAAGTTAGTAGACCTACCCTAACCACAATGGAAAATACTAACATAGTCACTCAAATATTTTTGAAGGTGAATATGACCAAGGGTTTACATGTATTACTCTAGTTGAAGAAGTAATATGTTTATTCTTAGTGAACTCTTGGAACTTCCTCGACAAGTATGGTTATAATAAAGTTTGATCACTACAAAATCCACCTAGTCCTTCCCAAGTAAACCATTGGAATTTCCTTAACAAGTATGAGACCATTAGAGAATGAATCTTTCAACTCAAACCTTGACCTTGTCCTAGCCAACTTGGTTAAACCCCTTTTTGATATGTCAATTGGTGTGTATGTTTTCTTCTCTTGTATGTTTGCTTGATAGCATGTTTGTTTATTTTGTTATTGTGTTGTCAATGAATAGATTGTACGGAGAGCAACGATCTTTTGTGAAGAGAGTGTGATATCTTCACCAACTTCAACAAGGCAAGTAACACATCATCAACTACCCATTATTTTCTATATGCATTAGTTGATTTTGAGTAGTATGCATTGATAGGAATTTTACTAAGTTATACTATGCTATGCTATTATCCTAGTAGTGTGTAGCCATCCCTTTTACCTTGTTATTTTGATAGCCTTAGAATTTACTAGGTGCTATGCAATGTTACAAATTGTTTTACTAGATGTTGAGGAAAAATCCTAAGTATAACTAATGAATGAACCACCTGGGTGGAAGTGGTAAGATTGGGTTATGTTGAGTGTTTCCTCAGGGCCCTTATCTAAGGGTTATTCCACTTGAGGTTGTCACTTGCGGATGGCCACCCAGGAACAAAGAGATTACTATGTCCCTCTAAATCTAGTAGCTTCCCGTGCAGCCTTTTGACAATATGGGCTCTGTCTTGATCAATTAAGTTGTGAGGGTTCAGCCCAGGCTTGACAAGCAGATGTAGCAAAATTATAGGTGGAACGGGTCTTGCCGGTGGGTTTGGACTTCTTCTTCTGAAAGATCTCGTCTCAATTCTCTCCTTTCCATGATGCACTCCGAGTGTATAGGATGTTTGGGCTAATTGAAGACAAAGGGTGAAAGTGCACAACCTCTGTAGAGTTAGAAACTAAGATCTTAGCCGTGTCCCCGGTTATGGACAACTATGAGCAGCTGGAAAAGGATTGACAGAAGAATCTCATCACCAATTTCAATAAGTAAAATTTGACCAAGTGAACAATATTGTGGTGCTTGGATCTTAATCCAATGTTGCCACCCTTTTGAAAAGAAAAACTGGTTTTACAAAAGTGATAGGAGAAAACTGGCTTTATGCAAACTTAGACAAAACTCCACTCAGCCAAATAAGCATGTAGTATTAGTCTTGCCATTGATATCCACCATAGTGTTACTTGCCAATACATTAAATTGTATTGACCCCCTTGTGGCTGCATATTCCATATTGCAGATATTTCTGAAGACGAGTGAGGATTTCGTTTAGGATCTCGAGACTATCGCCAACATGTTTTGCCTGTGGCACATGAAGAAGATGGGCTCAATGTTGTACTATGTTTTCCGCTGTATTTCTTTCTTTTCTGCTAGTCTTCTAAGACTATGCAAGTTGTAATCCTATTTTGTAAAGACTGGATCATGCGTTGTAATAGAATTTGATGCATTTGCATGATATTTCATTTTGTAACTGTGGTGCTAGCAATTGATCCAGGGACTAGCACAATAACACAGGTATTCCATCTTTATTAAAAGTTGGGATGCTACAACTCGAGTATCGAGCAATGCAAGTGTCCGTTTTTATGGCTTTTTATCGCAGAAGGATGTGGCACAGTAGCTTGGCTCTCCCGAGATATCAGGGCCAATTAATTGCGACTAGGGCAAAAACATTTCTGGCCTACACAGATTCGAGACCTCCGACTCGAACCCGATAAGGTGATTGTTGCGACTGGGCCGTTGTGGTCTTATCGAGTCGAACTTAACCTATGGGGGTACCCGGCGCGTCCGCTGGGATTTTTCTTCGTGTTGTTGACACGGAATCATACCGGAGGACGCAGCTTTGAGTGCGATTCCAGGCCCTCAAGAGAGATCTTTCGGGTCTTACCTTCATATTCGAAGAATATGGCATCTGGATGTGCCTAGTCGGCCGAACGATCCAGGCTTTTAGGATGTTAAATATCATGCGAGTGATAAAGGATAAGTTCTGCCTACTCGTGTAATTTTTTACCGAGTAGTTCTTCTATCCATACGAAAGAGTTTTCGTGTTTAGGAGTTTTATGCCCATATGAAAGAGTTTTCATGTCTAGGAGATCGTACCCGTACGAAAGAGTTTTCGTGTGCAGGGTTTTTTCCTTCGTTTTTAAAGGAGTCTTGCCTCATGACTTGTTCATGAAAAAGTTGCTTCTATTCGAAGGAAATTTGTTCATACGAAGTTATTTTCGTGTTTGAACTTTTCATTTGAAGCTTTCTTCAGTTTGATGATGCACGCTATGACGTCATGGCGCACCTTTTTCCTCCCGATGGGACGTGACGGAGTGAGAGCAGAGAGCCTGGCCCACATAGTCAGCTTTTTGACCGGGAAACGAGACGTCGTTCCCGGTTTTTTCGCAAATCGTGCAGTAAATGCGCACGATCTTCTGTTAAGATCGTGGCAGGAAACAACGTTCACCGCCTCCTCGTTTCATGTTCACACGTGGTGGCGGCGATGGGCGCCACGTGGCGCATCGAGTGGCCAGCATCGATTCGTTCCGTGTATAAGTACGTGTTTTTGCTGTGCGGTAAAACCTTCCCAGCCTTCATCTTCCAATCCGTCTTCCTCCTCGTGCTCATCTTCTTCCTCCAAGCTCGTGCGCATCAGCGATGGCGGGGGGCAAAAGACGCAGCGCTGCCATTTCCGCATCCGGGGAAGCTTCCGTGCAACCTGCGCCGCGCTCGGGCGACTTGCGTTCGCCCAACACCACCGCGAAGAGCATCAAGGAGATGCAGCGGGAGGGGCTACTACCGGCGGAGTCCGAGAAGCGGGTGCGCCTCAGAAAGAAGGAAGAGGTACCCAACCCGCAAGCGAATGAGCGCGTGGTCTTCGCGGACCACGTGTCTCGCGGTCTTTCCTTTCCCCTCCATCCGTTTCTTGTCGGGTTGCTGTATGTCTATGGCATACAGCTTCACGACCTTCCTCCGAACGCGGTGCAGCACATATCGTGCTTCATCGTGTTCTGCGAATGCTTCCTTGGCATTCGCCCACAGTGGGCGCTCTGGAAGGCCCTCTTTAAAGTTCGGACCTTCCGCGAGAAATCGCGGGTAGACTCCGAGCCCGGCGAGCCGCTGCGCACGGGTGGCTTTGGGATCCAAGCGAAATCGGAGACCAGCTACTTCAGCATGTACTTCATCGACTCCGTGCAGGGCTGGAGGAAAAAATGGTTCTACGTCATCGACAACAGCTCGGGTGGGATCGTGGAATTCCACCCGTTCGCTGTTTTGAAGAGGCGGAAATCCTGGGCGCACAAGTTGTCGACTGACGAAACCCAGGTCGTCGCACCTCTACTCGCAAGGGTGAGAGCTCTCCGCGATCAAACTGCTAGAGTTGTACTCAACGAGCTGCATCTGGCGAGTATCTTTCTGAAGCGCAGGATCCAACCTCTGCAGCACAGACCTTCCACGATGTGGGAGTACAAAGGCTCCAAGGATCCTAGCCGAGTGAGTCACGAGGAGCTCTCGAACGTCGAGTTCGAGAAGAAGATCGCGGCTATCACTAGCCTGAAGGTAGGAGAGAAATTCCCCGACTGCGCAGTCGCAGCCTTCGACGCGTCGAAGCCTCCGTCAGCCGCGGTGAGTTTATTCTTCTTCTCTTCTTTTGCTTTCTTGTTTGTTCTGAGTTTCAGTCGATTGAATTTTCCCTTGCTTTCTTCTGTCTTCCATAGAGTTTATCCATGGCCACCTGCTACCCTCCTGTATCCGGGGCGGAGGCCTCAGAGTTATTGGCGAGTAATCTGGATGCCCCGGCCGACACCAGTGCCGCGGACGCTTCTTCGAGCTCTCATCAAGATTCTTCGGATGACGTCGGGGACTCGGGTGGAGATTATCAGAAGCGCCGTCGGGTGGAAGGTGATGAGGCCACCTCCAAGGACAACTCCTTGGAAGAATCACCCGGGAAGGAGCCCATCAACGCTACCCCTCTGCGGACGCGCGCTCCTTCCTCCTAATTCCCAGTTATCCAGACCGCCTGGAATGCGGATATGCTGGATGAGGAGGACGACGAAGATGAGTAAGTTTCTTTCTCCTCGTTCTTAGTCGAACGTTTTCCTTTGCATCTATGTTAACACTTTTTCTTTTGTTGTAGCCTGCAAACCATTAGTCCTCGCAAGTACGCCTCTTCCCTTCCTCCCGAAAGGAAGAGTAAGGCAGGAGCTGCGGATGAAGTTCCTACTGCTGGCACTGTCCAGAATTCGCCCAGCGTACCCCCAAAGTAGCGACTACGGAGCATGGAGTTCCTAGTTCTGTTGTCGTAGCTTCGGCTTCAAAGGAGGCGACGGGTAGCTCAGCAGATCCTCTTTCCCGCGCCAAGGGCCAGGTAAATTCTGTTACTTGCCTTTAGTTTGTTATCGGGTGCACGACAGTGCTCCCGATGGGAGTAGCCCCCGAGGCTGTAGTTGATCGCATGCGAACGGCTACAGGCTCAAAGTTTGTCTTTTGCTTCTTCTTGATTTTATCGGGTGCGCGACAGTGCTCCCGATGGGAGTAGCCCTCGAGGCTATACTCTTCCTTGGTGAATGTTTACAATCGAGTATAGGCTCAAATTTTACTCTTCTGATTTCCACTTTCGTATTGCCCGCAGACACTTATCGACTCCCTCACGGCGATTGGGCGCCTGGTTGTTCTTGCTGAGTCCGACTGCGCGTTCCTTCGAGCGGACCGCAGTCGACTCACCTCTGAAAATGAACTTCTTCGAGGTAAGCTCGGCCCTCTTCTTCTTTTTGTATTTTTCCCATCCGTTCTTCAATTCTGATAAATGTTGTCGTGCAGCTCAACTTGAGTTTTCGAAGACCGAAAAAGACAAAGCCTCCGCCCAGGCAGCAACTCTAGAGGCAGAACTGGCGACTGCCCGGCAGGAGCTCGAGTCTTCCCGCATGTTAAATGCTGATTACGAGGGAAAACTTGCGGCTGCCCAGGATGCCCTCAAGAACTTGGAGGATGCTGGCGCCAAGGCGGATGCCAATCTTGTCAACTTTATTCGTCCCCTTGCTGAGCGCTTTGCGGGTAAGTTTGTACTTTTCTACGCTCCTCTTTTTGTCTTGGTAGATCTTTCGGACTGACACCCTTTTTTGTTTTTAGGTCTTATGGGTGTCCCCCTGGAGCTTGCTGGGACTCCTCGAGTGGATGCATTGACAGATTGTTGCGCCCAGCTTAGGAGGCATGCTGCAGGGGTTTGCTCCTTAGTCGGCAACGCTACTGAAGTGTTGACGGAGCTGCATGGTCGCCTTCTCGTCAATGCTTTATCTCCACCCGCGCTAGGTGACCTGCTGAAGATCTTCTCGGAGAGCAATCTCCTTGATGCCTACGCGGTCGCTCAGTCGGAGTCTGGGGCGAAGACGGCCATCCAGTTTGGGCTGGCGCATGGAGTTAGCGGCCTGGAGGAGGCCTACTCGGATCTCCCAGTCGATCCTTCCATGGGCAAAAAGGTAGGGCTTCATCGTTTTGGCGAGCCAGCCGGTGTCCTCGCTCGGAAGTTATCTGAGCTGTTTGCTCGACTTAAGGGAGGGCCGACTGCCGCGAGTGGGAGTACCACTGTAGCTTCTTAGTTTAGTTCGTTTGTATCTTGCAACTTCGATTGTAATGAACCCTGGGAGATGCTCCCGTTTCCTCAATATTTTAATCGAGATGCTTTTGCTGAAATGTTTCCCGCGATTGATCGTACACTCCCGATGGGAGTAGCCCCCGAGCACCTGTCGAATAGGTGGTAAATAAATCTCGAGTGGGGCACCTTATTCCTTTTAATCTTCTTCGTGCTTTTCAGGTATCCGGGGTGGCCGCAGAACCTTCAGGTGGACCTGCTGCCTCAACAAATCCGCTTGTCGCCGTTGTGGGGTCTTTGGCGGGTCTTCGTGATCGTGTAGCTGACGGTGAGCGCAAGTTGAAAGCGTTGCGCGGGGTAGCCGATGTGGCGAAGTCCAAGCAAAGACTGGCGACTGAACGCGAACAATTTCTGATGGACGAGTTGGCTTCCGTCGCTAGGGACTTGCTGTGTAAGTAATACAGCCCCCGAGTCTTCTTTGTCTTGTTTACTTGACTAATCGTGGATATTTTCTCTTCAGTTGTTAAGCCGGATGATAGGGAGGAAAAACTGTGGGTAGAAACCACATTCTTCAAGAAGCTGGCAGCTCGAGGCCTCATGCGAATAACTTTTGGTCTAATCGCAGTCGAGGTTTTGTGCTGGCTACTTTGAAGTTCCGTATCACCCAGGTAAAAGTTCTCGTGAGTTCTTTTCATGAGGTCTTGATCGCGATGAACGCTGCGTTCTATCCGATGGAAAGGGGTCCCGAAGACTGGAGCCATTTCCTCAGGCTGTTCGGGCAAGAGGGAGAGATTCGCGAGTGCGTGCGCAATCAAATGACTTGCGACGCGGTGGTGGCCCTCTCCTTCGTCCGGATATGGCATCCTGAGATAAATTTTAACTCCGTAGCTAGGCTTCCAGACGGTCCAATCGATGATATTTCGCCGCACTATGATGATGTTCGTCCAGCAGCGGAGAAAATCATTCGGCTGACCTCTGAGGAAGTAGATAGAGTGTTGGCGACTGAGAATGCTTTTCGCCATGATTGATTGTTGGATGTGAACATCTTGTGATGTTGTATAGTTTGCAAAAACTGTTTTAAGGTGTATGACCTTGTATGTATAAATTTTCCTGTTATGCTTAGCTGTAGGCGTAACCCCCGTGTGTTTATGGGGTGTGTACCTATAACTATTTTAGCATATAAGAATGAATAATCTTCGAGTAAATATGGTTGAGAAACCATGTATTTTATGGCGATGACTGAGAAGTCATGTATTCGAGCTACAAGAGTGGCTAGTATAGCCTTATTTGTTTGTGAGAACAAGTAAATCTAGGGATAAAATTTTCGGAGGTGTGCGTATTTCCAAGGATTGGAATAGATTCCTCCAGTCGATGGGTTCTTCAGCCTGTAGGCTCCACCTAGAATAACTTCGTGTATGACGAAGGGTCCTTCCCATGGTGGCTCGAGCTTGTGTCCCTCCTTCTGTTTGAGCCGCAGCACTAGGTCTCCAACCGCGAATGCTTTGTGGCGTATGCGGCGACTGTGATAGTTTCGCAGTGATTGTTGATATACTGCTGATCTTGCGAGCGCTATATCGCGCATCTCATCGAGTGCATCCATATATTCCGCGAGTGCCCTGTTAGAGGTTTCTTCGCTGTAAGCCACGACTCTTGGGGCGCTGAACCTAACATCCTCGGGAAGGACCGCTTCTGCCCCGTATACCATGAAAAATGACGTGTAGTTTGTGGATCGATTTGGAGTTGTGCGGAGGCTCCATAGTACGGAGGGTAGCTCTTCGGCCCAATGTCCTGCTGCTGGTTGTAGACGATCGAGTAGACGTTTCTTGATGCCAGCTGAAACTAAGCCGTTGGATCTTTCGACTTGTCCGTTCGTTTGCGGGTGAGCAACTGAAGCAAACTTGAAGTTGATGCCCTTTTCCTCGCAAAACTGTTGTGTTTCTTTTGCCGTGAAGTTTGTGCCATTGTCTGTAATGATATCGTGTGGTACCCCAAATCTGCATACGATGGAATCAAGAAACTTGACGGCGCATTGGGCGCTAGCCGAAGTTACTGGCATGGCCTCATTCCATTTGGTAAACTTGTCGACTGCGACCAGCAAGTGTGTATATCCACCCGGCGTGGACTTGCGTAGCGGTCCTACCATGTCTAGCCCCCACTGCGCAAAAGGCCAGGCGATGGGTATCATATGCAATTCCGTAGCAGGTGCATGTGGTCTTGGTGCGAATCGCTGGCAAGCGTTGCATCGTTCGACTAGCTCCTTCGCATCCTTGGCTGCCGTGAGCCAATAGAATCCTGATCGGAAGGCTTTTCCCATGATTGTTTTCCAACTAGCGTGATGCCTACAGTCTCCTTGGTGGATGTCCTGGAGTAATTCTTTGCCATCTTCAGGTGCGATGCAGCGCTGAAGTATACCCGAGATGCTTTGCTTGTATAATTCTCCGTTGATTATCCGAAAGGATTTACTGCGCCTGATTATCTGTCGAGCCTCGCGAGGATCAGCCGGGAGCTGTTTGGAGGACAGGTAGTCGAGGTATTTCTGCGTCCAGACTGGCTCGACCAGAAAAACCTGTCGTGAAATGTTATGAATAAGCTCAATGATGGCAACTTGCGGGCTGACCTCTGTTTCTGGTGCTGTGGGTGCCCCTGCAGCTTTTTTGACTTTGACTGAGCGCTTGATCATCCTTTCGAAATATATTCCTGGCGGTTTGGGTGTCTTTGTGGAACCCATGTTTGCCAGCCTATCTGCTTCTTCGTTGCTGGATCTCGCAATGTGCTTCAGCTCGCATCCTTTGAAGCTCCCTTCGAGTAGGTTGTACATGTCGCGATATGCGATCATGTTTTCAGCAATTGCATCACATTCCTTCATTGTTTGCTGCACAATGAGATTGGAGTCGCCGTAGATCATTAATCGGGTAGCTCCACAGGCGACTGCCATCTTCATCCCGTGCAACAGGGCTTCATATTTTGCGTCATTGTTCGATGCTGGATCATCGGGTGGGAAGTCCAATCGTAGGACGTATTGCAGCTTATCTCCCCTAGGCGATATGAGGACGATTCCAGCTCCTGCTCCTTCGTTTCTTTTGGATCCGTCAAAGTACATTATCCAGTTGCTCGTGTACTCAGGCGGTCCGAGCGTTTGTAACTCTGTCCACTCGCTTAAGAATTCCACGAGTACCTGGGATTTGATTGCGTTGCGTCCTGCATAAGTGATGTCCCAAGCGCCCAGCTCGATGCTCCATTTGGCTATTCTTCCGGATGCCATAGGGTTGTTCATGATTGTCCCGAGTGACGCATCATTAACCACTGTGATGGCGTGTTCCTGGAAATAGTGCTTGAGCTTTCGGGCTGTAAGAACAACCCCATATGCGAGCTTCTGGTAATGAGGATATCGTTGCTTGCATGGCGAGAGCACTTCACTGATGTAATAGATTGGTCGTTGGACTCCGTATGTCTTGCCCCCCTCAGGTCGTTCGACTACGATTGCTGTGCTGATGACCTGGTTTGTGGCGGCTAGGTATAAGTAGAGTGGCTCCCTTTCTTGCGGTGTTGCAAGAACGCGCCTGCTTTGCAATGATCGCTTCAAGTCTGCAAAAGCTTGTTTAGCTTCTGGTGTCCACTCGAATTTGTCCGTCTTCTTCAACAACTTGTAGAAGGGTAGCGCTTGTTCTCCCAATCGGGCGATGAACCTGCTCAGAGCGGGCTAGTCGCCCTGCGAGCTGCTGGACTCCGCGTAGATTGGTTGGCTCCTTCATAGTCAAGATTGCTTGTATTTTCTCTGGGTTGGCTTCGATGCCTCTGGCGGATACCAGGTACCCGAGAAGTTTTCCTGTTGGGACGCCGAAGACACATTTCGTCGGGTTGAGCTTGATCCTGTATGCGTTGAGGGCGTTGAATGTTTCTCTAACGTCTTCGAGGAGTGTGTTCTCAACTCGAGTCTTGATGACGATGTCGTCAACGTACACTTGTACGTTCTTGCCAATGAGCTTGGCGAGGCATTTTTGCATGCAGCGCTGGTATGTTGCGCCTGCGTTCTTGAGCCCGAAGGGCATTGTCGTGTAGCAATATACGCCGTGTGGCGTGATAAATGCTGTCTTTTCTTCGTCCTCCCGTTTCATCCGGATCTGATTGTAGCCTGAATAGGCGTCCAGGAAGGAGAGGCGTTGACAGCCATCCGTAGAATCCACGATCTGGTCGATTCGCGGGAGGGGGAAGTTATCCTTGGGGCAGTGCTTGTTTAACGACGTGTAGTCGATGCATACTCGAAGGATGTCCGTGTTTTTCTTGGGGACCAGCACTGGATTTGTTAACCAGGTGGATATCTTGATCTCCCTGATGAAATTTGCTGCTAGCAACCTGTTTACTTCTTCTCCGAGCGCCTTATGCTTGGGTTCTGAAAATCGTCGAGTAGTCTGTTTGATGGGTTTGGCATCTGGAAAGACTTCGAGTAAGTGCTCGGCAAACTCCCTTGGTATTCCTGGCATATCTGAGGGCTGCCAGGCGAAAACTTCCTAGTACTCACGGAGGAGTTTGACGAGCGCGCTTTCCTATGCTTGCGAGAGGGTGGTTGAGACCATCGCTGTCTTCGCAGAATCTGTCGGGTGCACTTGATGCTTTCGGGTATCATTGTTGGCGCTGAACTCCAGCTCCGGCGCGTTTTTCTTCGTGAGGGGCATCACGGAGTGATCCGTGGTTTTTGCCAGCTCTTGAAGTTCTTCTTGCATCCCGAAAGATTTTGCGATCTCGTTGAATTCAATGTCGCATTTGTTGGATTTCTGAAAGTCTCCATCGATTGTGATCACACCATACTCTCAAGGTAACTTGAGCTTCAGGTAGGCGTAGTGTGGTACTGCCATGAATCTGGCGAATGCTGTTCGACCAAGAATGGCGTGTTACTGTGAAGGCCAGTCGACGACTTCTAAGTTGATTGTGCCGAGTGGACGGATTGCCTTTCCCGGAACTATCCCGTGAAAGGATGTCTCTGATTCCGCGAGGCCGTCCAGATTCCTGTTCATCCGATGGAGTGTATCCGCGTAAATAATGTTGATGCCACTGCCACCATCCATGAATACGCGGGCCAAGTCGTAGTTGCCAATTTGTGCTTGAATGACGAGGGCGGCGTGTCCTGGTCGATGGACTCGTGGCGGGTGATCTTTCATCGAAAATGTGATCGGTTGATCCGCCATCTTCAAGTACTCGGGCTTTGTTGCCGGAGTCTGCACAGCCATGCACAACTGCCTTGTGTTAGTCTTTTGAGCTCTGCGGGATGGACATACCTTCTGTATCATCGCGAGTTGCCCTGCTGGATTCGGGTATGCATTGGCCCCGGAGTTTTGTGCAGGTGGTGCGGGTAGCGCAGCTAATGCCATGTTTGGATTTGCTGGTGGAGGTAGGGGTTGTGGCGGCTGGAATCCTTGGTGGCCTCCTCCTGGAAGCGGTGGGTAATTTTGAGTGGCTGCGTTTCTTTTTCTATCGAGGGCTTCCGAGATATCAATAAACTTTCGGCAATCCTTAAGAAGGTGTGTTGCCTTAGTTTTGCCCGTGCGCTTATCTGTAAATAGATGTAGCGAGCAGTATCCATCGAGGTCTTCCTCGGGAGATTTTTCTTCAGCTTTAGGTCTCCACTCGCGATTCCCACGGCGACCGGAGTCGCGGCTTCGTGTGAATTCCGCCGCTACCAGCTCTTCTCGATCCTCGTGATCGTAATATTTCCTCCTTTTCCTTCGGCCATGGCAGTCTTCATCGTGCGCAGGTGATGATGCTCTCTCGTTGCGCACTGCGTCTTCTCCGTTAGCCCACTTTTCGGCTATGATCATTAGCTCCCCAATAGTTTTGGGTGCAGCTCTGCCTAGCTCTTCTTTGAAAGCAGTTCTTCGGGCGCCTTTCGCAAAGGCCTCAATCGCCACTTCTTCCGAGATGGTTCCCGCAGTGTTCCTGAGCGTGGTCCACCGCTGGATATATTCGCGGGTAGACTCACCGCTTTTCTGCTTGCATGCTCGCAGTTCTTCAATGGTGGCCGGCCTCTTGTAAGTCGACTGGAAATTTTTGCAAAAGTCGCGGTGCAAGTCGTCCCATGATGCGTAACAAGATCTTGGTCTTCTTTCCAGCCAGCTGCGGGCCGCACCAACGAGATGCAAATTGAGATATTGTATAGCTGTATTCTTGTTCCCACGTTGGCATTTTACTGCCGTGAGGTAATCGCTTAGCCATTGAGAAGGCTCGAGTGAGCCGTCGTACTTTGTCACTTCCGTGCTGAGCTCGAATCTTCTGGGTAAAGGTGCTTCGCGGATGCTGCGGGCAAAGCAGAGCACACCGCAGGTTTCATCATCCGAGGAGCTGGACGAAGAGCGCCCGCGATATCGCGAAGCCCTTGCCTTATCTACCTTATTTTGTGCGATGTCCGATCGCGCGTCATGTCCTGGCCGATCGCGGTCGGCGTCCTTCCTTGGCTCCTTGCTTCGCTTTCGCGAGCGGTTGCTGTGATGTCGCGAGCTTTTGTCTCTCGGACTGCCTTCGCTACTGCTTCGACTGTCATCACGGCGCCGTGCTTCTTTTCCTCGGCCACGACGTGGCTATCTGTCCCTTCTTGGCGAAGTGCTCCTATGTTTGCGGGATGCTTCTCTTTCCTTCTCTTTCTGTTCTCCTGTTCCTTCTCCAGCTGCTCTGCGGCTTTCCTTCGGTCATAGGCGGCGAGCCTTGCAGCTGCCAGTCCTAGTCCCTTGCGTACTTGCTTATACTGCTCTGCCCGAGGGTCACTTTCCGTTGGTTGATTCATCTGCATGTAAGTTTTTGCGGCTAGAACCGCGGCAGCGGGAGTTTGCGGGTAGACGTTGCCGTCGTCATTGACTCGCATGAGAGAAGGAGTGATCGATCTGTTGGTCCCGGCTAGGGATTCATTGTTCCTGGATGTAGATGCGTGCCCCTTCCTCGCGGGTCGGGTTCCGACCGAGGGTGTTATGGACAGCCCGGCTCGTCTTTGGCTCGACTCATCCGCCGCTCTTCTTCGGCGGGCCAGATCTATCCGAGCGTCTTTGATGGTCGTGGCTGCTCTCACTAAGTGATAGTGGTAGGCAACCATGTCTTCGTGTGAAGCCCCGGCTGCGGGTGGCTTGCTCGTTCGCATAGCCTCCTTCGCTCGGTTCCAAGATTCCCGTGAGACACCGATTATGTTGCGCTCTGCTGCGCTATGTTCCGTTTCTGAGGCTTGTTCCGATCCTGCCATGCAGACTTGAGCCAGTCGAGGCTCGTGCATCCTAGGCGTAGATCGAAAGTTCCTTTGAATTCTTGATGGTTCCTCTGTCGAGAGGGTATGGTAGTTGTTGGCGTTGAAGCGGATGGACTCGCCGCTTTTCTCCAGATGACGGCGCGAGTCGACAGCTCCAGACTCAGTTTCTGATTCATCCGAGAAGTGGAGGCTCCCGTCCCCGTTGGTCACGAATTTCAGGCTCCCGAACGTCAAGGTGACGCTCTTCTCCAGTTCCTCGAATACCGGGCGTGATTCCGGCGAGTGAGGTGTGACCACGACAGATCCGATCCGTATAGGATTGTTCGGAGCTGTAGTCGATGGTTTCCAACGGGAGTTGGTTGTCGATGAAGCCGAAGATGCCGGTGATCCAGCGCCCGTCGTCCCCACGGTCGGCGCCAATTGTCGAATCTCTGACTCTACAAATCTCTTAGGTGACCCTATCGGGTTTCGACTAGGAGAACTCATGAGCGCTGGTGGAATCGTCGGCTAGACAGGGGCGAGATTTACCCAGGTTCGGGGCCCTCGTAGAGGTAAAACCCTTACTCCTGCCTCTGTCGATCTGTATTGATGAGTAGATCGGTTACAATGGTGGTTGCTCGAATCGAGAGTATGACCTCGAGTTCAGGCTTTGGCGTTGCGGTGTTGCCTGGTCCTCCTCCGGTGGCTCTCCTGGCCTTATATAGGTGGCCAGGTCTCAAACCCTACCCGGAGAGGACTCGAATTCTAACCTTAAGTCGGTTACATATTTCTAAACTTAACCCACAAGTTAGCGCGGGTGGGCTTCACGTGGGCCTTCTGGAATACTCCAAGGGCTCCTCTTCTTGGGCCTTAACCTTGGGCCTGAGATGGGGTGTCCTTACCCGCAGGGTCCAGGATCCATGTCTTCGTCACCCATGAAAACCCTAACCTTGAAGGATGGTGTGTTGCTCATGGAGGAGGTGAAGGCTCCCAAGACCGAAGGCACGCTGGAGGAGAGGCTGGAGGCTTTGGAACAAACAGTTTTCAGGTATAACTCTATTGTTGAACGCAGCCTTGATGCCCACCACTTCATGAATCTGGAGCTGGAGAAGAAAATAGAGGAGTAAGAGGAGAGGATCAAGGACCCGGGGACTAGGTATCTGCGTGTCATATCAGAGATGGATAGGTACCAAGCTCTGATGTGGGACATGGAGAACCAGAACTGTGAGTATGAAGAACGTTTCAAGAAGATTGCAGAAGCTGCCACTCTCAGGTACAATGATCCACCCATGTCCTTCCATACTGGAAGGCCTTTTCCATGGAAGCAGGAAGAGTGGAAGGAAGATTACGACAAGAAGAAGAAAGAGTGGTGGGCTGAGTACAAGAAGAAGGGAGAATGAAGAAATTACCGCAACCATCTAAGCTTGGGGAAGTTTCACCTATCCCCCGTCTTTTATCAGCTTTATCATGTCTATCTAGTTTTGGTGTGTCTTGGTTTTATTATCTAGTATCGTTTTCGTTTAGGCTTGAGTGAGCTCATTGAGCATTATCATGCATCCCCGTCTTATGGTTTATCAATGAATAATAAAGTATGGTGTCATCCACGATTCCCTTGTTTTGGGGATTTATGAGTAACACTCATGCAAATGAGCATGGCATATTTAGAGGTTTCAATCACATCTTGCCTTGAAATTAAATAACTTGAGTGTGTTGGACAATTGTAGAATTATCTCAATATGACATAAATCCACTATCTATCTATTAGCTTAATGGCTATTCCGAGCATGTTCACCATGTTATGGTTTCATTTATGCTCTAAATTAAGATGCTTATGTTATTAATTGGCATGGGCTGAATTTGGGATAAGACTCTCACGAACTTTTGAATGCACACATTTATTTCTATTGCACTTAACAAACATGACCCATTAATGGGAGCTAAAAGTTTTGTGCTTGACAAGGATTTTGGATGGGAGTTGGCTAACACGTGCATCACGTGAAAATCTTTCAACATTGCACAAAGAAATTTTATATTTAGTTGATGTCATGTGCTTTTGTTTTTGGACTCCTGCCATGCCGAAATGAAATAGAGGAATAGTAAGTTTTGATGAGTAAGTATATATGACTAGAGAAATTGCATTGGTCTGCTAACCCAAGCCATGCTTGATCATGGTGGGAATTTACTTACAGCTAGAGTGGACTCTACAAACACATCCTACAATAAAATAAGAATCTATGCATATAGTGAATGAAATAAAAAGGATGATGAGTCTACTTCGTTTGTTCATCTTGTTATTGTGACATGGGCTGGTTTCTATGTCATGGGGCAAGAGGTACCTCTTTGCAATTCTCTATGATGTCATTAATACTTATTATGATTGTACGAAGCTTATTAGGAATCTTAAGTTGAGTAATCATGGAGTAGGTTTTCACACTCACGGGGCATGAGACATTCAACCAACACCTTGTCAACCACATTACTTCAACATTCATAAATTAAGATGCTAATGATAAAGGGGCAATGAGAGTCTTAGCCCAATGGATGCCACATTACAATTAGTAATTTAAGTTGAATAGTTTGGAAACTAAACGAGACTTGATCATGTTTTACCTCTACTCATTTATCTTTCTCCAAATTAAAGAGTATAATTCGATTGTCCAACCTACAATGGTTATTTGCTTTCAAAAGTATGGGGTGTTTGCTAGAGCTTCGAATATGTTATCCTTATGTGTATGAGTTATATTCATTCATCTTGCATTATAACTGAACATGATGATGATACAATGCCCGTATTTATTTATCAACCATAAGTCCATTGATGCATGTAATGATCTATGTCCTTATTTACTCGAGGACGAGCAAAGGTTTAAGCTTGGGGGAGTTGATACGTGCATTTTATATCATCATTTATACCCTCCATATAGGCATTATTGGGATGTTTTATCAATGTTATGTCATTGTTTTGCATGTTTTAGATGATTTTATGGGACTTTCCTACAAAGTCCCTATTTTTGGTATTTAATTCTGCGTGTCAAAAAACACCTGTTTTCATGTTTTGGATGTTTCGGGAGCTACAGGTATCCAAATTGCGAAAGGAAAGAAACCCTGTCAGTTTTTCTTCGGGAGAAAGGCCGTGGGCACAAGACACAAAGGAGGAGGACCAGGAGGCCCAAAAGGGGGTAGCCCACGCGGCCAGATTCCCTGGCCGCGTGTGGGGCCCCCAAATGGGCCCACAGCACCTCCTCCCCGAGGTCTTTTTGCTGACGACTCCGTCTTCCCCGAAAACGAACACCCTAATTTTCCCGAGACGAGATGGAGCCGCCAGGGGGGCGAAACTCTCGAAACTCTCCGCGGGGGAGACAGATTCTGCTGCTCCGGAGCTCCGGAGAAGGGGGAAATCATCCCCATATTCATCCCCATCTCCTCCTTGGCGTGGGAGGAGGCATCTCCATCACCATCCTCACCATCACCTGCATCTCCACCATCACCATCACCGTGATCCACTCCGTTCCCCTCATAGTTTGATCATTGCTACACCCTAGATACGTGTTATTGTACTCCGTTGCATGTTTGGGATTGAGTACTTGTCATTATTTGGTGGTGGATCCATTGTTTCAGATTGTGTTGTACCACATATGTCACCATACATGATCATGTTTGCACGTTGTGAGTAGTTCCCGCATGTTCATGAGGGCATAGGATGAATTGGCAATGATTTGTTACATGAGATGAGTTGTTATTTGGTCTAGTATTTATCTTTTATGTGATTCTATGATGGTGTTGTACGAACGTCGACTGTACAAAACTTCACCTACATGGGCTCATAGGAGAACACCGTAGTGTAGTGACGTGATGATGTCTTTAGGTGACAGGAACTTGAGACAGAGTCGTTGAATTGCATTATGAGGGTACTTGTATCGGGGACCTTAGAGCATAAGGCTATGGTGGGACATCATGTCTTAATAATTCTCGTGTTGTCATTTAATTGGCCACGTGATCCATCATAAGGGGTGATAGTTAGCTATTCCTATTTGTGGCTCCGTCCGAAGAAGATTAAAACTAGACAAGATATACAAACATGTTATGCAATGAATCACTATGCCAGCTAAATCCGTGCAGCCCTCGGGAACGTTTTCCACATATAAGACACAAACACACACTTGAGCTTGTCCTCTTGCGCATTAGAGGATTGGGATTTGTCTCTCATTGAGACCTACTACTTGCTGCAATTTAATTTCCGCATTTTAATTTACTTGCACTACACAATTAAAACACAAAACCACCTGTTGCTTTTATTATTCCTTTGCTATTCTACTTACCAGTTCCTTCTGCTCCTCGTGGGTTCGACAACCTTTCTAATTCGAAAAGTACTACAATTGATCTCCTGCACTTGGGAGCCATCAGTGGTGTAGTCCTCGGAAGGCGCGTCTCGCCTCGCCTGCTGCCTGTGGAACCCCGTCAAGCTCAAGTGCTCCCTTATCTCCCCTTGGAGCGCGAACATGGTGCCCTGCCAACTTTGAACAAAGCAGGCTGCGGCAAAACAACTTCCCGCTCATCTCCGTCAATAAATAAAACTCTATATACTAAATGATCAGCAATAGAGTTAGCAGTGATAAAATGATGAGATTTCATGGCAACAAGGTTGAGTCTATAAGGAGCAATCAATTCATCATCAGGAGCAACAGGAAAATCTAGAGCAGTTGCTATACGTGTAGCAATAATGCCCCCATAAATGGGTCCCTTCGCAGCAAGGCGGCGAGCAATGAGAGAACCAAGGTTATACTTCTTGCTACGGTTAAGCGCAACATCAATAAAAGCAAGGTGATAGCTAGAAATGTTTCTAGTGTTCTCCCTACCAAGGATACTAGTAGCAAGATAATAAGTGAAATATCTGAGGGTAGGAAGTTGGATGTTTCTTATCTTCCCACACCGGGGTGAGCGGCCATCATCATTGGTGATTTCTCGATAGAGTGCCATGAGATCAGCGGGTCTCTCCTGAATCTTGCACGCTGTCCGGGAAGCGTTGATACCTATAATGTTACAAAAAGCCTCCACGGGCAAAGAAAAAGGACTACCATATAACTTAAAAGCAATAGTGGCACCAAATTGTTTGTTTTGAAATTTAAAGCTCTCAACAAAAGTTTTTGTGAGAGTAGCATATTGAAGACTTTCATCCTCCATGTAGCTGGTTAAACCAACTATTTGAACAAGCATCAAGAAGTCATCCAATAGACTTGCACTTCTTAAAAATGTAAAACATGGGAAGCTAGAAGGATTAGCAATTCCATCACCTCCCGCATCATCGATGTTTGGTGCAATAAGGTCTTCGTTAGAAGATGGCCTCACTAAGGTGGTTGAACGTGAGGGACGTTTTCTTCTAGGAGCATCACTCCTAAATATTTCTCCAAAGTTATGGCTGTCCATCTCTGAAATTTTTCAACAATCATCACAAAAATTGATTGCAAGCAACTATAAGGTGGAAGCTACCATAGAGACTTATAGGAGAGCTAAACATGCACCAAAACTATATTATTTCTACTCAAATCAAGCATGCAAACTGACATAAGTTGTCACCTACAGTACCAAAATACTTAAGAAACACTCCACGAAACAAAATTCTACTTGGATAATCGGAGGAGTCACATACCCGAGAGCAAATGCACCAAATTTCAGCACAAATGATGGGCTGAGCAAAGAGATCAAAAAATATCGAGGAAGAACATCAAGAACTCGGGTTCCAGGAAATGTTTTGAGTTTGTGGTGTGAGAGAGGAATCTTTGGCAGGGGAGAGAGTTAGTGGAGGGCCAGGGGGCCCACACCATGTGCTGGCGCCACCAGGGGCAGCCACACCCCCCTATGGTGTACCTGACTGGTGGGTCCCCCTGGGGTCTCCCAGGTGGCTCTCTCCCTCATTTTTGACGTAAAAAATTATTATAATTTTTCTGGAATTTTTTGAGAAACTTTATTTTTGAGGTATTTCCAGAATTTAATAATTAATAAAAACCGAGAAAAACAAAAGTGAAAAGGTGGAAAACAAGACCAAAACCAGAACTACAGAGGTTCTACGACACTTAAATGGAAAAATAACCAAAGAAAACAAAAGTGGAAGTGATGAAAACAAAAATATGGATGGTGAAAACATACATAACCATAGTAATAAAGATGAAAACATGTGGAAAACATGAATATGGATGATGGAAAACATGATTGTGCTAAAGTAGCAAGGTGATAACAGGAGTAAACATGCTGAGAACATAACAGGGAAGGTTAAAACATTGTTATTTTCATTAAAAATCATTTTGTTAACAAGGGTGATCAAGTCTTGTTACCAGAAATTTTTTCATATGAAGCAAAACTTTGCTAATCACTAAATAGTTATGTTACCTCAACCTTGATAGACATAGTGACAATCATAATAATTTCATATTCTTTTGGTAAGATTGGAAAGGGACAATAAAATTCTCCAATCTTGATGGTCTCAATATTTTCAATTGAATCTAAACCATATCTTCTATCAATCTTATTAGGAAAATAAACATTATGCTCTTTATCATTAACATTAATAGTTACTTTTCCTTGATTGCAATCAATAACAGCCCCTGCAGTGTTAAGAAGAGGTCTCCCAAAAATAATAGACATATTATCATCTTCACGCATTTCCAACACAACAAAGTCAGTTAATACCAAATAATTAGTAGCAACTTGAACAAGAACATTCTCACATATACCAACATGAATAGCAATAGATTTATGAGCCATTTACAAAGATATATCAGTGTGTATCAATTTTTCCAGAGAGAGTCTCTTATAAAGACAAAAAGGAATGACACTAACTCCATCTCCCAAGTCACATAAAGCAGTTCTAACATAATTATTTTTAGTAGAACAAGGATAGTAGGAATACCAGGATCTCCAAACTTCTTTGGAACCTTGCCATTGAAAGAGTAATTAGCAATCATAGTGGAAATTTCCTCATTACGAATTTTCCTTTTGTTACAGACAATATTTTTCATATATTTAGAATAAGGAGGCAGTTTAATAGGTTTAGTAAAAGGGATTTGCAAAAATAGAGATTTCATCCATTCAGAAAATTTGTTATAATGTTCTTCTTCCTTTTATTTGCGTTTCTTATTAGGAAAAGGCATTGCTTTTTGTACCCAAGGCTTTCTTTCATTACCATGTTTATTAGCAATGAAATCCTCCTCAATATACTTCACAGTTTTAGTTTGCTTTTCAGGTTTAGCTACAATTTCTTCTTTATCAGAAGCATCACTTTTATCATTATCACTTTCAGTTTCAGCATCAGAAATAGATATACTATTAGGATCTTTAGCAGGTTCAGGAGACTCTACAATAGTTTTCTGTATCTTCTTATTTTTCTTAGAAGGAGAACTATTGCTTTTAGGTTGCTGAGAATCTTGTTCAATTCTTTTAGGATGTCCTTCAGGATACAAGGGGTCCTGAGTAGAAACACCACTTTTAGTAATTATTTCACAAAC
This sequence comes from Alopecurus myosuroides, assembly GCA_028641055.1. Classification (NCBI taxonomy): domain Eukaryota; kingdom Viridiplantae; phylum Streptophyta; class Magnoliopsida; order Poales; family Poaceae; genus Alopecurus; species Alopecurus myosuroides. The sequence continues at coordinate 155,376,502 of CM054058.1, forward strand.
ATGTTTTTCTCTAGAAGCATTACCTATCTTATCTTTTTGCACTTTAGTGAGTTGATGAATTTGGGTTTGAACCATATGAAAATGTTTAACAAGCATTTTAACATCATTAGAGGTTCTTTCAATAATACCATGCAAATTATCAATAGGTCTCGAGTTTTCCATAAGATGGTTTTGCACTCTCATATGAAGTTGTCTTGCTTAACAACATTATTATCAAATTTAACACATGGAGACCATTTGTAATATAATCAAAAGACCCTGAAAACATCCACACACATAAATATATACGTGTGTTATTAACAAACACCCAAAACAATATTTTGGCGCATTTGTGCTTTCAGTCTCCTCCTTTTTAATGTTTGATGACAACACACATATTTGCAATGAATAACATAGCTAGGCTTGGTTTGTAGAAAATAGACGGGCTCTCGAACAACAAAGTCATGAGCTCCTCCTATGTTTTACAAACAAAGCCCACAAGTACAACACCAATGAACAATATACTTGCATGCATAGGTAAGGTAAGTGATATGTCATAAACACATCTATAATTTCTGATGTTCCATGTTGTTTTCATGCCATATGCTACATGTTTTCCTTACACTTTATGTGATTTTTATTGATTTCCAGGACTAACCTATTGACAAGATGCCATAGAGCTAGTTCCCTGGTTTCTGTTGTTTTTAGTTTAAGAAAAGTTGTTCTGGAAATATTCTCGGAGTTGGAAAATTCGAAGCCCGGAAGTCCTAGAATTCCCTAAGGTTCCACGGAGTCCCGAAGAAGCCCGGAGTGGGGCCACAGGGGGGCCACACCATAGGGCGGTGCCCTCTGGCCATGCCGGGGGGTGGTGTGGTGTAAGGACCCCAGACCGGCAGTCTGAAACCCTACGTATGCATACATTCACGATCCCAGAAAGATCAGTCGTGAACAACATACACAGTTGGCACACAGAAATACATCATCCATTACACGAATACATAAAGGTATTACATAAAATATCACATGATCAAGTTTAACGCAACTGCCACATGGGGCAGGCAACTTATCAAACACAGCGGAAGACAAATAAAACACAACGTAGTTGAGCCCAAGTCACGCCTTAACCTACAGGCTGCTGACCGGGAGACGAGCCTAATTCGCACAGCGTCAACTCGTTCTCCTTTTAGTTGATCTCCTCCTGAGATTGCTCCTCAAAGTCTGGCCAAGTAAAATAACCAGGGGCGAAACCATAGTGAGTACATTTGAATGTACTCCGCAAGACATCCATCATGTCACTTACCAAACATGCAAATATGCTTATATGGTGGAATAGGTAGGCTATAAATAGGGTTCACTATCAATGGTGTTCATATATGATGACACCACAGTTGCAGTCAGGTTAATCTGTATCTCCGTTGAAGAAGATACTTCAGAAGAAAATAATATAGTTTTATTTCTCTTGTAGGTGTCACATGTACAAGAGGTTTTGTAAAGCGTTGTTAAAGAATATTTTCTCTTTGCAAAACTTCTTGGAATCAGTTTCCAGAATTCTTGCTTAGAGTAGAAAAGGTTTTCTTTGCAAAACATTTTGTTTTGTATAACATCATCTGGCTTTTCATCATCGAATGATACCTCCACGGTATAAGTTTCCATTCCTTTCCGAACTTCACAAGTTCAACACTTCCTTTTCAAAAACTTCCTTTTTGAAAACATTGACACAATGCTAGCTACATGGCCATTCAACCTGTCCATATCCGAGGACGCGGCTATCTTCGAAATAGTTTTACTCTGCAGAGGTGTACACATTTCACCAGATCCAGAATCCGCCATGAAACACCCATGACTGTCCTCAACCTATGAGAACATCAGATAACTGATCTTGACTATCCACTATGTACAAGCTAGTACATGACTATCTCTTTATTGGGGTTACCCTCCCTGGCAAGCCGTGTCCCACACCGCCCAAACAGGAGACCCAACTGCTGCATCCGGAGGGAAAATTAATCCCACACTTTAGATGTCCCGTATTCTCCACTCCTAGCGACATTTCGTTCGGAGGATCCCATCCCCTATAGCACTTGAGATAGCACACATACTAACCATAACAAGTTTTTAATCAAGCCCCTACCCATATTGGGGTAAAGTGGCAGTACGGTAAAGGTTGTCCAGCGAAGACTAGGTTATGTGTCATTTTTGAAAACACCACTTTCTCAAAAATGACCACTTCCACATTCCTCCGGAGAACAAGGATCCGCCTTTTCTCCGGGTTTTTCCGTAAAGCCTTTGTTTTGTAGAATCACAATTTTAGGGTGTCCACTTAGGGACTAGTATATTTGATGGTAATAAATACCATATGGTGGCTTATGGGCTTGGTATTACCAAGTTTAACTACTGGCATAATAGTAACCTATAATATAGTATAGTAGTAAATTCCACATCAAAAATAGTTTTGATAATCAAGTTTTTGTAAAACTTCAGAGGTAAAACATGCATGATAGATAATGATAAGTATTGTATCAGCAAGCATCAGGATGGCTTGCCTGGTATCTCGTTGTGTCCCTGGTTTTTGGAGTGACTGGAACTTGAAACAGAGCTTCCCGACACTTCCTTCCTCTTCGTTTTCTAACGTCGTAAAAAGAATAAAGGACACACATTCAGAACCAATCAAGGCAAGCAACCATACGTAACAATACATACAGCAAGGAAAGTAATAATAACCAATCACACAATTTATTAATGGAGGCAAACAATCAAACAAAGCCACTTGGCAGAAATGCCATTTAATAAGACAGCTTAAGGTTGGGGGAACATATCTCACAACCTTAATATCATGGATTCAGTGGGTGCGCCACTCTCATACCAAGATATTAATAAACCCAAAATACACTTAGTTTCACAAGGGTGAGACTACTAAAAGTATACAAAACATGCACAATAATAAGCATGGCAATGGATCTATCAACCACACCACAAAAAGAAAAAGGTAGCTAATCTGCTAAGCCTAAATTCTCATCAAGAATAAATAAAACACATGATTTGCAAAATTTACTTTTACAAATAAGTGAGCCTACCCAAGTGTAACAAGGTAATAGACTCACCACAAAACACACAATTTCTCATAGTGAGAACAATAGAAACAATGACTAAAAAGGAGGAATCCTATAGACATGTTTTCTACTAAAAGTTTGCTATGCAAGCATGCATAACATGTAAAGTACTAAAATGCAAACAAGGAACCATGTTATCATAATGGAAAATGAAAACATGTCCTCATGCAAGGATACACAAATTTCTACCAAACACAAGTTGGCAGGAAAAATAATTCAATACAAAAATGCTTGGGAAACTAGTACTACTCAAAAATGAAGAATCAATGGATGCATTTCAATCAAGTAATTGAAATGCAACCAGAGGGTCCATGTCATAAAAACAGGGGTGAAAAACATCTATACTTGCTATAACAAAAATATCCCATTTAGCAAAACAATGCATTAATTTGCAGGGCAACTCCTACATACTAGTGGTAATAAAAAGGGCATTACTAGAGGAATCAAACAACACTCAAAAGATGGGTTTTTCCTAGAAAGACACACATGATTATAACCACTTACAAACATAAGCATACACATTTTCATTTAGCACTAAAAATCCCAAAGCAAAAATACTAGGCACTCATTAGTAAAAGAACTATATAATAGAAACACATCTAGTGTGGGGAAAATAATGTTTCCACCAAAATGCAATGAAACCAGTGGGTGTTCCACTAGCATAACAAAGCATTAAGAGGTCACTAGGCCTCTGGTCACACTTGCTAAAAATTAACAAAATACTAAACTAGCATCTAGTGCAATAACAATGCTAGCAGAAAATAACAGGGTGCTAACATAAGTAAGGTAAATGCTACTCATGCTATTGTTTTCACACAAGTGAAAAATCTAGGGGTCAAGTACTCATAAAAACATAATCAAAATGCTACTGGTCCTATGAATACAACACAAAAATATGTGTCTACACAACCACAAATGTTATGCCAAAAATTCTCCACATGAGGGAATTTTTCCATAACATTCTCACAGTGATGACAAAGCTACTCATGCTTTTCTACCAAATCAAATGCAAGCTAGCAGAGGTGATACTAACAAAATATAAGTATCAACATGGTGCTGTATCTAATAAAAAATCCAAGTGCTTGCACATAATTTATCACTCAAAAATTCTATGCAAGTATAAAACTAGAGATAAAACATATGCTATTAACAAAAATCCTATTTCTTCTCAACTCAAGTCCACACAATCTAACATGCTAAAATACCTAAGTAACACTTAGAAAACAAGTTCACACAACTTGTACATGCTAGAAAATAACATTGCAACACAAAAATAACTCACACAAATTAATTACCTAAAAATGCCAAAATGGCTGAAACAAGCAATTTAAAGATCTGTCCACCAAATTTTATAGGATGCTATAAAAATTAAACCAAGCTAGGTTTGGATAGTCCTAAACATATACAACACCATCCAATTGAGTTTGCATCAAAAATCGTTTTTAATTATTTTATAAAAATCACCAAAGTGCTCTCTGGTGTTTTACCAAATTGCATGCTAGTTCAAAAATACTAGTAATTTGGAAGCAATGTTAATAGCTCCTGTTAGGAAATTTCAAGGGCTTTTCAATGAAATTGGCCTCACTTCATTCTGAGTTGTGAAATTAAAATGGTGCTCATTTTGGTGTTTCTGGTACCTGTTGCCAAATCATTTTTCATTTCAAAAATAATCATCCAAAAGTAGATATACAAGTTGTAGGTGGTTTAGATTTAGTTGCTTTACATATGTGAATTTTGGTTTGGCCAAATTCATATTTTAGGTAGCATTTTAGAGCCAAAAGTAAACAAGTACATTGTGTGCCAAAAAAATAAAAGGAATTAACACTTCACAAGGGCCAGATCTGAAATGGGCCGGCCAGATCTGCTGCACCGCGGGCAGAGCTAGCCTCTGTGGCTGATCCGCGGGCCAGAGGCCACGGTGGCAGCCACGCGGGCACAGCAAGGCCCCACCAGCCAGTTTGACTCACCGCGCGCGGGTCAAGGGAGGACTGCGTCATCACGACGTCATCATTGCGTCATCGCCGGCGAGAACTGCTCCGGCGAGCTGCAATCGAGCGATACAGGGCACCGTTTTGCGATACGAGGGCATCTACGCGTTGTACTCGACGAGGGGATTCGCCTAGGCGCTGCCTCGCTTCCCGGAAGCGGCCGGAAAGCGGCGGCGACGGCAACGCGGCGGCGGCCGGACGATGAGCGCGACACGGCAAGAAATAAGGGGAGAGGAAGAGGGGAAAATGGTCGGGGGGATTCCCCTGCTCACCACGAACGTGAGAGACGGCTCGGAGAGGATGGAGGAGGGACGAGTCGGCGTCAATGCCTCGCCGGAGCGCCGTCGAGCTCGGGGAAGAAGAAGGACGGCGCGGCCTCCTCGATGCATTCCGGCCCGATTACTTCCGCAGGGAGAACCACCTCGACGAGGCAGATACGAAGAGCAACACGGCGGCCGGCGGCGAGCCCACCAGCGGCCGAATCGATGACGAGGCCTTTTCGAGCTAGGGTTTCGTTTGGGCAAAAGCACAGTAGAGAGAGAGGAGAGAGGAAGGTAGCTTAAGGGGGAGAGAGAGGGAGCAATGGGGAACACAAGCACATGGGGGGCCTCTTATTCTCAAAGTTTCCTTCTAATCGAAGCAATGGAGTAGGGCTGCTGTATCTACAGCAAGGCTAGAGGTAGAAGATGACTCATCTTACTTTTAGGTCCCTGCAATTTTACAAATTGGTCCATGTCCTCTCTGAAACATGTGATTTTCACCAAGCAAACAAAGTTCAAATTTTAAATCATTTTGCCCAAAATTCTAATTAGTTGAGATGCACAACCTATGTGAAAATTGGCTCAATTATATAAACTTGATAATTCAAAGTTGTTCAAATTTGAATTCTTACATAAATGGACATTGAATTTATTAACCTACTTAGGAGCTTCCACAAATGATAATTTTTGGCACACATTCCTTATTTGATGTGTTCCTTATGTGGTAGAAAATTCAAGTCATTTTGAGTTACTTCATAGAACAAACTTGTTCAAATTTCAAAAAGGTGCTGTCAAGAAAACAGGGGTTTTTGGCAACTTAAGTTATTCAAAAACTTGTGCCCTTTTGGTTTTCATCCTTATTTATGATATAGAGCATGTGGTATTTATTTCATGGAATTTGGAAAAAGTTTGTAGAACAAACTTGTTCAAAATTCCAATTGTTGGTGTGGAGAAAAACCATGTTTTCAGGACTTTAATGGATTCAATTTTTGGTCTCCTATTGTGTGTGTTCCTTATTTGATATAAGGAAGCAATGGTATGAACTTAAAATCATTTTAAGAAAGTTTCCAATAGTAACTTGTTTGAGTTTTCTGTTTCTGGAAAAATTGGAAATTCAATTTAATAAGGCACTTGGCTTTTCTTTAACAATGCTTTGCCAAAATATTTATGTGACTAGAGATATCAAGTCAATGCTCTCCAATACCTTTGTTCTTGAGCTTTCAAGGTTGGAAAAACATTTGATAATGTTTTGGTGAAGCATTTAGAATGCCTCTTTTTCTGATAATCTTTTAGAGAAATTTATTAAGTGTTTCCTCTTTCTTAATTTAAGTCTTGTAATAATATTCAACAAGTATGATATTCATAAGATAGTTTTTGGAAAACTCTTTGATCAATATTTACTTTATAAAATATTGCCAAGGTCATTGGAACAATATGTTGAATATTTTTAGTTCACTGCTTTGCTATCTTTTTAAGTTTGCAAGTTTATATAATTAGTTTGTTTAGTTGCACTTAAACAAACACAAACAAAGGTTATTTGTCAAGCAATTAGCAAAACAACTGTGTTATCAGGTATTCCAAAATTGGGATGTGACAAGTCTTCCCCCCTTAAAAAGAATCTCGTCCCCGAGATTCGCAAGCGAGGACTAAGGGAGGGCCAACAAACACAATGTTAGTGTTGGAGTGCAGGTGCTTCCCCCCTTTGACTTTTCTTGGGAGGCGGGGTAGTCCCCTAAATTAGCAAATTCTTTTTAAAAAGTACACCAATACTGTTTTAGGTCCAAAACTGTTGTTTTCTAGTTTGACGAGACTTGACCAGGGTCTCCTCACCTTGGGTTTTGGACGATTTAAAAACCAACAAAATTAAGGTTAGTGCAGAACTACCTCGAGACGTACCGTCAATTTTTACATGAGTTCCTAGCTATATACCACAAATTACATACCACATATGGAGTGGTGTACCACTCTCATAACAAGGTATATAAGAAGCTAAAAATATAGCTTGTGGGTGCAAAGGTTAGGTTGCTAAGGTAAATAAACAGATCGAATAATGCCCATGGCAGTGGTTATTACTCACCACAAGCAACTATCACTTAAAGTGTTCATGATTTTGGTTGGATGTTTTAGTTTCATAAGGTACTATTAAGCACAATCATAACACAAGTATAAACTCATGCTAAGGTAAAACATTTAAGCAAAATTCAATAAGCCAGCAAACAACACCGCAGATGAATAGACTATTTATTCACTAGGTTATTGTTTATTAGAGGTTTTGGAATCCATCAATCATGAACAATTAGCAAACAACCAGTAGCTAAAAACCAATGAATTCAATCATAAGTATACTCTAAAACACCATCTTCACACAAGATTAAACTCCTATTACACAGGCATAAAAAAAACAGGACTGCACAAATAACACACTAGTATGAAAAATCTACACCAGCATGCTATAAGAGATAATCATATCCTATAACCATAGAACATGAAACTAAATAATTCATGGCATGATAACAGAAGTAATAACTTCCTAAACATGCTATATCAACACATATACTCATAAAATAAAAAGAGGGTAATACTAGAGCAAAACTCACCATTTTCTAGTGGTGAGACTAGTTTCACTCTAGAGAAGCAAACAATGCTATAATGATGTTTAAACTTAAACAAGAAAGTCATGAATATAAATGTACCTAATAACAGTACACAAAACTTACTCATTCTAGTAATCACAAACATCAAAACAATCCCATGAAACAACTATTAAACATGCATAAAATAATTCTAGCAATTTATGTTTTTTCTTAAACAATTACTAGCAAACAAGCAAGGTATAACTCACACAACCAGTAGCTATGCAAGTAATGAAAAGTTATATAAACCTTTTCGAAAATCCATACACTCAATTCAAAATTATTCACAAACAATCTACCAATCCAGAGGAATTTATTTTATTTGTGAACAATTTAATTTTAGCACACGATAGTGAAACATTTCTTAACATGATACCCCTAAGGAATATTATGCTAACAAAAGGATCACACCTAAACATATTAGTATTTACTAATAAGAAATAAACTTCTCACTTGCATAAGTGAAAAGAAACAATTATATTTTCCATGGTGGAAAATAGAAATCAATCACATAGTGAAACATGCTATTTTCACACCTGTGTATGGTTGGGGATTTTCATCCTCCAGACAAAATGCAATAGGACCAGTGGGCTATGGCCTACTAATACCAAGGCAAAATAGGTACTAAGCCTCTGGTTACTCATGAAAAACTTTGCATACCCGATAAAAATATAAGGCTATTTAATCTAGTGAAGCATACTAGTGCATATTGATAGCAATGCTTACACATGCTTTACTATTAAAAGACATGCAAGCTAACATAGGTACAAGCATCAAAATAACAGTACCTAAATGGTACTGGACTCAAGGAAAAACATAGCACAAAATCTACTAAGAAAGTATACACAGATCTTGTTCTCACAATACTTTCCAATTAATAAACTAGAAGGTAACAAATGCTATTTCATTTTTATTCGAGTTTCCAATCATGCACACACTTCCTAGGGTAGATTTATTGTAATAAAACAATATAATAACAAGTCCTAACAACTCCATATAAGTTAGGAAGCAAGATTGAATAAAACACAAATTCATTTCAATCAAGAGCACACAAAGAAACAAACACAGGAAAACTGCTGTTTTCTAGATCTATCATAACCATTTCATCATTCACTTAATTTCTAAACCCCGAATTTCATAGCACCTACAATGTCTACTAATATTTGGTTTCCAAAGTAGATACACATGATATCCTATTGACTAGTAAACGAATAAGTCAGCATCTTATTTTCTCGTGACTTCTCATTTTTACCAACTAGATTAAAAGGTGTCTTAAATCACTTAATTCCTTGGTTTAGAAAGAGTTGTCAGTAGTTCGCATGCTTTGGTTAGGTGTCAACCTAAGATCAGGCAAAACATGTTAGTCTTGTTAGTTTCCTATTTAGTTATGTTTGTCCGACAAGATACGACTAGCGTCATCGTACGTCGAATATTGAATTGTGCTCTTTGGATTGGCTTTAGAGGGGGTTGCGCATCATGGCATGTGAAGACTTCTTTTGCACCTTTCTCTAGAGGAGGGAGGTATATAACTTTTAAAAGGGGATCTCTCTAGTTTGGTCTTTTAAAAGGGAACATAAAAAAGGTGCATCATTTAGCCGACAGGGTAAAACGAGTCTTTTGCAAACAGACAAACATAGAGGTTTTGGTCAGTAGTGGTTGGTTTATTCACGCCTTTCTTCTTTGAGGGTTGTCGTTGTTGGAGCTTTATCTGTTGGAGTGCAGCATTGTTAGCAACGCTATCAGCTCGTGTGGCTTGATGGTCCTCTATTATTAGGTCCAATGGTGCTTTCATTAATTGTGGGGGAGATGGTGGTGGTTCACGACGGGTGGCATTTCGAAGCGAAAACAAGTATAAGTCTAAGCAACAAATTCTTGTTTTTGAATGCTATACAAACATTTTTGCTTGCAAAAATTTAACAGGAGGCGATTCAAAAACAAGAGCGGGGCAAGCACAAATCTGCAAATTTTGAGCACCCCACAAACATATAGAAGCCTAGATGACCCAAAATTCTACACCACACAATAGCACAAAGTCCTACGGACACACATATGCAAGCCATAACACACGAGCAAGGCTCCATTGGAGCTACGTCAGGGGAGACGACTCATGGAGTTATCGCTAAATTACTCCAAACTAGACTGATCCAAAATCCTAGAAGTGGCTGAAGAACTATATCTACTTCTGACCATCATCACTGTAGAGTCATGCAATTATTTTGGTCTCTCGGGACATCGGCAAGTATACAAGATAATAGAATTAAAGTTTTTGAATAAACTTTTAACTGAGAGAGGTAAAACTACGCAACAATCTGTTTTTGAAACCCCAACTATTTTCTGGACAGAAAACTTCAAAAGCGAGAGATGTTTCAAAAACAGAGCGGAGCAGTTGCAAACAAATAAGAAATAAACTCTTAACCGAGAGAGATACCAGCTCTGTAAGGCCCGCCCTTCGAACCACTGTTCAAGGACGCCCTTGATATGCATTTAGAATCTTTTGAAAAGATAATAAGGAGGGGAAAATATACTAAAATTCCCTTAGATAAAAATAATGTAGATATAAATAGGTTTTTACTCAAAAATACTTTTCTTTCCTATCTGACGTCCATGCTAACTAAGGTCTCCTAAGGTCAGGATGGCTCTGATACCAACTCTGTAAGGACCCCAGACCGGCAGTCTGAAACCCTACGTATGCATACATTCACGATCCCAGAAAGATCAGTCGTGAACAACATACACAGTTGGCACACAGAAATACATCATCCATTACACGAATACATAAAGGTATTACATAAAATATCACATGATCAAGTTTAACGCAACTGCCACATGGGGCAGGCAACTTATCAAACACAGCGGAAGACAAATAAAACACAACGTAGTTGAGCCCAAGTCACGCCTTAACCTACAGGCTGCTGACCGGGAGACGAGCCTAATTCGCTCAGTCGTCAACGTTCTCCTTTTAGTTGATCTCCTCCTGAGATTTGCTCCTCAAAGCCTGGCCAATAAAAATAACCAGGGGCGAAACCATAGTGAGTACATTTGAATGTACTCCGCAAGACATCCATCATGTCACTTACCAAACATGCAAATATGCTTATATGGTGGAATAGGTAGGCTATAAATAGGGTTCACTATCAATGGTGTTCATTTATGATGACACCACAGTTGCAGTCAGGTTAATCTGTATCTCCGTTGAAGAAGATACTTCAGAAGAAAATAATATAGTTTTATTTCTCTTGTAGGTGTCACATGTACAAGAGGTTTTGTAAAGCGTTGTTAAAGAATATTTTCTCTTTGCAAAACTTCTTGGAATCAGTTTCCAGAATTCTTGCTTAGAGTAGAAAAGGTTTTCTTTGCAAAACATTTTGTTTTGTATAACATCATCTGGCTTTTCATCATCAATGATACCTCCACGGTATAAGTTTCCATTCCTTTCCGAACTTCACAAGTTCAACACTTCCTTTCAAAATTCCTTTTCAAAAACTTCCTTTTTGAAAACATTGACACAATGCTAGCTACATGGCCATTCAACCGTCCATATCCGAGGACGCGGCTATCTCGAAATAGTTTTACTCTGCAGAGGTGTACACATTTCCACCAGATCCAGAATCCGCCATGAAACACCCATGGACTGTCCTCAGCCTATGAGAACATCAGATAACTGATCTTGACTATCCACTATGTACAAGCTAGTACATGACTATCTCTTCAATTGGGGTTACCCTCCCTGGCAAGCCGTGTCCCACACCGCCCAAACAGGAGACCCAACTGCTGCATCCGGAGGGAAAATTAATCCCACACTTTAGATGTCCCGTATTCTCCACTCCTAGCGACATTTCGGTTCGGAGGATCCCATCCCCTATAGCACTTGAGATAGCACACATACTAACCATAACAAGTTTTTAATCAAGCCCCTACCCATATTGGGGTAAAGTGGCAGTACGGTAAAGGTTGTCCAGCGAAGACTAGGTTATGTGTCATTTTTGAAAACACCACTTTCTCAAAAATGACCACTTCCACATTCCTCCGGAGAACAAGGATCCGCCTTTTCTCCGGGTTTTTCCGTAAAGCCTTTGTTTTGTAGAATCACAATTTTAGGGTGTCCACTTAGGGACTAGTATATTTGATGGTAATAAATACCATATGGTGGCTTATGGGCTTGGTATTACCAAGTTTAACTACTGGCATAATAGTAACCTATAATATAGTATAGTAGTAAATTCCACATCAAAAATAGTTTTGATAATCAAGTTTTTGTAAAACTTCAGAGGTAAAACATGCATGATAGATAATGATAAGTATTGTATCAGCAAGCATCAGGATGGCTTGCCTGGTATCTCCTTGTGTCCCTGGTTTTTGGAGTGACTGGAACTTGAAACAGAGCTTCCCGACACTTCCTTCCTCTTCGTTTTCTAACGTCGTAAAAAGAATAAAGGACACACATTCAGAACCAATCAAGGCAAGCAACCATACGTAACAATACATACAGCAAGGAAACTAATAATAACCAATCACACAATTTATTAATGGAGGCAAACAATCAAACAAAGCCACTTGGCAGAAATGCCATTTAATAAGACAGCTTAAGGTTGGGGGAACATATCTCACAACCTTAATATCATGGATTCAGTGGGTGCGCCACTCTCATACCAAGATATTAATAAACCCAAAATACACTTAGTTTCACAAGGGTGAGACTACTAAAAGTATACAAAACATGCACAATAATAAGCATGGCAATGGATCTATCAACCACACCACAAAAAGAAAAAGGTAGCTAATCTGCTAAGCCTAAATTCTCATCAAGAATAAATAAAACACATGATTTGCAAAATTTACTTTTACAAATTAGTGAGCCTACCCAAGTGTAACAAGGTAATAGAATCACCACAAAACACACAATTTCTCATAGTGAGAACAATAGAAACAATGACTAAAAAGGAGGAATCCTATAGACATGTTTTCTACTAAAAGTTTGCTATGCAAGCATGCATAACATGTAAAGTACTAAAATGCAAACAAGGAACCATGTTATCATAATGGAAAATGAAAACATGTCCTCATGAAAGGATACACAAATTTCTACCAAACACAAGTTGGCAGGAAAAATAATTCAATACAAAAATGCTTGGGAAACTAGTACTACTCAAAAATGAAGAATCAATGGATGCATTTCAATCAAGTAATTGAAATGCAACCAGAGGGTACATGTCATAAAAACAGGGGTGAAAAACATCTATACTTGCTATAACAAAAATATCCCATTTAGCAAAACAATGCATTAATTTGCAGGGCAACTCCTACATACTAGTGGTAATAAAAAGGGCATTACTAGAGGAATCAAACAACACTCAAAAGATGGGTTTTTCCTAGCAAGACACACATGATTATAACCACTTACAAACAGAAGCATACACATTTTCATTTAGCACTAAAAATCCCAAAGCAAAAATACTAGGCACTCATTAGTAAAAGAACTATATAAAAGAAACACATCTAGTGTGGGGAAAATAATGTTTCCACCAAAATGCAATGAAACCAGTGGGTGTTCCACTAGCATAACAAAGCATTAAGAGGTCACTAGGCCTATGGTCACACTTGCTAAAAATTAACAAAATACTAAACTAGCATCTAGTGCAATAACAATGCTAGCAGAAAATAACAGGGTGCTAACATAAGTAAGGTAAATGCTACTCATGCTATTGTTTTCACACAAGTGAAAAATCTAGGGGTCAAGTACTCATAAAAACATAATCAAAATTCTACTGGTCCTATGAATACAACACAAAAATATGTGTCTACACAACCACAAATGTTATGTCAAAAATTCTCCACATGAGGGAATTTTTCCATAACATTCTCACAGTGATGACAAAGCTACTCATGCTTTTCTACCAAATCAAATGCAAGCTAGCAGAGGTGATACTAACAAAATATAAGTATCAACATGGTGTTGTATCTAATAAAAAATCCAAGTGCTTGCACATAATTTATCACTCAAAAATTCTATGCAAGTATAAAACAAGAGATAAAACATATGCTATTAACAAAAATCCTATTTCTTCTCAACTCAAGTCCACACAATCTAACATGCTAAAATACCTAAGTAACACTTAGAAAACAAGTTCACACAACTTGTACATGCTAGAAAATAACATTGCAACACAAAAATAACTCACACAAATTAATTACCTAAAAATGCCAAAATGGCTGAAACAAGCAATTTAAAGATCTGTCCACAAAATTCTATAGGATGCTATAAAAATTAAACCAAGCTAGGTTTGGATAGTCCTAAACATATACAAGACCATCCAATTGAGTTTGCATCAAAAATCTTTTTTAATTATTTTATAAAAATCACCAAAGTGCTCTCTGGTGTTTTACCAAATTGCATGCCAGTTCAAAAATACTAGGAATTTGGAAGCAATGTTAATAGCTCCTGTTAGGAAATTTCAAGGGCTTTCCAATGCAAATGGCCTCACTTCATTCTGAGTTGTGAAATTAAAATGGTGCTCATTTTGGTGTTTCTGATACATGTTGCCAAATCATTTTTCATTTCACAAAAAATCATCCAAAAGTAGATTTACAAGTTGTAGGTGGTTTAGATTTAGTTGCTTTACATCTGTGAATTTTGGTTTGGCCAAATTCATATTTTAGGTAGCATTTTAGAGCCAAAAGTAAACAGGTACATTCTGTGGAAAAAAAATAAAAGGAATTAACACTTCACACGGGCCAGATCTGAAATGGGCCGGCCAGATCTGCTGCACCGCGGGTAGAGCTAGCCTCTGTGGCTGATCCGCGGGCCAGAGGCCACGGTGGCAGCCACGCGGGCACCACAAGGCCCCACCAGCCAGTTTGACTCACCGCGCGCGGGTCAAGGGAGGACTGCGTCATCACGACGTCATCATTGCGTCATCGCCGGCGAGAACTGCTCCGGCGAGCTGCAATCGAGCGATACAGGGCACCGTTTTGCGATACGAGGGCATCTACGCGTTGTACTCGATGAGGGGATTCGCCTAGGCGCTGCCTCGCTTCCCGGAAGCGGCCGGAAAGCGGCGGCGACGGCAACGCGGCGGCGGCCGGACGATGAGCGCGACACGGCAAGAAATAAGGGGAGAGGGAGAGGGGAAAATGGTCGGGGGGATTCCCCTGCTCACCACGAACGTGAGAGACGGCTCGGAGAGGACGGAGGAGGGACGAGTCGGCGTCAATGCCTCGCCGGAGCGCCGTCGAGCTCGGGGAAGAAGAAGGACGGCGCGGCCTCCTCGATGCATTCCGGCCCGATTACTTCCGCAGGGAGAACCACCTCGACGAGGCAGATACGAAGAGCAACAGGGCGGCCGGCGGCGAGCCCACCAGCGGCCGAATCGATGACGAGGCCTTTTCGAGCTAGGGTTTCGTTTGGGCAAAAGCACAGTAGAGAGAGAGGAGAGAGGAAGATAGCTCAAGGGGGAGAGAGAGGGAGCAATGGGGAACACAAGCACATGGGGGGGCCTCTTATTCTCAAAGTTTCCTTCTAATCGAAGCAATGGAGTAGGGCTGCTGTATCTACAGCAAGGCTAGAGGTAGAAGATGACTCATCTTACTTTTAGGTCCCTGCAATTTTACAAATTGGTCCCTGTCCTCTCTGAAACATGTGATTTTCACCAAGCAAACAAAGTTTAAATTTTAAATCCTTTTGCCCAAAATTCTAATTAGTTGAGATGCACAACCTATGTGAAAATTGGCTCAATTAGATAAACTTGATAATTCAAAGTTGTTCAAATTTGAATTCTTACACAAATGGACATTGAATTTATTAACCTACTTAGGAGCTTCCACAAATGATAATTTTTGGCACACATTCTTTATTTGATGTGTTCCTTATGTGGTAGAAAATTCAAGTCATTTTGAGTTACTTCATAGAACAAACTTGTTCAAATTTCAAAAAGGTGCTGTCAAGAAAACATGGGTTTTTGGCAACTTAAGTTATTCAAAAACTTCTGCCCTTTTGGTTTTCATCCTTATTTATGATATAGAGTATGTGGTATTTATTTCATGGCATTTGGAAAAAGTTTGTAGAACAAACTTGTTCAAAATTCCAATTGCTGCTGTGGAGAAAAACCATGTTTTTAGGACTTTAATGGATTCAATTTTTGGTCTCCTCTTGTGTGTGTTCCTTATTTGATATAAGGAAGCAATGGTATGAATTTCAAATCATTTTAAGAAAGTTTCCAATAGTAACTTGTTTGAGTTTTCTGTTTCTGGAAAAATTGGAAATTCAATTTAATAAGGCACTTGGCTTTTCTTTAACAATGCTTTGCCAAAATATTTATGTGACTAGAGATATCAAGTAAATGCTCTCCAATACCTTTGTTCTTGAGCTTGCAAGGTTGGAAAAACATTTGATAATGTTTTGGTGAAGCATTTAGAATGCCTCTTTTTCTGATAATCTTTTAGAGAAATTTATTAAGTGTTTCCTCTTTCTTAATTTAGGTCTTGTAATAATATTCAACAAGTATGAGATTCATAGATAGTTTTTGGAAAACTCTTTGATCAATATTTACTTTATAAAATATTTCCAAGGTCATTTGAACAATATGTTGAATATTTTTAGTTCACTGCTTTGCTATCTTTTTAAGTTTGCAAGTTTATATAATTAGTTTGTTTAGTTGCACTTAAACAAACACAAACAAAGGTTATTTGTCAAGCAATTAGCAAAACAACTGTGTTATCAGGTATTCCAAAATTGGGATGTGACATGTGGGCCCCTCGGGCATCCACCGCCATCGCTCTTTCACTTATTTATTCCACCCGATACGTCAACCCTAACAAGATACCACTTCGTCCCGAGAAACACCCGAGACCGCCGTCATCGTCAACCCGAGATCGGGAGGTTTCTGGAGCTCTCCCCGGCACCCTGCTGGGAGGGGAATTCATCACCGGAGGGGTCTACACCACGATGCCCACCTCCGGAGTGATGCGTGAGTAGTTCATCCCTGGAATACGGGTCCATAGCAGTAGCTAGATGGTTGTACTCTCCACTTTATGCCTCATGTTTAGATCTCGTGAGCTGCGTCACATGATCGAGATCATCTTATATGTAAAGCTACATGTTGTGTTTGCTGGGATCCAATGATTATTGAATGCTATTTCTTTTGAGTATCAATCTATCATCTTGTCTTCATGTGTATTTTATTTAGGATCTTGCATGATCTCCGTTGTTAGTAGATGCTCTAGCCAAGTAGATGCTACTGACTCCAAGAGGGAGTATTTATGCTCGTTAGTGGGTTCATGTCTCCTTTGCATCTGTGCTCGAGTGACAGAAACGTGACAGATGGAGGATGTGTTGTTGCCATTAGGTAGAAAACAACGATGTTTACTTTGTTTACATTACACAATTTGCTTACTGTGATAATCGGTTGCTTGCAACTTAATACCCAATGTTTGTTCGGATGATATTCGAAGGCTGGATTAATAGTCATAGATGCAGTTGGATGACGATCTATGTATTTTGTTGCAATGCCCGCATGAATCTCATAGTAATCTTTATGTCATGCATGTTTCTTTATCTGTCAATTTCCCAGTTGTAATTTGTTCACCATGCATGTTAGCTATCTTTTATGGAAAGACACCTCTAGTGAACTGTGGACCCCGGTCTATTTTCTCATACTGATAATACACACACTGCTTCCACTTTTTTCATACTGCTTGCATTGTTTTCACACTGCTACTTTTGTTTTCATATTGTTCTCATATTATTTACCACACCATACGTTTAACCTCTTTGTGTTCAGCAAAATCGGTGAGATTGACAACCTCACTGCTTAGTTGGGGTAAAGTGAATTGATTGTGTTGTGTAGGTTCCACGTTGCTGCTGAACCGGCAGTGCGCCCTGCCATCTCAGCTGCATCAACCTTCTAAAGTTACTCCTTCCTCCTACTATTCGATTCAAACTTGGTTTCTTTCTGAGGGAAAACTTGCTGTTGCACTCTTCACAGCCTTTATCT
This sequence comes from Alopecurus myosuroides, assembly GCA_028641055.1. Lineage (NCBI taxonomy): Eukaryota > Viridiplantae > Streptophyta > Magnoliopsida > Poales > Poaceae > Alopecurus > Alopecurus myosuroides. Next base: position 155,394,458 of record CM054058.1, read on the forward strand.
TGGGGTTTACCAACGTCAGCCATCAACTCTCTCCTCCAATAGTGAGGAATCTCAGCAGTGCGAGTCATGGTGAAGAAAGGTTGGGCTCTCATCACCCTATAGTCTTGCTTACTGATCTTCTTCACAGTAGTGATCCAATTAAACCTGGCCTTCTTTGCCAATTCTCTCCTTTGGTGCTCTTTGATAGCTTCTTCGTGGTGACGCTCATCTTCAAGGGTCCTACGCTGAGCAACTTTCCCAGTCTCAGGATCGGTGACGAGGTAATTGCGAGAATGAGCACGTGACTTCCTTGTTTTGACATGAGGGTTAGAGGAGGAGGACTTGGTCTTTCTCCCTGAAAAAACAGCCAAATAGCAACAACAAATAGCAGTAGATGGGCATGCATGTCCACAAGATGAAATGAGAAACCAGCAAAATAGTGTGGGCACGTTTTTCAGTTTCTACACCGGAGTCTCCGGTCCAGATAACGGAATCTCCGGACACACCGGAGTCTCCGGTCCTGGGGACCGGAGTCTCTGGTCTGGCGACATATCTACAAATGTAGACTCTAAAAATTATGCACCAAACAATCAATTGATGATATCTAGATGGATAATCACACCTAAGGAGATTCTATAGCAAGTGACAAGGACTAACTTTGCAAAAAGAATGCATCTAGAGCAAACCATAAATGTAAACGAGAGAGAGATGAGAGGTACCCTTGTCACCCTGGTCGGCCATGGAGCAGGTCCTAGAGGGGAGCCTCGAGGAGGAGTGGAGGGGGACTCGGAGGGGTGGATTCCGGCGGCAGGGAGAAGTCAGATGGGCTCCTGGAGACGGTAGCGACGCATATGGGGAGATGGGGGTCGGGGGTGGATGGAGGAGAACGAGGTAACCCTCCACCCCGATCCCCTTTATGTTCTGCGGAAACCACCAGACCGGAGTCTCCGGTCTAACCACACCGGAGTCTCCGGTGTACCAGAATCTCCGTGCTTAGGCCAGAGACTTTGGTCAGACTGGAGCCTCCGGTGTTTCAGACCGGAGTCTCCGGACCCAAAACTCCAGAAAATCTCAGAAAAATGTGGGGAACAATCATGTGCCTATAAAACTTGGTTTTTAGGAAGATTTTGGCTTAGGACAAGAAAAACCAAATAGGGATGATACTATACACTCAAAGATTGCAAGATCCAAACAACTAAACACCAAAATTTGAGTGTGTTTCCCATAAAACCAACTAAACTAAAAAAGAAGGGAAAGAAGTCAAATAAAATCCAATTGAGAACCAAATAAGAACCAACTCTTCAAAAGAAGAGGTTGGTGGCCTAAGCCACCATGTAAGAGATCATGGTATGACACCGCGAAGATATATCTTGGGTGCATTGCCACTTCTCGACATTGAAGCTCACAATTCAACATTAGAAATAGAGATATTACAATGAATTTTTGCTTTTGTCATAATGGGGAAAGGGAGAACCCAATGTGTTAGGATAACACCCCCCCTATGTCCATGCCTACACCTAAACCCAAACACGTATCAACTATATGGGTGTGTGCAAGATCCTCAAGTCAAACTCCTTGAATCGATGATATTGACCTCATTCCACAAAAACATGAATCTTGCATCATCAAGTGGCTTCATGAAGATGTCCCCGAGATTATCCTTGGTAGTTACATATGCTAGCTCAATATCACCTCTTGCCACATGATCCCGGATGAAATGATGACAAATCTCAATATGCTTCGTCCTTGTGTGTTGCATGGGGTTGTAGGCCATCTTGATGGCACTTTCATTGTCACACATGAGTGGCACCTTGATACTCTTTGAGGGTTTGCCTCATCCATAGCAATTGGATGCAAGCACTAGCAACCACCACATACTCGGCTTCGGTGGTGGAGAGAGATATATAATTTTGCTTCTTAGAAGACCAACTTACCAAATACCTTCCAAGAAATTGGCTAGCCCTGGAAGTAGACTTCCTATCATCTTGATCACCGGCCCAATCCGAGTCCGTGTACCCCTTGAGAGAAAATTGTGCCCCTTTGGGTACCCCAAACCAAACCTTGAAGTATGAACCAAATACCGAAAGATCCTATGGACCACCACCAAGTGGCTTTCCTTAGGAACCACTTGATACCTTGCACACACACCTACACTCAAAACTATATCGGGCCTAGATGCACAAAGGTAAAGCAACGAACCAATCATGGAACGATACAACTTTTGGTCCACATCTTTATCGTCTGGATTGCGCTTGAGGTGGCATTTGACTTGCATAGGAGATGACTTCTCTTTTGCACCTTGGAAATTAAACTTCTTGATCATGTCTTGGGTATACTTGGTTTGAGAAATGAAGGTCCCACGAAACAATTGCTTGATATCAAAGCCAAGGAAGAATTTGAGCTCTCCCATCATAGACATCTCAAACCCGTCAGTCATAAGCTTCGAGAACTAATTATTAAAATCTTGGTTAGTTGATCCAAAGATAATATCATCCACGTAGAGTTGGCATATGAAAATCTCTCCCTTTACTCTCTTTGTAAAAAGGGTGGGGTTGATCTTCCCAACTTCGAACCCACGGTCTTCCAACAACTCTCTAAGGTGCTCATACCACGCACGTGGTACTTGTTTAACTCCATAGAGCGCCTTATCGTGCTTGTAGACATGGTTAGGGAAGTTGGGGTTCTCGGACCCCGGAGGTTGCTTAACATATACCTCCTCTTTCAATGGACCATTTAGAAAAGCACTTTTGACATTCATTTGTTGCAATTTGAAATTATGCGAAGATGCATATGCAAGAAGGATACACATGGACTCAAGGCGAGCCATGGGAGCATATGTTTCATCAAAGTCAGTGCCTTCCACTTGAGTGTAGCCTTGAGCCACCAATCTTGCTTTGTTCCTTATGATAATACTATGCTCATATTGCTTGTTCTTGAATATCCACTTAGTGCCAATAACAACGTGGAAATTCTTTGGCTTCTCATCTAGCTTCCAAACTATATTGCGCTCAAAGTTATTGATCTCATCATGCATAGCTTCCAACCAATCGGAGTCCTCAAGAGTTTCAAACACTTTTCTTGGTTCCACCATGGATATGTGAGCCTGATGCTCAAAATAATGTACCAATTTCCTTTTAGTGGATTTTCTTGTTTGAACATCTTCCAACACCTTGTTGTTGGATGCATCAATCTGCTTCAACTCTCTTCTAATCTTTCTTTCACTATGGGCTTCGATCTCATCATTATTGCGATGAGGAATCACTTGATCATCTTGATCATTTGGGTCCCGTCTTGACCGGCTTTGTTGGCCTTGATCATCATCATCAACATCATGATCATCAACAACACTATCTTCAACTTGTGGAGAGGAGGACGAAGAAGGTTGGTCTTGGCCTTGACCTTGACTAGCTTGAATGATAGGAGTGGTTGGTTCTTTCGTAGTAACTTGGTCAACAAGAGGAGGGTCTTGAGCTTGTTCTTGGTTAGGTGCATCACTTGGATCCTTGGCTTGTTCTTCTATTGTAGAGGAGGGATCCACTTGGGTAGAGCATAGTTATTCTCGAGTTTCTATAAGGTGTCCCTCAATGGGGCGGAAAAATCCCACACCCATCGTTCCTATGGCTTCTTGAGGCATTTCAACATCCACATTAGAAACATGAAACTGCGCCACTTGGGAGCCATCATTTTCCTCGAAAACTACACTACAAGATTCTATGACTATCCGTGAGGTTTTGTCAAAGACTCTATAAGTGTGAGATTCGGCAACGTAACCAACAAATATACCCTCAATAGTTTTAGATTGGAATTTATACAACCGAACACCCTTTATCAAATAGAAACACTTACAATCGAAGGCAAGAAAGTAGGAGATGTTGGATTTTGTTGCCGGTGAGTATTTCATATGAAGTCTTCTCTAAGCCCTTGCGAATGTAGAGGCGGTTGGAGGAGTGGCATGCCGTAGATATGGCTTCGGCCCATAGATATTGGGGAGAAGAATACTCCGCCAACATGGTCCTTGCCATATCTAATAGAGTTTGATCCTTCCTTTCGGCTACACCATTTTGTTGAGGGGCATACACATCGGAATATTGATGACGAATGCTCTCTTCACTAAGAAATTCATTTAAAGTGCAGTTCTTGAACTCGGAGCAATTTTCACTCATAATAGCCCTGATTGGGACTTTTTGTTGACGTTGCACTTGGTTGGAGAAGTCGATGATAGTCTGTTGGCTCTCACTCTTGCACTTGAAGAAATAGACCCAAGTGTATCTTGAATAGTCGTCGACAATCACCAAACAATAATGCTTGCCTCCAAGACTTGCCTCGGGCACAACACCAAAGAGATCAACATGGAAAAGATCCAAGATCCTCTTTGATGAGATAATTGTCTTGCTCTTGTGGTAGGCATCATGCATCTTTCCTTCAACACATGACCTGCTGTAGAGAAGCGAGTGGCTTGGCGATGGCAAGTGCGGCGGCAATGGCGTGAGTGCCTCGTGTGGCGAAGGCTCGATGCCTTTTATAGCTGGCTCTCTGGGCGGGAAAGGATGGCGCGGGAAGCGGTGTGAGGACGCGTCGGTGCACGCGCTAGAGCAAGCGTCCCGTCAGAGTACATGGCGGAGACACGTCGTCTGGCGGGCAGTCGCGTCCCGCCGGAGTACATGGCGGCGACACGTCGTCTGGCGGACAATCGCGTCCCGTCGGAGTAAATGGCGACGATACGTCGCCTGACGGGAAGTCGCGTCCCGTCATCGCCATTAACGCGGCCTCACTGGCCTCCTGCATGACACCTTTAAACTGCCTTGGGACGGTTTGTCTCACTGAAGGGTGGGGGGACGTCTGTTGGTGGGGTGACCGGATAATGTCCGACATCCCAGACAGGCCACCAAATTTGGCGGGTGGGCTGGAGGGCCGGACAGAAAATTGGCCGGTGGACACATTTGAGTGTGCCGATGTGGCGGTTTTATTGGTCCAGACCCGGTGGACCTTTGGGGCCGTTTGGGAGGTGGGCGTGGAGATGCTCTAAACTGTTCTTTTCGGCGCAAATGCGCTCTACTCCAACCACACATCCGGACACAGTAAACTTGAGCAGAATCTAGGGAAGAATCTAAAACTCACGCAGAATCAGATACGCCAGCTGCAGAAGAGCAGTAGTAAAATTGTGGCCCTGTATGATTACCATTTCGCCACCACGATCTCGCGTCGCGCCCAGGTTGGAACCGCGCCAAGGGCAGGCGCACGCATGGGCCGCGTCAGCTTGGCACCACGCCCAGTTCGGCTCCACCATGGACAAGAGCTGCTCCATCTATTTTACCTGCGCCTCCCGCTCATTTCCTCCCTCCAATCTCATTCCTTTCTGCTTTCGCTTTCACGGCTTACCATTTCCCCTCCCTCCCTGGGTTTCCCCACCACCCCAAACCCAACAACAACGCCAGCAGTTGAGAGCCCCTCAAAGCCTCAAGAGAAAGGGAGAGAGAGAGAGAGATAAAAGGCGAGGGCGAGAAGCAGGAAGGCTACAGCAGCGGAGACAGAGCGAGACCAGGCCAGCCAGGCCCGGCGCTCGGAAAGTGCGGAGCCGTTTCCCCTCTATCTCCACTCTCTCCAGGGCCAGCCAGCCAGGTGCTCCACCACCACCACGCGCGCGTGCGTACGTACATACGTGCGGGTGATCGCCATGGCGTCTCCCGCCGGCGGGTACGGCGGCGGGGCGGGCAGCGGCGCCGAGGCCCATCACCACCACCAGCACCACGGCAACATGATGCTTCATAACCATGCACACCACGTGGCCGCGGCGGCGGCGGCGGCGTCGAGCGTGCAGCTGTTCCACGTGCCGCAGCACAGCCGCCGCGAGAAGCTGCGGTTCCCGCCAGATGGGGACTCACCCCCGTCTACTCTCGCCCCGCAGCACCAGCACCAGCACCAGCACCAGCAGCCGACAGTGGCGTGGCCGCCTCCGGCCTTCTACTCCTACGCGTCCTCCTCCTCGTCCTACTCGCCGCACAGCCCCACGGTGGCGCAGGGCCAGCTCGTGCCGAACGGGCTCGCCGCGCAGCAGCAGCAGCAGCAGCAGCTCCAGCAGATCCCGACGCAGAACTTCTCGCTGTCCCTCTCCTCCGCGTCATCGAATCCTGCTTCCACGCCACCGACGCCCAGGAGGCAACAGCAGCAGCAGCTAGGAGGCCCGGCGACTGCCGCCGGGCCGTACGGTCCCTTCACGGGCTACGCCACGGTGCTCGGACGCTCCAGGTTCCTCGGCCCGGCGCAGAAGCTGCTCGAGGAGATCTGCGACGTGGGCGGCGCGGCCGCGCACGTCGACCGCAGCGTCCCCGACGAAGGCCTGCTCGAAGGGGATCCGATGGACGGCGCCGACGACGCCTGTGGTCACGAGCTGGACGGCGCCGACCGCGCGGCCTCCGACGCAGGCCCCATCTCCGGCGCCGAGCAGCAGTGGAAGAAGACGAGGCTCATCTCCATGATGGAAGAGGTGAGCTACGTAGCCTTGCTTTCTCTATCCTTCCTGATTTCGTATGGCGTCCAACTTTTTCTTCTACCTTGTTCTGCAATTTGCTCGCTGCTGGCCTGGAGGGAGGGCGAAGAATCTTTCACATAGCGGTCACATCACCGATGCGGCTGGCTGTGTGTGTGTGGCTTTGCTTTTATTTACTGTGCCTCCGTGGTTGCATGTGCTTTTGATTTGATCATCATTTCCATTGCTCTTGTTACATTTGTTCGGATTTTCCTTTTCTCCTTTTTATACAGTAGCTCACTGTTCATACTCAACCTTTTTATTCACCAAAGAGAAAGAGTATGGATTGGATGTTGATTAATTTCATGGAACTAAGTATATATACCTTTTCCGAATGCCATGTATGTGAAACCAAAACTGATTAATGTCTTCAAACTCCTGAGCTATGATGGTACCTATCTAGGTGACACTGAAAACGAACCATTTCGTATGTGACGTCAGGATAATGTGTTCTTTTCCATGGTTAGTACTTGACCCTCTCGCAGGCAGCTATGATGTCCTCTTCGAGCAATATGTACATGGGAATCTACGTACGATGTAGAAAGCTTCTATTTATGGAACCCTCAGTAGGCGTTCTTCTTTAATGGCGTCTTACTTCTATACTTGGGAAGTATAGTAGGCTTTGCTTTGTTGATGTCACATCCACACGAAAACTAATCACGGGAACCTTTTTTCATTCCAGTCGTCATCAGTAGCTGCACATCTCTAATCGAGGCTAACCGAGTTTCTAATCAAGCTAGCTGCGATTAACATTAACAAAGTCTTCCTCATTGTAGGTTTGCAAGAGGTACAGGCAGTACTACCAGCAGGTCCAGGCCGTGATCGCCTCCTTCGAGACCGTCGCCGGGTTCAGCAACGCCGCACCGTTCGCGGTGATGGCTCTGAGGGTGATGGCCAAGCACTTCAGGCACCTCAAGTCCATGATACTGTACCAGCTTCGTAACACGAGCAAGACTCCTGTCAGAGAAGGCATCGGCAAGGACATCACCATATTTGGCCTTGGCGGCGGCGGCGGCACCGTCGGCTTCCAGAGAGGGGGCGGCGGCAATGGCTTCGGGCAGCCGCACAACATTTGGCGCCCCCAGAGGGGTCTTCCCGAGCGCTCCGTGACGGTTCTCCGCGCTTGGCTCTTCGAGCACTTCCTGCACCCGTAAGCTGTTCTATCCACCTTTTCCTTACTGCTGATGCATGGGCGTAGTCACAATCAAGGAAATTACTACTTATTAGCACCGGACGACGTGCTTTATTTGCACCTTTCCAAGATAATTATGTTTCGATACATGATGGTGTTTCTTAACATGATTATGCTGGACAGTGCCTGTAGATGTTTTTTTGCCGATAGCAAGCAATCCTCGGTGTCTAAATCATTACGGTGGACTTAGTTGCATGATGGAATGTCATGGCTAGCTTGGCTTCCAAATCATCCTATTGGAGAGCTAGTACTAAGATTGGCAACCAGCCTTTAAGACTTTGTGTGTTTTGAGCTGTGCACATCATTAGTTTCCTAGTTTGCTTAACGGCCCGGGTGCTTGAGTGGATTCAAGTATTCCACCGCATCTTTCTTACTAGATTCTTACATTTACATGATTTTTTTCTACACATTGTTAGGTGAGTGGCTTATTTTAGCCAGCATATATTTGCTTATTTTAGTACATACTGATTGCGAAATTAATCAACTTGTGGGCGAAGAGCTTACTTGTAACCAAGTTTTAGTGGCACCTACCTATAGGAAGATGAAACATCATCGTTGTTTCAGTTGTTTTGCATATTGTATCTATCATTTGTGGGAGTAGTGTCGTTTTAGCAAGATGTACTATGATCTAAAAGTTGTTTATTATGCCCCAGTGGTTACATCAAGTTGATTGGTACAGTGTCAGGATATTCAGTTGTTGATCGTTATAACTTTAGTGCGCTAGCCCTTTGCATTTTTCAACTGGATTAGATATTATATTGAAGCACCCTTACTTTCTTCATTATTGCGACCCATTTTTCAAGCCTCTAGAAAGAAAGACCCATAATTTGTCAATTCATGCTAGATCCCACACCAATCAATACTAAGATTTAACTTACTCTTTACAAAAGGTGTGGTTGGACGGTGCTAGACTGATGAGAGGAATTTGTTAAGATCAATCAAGCCTTTATTATTGAGATACCGCTGAGAGAGTTATGTATGTTTGGGCTGAATAAAAAAACCATGACAAGCACCTCAGCACAATAATTTTCTTTGGTCTCCTGATCTAACCCTGCCTTGTTTTCTACTCCTTTCTGTTCAGTTGTTTGATGTTCTATTTAAACTATGAAGGTATCCTACTGATGGTGACAAGCAAATGCTGGCTAAACAAACTGGTTTGACAAGGAATCAGGTAACCGCAAAGGCGGTCGCTGTTTTACTAATTTACTTGCAACATTAGCCTCCTCTTTATGTTCCTAAAACTTTTGTGGATATGTTTGGGTTAACTGCTATGCAGGTGTCAAACTGGTTTATTAACGCGAGGGTTAGACTGTGGAAGCCTATGGTGGAAGAAATCCATAACCTCGAGATGAGGCAGATCCACAAGCCCTCGCCTCTCGACAAGGGCCAGCATGGCGGCAGCCACAGCCAGACTCAGCATACGTTGCAGCGCAGCGGGAAGCGCTCGGAACCTTGCGATTCGTCGCAGCAGCCCGGGCAAAGCAGCGGCATCACAAGGCACCACAACACCACCCCTGCTTCCCATGGCTTCCAGGATGAGCTCTCCCAGATGTCCCACTCCATGCAGGGCCAGGTGAGCTTCGCGGGGTACAACGCGCTGTCCTCCCAGCAGCAGCACGGCATGGCGTCGCCACAGCACCACCACCATCATCATGCCAGCGGGGCGGGGAACGGCGGCGTCTCTCTCACCCTCGGCCTCCACCAGAACAACAGGGTCTGCTTCGGGGAGCCGCTGCCGTCGACGATCCCGGCCAACCTCGCCCACCGCTTCGGGCTGGAGGACGTGAGCGACCCCTACGTGATGGGCTCCTTCGGAGGCCAGGACCGGCACTTCGCCAAGGAGATCGGTGGCCACTTGCTCCATGATTTCGTCGGGTGATCCATGCCCTGTTCGCCGATGTTGCACACATGGTAATGTACGAACTACTAGTATGGTAGGATGGTATATATAAGTCGATCAAAACCACTTTGCGGCTTGGCTCCATGATCGGTCGGCCCGAGCAATCGATTTCTTTGGAGGGCGGAAGAAACATTGACATGCCCTTCCATGTAGATCCTGCAGGTAATGCTGTCTCCAACACTTTGTGGGCTACATAGAGCTTCACGATCCATACCTTCCAAAAGCCATTTGTTCTGAGCTTTTGGATTAACCTGTGGTAATGAAATGGATGCCTTCGCCTTCTTGAGCGGTGTGTTATTGTGGTGTATTACTGTTACCCCCATGGCCAAGGAAAAGAAAAGGCAGTTCTTGTTTATGCCCAAAAGTGTCAATATTACTGTAGTAGTACTGCGGTTAAAGCTTCAGCTGGTCTCTGTAGAATATGACCATCTTTCGGCCTGTTATGTTAGCCTTTCCATGATATGATATGAACCTGTTGTGCTTAGTCTTTGTCTCTCCATGTGTAGTTATATTATACTACTACTAAGCACAAAGACGTTTTGTGTTATGTGCTGTACCTTTCGATGGGATTAGCCTCCTAAAGCCGACAAACCATGCTTTGGACATGTGTTAGCCTGTAATTGGGTCTGTCACGCTAATACTTAATCATCACTGGGGCAGCTAAGGTAGATTTGGCTTATCCTTTGATCAGAGGTCGACGCACTAAACTAAGGGCACGGTACTACCTCAAATGGCAAGGGCTATGATGGATCCTGGCTGTGTGTTGTCGTCAGTGTGGAGCAGGTGTATTATATTATGCCCATGCATGGTACTACCTGCCCCGTAGTTTTTTAGTTTTAATCCAAGCATCGGATTTGCGTATGTCCAATGAAGATTTTGTAGGTTTGCTGTGTTGCCTGGAGGTAGGCAACAGCTAGGGAGGGGAGCATATCGACCGTGGCGCCATGCACCTTGTTTTTCCCTGGAGGGAATCCGTGCACGTCAGTGCTTACTGTAACCGGAGCGTACTCTCTGAAGAAAACTGCAGTGAAAAACTGTTCAGGTTTTAAAAAGGACTCACTGTTTACCTCCTTTCTTAGCTAGGCGTGTCAGCTGGTGGATGGGCGCATAATTGTTCTTTCAATATGTACGTCGTCATGCAATAACCACTGTACTTACACATGGGGGTTGTTTCGGCTATAACTCAAAAGCTTGAAACCATATCTCACATGGAATCAGAATCAAGCCACTAGCTGCGTGTACTCTAAGTATCAGCATAAACCAATTTCAAATTATATGTTGAGCTCTTTTCGCAATATAGTAATATGAAGATGATAGCAAAGTACACGGCCTATGTGACAACAACAAGCCGAGACATCTAGGGTACACGCTCAAAATTATTTTTCAATAAAGAGCATTTTATTACTCAAATTACGACAAGGATACAAAGTATGTTGCAGCAGGTCTTCGCATAGTTAGGATATACACAACCAAAACATATAACCTTTATGGGTGCAGATAAGCCCAATGGGTGGGTGGGGGGGGGGTGTCTTTGTTATTCCTGACGTTCGCAATGCAGCTCCATATCGTGAAATATATCAAGCAATAGTGGTGGTTGTTCGAGAGAATGTGTCTACCAGGCAAATTGAAGAAAAAATCACTCAATGGACTAAGAATAGGTGTACTTGGAGATGGTATGTGAAGCCAATGACCGCCACAAAGTACCTAATGAGATTCCCCAGCTCTAGGGATATGGATGCTTGGGTGCACTTTTGGCGAACTAATATGAGATATGTCCCTTTTGTCGTCATTTAGGTGGAAAATTGGGCGCTCGGGTATGGTGTTGTTGCCGAATTGGACACTTCTTGGTTTCAAGTTAGGGGCATTCCGCTGAAAAATCGTAACTGTCATACTGCCTCCTTTACAGGTAGTTTGGTTCAGAGGACATTGTTCGTTGATAGGCATGTCTTGAATAATGTGGACTACGTGAGAATGCTGATTGGCAATTAATATGTCTCTCTTGTTCCACCAATGGTGCCAAATGTTAACATAGGTGCAAGTTTCTATGATTAATTCACAAGAGAAATCTCAAGGAGAAAGCCTTCTAAAGAGTGTGTGCAAACTCATGTAGAACAATATGGGCAGAACAAGCCAGTGAATGATGGCATTGGGGGTTCTGCTCATACCCCGAAAAAACATTGCTGGGAATAGTACTGCTAGGATTGGGGCTCCTCGGCGGTTACTAGGGATGCTAGAAGGGCATATCCAGCCAGTGATGCCGATAAACACCTGCAGGGCAAAAGTGTGGCCACTTAATATGAGGGCAGGGGTAAAAACAAAGCAACCGACTCGCATGCCATTGGTCTAGATAGCGATGACGAATCTTCCTTTGGAGCACACATAAGACGCTTGGGGTACAATCCCTCAATCGTTCCTGATGTTTATTCATTTGCAAGTGGTGTGGGTGCTTCTCTATCTGCTAAAAAAGCTACTCTAGTTGCTGACTATTATGCACATTATTTGGCATTCATACCTAGAAGTAGAATTTCTACAGGGGTGGCAGGATGCATTTCATGGCAAAAAAAGCAATGTCTTTGTTATTCCTGACGTTCGCAATGCAGCTCCATATCGTGAAATATATCAAGCAATAGTGGTGGTTGTTCGAGAGAATGTGTCTACCAGGAAAATTGAAGAAAAAATCACTCAATGGACTAAGAATAGGTGTGCTTGGAGATGGTATGTGAAGCCAATGACCGCCACAAAGTACCTAATGAGATTCCCCAGCTCTAGGGATATGGATGCTTGGGTGCACTTCTGGCGAACTAATATGAGATATGTCCCTTTTGTCGTCATTTAAGTGGAAAATTGGGCGCTTGGGTATGTAGTTGTTGCCGAATTGGACACTTCTTGGTTTCAAGTTAGGGGCATTCCGCTGAAAAATCGTAACTGTCATACTGCCTCCTTTACAAGTAGTTTGGTTCAGAGGACATTGTTCGTTGATAGGCATGTCTTGAATAATGTGGACTACGTGAGAATCCTGATTGGCAATTAATATGTCTCTCTTGTTCCACCCGTGGTGCCAAATGTTAGCATAGGTGCAAGTTTCTATGATTAATTCACAAGAGAAATCTCAAGGATAAAGCCTTCTAAAGAGTGTGTGCAAAGTCATGTAGAACAATATGGGCAGAACAAGACAGTGAATGATGGCATTGGGGGTTCTGCTCATACCCCGAAAAAAACATTGCTGGGAATAGTACTGCTAGGATTGGGGCTCCTCGGGGGTTACTAGGGATGCTAGAAGGGCATATCCAGCCAGTGATGCCGATAAACACCTGCAGGGCAAAAGTGTGGCCACTTAATATGAGGGCAGGGGTAAAAACAAAGCAACCGACTCGCATGCCATTGGTCTAGATAACGATGACGAATCTTCCTTTGGAGCACACATAAGACGCTTGGGGTACAATCCCTCAATCGTTCCTGATGTTTATTCATTTGCAAGTGGTGTGGGTGCTTCTCTATCTGCTAAAAAAGCTACTCTAGTTGCTGACTATTATGCACATTATTTGGCATTCATACCTAGAAGTAGAATTTCTACAGGGGTGGTAGGATGCATTTCATGGCAAAAAAAGTGAAGAATAGTCTCAAAGGTGGGGGGGGGGGGCAAATGTGAGAGGTGAACTCATCAAAAAGAAAAAAAAATTGACAGATGAAATTGAAATGCTTGGGGCCCTGCAGGCAGATAATATTCTCACGAGTTATGTTCAAGGGTGTTTGTTGAAAATCTTTGAGGAAGAGGAGAAATATTGGTTTAGCAGGTCCACTGAGAAGTGGTTGTCGTGGGGGGACTCTAATACTACTTACTTCCATAGGATATTTAATGGAAGAAAAATGAATTTTGATGTACACTCTGAAAAATGAAAAGTGCATTATTCGAGCCCTTCTGTTACATGCCACTGAATATTACAAAATTTTATTTGGCCATGGTGAATGAAATTTGATGTATTTAGACAACAATATTTGGAGACCTGATGAGAAATTGTCTTTGGAGGACAACTTGACTTTGAATAGACCTTTCTGTGAGCAGGAAATCAAGTTTGCTTTGGATAAAATGGTAAAAAAATAAAGCACCTGGTCGAGATGGGATGACTGTGGAATTTTATCTGTCATGTTGGCATATCGTTAAAAACTATTTTATGACCCTATTTGAATAGTGGTATCGGAGAATATTGTATCTCAATATAATAAATTTTGGCATGATTATCTTTCTTCAAAAATCGTAGGATGCTAACACTATTCAGAAATATAGGCCAGCCTATCTGTTACAAGTTTTATATAAAATTTTAACCAAGATAATCATTATTAGAGTTGAACCTTTCATGGGCAAGCTAATTTCAAGGTGTCAGAATGCCTTCATCAAGGGGAGAAATATAACGGATGGTGTAATGTATCTTCATGAAATTTTGCATAAATATAGAAGGAAAGAGAATCATAGGATAGTGGTGAATCTTGAGAAAGCTTACGATAAGGTTTATTTCTCATAAACGTTTCAGTTGGAAAAATTATAAATGGTGTTGTATTAATTGGGACTCTCTATATAAAGATCAATAACACTCGAGGGAGAGATTTTGATGGTCATAGAGGGGTGGGGTAGGGTGATCCCTTCTCAATCTTCCTGTTAAACATGGTTGCGGAAAATTTGGCAAAAATGGTAATGCAGGCACATGATGTTTGTTTGTTCATGGTATTGGTTACTTAGTTGATTAATAAGGGTGTTTCTATACTCTAGTATCCAGGATTATATGGAGCATATTGTTCACTTAAAGCTAATTGTGTACCTGTTTGAGGTCATGTCATGCCTGAAGATCAATTTCTCTAAAGTTGAAGTGATGATGGGTTTGGATGATGAGAACTAAGGCATGATGTATGATGATATGTTTGGTTGTCATTTGGGCAGTTGGTGTTGGAGATACGCCCTAGAGACAATAATATTCACTTATTATTCTATCTCCAAGTTTAGAATTAAGTTTACGTCATCGTGCTATAACCGCTATAGTACTTGAAAAGTGAGTTTTCGAAGGAAAACCTTTGTGCGGGTGTGAAAACATTAAAAAAACAAGAGTTCCTAATCTTGTCTCTAATATTAGCTTATGGTTTGTGAGATAATCACGTTTTCCCGATCATGGACTTTGATAAATTCTAGCAAACATAAGAGTTTATTGTTAGGGTAACAATAGTACTGAACCGACCAAATTATATGGTCTTGCTAAGAGACAAAACAATTGTAATGTATTTAGCAAAGTGCATATGGGGTTGGCATTGTCTATAATTCCAATACTATGAGAATATCTAGTGACCGGACAATCGACAGTTATGCTTTGGATGTCTTCAACCGTCCACCGTAACAGGGGATCATAATGTTGACGTCTGGGTATAATAGAGCGTGTAATGGAACTGGAATCTTTCAAGAATAGTACTTAACTCCTTCGGACGATGGAGAGATACATGCTCTAGGCCCTCTCAGTATCACTAATGTCAAACAATATTCTGGGCAAACATAGTGTGATTTATCACAAGGACATCGGGGATATGGATGAGAAAAGAGAACGATATCGGTACGAGTTTTATATGTGTTACAATCAAATGGTTTGATCAAACTAGAGCACATAGTCTCAGCTCGTGATATCGTTGATATTGTGAAGTTAAGGTAATAACTGCAATGAGTAACTTGAAGGTTTCCTTGTTCTATGTGGACACACAGGAGCCATCATGGGTGACAATGGCTCCGTTGTTGGTTATTGTTCGGTAAGTTCCCAAGCATGTGTGTGCGTGTGTATTATCGAGGCTTTACAGGTCACAGTTTAAGCTATCAAAATCTTTAATCTAGAGAATAAAGTTGTTGCTAGTGGTTTTATGAGTGTTAGATGTCGATACGATGTCATAGAAACAAGTCTGGCGTCAATTGAAGGGGTATCGGGGAAGTTACCATAAGAGAGAATTAATGTCGGTGGAAGGAATGATTTTATAGGAGAGAAAATAGAGGACATGAGATCTCATAGGATGTTAGAAATATGTTTCTAAAATCATTAGATAAGGTCGATGATTTTATCTATTAGGGTCACAAGCTTGAAACCACATCTCACATGGAATCAGAATCAAGCCACTAGCTGCGTGTACTCTAAGTATCACCATAAACCAATTTCAAATTATATGTTGCGCTCTTTTCGCAATATAGTAATATTAAGATGATAGAAAAGTACACGGCCTATGTGACAACAACAAGCTGAGACATCTAGGGTACACGCTCAAAATTATTTTTCAATAAAGAGCATTTTATTACTCAAATTACGACAAGGATACAATGTATGTTACAGCAGGTCTTCGCATAGTTAGGATATACACAACCAAAACATATAACCTTTATGGGTGCAGATAAGCCCAATGGGGGGTTCTTTGTTATTCCTGACGTTCGCAATGCGGCTCCATATCGTGAAATATATCAAGCAATAGTGGTGGTTGTTCGAGAGAATGTGTCTACCAGGCAAACTGAAGAAAAAATCACTCAATGGACTAAGTATAGGTGTACTTGGAGATGGTATGTGAAGCCAATGACCGCCACAAAGTACCTAATGAGATTCCCCAGCTCTAGGGATATGGATGCTTGGGTGCACTTCTGGCGAACTAATATGAGATATGTCTCTTTTGTCGTCATTTAGGTGGAAAATTGGGCGCTTGGGTATGGTGTTGTTGCCGAATTGGACACTTCTTGGTTTCAAGTTAGGGGCATTCCGCTGAAAAATCGTAACTGTCATACTGCCTCCTTTACAGGTAGTTTGGTTCAGAGGACATTATTCGTAGATAGGCATGTCTTGAATAATGTGGACTACGTGAGAATGCTGATTGGCAATTTATATGTCTCTCTTGTTCCACCCGTGGTGCCAAATGTTAACATAGGTGCAAGTTTCTATGATTAATTCACAAGAGAAATCTCAAGGAGAGAACCTTCTAAAGAGTGTGTGCAAACTCATGTAGAACAATATGGGCAGAACAAGACAGTGAATGATGGCATTGGGGGTTCTGCTCATACCCCGAAAAAAACATTGCTGGGAATAGTACTGCTAGGATTGGGGCTCCTCGGGGGTTACTAGGGATGCTAAAAGGGCATATCCAGCCAGTGATGCCGATAAACACCTGCAGGGCAAAAGTGTGGCCACTTAA
Organism: Alopecurus myosuroides; assembly: GCA_028641055.1. Taxonomy (NCBI): domain Eukaryota; kingdom Viridiplantae; phylum Streptophyta; class Magnoliopsida; order Poales; family Poaceae; genus Alopecurus; species Alopecurus myosuroides. Next base: position 155,411,249 of record CM054058.1, read on the forward strand.
TATGAGGGCAGGGGTAAAAAGAAAGCAACCGACTCGCATGCCATTGGTATAGATAGCAATGACGGATCTTCCTTTGGAGCACACATAAGACGCTTGGGGTACAATCCCTCAATCGTTCCTGATGTTTATTCATTTGCAAGTGGTGTGGGTGCTTCTCTATCTGCTAAAAAAGCTACTCTAGTTGCTGACTATTATGCACATTACTTGGCATTCATACCTAGAAGTAGAATTTCTACAGGGGTGGTAGGATGCATTTCATGACAAAAAAAAGTGAATAATAGTCTCAAAGGTGGGGGGGGGGGAATGTGAGAGGTGAACTCATCAAAAAGAAAAAGAAAAATTGACAGATGAAATTGAAATTCTTGGGGCCCTGCAGGAAGATAATATTCTCATGAGTTATGTTCAAGGGTGTTTGTTGAAAATCTTTGAGGAAGAGGAGAAATATTGGTTTAGCAGGTCCACTGAGAAGTGGTTGTCGTGGGGGGACTCTAATACTACTTACTTCTATAGGATATTTAATGGAAGAAAAATGAATTTTTATGTACACTCTGAAAAATGAAAAGTGCATTATTAGGGCCCTTCTGTTACATGCCACTGAATATTACAAAATTTTATTTGGCCATGGTGAATGGAATTTGATGTATTTAGACAATAACATTTGGAGACCTTATGAGAAATGGTCTTTGGAGGACAACTTGACTTTGAATAGACCTTTCTGTGAGCAGGAAATCAAGTTTGCTTTGGATAAAATGGTAAAAAAAATAAAGCACCTGGTCGAGATGGGATGATTGTGGAATTTTATCTGTCATGTTGGCATATCATTAAAAATTATTTTATGACCCTATTTGAATAGTGGTATCGCAGAATATCGTATCTCAATATAATAAATTTTGGCATGATTATCTTTCTTCAAAAATCGTAGGATGCTAACACTAATCAGAAATATAGGCCAGCCTATCTGTTACAAGTTTTATATAAAATTTTAACCAAGATAATCAATATTAGAGTTGAACCTTTCATGGGCAAGCTAATTTCAAGGTGTCAGAATGCCTTCATCAAGGGGAGAAATATAACGGATGGTGTAATGTATCTTCATGAAATTTTGCATAAATCTAGAAGGAACGAGAATCATGGGATAGTGGTGAATCTTGAGAAAGCTTACGATAAGGTTTATTTCTCATAAAGGTTTCAGTTGAAAAAAAATGATAAATGGTGTTGTATTAATTGGGACTCTCTATATAAAGATCAATAACACTCGAGGGAGAGATTTTGATGGTCATAGAGGGGTGGGGTAGGGTGACCCCTTCTCAATCTTCCTGTTAAACATGGCTGCGGAAAATTTGGCAAAAATGGTAATGCAGGCACATGATGTTTGTTTGTTCATGGTATTGGTTACTTAGTTGATTAATAAGGGTGTTTCTATACTCTAGTATCCAGGATTATATGGAGCATATTGTTCACTTAAAGCTAATTGTGTACCTGTTTGAGGTCATGTCATGCCTGAAGATCAATTTCTCTAAAGTTGAAGTGATGATGGGTTTGGATGATGAGAACTAAGGCCTGATTATGATGATATGTTTGGTTGTCATTTGGGCAGTTGGTGTTGGAGATACGCCCTAGAGACAATAATATTCACTTATTATTCTATCTCCAAGTTTAGAATTAAGTTTACGTCATCGTGCTATAACCGCTATAGTACTTGAAAAGTGAGTTTTCAAAGGAAAACCTTTGTGCGGGTGTGAAAACATTAAAAAAACAAGAGTTCCTAATCTTGTCTCTAAGATTATCTTATGGTTTGTGAGATAATCACGTTTTCCCGATAATGGACTTTGATGAAGTCTAGCAAACATAAGAGTTTATTGTTAGGGTAACAATAGTACTGAAGCGACCAAAGTATATGGTCTTGCTAAGAGACAAAACAATTGTAATGTATTTAGCAAAGTGCATATGGGGTTGGCATTGTATATAATTCCTATACTACGAGAATATCTAGTGACCGCACAATCGACAGTTATGCTTTGGATGTCTTCAACCGTCCACCGTAACAGGGGATCATAATGTTGACGTCTGGGTATAATAGAGCGTGTAATGGAACTGGGATCTTTCAAGAATAGTACTTAACTCCTTCAGACGATGGAGAGATACATGCTCTAGGCCCTCTCAGTATCACTAATGTCAAACAATATTCTGGGCAAACATAGTGTGATTTATCACAAGGACATCGGGATATGGATGAGAAAAGAGAACGATATAGGTACGAGTTTTATATGTGTTACGATCAAATGGTTTGATCAAACTAGAGCACATAGTCTCACCTCGTGATATCGTTGATATTGTGAAGTTAAGGTAATAACTGCAATGAGTAACTTGAAGGTTTCCTTGTTCTATGTGGACACACAGGAGCCATCATGGACGACAATGGCTCCGTTGTTGGTTATTGTTCGGTAAGTTCCCAAGCATGTGTGTGCGTGTGTATTATCGAGCCTTTACAGGTCACAGTTGAAGCTATGACAATCTTTAATCTAGTGAATAAAGTTGTTGCTAGTGGTTTTATGAGTGCTCTATGTCGATACGATGTCATAGAAACAAGTCTGGCGTCAATTGAAGGGGTATCGAGGAAGTTACCATAAGAGAGAATTAATGTCGGTGGAAGGAATGATTTTATATGAGAGAAAATAGAGTACATGAGATCTCATAGGATGTTAGAAATATGTTTCTAAAATCATTAGATAAGGTCGATGATTTTATCTATTAGGGTCACAGGGTTCCGGAAGAATTTCGGGCAAAAACTGAGAACGGGGATGGGGGTGTCGGAGGGGTAGAATTGCCCCCTTGGCCACAACCGGTTTTGGGGCTGCCATTTGGGCCCTAGGGAACCACACAAGGCACACCATTGTTCCCTGGTATTCCATATTTGGTTTGAGAGAGAAAATAAAAAAGGAGAAAAAGGAAAAGGAAGGAGGGGGATTGGACTCCAATATGGAGTCCAATCTGACTTTCCTTAGGAGGGGGTGCGGCAACGTCCGCTTTGGTGCGTATTTGGAGAGGTCCCTCCCCCCAAGGCAAGTCTCCCCTTCCTCCACCTATAAAAGGACCCAGGCCCTTGAGGCAAAACACATTAATTAGCCTTTGTGTCTCTCTATCTCTCTCTCTATCTATCTATCTATCTATCTATCTATGTATCTATCTATGTATCTATCTATCTATCTATCTCTCTCTCTCTCTCTCTCTCTCTCTCTCTCTTGTAGAGTTAGAGCTTCTAATTAGACTATCTAATTAGATCCCTCTAATTGGATTAGGGCTTCTTCTTATTCGGTTTTTGAGGTGCGCTCTCTCGATTATACCTAGCTCTAACTTGTATTCTCTCTCATGTGTTGAGAAACTTACATAATCATATATCTCTAATCATAGTTCATTAGAGCTACCAATTAGCAACGCCGAAATGTTGTCTCTCTTTGTCGGTGCGAGTACTGGACGGGGGAGCGCTGGCGGGTTGACACGAGCGTACGTGTGTACACGATAAGAGGGATTACACATGTGATCCTTGACGAGGGAAGCTTAGCGGCATCCTTGCAACTAGACCTAGTTGTGAGGATCTACAATTGTTCAAAACTCTTCTATGACTACATCGATCTTCCGCTGCCCAGTGAGTCATGATTTCGGATCAATGCATGTATAGGCATGTGATGCGTCCAAAATGGCACATCTTTATCTATGTTTAGACCGTATCTTTGTCATGAAAATGATGATATCACTATAAACCTGCCACTAATCACCGATGCACAATTTATTTGCAGATCTCCATATCATTATTTTTATTGCAGATATTGGACAAGGAATCACTTGAAATTAGGGATAAACAGAAGGAAAAGATAAAGATCAGAAAATCAATTAAATTTGACTTAGGAGCACACTTAACGACCCCAGTACGGCCAATGGTGACCGTACTGCCCACTGTACCAGATGCCAGGGAGATTTTCAGATCAAACGGAGCAAAAGTCATCAAAGGGCCCAGAGCCAATTTGCGAAGGAAGACGCCCAAAACCCTAGTCCATTCGTTGGAGCCCCTTATAATGAGATGAAACACCCCCCAAGAAGAGAGCCGCATACCATATCATCTCCAGCGCCATCACCACCATCCTCGCAAGATCAAAAATTGTTGCTGCATCTCCGCCACATCATATCCACCACCACCATAGTCATAGCCATATTTCTACTTTGTAATATAGATCCCATCTCAATTGGCAACATTGTAAGAACTATCAATCTATCCAATTCAAGTACTATTTTTGCCTCAATGTTTTCTATCGCTGATATGATCTCTATGTGTGAGTAGTCTCCCTCGCGCTATGGGATAAGGACTAACCTTGCAGTTGTGTGGTTGATCTAACCCATGGGATAATTAGTCTAATGAGTTCATTTATGTTATTTGTGTGTGTTCTACTATTTGTGTATCGCTCATAGGAATTTTCAGGTACCCAAGACCCCGAAGAGTGATCAAGGTAAAGGTATAGTGAGAGTGAAGTGGAAGGTTGATACGTCTCAAACGTATCTATAATTTCTGATGTTCCATGATGTTTTCATGCCAATTGCTACATGTTTTTTATACACTTTATAGCATTTTTATGGATTTTCTGGGACTAACCTATTAACAAGATGCCACAGCGCCAGTTCCTGTTTTCTGTTGTTTTTGGTTTTAGAAAAGTTGTTCTGGAAATATTCTCAGAATTGTACAAAATGAAAACCAAGGTTATTATTGTTCTATCACGCACACGGAGTCGGGAGGATACCTAGAGGGTGGCCACACCATAGGGTGGCCCCCCTTGGCCGTGCCACCATGTGGTGTGCCCCCTGGACACCCACCAACATCGCCCTTTCGCCTATTTATACTTCTTATCGGGAAAACCCTAAATACCCGAGCCTCCATCCACGAAAATTTCTGTAGCCTTCGTCATCGTCAACCCTACTTCGGGAGGGTTCTGAAGCTCTCCCCGGCACCCTGCCGGGAGGGCAAATCGTCACCGGAGGGCTCTACATCACCATGCCTGCCTCCGGAGTGATGCATGAGTAGTTCATACTTGGACTATAGGTTCATAGCAGTAGCTAGATGGTTGTCTTCTCCTCTTTATGCCACCATGTTTAGATCATGTGAGTTGCCTGACATGATCAAGATCATCTATCTGTAATGCTACATGTTGTGTTTGTTGGATTCGATGAATATTGAATGCTATGTCAAGGTGATTATCAATCTATCATGTTTATGTTATTTATGAGCTTGCATGCTCTCCGTTACTAGTAGATGCTCTGGCAAAGTTGATGCTTGTAACTCCAAGAGAGAGTATTTATGCCCGATAGTGGGTTCATGCCTACTTTTCATCTGTGCTCGAGTGAAAGAAACGTGACGGATGGGGTATGTGTTGTTGCCATTAGGGAGAAAACAACAATGCTTTGTCTAAGGATAATTTTATTGTTTACATTACGCACTTAACTTAATGCAATAATATATTGCTTGCAACTTAATACCTGAAGTCTGCTTGGATTACGTTCTAAGGGTGGATTATTAGTCATAGATACAATTGTATTACAGTATATGTATCATGTTGTAATGCCCGCATGAATCTCATAGGAATCATCATGTCTTTCATATGCACTACGGTGCATCCTCTATCTCTGTCAATTGCATAGCTCTAATTTGTTTACCCATCATGTTATCAATCTGTTTTGGAGAGACATCACTAGTGAACTGTGGACCACGGTCCATTCTTTTACACTGATAATACAACCACTCCAAGCACCGTTCTTTTTACTGCAACCACTGTTTTCCTTTCATTCACTGCAATCGTACATCATTTCCACATTATATATCTAATCCTTTGTGTTAGAAAAACAGGTGAGATCGACATCCTCACTATTTCGTTGGGGCAAAACTATCTTGGTTGTGTTATGTGCCGATTCCATGTTGCTGCTGAGCCTGGTAGTGCACCCTGCGAACATCAAATGTCATCAACCTTCAGAAGTGATTTATTTCTCCTACTGGTTCGATTAAACCTTGGTTTCTTACTGAGGGAAAACTTGCTGTTGTACTCTTCATACGTTCCTCTTGGGGTCTCCCAACGAGCGTGTGTTCTCATGTCATCAAGCTTATTTTGTAGCGACGTTGCCGGGGAGGAAGAGGATTTCTGCAAGGGGAGTCTCTCACTTCCAATATCTTTACTTCGTGTTTGTTTTTCTTAGTTTATTTTATTTTGTTCTGTTTGCTTCTTTATATCAAAAACACAAAAAATTAGTTCTTATTCTAGCTGTTATTTTTACCCTATTTTTAATCTTGCTAAAATGAGTATTCCCAAAGTTGACGTTCGTTCCTTTAGGCAACAAGGGGGAGAGAGTTTTAAATATGCTTGGTATAGAATAAGTGATGCTCATCATAGATGTGCTAAAAAATATTCTACCATGATCCTTCTTAGGAATTTTTATGTTGGTATTACTAGCTAGTATAGATATGCTCTAGATACTCTTACAGGTGGTATTTTTTTGGGAACTCCTGCTTTGGAAGCTTGTAATTTAATTGAAATTTTAGTAGGAACACCATCTACTGAATTGTTAAAACCGAGATCACTTTAGAAGATGTTATAAAAACGTTGAACTCTATGGAGAAAAATTTGCCAAATTTCTTTAATAATGCTAGCAAAGTTAATGAGTCAACAATAAGTATCAATAAAAGAATCACTATTTTAGAGGCTAGCAATACGCATGATAATCAAAACATCAGGAATTGTAAACAAGAAGAGGCTATGGAAAATTTAAATTCAACTTTTTCTTCTCTTAAATTTAAGAGGGAGAAAGCTTTTGTGGGAAAAGAGCAAAAATTCATATATGTCCCCAAGATGTCTAAACCAAAACCCCATAATGTGCTTAAAATTGATAATTTTTTTAGTGAAACTAAGAGTGATTTACATGTTGAGTCATCTTCAGGGGTACCTAAAGTACCAATTGCTACAAGCTGTGTTGTAGAGGAAATTATTGATTTGGATGATTCTTCACTTGAAAATACTTGATTCTTGCTTTCTGTGTCTAGCTAAAAGGCGTTAAAGAAAAGCACTTCTTGGGCGATAACCCATGTTTTTATTTTTGTAATTTTTTCTTCTATTTTATTTTACTCAAGGTGTTGTTTACTTCTGTAGCAACTCCTTTGTATATTTACTTTTTCATATTGTTGAGCCAAGTAAAGTCTCTAGTGAAAAGTTGATGTTAGATTTGGATTTCTGCGTAGGAAAATGTTTTTGATGTACACTGTTTAATTGGTATAAATTCACAGAAAAACCTAAACTACCTCAAAAATTTGTGCATGATCCTCAGATATTATCAAAACTTTTTCTAGTTCTGAGTTTTCTGATCTGAGCAACGTAAATGCCTCGAAAAATTCATATTTACAGATTGTTCTGGTTTTGACAGATTCTGCCTTTTCACTTTGCATTCTCTCTTTTACTATGTTGAGTGGATTTCTTTGCTCCACAAAACATAAGTGGCTGTAGAAAATGTTTAAAAAGTATTAGTAATGCTTGTGTCAAGGGGGAACATGTGAGTTTTTGATTAGGCACTAACCCTCTAATGAGAATTACTTTGAGTTTGGTGTGAAGTAAGTTTTCAAGGGTAAAGAGAAGAGGATGATATAATGTGATCAAGAAGAGTGAAAATCCTAAGCTTGGGGATGCCCCCGTGGTTTGTCCCAGCAAATTCCAAGAAAACTCAATCGTCTAAGCTTGGGGGTGCTCAAGGCATCCCCTTCTTCATCAGTAACTTATGAGGTCACTTCTAGTGAAACTATATTTTTATTCGGTCACATCATATGCACTTTGCTTGGAGCGTATGTTTTCTTTTATTTTGCTTCCTTTTATATTCTGCAATAAACTTAGTTGGAACCTAGCATTCTTGTGTGGGAGACACGCTCCGTGATGGCTGATGTTCGTTGGGAGACCCTAAGTGTTGAGAAAGAAATCACTTTAGAAGGTTGATGTAGCTGATGTGGCAGGGCGCACTACCGGTTCAGCAGCAACGTGGAACCTACACAACACAATCAAATCACTTTGCCCCAACAAAGCAGTGAGGTTATCAATCTCACTGGATTTGCTGAAAACAAAGAGGTTAAGTGTGGTGTGGAAAACAACACTTATTTGCAGTAGATGAAAAGAGAACAGTGGTGGCAGTAGGAAAACAGTAGTAGCAGTATGAAAACAGTGATTGAAGTGGTTGTATTATTAGTATAAAGGAAATGTACCGGGGTCCACAGTTCACTAGTGATTTCTCTCCAAAGCAGATATATAGCATGTTGGGTAAACAAATTACACCTGGGCAATTGATAGATATAAAGGCTGCATCGTAGTGCATATGCATGGCATGATAATTACTATGTGATTCATGCGGGCATTACAACAAGATACATAAACCGTTATCCGACTGCATCTATGACTAATAATCCACCCTCAGAGTGTCATCCGAGCAAACCTTGGGTATTAAGTTGCAATCAACAGATAATTTCATTAAGCAAAGAGTGTAATGTAAACAATAAAATCATCCTTAGACAAAGCATTGTTGTTTTCTCCCTAATGGCAACAGCACAACCCCCACCCGTTACATTTTTGTCACTCGAGCGTGAGTGAAAGGGAGGCATGAACCCACTATCGAGCATAAATACTTCCTCTTGGAGTTACAAGCATCAACTTGGCCAAAGCATCTACTAGTAACGGAGAGCATGCAAGATCATAAATAACATCCACATGAAAAGAACATGATAGATTGATAATCATTGGACATAGCATTTAATATTCATCAGATCCTAGCAAACACAACATGTAGCATTACAATAAGATGATCTTCATCATGTTAGGAAGCTCACAAGATCTAAACATGAGGCATTAAGAGGAGAGAACAACCATCTAGCTACTTCTATGGACCCATAGTCCAAGGATGAACTACCCACGCATCATTCTGGAGGCGGACATGGTGGTGTAGAGCCCTCCGGTGATGATTCCCCCACCCGGTAGGGTGCCAGGGAGAGCTCCAGAACCATCCCGAACTAGGGTTGACGATGACAGGGTTGCGGATGTTTTTGATGGAAAAGGCTCGGGTATTTAGATTTAACCTCCCGAGAGGTATAAATAGGCGAGAGGGCAACGTCAGTGGGCGGGCAGGGGGCCACACCACCCCTGGGCGTGGCTTGAGGGGGGCGCCACCCTATGACGTGGGCCCCTATGCCCCCTTCGGGTCCCCTCCGGACTCCGTGTGCGTGACAGATTTCTAACACTTTCGGGCGTCGAATCGTCCAATTCCGAGAATATTTCCATAACAACTTTTCTGAAACTAAAAACGGCTGAAAACATGAACTGGCTCTATGGCATCTTGTCAATAGGTTAGTCCCAGAAAATCGATAAAAAAGGCATAAAGTGTAAAGGAAACATATAGCTTATGTCATGAAAACAACATGGAACATAGGAAATTATGGATACACTTATGACGTATCAACATCCCCAAGCTTAGTTCCTACTCTCCCTCGAGTAGGTAAACGATAAAAACAAACAATTTCTGAGGTGACTTGCTACCAACATAAACTTGATCAACTAAATTGTAAAAGCATATGTAAAGCTGAGATCATAGTACTTTAAACACATGCATGATAGATATAATTTTAACAATGAAACTTAGCAATCACCTTGCATCATGAAAAGTAACACAAATAAAATATCATGAATACTATTTCACTTAAAAGTTATACGTTTGTTTCGAGCATAAAGAAAAAATATCAAAGTGATATTTCGCTTGTCCTTAAGAGTGGGGAAAAACATAAATGCCAGGATACCTTCAAAGTTCAAGTGGATGACTAGAACAGATAATTTGAGAGCAAGTAATAACACATCATGAATCAATTAATATTAATCTTTGTGATCAATGCACATTAAACTCAGAATGGAAACTACGCTCTCTCAACTGTGCATAAACTTAGAAGACGGGGACCCAACATAAAAGTAAAAGAAAGGCCCTTCGTAGAGGGAAGCAGGGATTAACTCTTGCTAAAGCTTTTTATTTTATTAAATAGATGTATTGAAAACATTTTTTAGAGAGGTGTATGCTTATGTCAACGAATGGTAAACAGAAAATATAGTACGTCACAAGCCAACTAGACTTCACAAGAGCGGCTCCCATTGAAGGACGCAACTTGGGTCAGAAGGTCATCCCTCTTCCTCTTTTGTTTACACAATTATGCTTTGACTGATAAATCAGGGGCAAAAATAGTGAAGAGAATTTTATAGTAACCAATTTTGGGGCTGGGCACCCCACTGCCAGCTGTTGTACCATTTGGATAAGCAGATGAAGCCACTAGTCCAAGTGTGTAAAGTCCAATCAACAAGCGAGATAAAGATTCTCTATTTACGTCCTCATGAGCTAAAATAGGGACACAAAACAGGAATAATTTTAGAAGTTTTAAAGGTAGCACAAGAGAAATTTACTTGGAGTAGCGGTTAAATACAACGTGTAGGTAGGTTTGGTGGACACATTTGGAAAACTTTGGTTTTTGGGAGTTGAATGCACGAGTAGAGATCATACTCAGTACAAGTGGAGGCTAGCAAAAGACTGGGAGCGACAAATCAAGAGATAAAAAATGGCCATAATCATGCATAGCGACAAAAACATTATTAATCAAAGCATAAAGGGTATAACAAGTCAAAAACTAAATGATCAAAGAGGCTATAAGTGACAGGTTTTTAGTCATAAACATGGTGTAAGCATGCGCCAAGTCAACGGAATAAATCATTCGAAGGAGAACACCACAAATTCATGCTTCAATGTGATAAAAACAACTCATGATTGTTTCAATGGCACACTAAGAACTCTCAGCTATTTGAGAAAAGTCATGCTACAATAACAACTACTAATCATCGAATTAAAATAACATCTAGCATGACATGAAAAAGTGTAGCCGCAGTCTATACAAGCTTCTACTTGCACCGTTATAAGCACGAAAATTGTACTACTGCTTTCCAACACCAATCATTTTATACTAAAAAAAAACTCTCCAAGAGATATAGCAATGAAACAAGAGATTACTAACACTACTCTACTAGAACTAACAGCTCTAAATAAGAGATGCATGAAAAACATGAGCTAAAAGGATTTGCAGTAGCTAGAAGAAAAACTAAGAATACGAGCATGGAAGAAAACGAGTATTCGTATGAAAAGCGGAGCGTGTCTCTCTCCCACACAAATAATGATGGGTTCCAACTATATTTATTGCATCAAGGAAAACAAAAGAAAACAAAACAAAAAACAAACAGACGCTCCAAGTAAAATGCATATGATGTGACCGAATAAAAATATAGTTTCATTAAAAGTGACCTGATAAATTGTTGATGAAGAAGGGGATGCCTTAGGCATCCCCAAGCTTAGACACTTGAGTCTTCTTAGAATTTTCTGGGTAGAACCACGGGGCATTCCCAAGCTTTTGCGTTGCACTCTTCTAGATCACATTATATCAACCTCTTCTCTTGACCCTTGAAAACTTCCTTCACACCACACTCAATGTAATTAACATTAGAGGGTTAGTGCACAATAAAAAAATCACATGTTCTGCATGGACACAAGAATTATTAATACTTTTAAACATTAGCTACAGCCACTGATGTTTCCTAAAGCAAAGGAATCCACTCAATATAGTAAAAGAGAGAATGCAAGTAAAAAGACAGAATCTGTCAAAACCAGACAGTAAGAATTTTTTTTCAGGGCACTTACGTTGCTCAAATCAAAAAACGTAAAGCTATAATTTCAGAACTAGCTGAGGAATAAGCACAAAAATTGGCAAGGCATTTTTATCTTTCTGTGAATTATGCGATTTTATACAGTGGACATCAGAAATCTGTTTCCCGCGCAGAAATCCAAAACCAACGTCAACTTTCACTTGAGACTTTACTTGGCACAACAAATGCGAGAAAATAAAGATACAAAGGAGTTGCTACAGAATTAAACAACACATTGACTAAAAGAAAATAGAGAAAAACAATGCAAAATAAAACCATGGGTTATCTCCCAGGAAGTGATTTTCTTTAACGCATTTTAGCTAGGCACAGAAAGAAACAAGATGCTCACATAAGAAATATCAATTCAGCAAATGAAAGCATCAGGAAGAAAGTATAAAACAAACTTAAGTCTAACCCACTTCATATGCGTAGGAATCTTATAAACTAATAAATTAAAGAAGCTCAAACTAGAAATCATGGAAAGGTAGAACAAGAGCAATTTGAAAACTTTCAACAAAAAGAGAGGTGTTTTAGTAACATGAAAATTCCTACAACCATATTTTCCTCTCTCTTAATAATTTTCAATAGCATAATGAACAAACTCAACAACATAATTATCACATAAAGCATGTTTGTCATAGTCTAAAAGCACACAATTCATATCAGGCTAAAAATTAGTGGGATCAAAATTATAAAATAAAGACCTCTTGTCTCTCAATTTTAGCAATAGCAAAACAAGATGATTGGTCACTCTTAAAAAGTATGGGACACATTATAGCAATAATATTTTTTCAGTAGCATTATAATTTATAACATCAAGTAACATAGGACCATCATCTAGAGCATTATCATATAAATTTTCTAAACAAACTTCCTCATTATCATGCATATCAATAGTTGGAATAAATAGAGGATTGTCATAAGATTTATCAAATTAGCATGGATTGCAATAAACTAAGGTATGATTTAAAGTGATACTATCATTGGGAGGTAGACATGGGTAGCTCCATTCTTCCTCCTCTTGATCATCACTCTCCTCCTCTTTTTTATCCAATGAGCTTCCAGATTCAGCAATTCCTTCTTTCGTAGGCTCCTGCAAGGCATTAGTCTCTTCCTTAGGTCGAGAGCATTTATAAATATATTTAAGAATATAGCCATTTCCTTCCTTGTAATTATCAAAAAAAAATAAAAGTATATCATAAATCTCATATTTATAAGGTGCATCATCAATATTTTCAAGCAAATAAGCAATTTCGAATGCACCCTTCCAAGCAATAAATTCTTCAATTTGCTCCACGTCATAAGTCATAATTTACCTTAATATAAAAAATATGGCAACATTATCATTATACTCGCATTGAAAAGGGAGGTGTTTATACCTCCTACAACAACAAGATTTATCAAAGCAATAAGTAACATTATAAGGAGAGCACAAGTTTTTAGCATAGTTATGCAATTTATTAATTTGCTCCCATAAGTATATCCCTTTTTGTTACAAGCGGTGTTCCTTATAATATTTTTGTTGTTCATCCGTGAATCCAAAGAAATCAACCATTGATCGCAACCATGATAAAGCAAGTAAAAAGAGCAAGACAAAAATAGGACAACAAAAATAACAACTATAATAGGAACTAATTTTTTTTTGTGTTTTTGATATAGAGAAGCAAACAAGACAAAATAAAAATAAACTAAACGAAAGTAAAAGAAAATAAAGAGATTGGAAGTGAGAGACTCCCCTTGCAGAAATCATCTTTCTCCCTGGCAACGGCGCCAGAGAACTTGATGGATGATGTTCGTTGGGAGACCCTAAGTGTAGGGTGTGAAGAGTGCATCGGCAAGTTTTCCCTCAGAAAGAAACCAAGGTTGAATCGACCAGTAGGAGAAAGAAATCACTTCAGAAGGTTGATGCAGCTGATGTGGTAGGGCGCACTACCGGTTCAGCAGGAACGTGGAACCTACACAACACAATCAAATCACTTCGCCCCAACAAAGCAGTGAGGTTGTCAATCTCATCGGTTTTGCTAAAAACAAAGAGGTTAAACATATGGTGTGTAAAACAATACTTGTTTCCAGTATATGAAAAGAGAACAGTGGTGGCAGTAGGAAAACAGTAGTAGTGGTATGAAAACAGTGATTGCAGTGGTTGTATTATCAGTATAAAGGAAATGGACCGGGGTCGACAGTTCACTAGTGGTGTCTCTCCAAAACAGATAGATAGCATGTTGGGTAAACAAATTAAAGCTAGGAAATTGACAGATATAAAGGTTGCACCGTAGTGCATATGCATGACATGATGATTAATATGTGATTTATGCGGGCATTACAACCAGATACATAGACTGTTATCCAACTGCATCTATGACAAATAATCCACACACAGAGTTTCATCCAAGCAAACCTTGTGTATTAAGTTGCAAGAAACGGATAATTGCATTAAGCAAAGTGTGTAATGTAAAAAATAAAATCATCCTTAGGCAAAGCATTGTTGTTTTCTCCCTAATGGCAACAGCACATCCCCCACCCGTTATGTTTCCGTCGCTCGAGCGTGAGTGAAAGGGAGGCATGAACCCACTATTGTGCATAAATAATCCCTCTTGGAGTTACAAGGATCAACTTGGCCAGAGCATCTACTAGTAACAGAGATCATGCAAGATCATAAATAACATACAAATGAAAAGAACATGATAGATTGATAATCATTGGACATAGCATTCAATATTCATCAGATCCCAGCAAACACATCATCTAGCATTACAATAATATGATCTTGATCATGTTAGGCAGCTCACAAGATCTAAGAATGAGGCATAAAGAGGAGAGAACAACCATCTAGCTAGTGCTATGGACCCATAGTCCAAGGATGAACTACTCACGCATCATTTCAGAGGCGTACATGGTGGTGTAGAGCCCTCCGGTGATGATTCCCTCTCCCGACAGGGTGCCGGGGAGAGCTTCAGAACCCTCCCGAATTAGGGTTGACGATGACGGCAGTTGCAGATGTTTTTGGTGGAAAAGGCTCGGGAATTTAGGGTTATCCTCCTGAGAGGTATAAATAGGCGAGAGGGCAATGTCGGTGGGCAGCCAGGTGGCCCACACCACCCCTCGGCGCGTCCATAGGGGGGCGCGCCTCCCTATGGTGTGTGGCCCCTGTGGCCCCCCTCCGGGTCCGCTCCAGACTCCATGTGCGCGACAGATTTCTAAGACTTCCGGGCTTCAAATCGGCCAATTCCGAGAATATTTGCAGAACAACTTTTCTGAAACTAAAAACAGCAGAAAACGGGAACTGGCTCTGTGGTATCTTGTCAATTGGTTAGTCCCAGAAAATCGATTAAAAGGCATAAAGTGTAAAGGAAAAATGTAGCATATGGCATGAAAACAACATGGAACATTGGAAATTATGGATACGTTTATGACGTATCACTCCGCTTTTTCATATGAATACTCGTATTCTTCATTTATCATACTCGTATTCTTCCTTTTTCTTCTAGCTGCTATAAATCCTTTGTAGCTCCTGTTTTTCATGCATCTCTTATTCAGAGCTATTAGTTCTTGTAGAGTAGTAGTACTCTCTTGTTTCATTGAAAAATCATTTGGAGAGTTTTTGTTTAAATAAAGCGATTGGTGTTGGAAAGCAGTAAAATATTTCATGCTTATAACAGTGCAAAAAGAAGCTTGTGTAGGCTGTGGCTAGACTTTATCATGTCATGTTAGATATTATTGTAATTCTCTGCTTAGTAGTTATTGATGTATCATGACTTGTCTCAAATATCTGAGAGTGCTTAATGTGCCATTCAAAGAATCATGAGTTGTTTTTATCATATCGAAGCATAATATTGTGGTATTCTCCTTCTAATGCTTTATTGGGTTGACTTGGCGCATGCTTACACCATGTTATGACTACAAACTAGACACCTCTAGCCTCTATGATCATTTAGTTTTTGACTTATAATACCATTTATGATTTGATTAATAATGTTTTTGTCGCTATGCATGATTATGGCCATTATTGCTCTCTTAATTTGTCGCTCCCAATCTTTTACTAGCCTCCACCTATACTGAGTATGAGCTCTACTCGTGCATCCAACTCCCCAAAACCAAAGTTTGCAAAATGTGTCCACCATACCTACCTATATGTGGTATTTAACCGCCACTCCAAAGTAAATTTCTCATGTTCTACCTTTAAAACCTTCAAAATTATAACTGTTTTGTGTTCTTGTTTTAGCTCATGAGGAAGTAGTTTAAAGTTTATTGTGGTTCATGTCAAGTAAAGGTCTTCCCCCTATTTCACCCGATGTGTATGGAATTTGTGCTCATTTAAATTCGCAGAGAGCTCGTGCCAATTAATATAACCAAAAATGCACTTACCCATGGATTGATTAAAGTTGGTGGGTACCCGTGGATACGGCTAGCCCTGGTTTGTGAAAAGCATGGTGGGGAGAAGTGCCAAACTAAATAAAAAACGGAAACCGCTCTCAAAAGTCTAAAAACCTTGCTTCGCATGAGTTATGATAAGTTTTTCGTTACGATCGACGGTGCATCCGAGTGTGGATTCGGGTGTCTTTCAGTTGGTTGTCTCCTTTGGTAGACCGACCTTCAAATTGGATGAAGATTCGGTATCTCTGGCATTAGAAGCCGCGACAGGCGGTTTCTATGGTGATCTCAAGGTGTCATTTCTCTCTAACAGAGTTTTTGCGTTCAAAGTTGCTTCCAAGAAGGTTGGTCTTTCGATCTATTGTAGCATCCCAACTTTTAATAAAGATGGAATACCTGTGTTATTGTGCTAGTCCCTGGATCAATTGCTAGCACCACGGTACAAAATGAAATATCATGCATATGCATCAGTTTCTATTACATCGCATGATCCAGTCTTTACAAAAATAGTATTACAACTTGCATAGTCTTAGAAGACTAGCAGAAAACAAAGAAATACAGCGGAAAACAAAGTACAACATTGAGCCCATCTTCTTGATGTGCCACAGGAAAAACATGTTGGCGATAGTCTCGAGATCCTAAAGGAAATCCTTACTCATCTTCAGAAACATCTGCAATATGAAATATGCAGCCACACGGGAGTCAATAAAATTTAATGTATTGGCAAGTAACACTATGGTGGATATAAATGCCAAGACTAATACTACATGCTTATTTGGTTGAGTGGAGTTTTGGCTAAGTTTGCATAAAGCCAATTTTCACCTATCACTTTTGTAAAACAACTTTTCTTTTCAAAAGGGTGGCAACATTGGATTAAGATCCAAGCACCACACTATTCACTTGGGCAAAATTTTACTTATTGAAATTGGTGATGAGATTCTTCCGTCAATCCTTGTCCAGCTGCTCATAGTTGTCCATAACCGGGGACACGCCTAAGATCTTAGTTTGTTGACTCTGCAGAGTTTGTGCACTTTCACCTTTAGACTCAAATCAGCCCAAACATCCTCTACACTCTGGGTGCATTAAGGAAAGGAGAAGATTGAGACGAGATCTTTCAGAAGCAATAATTCAACCTAATGGCAAGACCTGTTCCACCTATAATTATGCTACATCTGCTTGTCAAGCCTAGGTTGAATCCTCGCAACTTAGTTAATCAAGACAGAGCCCATATGACTAAAGGATGCACTAGAAGCTACTAGATTTAGAAGGACATATTAATCTTTTTGTTCCTAGGTGGCCATCCGCAAGTGACAACCTCAAGTGGAATAACCCTTAGACAAGGGCCCTGAGGCAACACTCAACATAAACCAGTCTTACCACTTCCACCCAGGTGGTTCATTTATTAGTTATACTTAGAATTTTTCCTTAACATCTAGTAAAACAATTTGTAACATTGCATAGCATCTACTAAGTTCTAAGGCTATCAAAATAACAATGGTAAAAGATATGGCTACACACTACTAGGATAATAGCATAGCATAACATAACTTGGTAAAATTTCCTATCATGCATACTACTCAAAAATCAACTAATGCATATAGAAACTAATGGGTAGTTGATGTTGTGTTACTTGCCTTGTTGAAGTTGGTGAAGAAATAACACTCTTCCCAAAATATCGTTGCTCTCTATACAATCTATACATTGAAAACACAATAACAAAACAAACAAGCATCCTAGCAAACAAACATACAAGTGTAGAAAACATACAGAGCAACTAACATATAAAAAAGGGTTTTACCAAGTTGGTTAGGACAAGGTCAAGGTTTGATTTTGAAAAGATTTATTCTCTAATGGTTGAATACATTCTAAGTAGTTTCCAAGGTTTTACTTGGGATGGAGTAGGTTGAGTTTTGTAGAAAACTAACTTTATTTTAACCATACTTGTCAAGGAAGTTCCAAGAGTTCACTAAGGATGTTAAGGTTGAGTTGGTAGTAACCAAAATCTAAGAAGTTCCAAGAGTTCACCAAGGTGATCTCACTATCTCAACTAGAGTAACACCTAACAATGTATAACACTTAGTTGTTTTCATAAACACATTTGAGTGATCTAAGTTAGTCCTTCCATTTTTGTTTAGGGTAGGTCTAGGTTCAACTAACTTCATAACAATGGATATAACCAGTTAAAGTCTTGGGATTTTCCATTTGGGTCAATGGTTGGACAAAACACTTGTTATTCTTCAACCTGTTTGGATGGCTCCAAGTCTTCACATGATTGTTTTCTTGAAGTTCATCTTCATGCTTCTATTATAGTTTCTACCTTGTTGTGAATCTTCTCTTGAACTTGATAAATCTTCATGATCTTCACTTCACTACTTGGTTTAGGTATGGGATGGGCACAAAATATCACTAAGTCCAATTTGGAATGAATTAAGAAGAAATATAGAAAGAAAGAGGGAGATGTTTTCTTATGGATTTCTTCACACTTGTACTTCCTTGAGTTGCTTCTAGTTGTGGTAAAGTCCAGTTCCCTTACTTCAATTTCTTCAATAATCTTACTTGTAGTTCTTCATGTTGCCACCAAGTTGATAATGAAGTTTTCTTATTGTGCTTGGGTCTTGATCTCCATTTTGCTGACTTGGTGAATTCTTGAAGCAAGAATGGGGAAGTGGAGAAGTAGATAGAAAACCAAGGTTCACTACTTGGTACTGTATGTGATTGAAACATTTTAGTGACTTGGTCTTGGCCCCAAATAGCCATTACACCAAAGAATAGATGATGGAAACAATTCCTATGACATGGTGAAAATGGATGTATTCCCTATGTTAGGTTTTTGGTCAAAAACACATGGCCATGGTCCAAGGGTGTCCAAAATGGTTTTTAAAGTTTGTTTCTCGTTCAAGGTTACCAAAAGGAACAAATTTGCAAAAGAAACTATATTGAAAATATTATAGAATTAAATCTATGTTAAAAATACTCAAATAGAAAACTTAATTCCAAATTAAATTTTCATTTAATCAATAATTATTTTGGGACAGAGGGTATGAAACTACACATCCTAAGGTTTCCAAATATATTCTATTAGCAATTTTTGGATTTGTAGAATTTGAATTATGCCAAAATTCATCAAACAAGCATATTTGAAATTGAACAAATTTAAATGGTCAAATTTAAATTTGGCCAGTGCCAAAAGTTTCTACATATTGTGCTGATTTCAAAAAGTCCAAGTTTTCTATATTTGGGCTTATGGATCAAAAGTTATGATGATTTTAATATGTAGGGGCTTATCTGCAAAACTGCCAAATAATTCTAGCGGGAGAAAAAATAAATTACAGCAGGGGCCACGTGGCTGGATCTGATTCGGCGCTTGCGCTGACTGGGTGCTGACTACGCATGCTGACTGGGCGCTGGCGTGGTTAAGTGGCCAGATCTGGATCGTTAGATCCAGATCTCATGGTGGCATACCCCTTCGGGGTGGATCTAATCTAGGCCGTAGGGATTCGGTCGAACGGCAGGGATCAAGGAGGCTTACAGGGGCGTCGCGGTTCGCCGGAAATGGAGGCTGACGGTGGCGTTGCGCTCAGAAACGGATGACAGGGCTTCTCCGGTGGTCCGTGGGCTCAACGGAGACCACCACGGGGCTCAGCAGAGCACGGCGGTTTGAAGGATGTCAACGGCGTCCACGGTGATGACATCCCTCGATGGCGCGGTGTAGACCCGAGGTGGCGCAACTCCGGTTGTTGTCGGGGACGTGGTTCCGCTGCGGGATAAATCGAAACAAAAGCATGGGGAGGTGCAGTGAGTTGAGGGAAAGAGGTGGAGCGTGAAATAGGCGACGAGGACCTTCTGTTGTGGCCGGAAGTGAGGACGGACGGCGGCGGCAGTGGTAAACTCCAACAAGCAATACCGAGCAGCCTCTCGGTGCTCTCGGGCTAGGGTTTGGGGCAAAAGAACAAGGGGCTCGGGGGCCTTTTATAGATTCAGAGAGGGGAGGGAAACACGGCCTTAATGGCCTTGAATCGATGGCGAGATTTTCGGCCATGATGGCGTTCTTTCCAAACAGAGGAAGAAGATGATGACGTCAGGGTGACGTCATCCATTTTTTTCTTTTTATTTCTGTTTATTTGATTAAATCGTAACTTCCGGTTTAATGATCCAAATGACATGAAACAAAATTCTAAATTCTTCAAATTTCAATTACTTTTTAACAATGCCTCTTTTGAAAACAAAACAACATATTTTATTTTTGAATTTTGAATAATTCCTTAATAGTTACTTAATGTGATTTTTAATTTAAAAATTTATAAAACATAGTTATTGGTCAATTAAAATTTCAGTGGAATTCTAAATGTTGAAAACCTATTTTTGAAAGTCATTTCATCTTGTTTTCACAATTTTATATTTTGAAATAGAGGTACACCCTAATAGCAACCAATGCCATTTTTAAATAGAAAAACTAATTATTATTAAAGTGGCTTAATAAAATTTAGAATAAAACCACTAGTATTAAAATTGTTTTCCATGCCCTCTTTTATGTTATTTTCAAAGCAATGTATTTTATTTTCACACATTTATGTTTAAAACTTGGAATAACAACTAAAAGTTATTATTAAATTATTTTATTCTCATCAAATATTTTTTAGGCTTAGAACTTTATTAAGGGTTATAAATCTTTGATTTTTGTTGCCAATAACTATTACCAAGTTAATATTTGAATTGAAAACATTTTATGTAATAAAGTTTGCTAAAGATAAAATGGTTTTCTTTATCTAATGAAACTTCATTTTGAGAGGGTTTTAGGGTTTATGGAATAGAGGTATAATTGGATCCTTAGTTTCAAATTTTCATCGAGTTATGCATTGTTTCCTTTTATTTCTTGCCTCTTATTAGTTTTTGGTGACTTGCGTAACATGAAAACAAAAAGTTTTAATTTTTAGTGATTTTGGACTTTCCAAAAATCAGGGATGTTACATCTATGCACGTAAATTCTATAGTTGCCCGCAATTCAAGTGTTTTTATCATCTGTGGGGATTTGGAGGCCCCAATTGGCGACTTGAGTTTAACCTTTGGGAGCGTGAGTGTGCTGGTGAATGGATTCTTGCTAATCGTAGAAAATCTAAAGTCTCTACTCATCAGCAACATGTCGTTCGTAAAGTCTATAGACCTTGTAATCGTTGTGTTTCTAACAAGGAAGTTGTGGTCTCGATCCCGGTGCGTTCTGTCATTTCCTCGCCGCCGGTGATCGCCGGAGATCATTCTGCTCATATTCGTTTTGGTTCCTTGGATCCGCTTTTTCCGGCTTCGTTATCTCCTGTTCGGATTACAACCGTATCTTCAGCGGCTTTGACCGATAATTGCACGGGGTCTCCTCTTTTGGATGATCGTTTTTGCCAGGCGTCAAGGGGTGTTGGGTTGGATTCTTCTAGCCCATTACGAGCTCGGCTACGAGGCTCAATTCCTCTGATTCGGAGTTTGGGCCCGGGCATGCATTGGGGTCCCATGCCTCTTTGGAGTCTCTGGTTGATGAGTGGGCTGAGGAGGTTTGGAAGTGCAAAAGATGCCTAAGTCTCGCGCATGATATTTTGCAGTGTGTTAATACAATCAGATGTTTATCATGTTTCTGTTCTGGGCACGTCAAGAAAAACTGTTATGGTAATCTATCTCCTGCCAAAAAGTGGGTTCCTAAAAAGGTGGTTGTTTCGCGTATCTCCGAGGGAGAGAATAGTTTGGGCCCACCTACAACTGAAACGATCTTGGCCTCCTCGGCTTCTCCGGGGATAGATAAATTGGTCTGCGATGCGGATCCTCTGCGGTTTTCCTCGTCCCCTGTTTTTTCTCCTCCACCGTTTCCTCCACCTAGTTCAATGGCGACCTATGAGTTGGATCTGGCGGTGTGGGTTCCTAAGGGATTTGACATCATTGATGGGGGTGATCGGCGTCTGCCTCGTACGTTTGTCACTCCTTCTGCGCCAACAGTGGACGCCCATGAAACTTGGATGCTTGCTTTGGTGGAGCCACACCCGCAGCAGGACGAGCTCAATCATCTTTTACATCAGGTTAGGCAGTTCTTGCTTGGGATGGATCTTGAGGTAGTAATTTTTTTGCCCCGGTGTTATGGTATGGGCGTGTTTCAGTTGTGCAACCCGGTTGTTAGATCAGCGCTAGTTTCACATCCGCCGTGGCAGTTTGGTGTGGGCAGGAATCTGCGTTTTGTTAAGCATGATGAGGGTCAGGGTTTTAGGTCTCACAATGGTGCTCGTAATGGCTGGCTGATGTTCCGTGATATACCCATGGATTCTCGTAACACTGCTTTCATTAGAGATGTTGTTAATATCTTTGAGGAATTTCACTACTGGCAGCATCGTGATATTCAACGTTGTCGTACCCTGTTTTATGCCACGTATCTTGCTCCTTCACTTGTTCCCAGAGACGTGGTGTTTAGGCAGCCCAATGTGGGGAGGTACTCTGGCATTAGGCACTCCTGGACGAAACCCTCCTACATTTTATTGAGTGATTTTGCTGATGCTCACCCAGCTGATGAAGACCCCATGCCGATCAATGGCAATCCCCACCCTCTGCTTGGTCATCTGCTCCCTAATGATCACATGTTTGTCCTTCCCGAGTACCCTGAGATTGGTTAGGACATGCCCCCTCTACAACCGTTTAATGCTGATCAGGGTGAGGATTTTGTCAATGTGCCGCAGGATAATGTGCAGCAGCCGCAACAACCTAATGACTCTGACTCATTTGGAGATGGTTCTGCTATTCTGTGAGGTTCAGTGAATGATGTGCAGCAGGATGTTGAGATGATGGATAAGTTTGATGGTGAGGCCCCAATAGATGTCCATGATCAGGGGAATGACTATGCTTTCAATGTTCCAGGAAACCATCCTTTGGTTGATGATGTGGAATTTGATCCTATGAGGGCTCTGGTGCCATATGTTGCACCCACTGTCAGTCTATTGCCTTTTGTTTCAATGATTTCTGTGCCACTGCAGTCTGAGGAATTGTGTGTGGTTATGCTTGATGACAGCCTAGCTATGCCTATGCTCAATAAGCAAGTTTCTCCTTGGCCGTTTGCATCTCTCAAAAGGTCTTGGGAGGTTGCTTTTGATTTGTATTTTGAGGGTTTTTTCTTGGAGAAGGTGGCCACTTTCATAGTTAGGCCCCAGGTTTCTTGTTTAGTTAGCAAGATTGCTATTGAGGCTCAGGATTTCTCTGCTAATATTCAGGAAAATGTGTCCAATACTGAATTGTTGGAATTTCAGGCCGTTCCTATAGTAAAGCAGAGGAAGAAGCGTGTCAAGACTGTTGTGGTGTTACCTTCTGCAGCTTGGCCTCGTACTAGGAGTCAGGTGCTTCTGGATGGCCACAGGCCCGACCCCATTCAGTGGTTGGTACCTAGGCAAAGGAATAAGGCTAAGTTTAGGAAGCAATGTCATTCAGATTGTACTTCTGCTGGAAATTCAGTAACACCTTTCCTCACAATTCCAACCCTTCAGAAGATTGGTGGTTTGCTTGATATTCAGCCACCTGAGATGACTGAGCAGGTGCTTATGGCTTCTGCTTGCAAGGTGGATTCTCCCAAGGTTTCCAATGATTAGTGACTCTTGCTGGATGTCTTGGAGTGGATGTGCTCCTCCTCACATTCATTATCTTAGAGTGTGTTTTGTTGTTTTAAGCACTTTATTTGGGCCTGTAATAATCCTTTTGTTCCGTGTGCTGTCTGTTGACTGGTTGTGTCAGTTAAACATTTGGTCTGCTTTTGTTATGTGTAATGGATTATAAAGTCAATTATCTAGTGTGGAAAGTTCTCTGCTGGCATATTCGTGGGCTTAATTCCGAGGATAAACAATTAGCTATGTATAATAAAATTATTGAAAGTGGTTGTGAAGTGGCTTGTGTTTAGGAAACAAAAAAAGGAAAATTTTGACAGGCAAGTCATTAAAAAAATGCTCCCCTAAGCATTTTGACAACTTTGCGTCTTCTCCTTCTTGTGGGGCATCTGGAGGAATCCTTGTTCTTTGGAAATCAAATTTGTTTGATGGCACATTAATTGAATCCAAGAGTTTTGGACTTATCATTTCATTTAAATCTGTTCATAATAATCATAAGTGGACACTTGTAGTGGTTTATGGGCCATGCCATGGTGAAGAGAGAGATAATTTTATTCGATGGTTGTGTGATCTAGTTATTCCTGATGATGAAAATTGTGGCTCTTTCTTGGGGACTTTAATTTCATTCGTTCTCATCAGAACAGGAATCTTCCTAGAGGCAGTTTGAATGATATGTTTGTTTTCAATGACCTTATTGGGAAACTAGAACTGTTGGAACTTCCTTTAAAAGGAAGAGAGTACACTTGGTCCAACATGCAACAGTCCCCCTTATTGCAACAGTTAGAATCGTTCTTTACTAGTTCCAGTTGGATCACTACTTATCCTAACACTGTTGTGACAGCAATGGTTAAACCAACCTCTGACCATGTTCTTTGTCTAGTTAATATTGACACTGTGATCCCTAGGGCTCAGCTTTTCAGGTTTGGAAATTTCTGGGTTGACCAGCCAGGGTTTTATGACTGTGTAAAAAAACTTTGGGAACATGAAGTAGTGGGCTTTTCTTCTGCAGCTAGCTTGTCCAGGAAACTGAAGATGCTAAGACATGAGTTGAATAAGTGGAAAAAAGTTTGTCTCAGTTGAAGTTGCTTATTTCTAAGTGCAATGTGGTTATTCTATTTTTTGATACTCTTGAGGAAGAAAGACCTCTTTCAATTCCAGAAAGCAATTTCAGAAATAATGTTAAAAAACATCATGCTTCCCTTTTGAGAGTTCAGTATCAATATTGGAAAAAGAGGTGCTCCATCAGATGGATTAATCTTGGTGAGGAGATTACTAAGTTTTTCCATGCGATGGCAACTGAGAGATATAGGAGAAATTCCATTGCTAGTATTGTGCTGGATGATGGTCATATTCTTACTGATCATGATCAAATTGCTGGAGCTACTTGGCTCTGTTATAAGAAAAGAATGGGGGTTTCTCATGGTATTGATATGAAATTTAATCTCTCTGCTCTTGTTCACCTAGTGCAAGGTTTGGAGGATTTGATTAGGCCTTTCACTGAGGAGGAATGAATGGAGTCATTAATAAGATGCCTTTGGACAGGGCTCCAGGGCCAGATGGTTTTAATGGACTTTTCCTGAAAAAATGTTGGGAGATAATTAAGAAGGACTTTTATAAGCTTGCTTTTGATTTTCATGGCCATGGTGTTTCACTGGAAAATTTAAATTCCTCTTTTATTACTTTGGTCCCTAAGAAATCAGTACCTGAAAAGATCTCAGATTATCGTCCTATTTCCCTTACTAATGTGGGTTTGAAATTTCTGACCAAGCTAGTGGCTGGCAGACTGCAAGTTAGAATGAGGGAGTGCATTCATAAGAATCAATATGGTTTTATTAAAGGGAAATCAATTCATGATTTTCTGGCTTGGTCTTTTGAGTATTTGCACCAGTATAAAGTCTCCAAAAAGAAAGTGGTCATTCTTAAGCTAGACTTTGAGAAAGCATTTGATTCTATTGAGCATGATGCCATTTTTTTAATGTTGAGAGGGTTGGGGTTCCCTAAAGGCTTCATTCAGTGGATTAGAAATATCTTGCAATCATGTACCTCCTCTGTGTTGGTGAATGGAGTGCCTGGCAGAAATTTTCAGTGTAAGAGGGGAGTGAGACAAGGTGATCCACTGTCACCTCTACTGTTTGTCCTGGGTTCTGAGCTGCTACAGTTTGTGGTTAATGATCATGTAGCTAGAGGTCTTATTAAACTACCAATTCCAATAAATGATCCAGAATTATCTGTGGTTCAGTATGCTGATGACACTATTATGGTGATGGAGGCTGATTCTGATCAGTTGGCTATCTTAAAGAAAACTCTACAAGAATTTAGTGTGTCAACAGGGCTGTGTGTGAATTTTCATAAATCTTGTATGCTTCCAGTTAATATCCCTTATGAGGAAGTCCAACAGTGGGCTGCTGATTTTGGATGTTTATTTGGTACTTTTCCTTTCACATATCTTAGGTTGCCTATGGGTACCACTAGGCCCCCACATGGTTGATTTCATGCCTCTAGTGGATAGACTGGAAAGAAAACTCACTGCCAGCTCTAGTTCTCTTGCTTATGGAGGTAGGTTAGAGCTGATATCCCCCTGCCTCTCTTCCATGCCTATTTATTTCTTATGCTCTGTGGAAATCCCAGCTGGCATTGTGAAACAAATGGACAGAATTATTAGACAGCGCTTATGGAGAAAAACTGAAAATCAGTCTAGAAGCCAATCCCTAATTGCTTGGGATATGGTTTGTAAGCCAAGAAAAAGTGGTGCTTTGGGCATTCTCAATTTTAAGAAACAAGATGAAGGCCTTCTGATAAAGAATATGTTCAAGTTTTTCAATAAGGAATCTATTCCTTGGGTTGATATGGTCTGGCAGTATTATCCTAATGGTGTTCCTCAAGTGGCTAATCCATGCAGATCTTTCTGGTGGAGAGATATCATGAAATTATGCAGCAAATTCTTTGAATTTTCCTCTGTCCAGGTCAGATTGGGTGACACAATTCTGTTTTGGTGAGATACCTGGCTTGGTGCTCCTTTGAAGGAGAAGTTTCCTAGGTTGTTCTCCTTTGTCTTGGATGTGAATCTCTCTGTTCTTGAGGTTATATCATCCCTGGATATCACACATCTGTTTCTTTTGCCACTGTTAGTTCAAGCCTTTGATGAGCTCCAGCAGTTGCAGTCCATGTTGCATCAGGTGCAGTTGAAACCAAGTGAGAGTGATCTTTGGAACATTGCTTCAGGGATGTTAATGCCAGTGCCATTTATGCTCATATTTGTAAAAGTAAGGTGACCCTAAGTATTAAGGTATTTGCTTGGTTATTAGTCAGTGATCGTTTAAATACTCGAGACATGTTGAAACGTCGGCATTGGAATGTCACAGATTTAACACACTGTGAGCTGTATCCCACTAGAGCTCCAGAGGATTGGATGCATCTATTCTTCCTATGTAATTTCAGTTCAAGGATTTGGACCTATTTGCAAATCATTTGGGAGCCTGGTGATACCTTTGAGCAAGTATTTAGTGTATCCTTAAAAAAGTTCAGCCAACCTTTCTTCACAGAAGTGGTTATTTTGGCTCTCTGGCACATTTAGAAGCAAATAAATGATGCTATCTTCAATCATGTGCAGCCCTCTTTTAGATCATGGAAGAGGAATTTCATTCAAGATGCCACCATGCATGTGCATAGGGTGAAGGATCAGAATGTGCAAAGTTTTTCAAGATGGATTAAAAATCTACCTTAGTTTGTAATAGTATAGTTTTGTTTAGCCCCACTGCCCCCATCTTTTGTGTATATGTTACTGCTGGTTTCTTTGTTTTCAATAAAATGTTGTGGGGTGTAAGCCATACAGTCCTTATATTCAAAAAAATGTTTTCCATACCTCTGTTTTAATAAAATAAAAAGCTCTAGCACATGAGTTAATCCCTGCTTCCCTCACGAAGGGCCTTTCTTTTACTTTTATGTTGAGACTTCATCTTCTAACTTTATGCACAATTAAGAGAGCATAGTTGTCATTCTGAGTATAATGTGCATCTGTCCCAAAGATTATTATTGATTGATTCATGATATGTTATTACTTGTTCTCAATTTTTTTTTCTAGTCACCACTTTAACTTTGAAGGTGTCCTGGCATTTATTTTTTACTCTCAATTTTAAGGACAAGCGGAATACCACTTTGCTATGTTGTCTTTATGCTCGAAACAGACATATAACTTTCAAGTGCATTATTATTCATGATCTTTTGTTTGTGTTACTTTTCATGTTGCAATATAGTTGCTAAGTTTCATCGTTAGAATTATATCTATCATGCCTATGTTTAGAGTACTATGATCTCAGCTTACAAATGCTTTTACAAATATGATGATCAAAGATTATGTTGGTAGCATGTCACCTCAGAAATTATTCTGTTTTTATCGTTTTACCTACTTGAGGACGAGTAAAACTAATCTTGGGGATGCTTGATACGTCTCAAATGTATCTATAATTTCTGATGTTCCATGTTGTTTTCATGCCAATTTTATATGTTTTCTATACACTATATAGCATTTTTATGGATTTCCTAGGACTAACCTATTAACAAGATGTCACAGCGCCAGTACCTGTTTTCTGTTGTTTTTAGTTTAAGAAAAGTTGTTCTGGAATTTTTTTTGTCACGCACATGGAGTCCGGAGGAGACCCGGAGGGGGCCACAGGGTGGCCACACCATAGGGCACCCCCTTGGCCGCGCCACCAGGTGGTGTGGGTCCCCTGGCCACCCACCGACATCGCCCTTTCGCCTATTTATACTTGTTCTCGGTAAAACCCTAAATACCTGAGCCTCCATCCACGAAAAGTTCCGTAGCCGCCGTCATCGTCAACCCTAGTTCGGGACGGTTCTGAAGCTCTCCCCGGCACCCTGTCGGGAGGGGAAATCATCACCGGAGGGCTCTACATCACCATGCCTGCTTCCAGAGTGATGTGTGACTAGTTCATCCTTGGACTACGGGTCCATAGAAGTAGCTAGATGGTTGTCTTCTCCTCTTGATGCCACCATGTTTAGATCTTGTGAGCTACCTAACATGATCAAGATCATCTATCTGTAATGCTACATGTTCTATTTGTTGTGATCCGATGAATATTGGATGCTATGTCAAGTTGATTATAAATCTATCATGTTTATGTTATTTATGATCTTGCATGCTATCCGTTACTAGTAGATGCTCTGACCAAGTTGATGCTTGTAACTCCAAGAGGGAATATTTATGCTCGATAGTGGGGTCATGCTTCCTTCTCATCTGTGCTCGAGTGACAGAAACGTGACGGATGGGGGATGTGCTGCTGCCATTAGGGAGAAAACAACAATGCTTTATCTAAGGATAATTTTATTATTTACATTACTCACTTTACTTAATGCAATAATCTGTTGCTTGCAACTTAATACCCAAAGTCTGCCTGGATTACGTTCTGAGGGTGGATTATTAGTCATAGATGCAGTTGGATTACGGTCTATGTATAATGTTGTAATGCCCGCATGAATCTCATAGTAATCATCATGTCTTGCATATGCACTACGGTGCAGCCTCTATCTCTGTCAATTGCCCAGCTGTAATTTGTTTACCCAGCATGATATCTATCTGTTTTGGAGAGACACCATTGGTGAACTGTGGACCCCGGTCAATTCTTTTACACTCATAATACAAACATTGCAAGAACTGTTCTTTTTACCGCAATCATTGTTTTCCTTTCATTCAATGTTTTCCTTTCATTCAATGCAATCATACATCATTTTCCACATTATACATCTAGTCCTTTGTGTTAGCAAAACCGGTGAGATTGACAACCTCACTGTTTCGTTGGGGAAAAGTATCTTGGTTGTGTTGTGTGTAGATTCCACGTTGAGGCTGAGCCTGCTAGTGCGCCCTGCCAACACCAGCAGTCATCAACCTTCAGAAGTGATTTCTTTGTCCTACTGGCCTGATTAAACCTTGGTTTCTTACCAAGGGAAAACTTTTTGTTGTACTCTTCATACCTTCCTCTTGGGGTCTCCCAACGAGCGTGTGTTCTGACGTCATCAAAGTTTGATAGGGGAAGTCTGTGACAGGAGCATCAGTAAGACTGCTGGAAGTGGATCTCTTAGGAATAACAATGACATCGCCGTACTTACTGCTTTCATCTTTCTTTCCAAACTTAAAACTAAGGCAACCCCGCGAGACGGAAACTATATAGGGCCAATGGTTGGACGAATTAATCTATGTTGACCCGTGCTTGGAGGTATAGTGGACTAAGGATACATTGCCTACATACAACTAAATAGCATATGTATTAATTATACTAAACTTCGTTAATTTTATCTTATTTATCCCATGCTACTAATGCACTGTTGTTAGCGAAACCTTAAGCACGTGCCTATTTTTAATCATTGATAACAACCCCTTTTTGCAATACAAGATTGGTCCTGTAAAACAGGAATTAATAAGCTTTCTGTGGATTCAATAATTGTTCTCATCTAGCACCTACTTCCCGGTTTGATAAAACCTTTGGGTCTCAGGGGAAAAATTTACATACTACATTTGGAAATCCGGATCGAAGGTATCGATCTTTTTTCTGGCGCCATTGTCGGGGAAGTATTTCTGCTACCCTGGTGAGGTCATAGAGTCCCTTTCAGTTTTGTTAATTTCTGCTTTAGATTATTTCTTGTTACCAGTTTATTACTTTCTTAGCTTATTTGAAAACCCAAAAATATTAGTTTACATCTTGTTCTTATTTTAAAACTAAAAAAAATAGTATGGCAAAAAATTTGGGGAGTTTGCAACTCCCACTGGTGATTATTTACGTGCACCCATCACTCAACCCACGCGGGGAACTATGAGATTAAGCTTAATTTACTGAACCTTATTCAACAAAATCAATTTAGTGATTTGGATTCTGAGGATGCAGATATGCACCTAAACACTTTTACTGCATTATGGGATATAATGCGTATGAAGGATGTTGATCCAAATGTCGTCAAGCTACATTTGTTTCCCTTTTCATTAAGAGAAAAAGCAAAAGAATGGTTACTAGTATTACCTAGAGGTACAATTACGTCTTGGGATAATTGTTGTAACATATTTATGACTAAATATATTCCACCTGCTAAAACAATGCAACTTCATTCAGTTATTACATGTTTTAGACAGGAAGATCGCGAGCCACTAGTGCTTGCATGGGAAAGAATGAAAGATTCTGTTATAAACTGTCCTAATCATAGCATGAAGAATGGTCATTACTCCATCTATTTTATAATGTTTTAAACCACATGTCCAAGTCTATGCTTGATATAGCTTCAGGAGGAACATTCATGGGAAAAGAGATTGAGGTGGCCAAGAAGCACAACCATGCTCGGTGGCACATTGAAAGAACAAACACCAAGGAGGTAAATGCATTCACTGAAAGAAACAATGAAGAGCTTACAACAAAGGTAGATGAGATACGCTCTGCTCTTAAATATAAAAATGAAGCTCAGCTAAATGCCATCTCCAATGCTCAAATCGAAGAAAATAGATTTTATAGCTCATAACACTTATAACCCTGCATGGAAAGGTCTAAACTTTGGACAAAATTATCAGAAACCATATAACCCTGCAAGAGCACCAAACAATAGCAACTATAACACTGGAGCAAACAATGGCAATCGCCAGACACTTGAAGAAACATTTAAATCATTTATAAATTCTTAAACTAAACAAAATAGTGCTTTTTATAAAATGGTTGAGAATCATGATAATATACTTGGTCAGCTAACTCAAAAAGTTACCACCATAAGAAATGGTTTGCAGGTACTCCAGGAAAGAACTAAGTCCGTGGAGACACAAATGGCCAAGATAGCGGAGAGTCAAACTATGATTCTAGCAAAATTTGTAGGTAAACCGGATCCCAATCCAGTTGTAGAGATGAAGATGGTGAGAAGCACTGAAGATGCACTAGAAGATCTGGATTATAGCAACGCTCCCACACCAAACTGCGGAGTGGAAGATCTTGTGAATATGATAAGTATGAAGAATCCACCAATTGAAGGAGGTAACGAAGCAGCATATAAAGAATTAGTTAACCAAGTTGTTGATAGAGTTCGTGAGCTGGAATTAGAATATAGAAAACTATCTGAGAAATTACCAGCCATGTTAGAAGACATATTGGAACCTACTATTAAGATACATTTAGGTGTCAATGAGGTAACTACACCCAATACCGTAACACACATAGAACTGGTACGATCCAAACCATTCCAAGCAATTGATAACTACGCCTACATGAACGTGTTGGCAAGGGACCACTCCTAGTCTGCGCTGCAGAATTTAAAATTTTCCCCACGTAGTCTGCCAAGATCACTATGTAGATAATGAGGGATGCCCATACATGCGAGGACCAGGATAATGACTCACCGGGCAACGGATTCGATGTAGTCGTATAAGAGTTCTGAACAATCGTAGATCCTCACAACTAGGCCTAGTTGCAAGGATGTCGCTAAGTCCTCCTTTCTTGAGGATCACACTTGTAATCCCTCTTATGGTGTGCACACGTACGGTCGTTTCAAACCATCAGCGCTCCATCGTCAATGACTCGGCACCGACGAAGAGAGACAGCCTTCCAGCGTTGCTAACTGGTAGCTCTAATCAACTGCGATTAGAGATATTATGAATCTGGAAGTTCTCAACACATGAGAGAAAACTAATTAGATCTAGGTCTAATCGGGGGAGTATAACTCAAAAACACGATTAGAAGAGGCTCTAATTTAATTAGAGTTTCTCTAATTATAGGCTCTAATTCTAGAGGCCCTCTAATTAGATCTCTAATTCTATGAGAGAGAACATGCCAAAATGCTCAATTGATATGTTCTCCAAAGAGGAGGGGTGGGGATTATATAGTGGGAGCTAGGAGGGCACCTGCAAAAGGAGAGGGGGTAGGTTTACCTCTCCTAGCCTTGGCCGCACCCCTCCTCATAGAAGATTTCGGATTGGACTCCTAGTGGAGTCCAATCCCACCACATTTTTTTTCCTTTTTCCCCTCTCATTTATTTTTCAAATAATTTCAGGAAAAATACTAAGGAAACCTTGTGCACTTTTTGATACAATGGACCCCACCTGGCAGTCCCTAAAATTAGGTTTTTCCCATAGGGGGAATCTGGCCCCTCCAGCAGTGCTTCCATATATGGAAAGTCCCCTAGAACTCTTCCGAAACTCTGTTACCCCTATAGATAAAATCATCGATATTATCTTACGATGTTAGAACCACATTTCTAACACCCCGGGACCTTATAAATACCAAAGAATGAGGGAACCTTATAAGTTACTCATTGCAATTATTCCCTTAACTTCACGATACCAACAATATCATGAGGTGAGACTATGTGATCTAGTATGATCAAACTCTTTGATCATAATACATATAACTGGTTTATCGATATCGTTCTCTTTTCTGATCCATATCTCCAATGACCCTGTGATAATATCACACTATGTCTAGCCAGGCGATATGTCATCGGTGATACTGAGAGGGCCTAAAGAATGTATCTCTCTATCGTCTAGAGGAGTTAAGTACTAGTCTTGAAAGATCTCAGTTCCATTACACTTTCTAGGTCACAACCAGACATCACCTTTATAGTTGCAGTGACGACAAGAAGGTTGATGATACCCAAAGTATAACTTTTGATCATGCGGTCACTAGATATCATCACAATATAGGAATTATAGTCAATGTTAACTTCATATGCATTTGTTAAAATACATAATGATTGTTTAGTCTCTTTTAGAAACAACATACACTTGGGTCGGTTCAGTACTATTGTTACCCTAACAATAAACACTTATGTTTTGCTATACTTTCTTCTAAGTCCATGATCAGGAAAATGTCATCATCTCACAAAACACAAACTACTCTTAGAGACAAGATTATGAACTCTTGTTTGTTTATATATTCACACCCACACAAAGATTTTCCTCTGAAAACTCACTTTTCAAGTGCTATAGCGATTATAGCATGATGACATAAACTTAATTCTGAACTTGGAGATAGAATAATAACTGAATATTATTGTCTCTAGGGCATACCTCCAATAGTCTCTCACTTGCGCTAGAGTCAATTAATAGTCTAGTTAGTATGATGAAATAACACCTATGGAATTCCAGTGTTACTAACACTATGCATGTGGTACCTTAGACTTCTGTCTTTTATCTTTTGATCTAATCACCTTGTGATAAACTTACGTTTTTATTTATGAAGAACTACATTAGTGTGAACCTGGTTTCGTGACAATATTAATAATTTAAGCGTCTCCGAATGAATTATTATATCATCGTTTGAAACCTCACTGAGTCGAATGATTTTTATCCAATACGTTGAAACCAACAATGTCAAACATTGTGTTGCAACTATCCACAAAAATACTGTAGAGTCCACTCATAATACTTTAATGTTGATAATTATTCAACATGTGATATTATCAATTGAAGAATCATAATCTGAGTTAAAATCAATAAAGATTTGATTTTGTAATTCCACCACAAATACATATGTGAATACTTACAATATTATTTGTAGCTATACTATAACAGCCCAATTTTTGGAAGACAGGAAAAAACTTGTTTTCAATAACCCAAAAATCAAGGCCAACAAAAACTTTTTGATATATTTGACTAATGCTTGTGTTTCTTTTCTGTTTGCTTGTTGATTGTGTTTTGTTTGTGTTTGTTAACACCTGACATTAAAACCAATGATCATTAACTTTCTTAAAACACAACCCTTGTGATCAAGTCATGACAAGAAAGCTTATCCTCTTCATCCATTACACTCTTTTGGCAAAAACCTTTTGGAAAATGTTTTGATTTGAGAAGAAACCCAAAGGCCAAGTTTTGAGAAAACAAAAGATAATTTCCAAAACTATATGAAAGGTATTTTGGAGCTAATCATCTCCAACCTGTTTTCAACCAAGATGTTTTTGCAAGTATTTCAAAAACTCCCTCTCACTTCCTTCTTTTAAAAAAGCAATAAGAGGGGACTATGTTACCCCTGTGTTTTTACCTCAATTATATTCTTTTGGAAATAAAAACTTTTGAGCTGAACCTCTTTATAAAATCCTCTTGTCATGGTATGTCCTGATCACTACCTAAAATTAACACTTGAGAGAAACACCTGGAAAATTAATTTGAAGAACTCAGTTGTTTGTGTGAACTTGTGTGTCTTGTTATTTTATCTGCATTGTTGTGTGATCTTATCTTGTGTTTGCTTGAAGTATTTATTTGTGTTTGTTGATTAAGGTGTGTTGTTTTGATAAGATAAAACCTATTTATAACAAGATCAAGCATCAATATCATATCACCATCACATGCCCATATCATCTTCTGTTTCCTAAAAACTTCCAACTTTGGAGACATGTTTGTATGGCAAATCCTGAGGTAATCATCAATGCACCATCATAAATATCATTGTATATGTCTATGCTATCTATCCAAGTTGTTATATTGGATATTGAAACTCTTTTTTATCATCTATCAAAGCCCTTTTGAAGGCATCTCCAAATTAATGATCATATCTCCCTTTTTATGAAGCACTTTGTCTATGTTACTCCAAATCACTCCTTATTGTTTTGAGGCCCAATGAACCTTCCCTTGTCATATCCATTACCTATACATAACCTCCATATGGCCCATTTATTTTCCAATGGCCATTTAATTATTCTTCTCTCTTGGTTTTTAGCCTATTAAATAAACTCCTGTTTTCAACCTTTTTCCACTTGGTGTCTCAAATATTTTCAAAAGAGTTGCTTGTTAAAAATCACTTTTGAGATCTATATTATGTACTCTCTCTTCCCAACTCAACGTTTTTTTTAAAAGCATTTTAATATTTATTATTTTCTATTTTCCAAAAGGCCAGAAATGGATTTTAAAATATTTTGTGAAGAAAAGTATTTCCTAAAATCTTGGAAAAATTACGCAACATGACTATGGTTATTTGGGACTGATTTATAGAAAAACATTTGCAAGTTGTGTTAAATTTTTTGGAGAAAACATTTAAAAACTGTTTCTGCCATTTTTGAATTCCCAAAATTTTGTGAAAGAAATGTTTCCAGAAAACCTTAAGACCACCATCCCTGGACTCAATTTTTCACCCTCTATCCATTGGACACAATATTTACTATATGTTCTATTCAAAATACTGGTGAAAGCAATCAAAAACCACTTCTGGTTATTTTGGACATTGTTGAGTTCATCCATGTGTTGACCAATTATTGCACTCTCTCTACCTCTCTCCTATTCTGAGAGATGAAAAATATCCATTCTCACCTCCTGGACATGGTCTAGCTGATCCACCATCTCTCTCTCCCTCTAGCTCATCCACCAACATGAGGACAAGGATGGTGATCACCCACCCTTTTTTTCTACTCCATCACCACCATCCATCCCATAAGAAACCATCACGCCAGGAGACTTCCCTCTCACCCCGTGACCCTATGGTAAAGCCTCCTTCCTTCCCCTTGTATTCTTCTTCATTGGCCATGAGCTGGCCATGGTGTCCAGACCGCGCTCGCCACGTCGTTCGCATTCCAACACATGGGATGCATGCCGAGCTTCGCGTCCTTGTCATCAAGCTCCACAAGACCTCCAGAAACCTACCTGTGATCTCCATTCGCCCCAGATCGATCTCCTCCCTCCATTGTTCTCTGCCGAACACCTGCGGGTGTCGACATTGAAGCCCGACTTCCACTCGCCTCGAACTTCCTCTTTCCAATCCGTTGTGCCTGGAGGACCTCATCACCTCCGTGATCTTTCTAGACACGCCCTTTGTGCCTCATTAAGCTCTAGCGACCAGGTCCATGTCCGCCATTGTCGCCGCACACCAAGCTTTGATGCTAGACGGATCCGAGCCACCTCCTTTCTGTCCAAAAAGACTCACTAGCTCCACTACTATCCAATCGAACCCTAGTGCCGAAAGCCCCATCCCTTCCCCTCCGAATCGACGGAATCGAGCTCCAAGCACCAGCGGTCAACTCCTCCTCAAACTCTTGGTACAATGCGCCTCCGCCTCCCTACGTTTCTTCCTCGGGCTATCCTTGGGATACTAATGCCTAGGCCCCCTGTCAATCTGCAGTTATACTCCTCAGGGACACCACGCCATCGTCGCCCTCAGACAATGGCCGTCGTGCCCGTCGATTTCTCTGCCTCGACCACCCTCTGCCGATATCAAGGTCAGCATCGGGTGCGCGTCGTCGCGCTGATCCTCCTGGTGCTCGCCTCGTTTCCAGGCGACCGAGGGAGACACCGGCGGCGAGCTCGGGCCTCTATAACAGCGGCCGGAGAGGACTCCACCCTGTCTTTTGGTTGCCGTCGGCGGTTCCCGACGCGGCCGCCTCTCGACCGCAGGATCTGCATCCAACGGGTGTCTTTAAACCCGTACCCTTCTGATCTCAGCCGTCGATCCCCGATCGAACGACGGCATACCGTTTCGCCGCTCGCACGCTGTCCAGCGGGCCGGCCTGCCCCTGTGCGGCCCGATTTCTTCAGATCTGGCCCATTGCTGTTTTTTTTTCCGCAGGTTGAATTCTTTTCCTGCAGATCTGTTTCTTCCTGTTTACTTTAAATCGAAACAAAAATGCTAACAGGTGAATCTTGCCAAACTAAAAATCACAGTTATAGATCTACAAAATCTTAACCATCTCCAACTTGTAGATATGGATTTTGTGGTATATTTTAGGAGAAATAAAATAAATGGCAGAGACACTCATTAACACCATTTCTTTAATAACTTGAGTTTTATGTACCCAAAACATGCAAACTCAACTGTTCTGAGTAGCCCTTGAAAATGTCTAGCTGTGTCAGTTAACCTTGTGTTGACTTGAATTGTTGATTGAAAATGACATGCATGTTAGTTTTAGGCTAGAGAGCACTTCTGTGAATTGTTTAATTTTATTGGTGATGATTTTTGATGTGAATCAACTTTTGTTGGTTTGATAGTGACTAATATCACCTTATACTAGATTTTCATGATTTTAGGAGTTACATAATAGGATTGGTGCATTATTTAGTAAATAGTCTTTTTCTGTCCATTATTGATATGACTTGATAAGTTGTTGTGTTATTATGTTCTTGCTATAAATTTGATTCCTAGCATGTGTAGGTTATTAATACATGTTTGATATGTGTTTTGAGTGTGACACTATCATGTTAGGACTTGTGTGTGAAAAACCATGTTTGTTATAGTTTTATTCTCATAGGGTGTTTTTCCTAGTAATAATAGGTTAAATTATGTTATTCTTCATATTGCTATGACTACTTGAATAAATGCTTTAGTATTGTTTTCCATAGAATGGATACTATTATTTTTCCATATTATACTTGCTTGCATGCTTGAGTGAGCTCTAGATCAAATTGTCATGCTATGATAGTTTTGGGTGATTTTCTGCCATAATTTGTTATTTGCATGCTTGATTTTTGAGGCATTGATTAGATTGTTATTTTGATGTCACTAGCATGTTTAGGTGTTGTTTTCTCTGTTACTTGGATGCTATCTAACATATCCATCATGTTAGAATAAATCTTGTTTGATGATCTCTTATAGTTATGCATGTCTGCTTGCCTAAATAGCACTTTTTCATGTCTAGTTTTAACAGTTGTTTTGCTCCATGATTATTTTCATGTATTGAGTGATGCCATGATATGTTTGGTATTTTTTTGTCTCTGTGATTAGGTTGTTTAGCTACTTCTTATATTAATTCTCCATGTTTAGAAAAGCATGTGTTACTATGGGCTTGTAGTATTGCTTGATAATATTTTCCTATGCATGTGTATGTGTTCCTAGGTTGTTTTCTTGTTATTTTGTTCATCCTCATGAATGACCAGAGAGTCATTTAACCTTATTTGGGCATGTTATGAGAGTGGCACACCCAATGGACTCATGCCATTTTGGTTGAGGATCCATAACATCAATTCTAGTGCTATTCATGTGTGTTGTTTGTGCATGTTTTGCTTAATGGTGTGCACCCTAGTACCATTGTTGGTGAGAGTACTTGTTTCATGAAATGCTTGCTGTATGTTTACTTTTTTTTCAAGTGCTTGCCTTTGTTTGGTTCTTATTGGGTGTTTTCCTTTTCGAGTTTACGGCGTTAGATAACGAAGACAGAATTATTTCCGGAGAGATTTTTATTGCAACTCTTGTTTATTTCAAGAGCAAGACCAAGACCAGTGCCAAGGCAAGCCACTCTAAATGATTTCTGTTGTTTTACTTATCATTATCTATCATGCATGTTTTATTTCTGAAGTTTTACAAAGGTTTATTCAAAAACTATTTCCTCAAGTGGACTATACCACTATCTGTTTTATGCATTTAATATGCTATATCTACTATACAATCTTGGTGTTACCAAGCCCTTTAGATATTTTAGTATCATCACTTCATTCACTTAAGTCCCCTAGTGGACATTTTAACTTGATGTTTTTGGAAAGCAAAAGCTTGGAAAAACCCCGAGGAAAGGTGGGACCTTGTCCGAGGGAGGTATGTGAAGAAGGAAATGTTTTCGGCTTGTTTTTCCAAAAATGACACATAACCTAGTCTTCGCCGGACAACCAAGCCGTGCTGCCACATTACTCCAATATGGGAACGGGGTCTAGCTAATTGCTTGTCGGTGTTAGTCCGTGCCTACCTCAAAGTGCTATAGGGGTTAGAGTCCCCCGAACCAAATTGTCGCCAGGAGGGAGAAATGGGACATTCACAGTGTAGGATTAAGTTCACTACCGGTTGCAGCAATTGGGTCTCCTGCCATGGCGGTGTGTTGTCAGGGGAAACTGGATCGATATGGCTGACTCACTCGGTGTCGGGGAGAACAAACCCAGTTGAGGAGGTAGTCATTTACTAGCACTGACATAGTGGATGGTTTGGACCAGTTATCCGATGTTTGCATACTGTCTCGGACAGTCCGTGGTTGTTCACTGCGGATGTACTGGATCTTGTGGATTGTGTACACCTCTGCAGAGTAAAACTATTCAGAATAGCCGTGTCCTCGGATATGGACAGTTGAATGTCCATGTAGCTAGCATTGTGTCAATATTTTCGAAAAGATGGAAAGTGTTTTGGATCTTGTACCTAGGAGGTACGTTGAAAGGGAATGGTTGTACCTTTGAGGTACCGGATAAATGATGATCTTGAAGAGGTGATCTTCCAAGAAGTTTTGCAAAGAAAAAACTTTATTTTATTTTGAATGCTTTATCAAAACCTTGTGGACATGGAATATCTACAAGAGAAATAAAATATCTTTTGAAGTATCTTCTTCAACAAAAACAACTAAAACTTGTGCAACCATGATGTGTCTTAAATTCATCATGGCTAGTTGAACCTTAATTACAGCCTTCCTACCACCTATATATTTTTGCATACTTGCATGTTTAGCTTTCATTTGGTGTGTCTTGCGAGTACATTCCAATGTACTCACAATGGTTTCGTCCCTGGCTATTGTCTTAGCCAGACTTTGAGGAGAAACCCGGAGGACCTGAATAAGATGGTGTCGCTGACGGCTATGCGAACTAGGATCGTCTCCGAGTCAGTAGCATGTAGGTAGTCAAGGCATGACTTGGGTTTACCACGAGTGTGTTTTGTAGACTTCCGCAGTTTT
The DNA here is from genome assembly GCA_028641055.1 of Alopecurus myosuroides. Classification (NCBI taxonomy): domain Eukaryota; kingdom Viridiplantae; phylum Streptophyta; class Magnoliopsida; order Poales; family Poaceae; genus Alopecurus; species Alopecurus myosuroides. Next base: position 155,451,615 of record CM054058.1, read on the forward strand.
TAGTGTGTGTTCCTGCCCTATGTGGCAGTTGGGTTTCAACTGAGTCATGTGACCAGTTGTGTAAGCCGTGTATTCGTGTAGTTGATGTTGTATCTGTAATGCCAGCTCAAGTGTGTTGTTCACGACTAACTGATCATGGGATCGTGAATGTATGCATATTGGAGGTCTCGGACTGCTAGTCTGGGGTCCCCACAGAGTTGGTATCAGAGCCATCCTGACTTTAGGAGACCTTAGTTAGCATGGAGTCAGGTAGGAAATAAAAATATTTTGGTAAAAACTATGTTACTGCCTAAAGTTGTCTTTATCTAAGGAAACTTAAGCATGGTTTCCAGTCTTCTCATATTCTCAAAATAATTATTGTCTAGTTTATAAAACAGAAGTTTTGAAGAAAAACATAGAAAAAAAATAAACATACCCTTTTTGTCCTTTGTTTTCATGGCTCAAAATATTTTATAAATAAATAAAAATGAGTTTGAAAAACATTTTTTTTCATTGAAAAATCTACCAAAAAGTTTTCTTCTGTTATCTTACTATTAAAAAATCGCCTACTTGACGATGTCCCGAGAAGACCCTAGTAGTTAGCAACCCGAAGAAAAAGAAGCTTCCTTCCGAAAAACTCAACATCAAGGTGAGATAAAGAAATCCTCTAGATCTGAAGACTCTTACATGTATCAAGATCAACAATGGCGTTATTAACATGAAGACTTCAACAACCCCTGGTCGACCCAGCCCCATAGGATTTGATAGGTTTTGCTCAGTTATTTTTTACTTGAGCTACCCGTTCTTCAGCGGTAATAGACGCTTGCTGGTACTAGATGTACCTTGTTTGTCCTTTGCCTGTGTGCTAATTGTGTGGTTTTACTCTTGCGCAATGTTTTTACTTGTTCCCTTGTTGTGTGTGTTCTTGAATTGTTTTCATGTGTGTCTCACAAGCACGCCTTTTCGGCAAAGCAAAGTCACCACACTTCTACCTCTTGCTTTGTTCCTGTATGTTTGCAAAACTCTTTTTTGCCATGACGGCCTGCGTTACACTTTCGACATCTCTTCAAAGGTCTAACTTAGCAAAACCCCCTTTTAAAAAACGTTTTATCCCCCATCCCTTCATGAGAAGAGCGCGGTATGGAATGCTCTCTACTTCAACCTGAGAGCCCAAGATCTCTAAAATTGTCTTCAAGACGGATGACGTACTTCACGCGCCATTTTGTGCAACTACATCAAGAACCATGATGAAGGACAACGAATTCAGATTCAAGCCCGAGATGAAGCAAGATGTGTCTCGCAACTCTAATAAAAAATTTACCCGTCTAACACTACTAACATAACTATCTAATTGTTAGACTAACATCTAACCGAAGGTTTGCAAAAAAGGCACTAGCTAGTTTTCCCGAGGGAAAGCTAACTATGTGATCCTAAATCACCTATGAAGACACCTGCAAAGCTCCATGAAGATCAAGACCCAACGAATCCTTCCACGGCCTGCCATCGCCACCAAGAAAAAATGAGACGAAGATGAAGATAATCCCCGACAACCTACAAAGACTAATCAAAGGGGGGAAGCATCCGCACTTCAACGCAATCAACCACTCAAGAAGCAAAGAAGAATATAGGAGTTTTCTGACAGCTTCCCTAACAGTAATCGGAGAGAGTCAAGTCTACGGGCCTGACGCCCTGTGAGGCCAGATGGTTGCCGTGGGTAACTATCTACGATGCCCTAAAGGAAGACCAGGTCCAGACAACGACAAAAGATCTACGAAGCAGTAAAATCAAGACCATTTTTAGCTTGTGTCGTTCCACCAACATCAACAACAAGGACGTGAAGTGTCAAGTGAGCATATCCATCCCCCCGACAAGCAACTTTCTCACAACATCAACACCTCGAGTTCTCAGAAAACCACCTCGTCAAAGGATCTTCATGTAAAAAAAAATTGAAGAAGCCCGAGACTCTTGTTTTTAGTTACACTCTTAAGTACCCACTTACGAATCTCGGGGACGAGATTCATTTTAAGGGGGGAAGAGCTGTAACAGACCAATTTTTGGAAGACATGAAAAAACTTGTTTTCAATAACCCAAAATCAGGGCCAACAAAAACTTTTTAATATATTTGACTAATGCTTGTGTTTCTTTTCTGTTTGCTTGTTGATTATGTTTTGTTTGTGTTTGTTAACACCTGACATTAAAACCAATGATCATTAACTTTCTTAAAACACAACCCTTGTGATCAAGTCATGACAAGAAAGCTTATCCTCTTCATCCATTACACTCTTTTGGCAAAAACCTTTTGGAAAATGTTTTGATTTGAGAAGAAACCCAAAGGCCAAGTTTTGAGAAAACAAAAGATAATTTCCAAAACTATATGAAAGGTATTTTGGAGCTAATCATCTCCAGCCTATTTTCAACCAAGATGTTTTTGTAAGTATTTCAAAAACTCCCTCTCACTTCCTTCTTTTGCAAAAGCAATAAGAGGGGACTATGTTACCCCTGTGTTTTTACCTCAATTATATTCTTTTGGAAATAAAAACTTTTGAGCTGAACCTCTTTATAAAATCCTCTTGTCATGGTATGTCTTGATCACTACCTAAAATTAACACTTGAGAGAAACACCTGGAAAATTAATTTGAAGAACTCAGTTGTTTGAGTGATCTTGTGTGTCTTGTTATTTTATCTGCATTGTTGTGTGATCTTATCTTGTGTTTGCTTGAAGTATTTATTTCTGTTTGTTGATTAATGTGTGTTGTTTTGATAAGATAAAACCTATTTATAACAAGATCAAGCATCAATATCATATCACCATCACATGCCCATATCATCTTCTGTTTCCTAAAAACTTTCAACTTTGGAGACATGTTTCTATGGCAAATCCTGAGCTAATCATCAATGCACCATCATAAATATCATTGTATATGTCTATGCTATCTATCCAAGTTTTTATATTGGATATTGGAACTCTTTTTATCATCTATCAAAGCCCTTTTGAAGGCATCTCCAAATTAATGATCATATCTCCCTTTTTATGAAGCACTTTGTCTATGTTACTCCAAATCACTCCTTATTGTTTTCAGGCCCAATGAACCTTCCCTTGTCATATCCATTACCTATACAGAACCTCCATATGGTCCATTTATTTTCCAATGGCCATTTAATTATTCTTCTCTCTTGGTTTTTAGCCTATTAAATAAACTCCTGTTTTCACCCTTTTTCCACTTGGTGTCTCAAATATTTTCAAAAGAGTTGCTTGTTAAAAAAAACTTTTGAGATCTATATTATGTACTCTCTCTTCCCAACTCAAAAATATTTGTTTTTAAAAGCATTTTAATATTTATTATTTTCCATTTTCCAAATGGCCAGAAATGGATTTTAAAATATTTTGTGAAGAAAAGTATTTCCTAAAATCTTGGAAAAATTACCCAACATGCCTATGGTTATTTGGGACTGGTTTATAGAAAAACATTTGCAAGTTGTGTTAAATTTTTTGGAGAAAACATTTAAAAACTGTTTCTGCCATTTTTGAATTCCCAAAATTTTGTGAAAGAAATGTTTCCAGAAAACCTTGAGACCACCATCCCTAGACTCAATTTTTCACCCTCTATCCATTGGACACAATATTTACTATATGTTCTATTCAAAATATTGGTGAAAGCAAACAAAAACCACTTCTGGTTATTTTGGACATTGTTGAGTTCATCCATGTGTTGACCAATTATTGCACTCTCTCTACCTCTCTCCTGTTCTGAGAGATGAAAAATATCCATTCTCACCTCCTGGACATGGTCTAGCTGATCCACCATCTCTCTCTCTCCCTCTAGCTCATCCACCAACATGAGGACAAGGATGGTGATCACCCACCCTTTTTTTCTACTCCATCACCACCATCCATCCCAGAAGAAACCATCACGCCAGGAGACTTCCCTCTCACCCCGTGACCCTCTGGTAAAGCCTCCTTCCTTCCCCTTGTCTTCTTCTTCATTGTCCAAGGGCTGGCCATGGTGTCCAGAGCGCGCTCGTCACGTCGTTCGCGTTCCAACACATGGGATGCATGCCGAGCTTCGCGTCCTTGTCATCAAGCTCCACAAGACCTCCAGAAACCTACCTGTGATCTCCATTCCCCCCAGATCGATATCCTCCCTCCATTGTTCTCTGTCGAACACCTGCGGGTGTCGACATTGAAGCCCGACTTCCACTCGCCTCGAACTTCCTCTTTCCAATCCCTTGTGCCTGGAGGACCTCATCACCTCTGTGATCTTTCTGGACATGCCCTTTGTGCCTCATTGAGCTCTAGCGAGCAGGTCCATGTCCGCCATTCTCGCCGCGCATCAATCTTTGACGCTAGACGGATCCGAGCCACCTCCTTACTGTCCAACAAGACTCACTAGCTCCACTACTATCCAATCGAACCCTAGTGCCGAAATCCCCATCCCTTCCCCTCCGAATCGACGGAATCGAGCTCCGAGAACCGGCGGTCAACTCCTCCTCAAACTCTTGGTACAATGCGCCTCCGTCTCCCTACGTTTCTTCCTCGGGCTATCCTTGGGATACTAATGCCTAGGCCCCCTGTCAATCTGCAGTTATACTCCTCGGGGACACCATGCCATCATCGCCCACGGACAATGGCCGCCGCGCCCGTCGATTTCTCTGCCTCGACCACCCTCTGCTGATATCAAGGTCGGCATCGGGTGCGTGTCGTCGCGCTGATCATCTTGGTGCTCGCCTCGTTTCCAGGCGACCGAGAGATACAACAGCGGCGAGCTCGGGCCTCTGTAACGGTGGCCGGAGAGGACTCCGCCTTGTCTTTTGGTTGCCGCCGGCGGTTCCCGATGCGGCCGCCTCTCGACCGCAGGATCTACATCCAACGGGTGTCTTTAAACCCGTACCTTCTGATCTCAGCCGTCGATCCCGATCGAACGACGGCATACCGTTTTGCCGCGCGCGCGCTGGTCAGCGGGCCGGCCTGCCCCTGTGCGGCCCGATTTCCTTAGATCTGGCCCATTGCCGTTTTTTTCCGTAGGTTGAATTCTTTTCCTGCAAATCTGTTTCTTCCTGTTTACTTTAAATCGAAACAAAAATGCTAACAAGTGAATATTGAAAAACTAAAAATCACAGTTATAGATCTACAAAATCTTAACCATCTCCAACTTGTTGATCTGGATTTTGTGGTATATTTTAGGAGAAATAAAATAAATGGCAGAGACACTCATTAACACCATTTCTTTAATAACTTGAGTTTTATGTACCCAAAACATGCAAACTCAACTGTTCTGAGTAGCCCTTGAAAATGTCTATCTGTGTCAGTTAACTTTGTGATGACTTGAGTTGTTGATTGAAAATGACATGCATGTTAGTTTTAGGCTAGAGAGCACTTCTGTGAATTGTTTAATTTTATTGGTGATGATTTTTTATGTGAATCCACTTGTGTTGGTTTGATAGTGACTAAGAGCACCTTATACTAGATTTTCATGATTTTAGGAGTTACATAATAGGATTGGTGCATTATTTAGTAAATAATCCTTTTCTGTCCATTATTGATATGACTTGATAAATTGTTGTGTTATTTTGTTCTTGCTATAAATTTGATTCCTAGCATGTGTAGGTTATTAATACATGTTTGATATGTGTTTTGAGTGTGACACTATCATGTTAGGACTTGTGTGTGAACCATGTTTGTTATAGTTTTATTCTCATAGGGTGTTTTTCCTAGTAATAATAGGTTAAATTATGTTATTCTTCATATTGCTATGACTACTTGAATAAATGCTTTAGTATTGTTTTCCATAGCATGGCTACTGTTATTTTTCCATATTATACTTGCTTGCATGCTTGAGTGAGCTCTAGATCAAATTGTCATGCTATGATAGTTTTAGGTGATTTTCTGCCATAATTTGTTATTTGCATGCTTGATTTTTGAGGCATTGATTAGATTGTTATTTTGATATTACTAGCATGTTTAGGTGTTGTTTTCTCTGTTACTTTGATGCTATATTACAGATCCATCATGTTAGAATAAATCTTGTTTGATGATCTCTTATAGTTATGCATGTCTGCTTGCCTAAATAGCCCTTTTTCATGTCTAGTTTTAACAGTTGTTTTGCTCCATGATTATTTTCATGTATTGAGTGATGTCATGATATGTTTGGTATTGTTTTTTCTCTGTGATTAGGTTGTTTAGCTACTGGTTATATTAATTCTCCATGTTTAGAAAAGCATGTGTTACTATGGGCTTGTAGTATTGCTTGATAATATTTTCCTATGCATGTGTATGTGTTCCTAGGTTGTTTTCTTGTTATTTTGTTCATCCTCATGAATGACCAGAGAGTCATTTAACCTTATTTGGGCATGTTATGAGAGTGGCACACCCACTGGACTCATGCCATTTTGGTTGAGGATTCATAACATCAATTCTATTGCTATTCATGTGTGTTGTTTGTGCATGTTTTGCTTAATGGCGTGCACCCTATTACCATTGTTGGTGAGTGTACTTGTTTCATGAAATGCTTGATGTATGTTTACTTTTTTCAAGTGCTTGCCTTTGTTTTGGTTCTTATTGGGTGTTTTCCTTTTCGAGTTTACGGCGTTAGATAACGAAGACAGTATTATTTCTCGGAGAGGTTTTTATTGCAACTCTTGTTTATTTCAAGAGCTAGACCAAGATCAGTGCCAAGGAAAGCCACTCTACATGATTTCTGTTGTTTTACTTATCATTATCTATCATGCATGTTTTATTTCTTAAGTTTTACAAAGGTTGATTCAAAAACTATTTCCTCAAGTGGACTATACCACTATCTGTTTTATGCATGTAATATCTATTCTACTATATAATCTTGGTTTACCAAGCCCTTTAAATATTTTAGTATCATCACTTCATTCACATTAAGATCCCCTAGTGAACCTTTTAACTTGGATGTTTCTGGAAAGCAAAAGCATGGAAAAACCCCGAGAAAGTGGACCTTGTCCAGAGTATGGAAGAAGGAAATGTATTCGGCTAGTTTTTTCCAAAAATGACACATAACCTAGTCTTCGCCGACAACCAAGCCGTGCTGTCACTTTCACCCCAATATGGAGACGGGTCTGAGCTAATTGCTTGTCGGTGTTAGTCCGTGCCTACCTCAAAGTTCTATAGGGGTTAGAGTCCCCCGAACCGAATTGTCGCCAGGAGGGTGAAATGGGACATTCACAGTGTAGGATTAAGTTCACTACAACAATTGGGTCTCCTGCCATGGCGGTGTGTTGTCAGGGGAAACCGGATCGATACGGCAGACTCACTCCGTGTCGGGGAGAACAAACCCAGTTGAGGAGGTAGTCATTTACTAGCACTGACATAGTGGATGGTTAGGACCAGTTATCCGATGTTTGCATACTGTCTCAGACAGTCCGTGGTTGTTCACTGCGGATGTACTGGATTTTGTGGATTGTGTACACCTCTGCAGAGTAAAACTATTCAGAATAGTCGTGTCCTCGGATATGGACAGTTGAATGTCCATGTAGCTAGCATTGTGTCAATGTATTTGAAAAGATGGAAAGTGTTTTGGAACTTGTACCTGGTAGGTATGTTGAAAGGGAATGATTGTACCTTTGAGGTACCGGATAAATGATGATATTGAAGAGGTGATCTTCCAAGAAGTTTTGCAAAGAAAAAACTTTATTTTATTTTGAATGCTTTATCAAAACCTTGTGGACATGCAATATCTACAAGAGAAATAAAATATCTTTTGAAGTATCTTCTTCAACAAAAACAACTAAAACGTGTGCAACCATGATGTGTCTTAAATTCATCATGGCTAGTTGAACCTTAATTACAGCCTTCCTACCACCTTTATATTTTTGCATACTTGCATGTTTAGCTTTCATTTGGGGTGTCTTGCGAGTACATTCCAATGTACTCACAATGGTTTCGTCCCTGGCTATTGTCTTAGCCAGACTTTGAGCAGAAACCCGGAGGACCTGAAGAAGATGATGTCGCTGACGGCTATGCGAACTAGGATCGTCTCCGAGTCAGTAGCCTGTAGGTAGTCAAGGCATGACTTGGGTTTACCACGAGTGTGTTTTGTAGACTTCCGCTGTTCATAGTGTGTGTTCCTGCCCTGCGTGGCAGTTGGGTTTCAACTGAGTCATGTGACCAGTTGTGTAAGTCGTGTATTCGTGTAGTGGATGTTGTATCTGTAATGCCAGCTCGAGTGTGTTGTTCACAACTAACTGATCATGGGATCATGAATGTATGCATACTGGAGGTCTCGGACTGCTAGTCTGGGTTCCCCACATATACAAAATTCTACTGAGTTGTTTTTAGTTTGTAATATTACCGTTGAATATTTATGTGAGAAACTTTTCACCATAATATTCCATGGTTTTATTACAAACATTTAACTGCATAAAAAACTTTTCTTTAAGTTTTTCTCTTTTATATCGGATTAACTAAAACAATTTTAGTCAACGGAAATCCACCGGTTCTTGTGTGCTTTTCCTTTTAATGACTATGAGATTGGTCAAATCATAAAATATTATGATTTGATCTCAACCCTTTATATTTTTCTCACCAATGACTATGAAGGTCATGTCTATTGAAAAATATGATGTCATTTTCCTTTTGAGACAAAATAATTTTATCTCAATGTAATTCGAAATTCCTTTTAGAATTACACTTAGCATACACATCATATTCATGTTTATTTAATTTCTTGATCTATGTCATAGACCCTAAATTTAATAGTACACTTTCTGATATTTCATTTAAAATCCTTTTAAGTCTTTTCTATGAGGTATCTTTCTTTTAATAGGGCATAGCGAAATTTAAAGATCATAATCAACTCCCACTTACTTTTAAGTCCCTTCGCTTTACATAATGAAATAGAAATTCTTTCTTGTTTCATTAACACGACTGACTTAATACTCATACTTGTAATATAGTCTGATTACTCCAGTAATCAAAATTAATTACACTTAGCAAAATCATTTCCTTGTTGATCCAAAACAACACCAAGCAATTGATATGATAAGTTTTTCAGCTTCATCATTATCATTTATCCGTACTTGATAAAACAGTTCTATCAATACTAGCTTTATGAATATAAAATATTCATATATGTTTTCCTGCAAAAATATTCATTTTCCTTCTGATTTATAAAATCAATCCGACTTACTCTCAAGATAAAATCTGGGATTCAAAATGATTGTTTTAACATGGATCTATATGATAATCCAATATCATATATTTATGAGTACTATTATCTTGTTTGTTTTGTTTTCACATTATGGTCATTACCATGGAATATCGATGAATATTTCACAAAGTGAACATTTCATAAAATTCCTCATATAACCTTTTGTTCAAATATTAAGTTTGAACTTTATGTTTCTCATCCATAAATTCCTAGATAAGGTGATGAGTTGAAAACACTTGCATGTTGCCCCTTTCATTCACTCCTTCTCCAAAGATTCACAATCTCAACTTAATTTAATTTCCTCGTCTGTTTCATTAGAAGACACTTTTCTCCTTAATCCAATGTGTTTAAAACACATGGAGTAAAAGTGGAAATTTACTACCAAAAAACTTCTTGGTTTTATGCAAAACCTTTTAATCAATTAAGCTTCATGCTTGAGCAATATTGATTACTAGAAACTTATCAGTAAAATAACTCTGAGTTAATTTATGACATAGTCCCAACTTAAAAAACAAACAAAATAATTTTCTTTAGTGGGTTGAGAATTATTTTGTTTCACGCTATCACTTTACCACACAAAGACATTTGTCAATTATAACATTCCTTAGATCCATGTCACACAAAGATTTTATTATTACGATAATTTTGGATCTCTCAAAATTCATCATGAGTAATTATTCACTAAGAAAATATTCTTTGTCAATCCATGTTATAATGTCTATTAAGTCATTTTTTCTACTTCAATCAAATTTCTCTCATCTCAGTTTTTGATTCAAAATTCCTCCCACGGACTTTTATGAAACATTGAAACTTCAATTATTTCATTTATTCCACTTTATCGATATTATTAACTTATCATATTGAATCTTCAATGGAATTAAGTCGATTTGAGAAAACATCCAAAACTTATGTGAATTTAAAAATTCACAAGTGTCTAGCACTTTAATGGATTTTGGATATATTAAATATTTTGGAGGCATTCTTTCAACCTTGATGAATCAAATAAAGGACTTATCTCCAATTTAGTTAACAAGCCATAAAACTAATACTCAAAACTTGAGCAATATTTTGAATCAAAATATTCAAGACTCAATAATAAAACTAATTGACATAACATAATAAGCAAGATCATAAACTTTTAATTCCCAAGCTTGGAATTCCCATACATATTTTATAATTTAAACTCAACGGGGTTCACGAACATAAAATATTCATTACAAAATTATCAAACTTAAAATAACAATTATTTTGAAGTCCTAGTGTTGATCCTCTTTATTGACTTAGGGCTCCGCAGATGATGCAACTGGTGTGGCGCCATTAGTTTGTCTTCCACTCTGTCCTCCACGCTTCCCACCTCTATTGCCTCTTTTCATTCTCTCTCTGCAATAAATTGCAAATTGAGAAATTTCAGTATCCAACACCAAAATATCTCTGAGACAAGAAAAATTTCAATAACCAGTATAACTCTTATACCTTGTCTGGACTTGACACTTATCTTTGCCTTTTGGTGCAGTCATCACGGCGTGAATCAAAACATCCATATCTGCTAACATGAGCATCTAGAAGACTTCTTCAATTTTCTTCTCCACTTCCATCAGATTGTACAAGACACAAATCCAAAGTAATGTGATGGAAGTGACATGAGGAGTGTGTCAAATGGTAGCTTTTCTGGAATTGGGTAACCAATGTTCTTAAGCTTTTGTTGTATCTTTGTGAACTTGTTGTTGTGCTCCCTCAAAGGCCCAAGGCATTTGAGTTTGCACCTTAACATCTCAACATAAAGTTTGAGATGACCATGACAAAGTTGCATAGAAAACCGAGCCTTCAAATCTTCCATGAGACGGAAGGGGCGATAGTGTGGATAACTATCACTCAACTTAGAACTTAGCCTTTCCATCATGATCATATAAACTTGATATTACTCATCCAACAATGGAGAATACTCTCCATTAGGTGTCAGAATTTCAGTGTCTAGCACATGCTCTACCCCAAGACCTCTGAGAGTAGATCTCAGATCGTGAACCCAATCATAGAAGTTCACGCTTTCCTTAGTTAAATTTTGTAACCCCAACAACTCACTGAGACTTATGTTACCAACGGGATCCATCTCTACAATAAAACAAGTTTATTTATACACTATAGTTTAAAATTAATTTTGCACTACTTAATTAAATTAAAATTGATATTAAGATATGCTCCCACTGAAACAGATATTCCTCAAGATCAACTTTCAGTGAAACAAGACCCCAATATTTTATGATTAGAAGGATGTATCCACCTCAACCAACCATAACCTAGAGAGTAGGACACCATGCCAATCATACATGTGACTCTCGCTCATCTTTCGACGTGTGTGTTCCGAGCTCACGACTTTCATGTCTGAACAACAAGACAACCAACTCACTCCTCCATATATAATGCGCATTGTATCCAAGTGAGAAAACTATAACTCGCCTCCCGGCAAGTAGAGGCACGATGACCCTTGTATGCAAGTGATGAACGCGTACCCATGCCGGTTTGACGATGCCACAAATGGGGAAATGATGGATCTATTTTTTGTGATATTTTCTCTAGCCATAACCCCTTATTTTATTGGATTTTCGTATGGTTTTTATTCCCACACTAACCCAAACATTGCTATGTTTGGAGATATTTCATTTCTTCATGGATATTTCAGAATATTACTAAGAAGGAAGGAAATGATGCATATTAATGATAATTGGAGAAAAACAAGCAATTCTAGAAAAAGGAAAATTAGAATTAATTCGCAAAGACTTTACAACCACCGTACTGCTCACCGTACCACATGCCACAGCCTCCAACACAACAAAAGGGACAACTTTCATGAAGAGGCCAAGGACAAAAAATAGACGCAGCCGCCACCAGAAGAGCCAGAAGGAAGAAGAAGGAGATCTCGAGAGGAGAAGTCGTGTCTGATCCTGTCGGAGATCGCCATCTTAAACACCATACACCACACCATACATTCCACCATCCATAGAGAGATTCAGATCATCATTTTAATAATTTTAGGGTTTGAGAACTCTCCATAGATTGAACTCTAGTTTGGTGTGCGTTGATCCAAGATTATTGTGGCTTGCTACGATAATATAGAAATGAACCTTCCACTTTCAATTATCGAGTTCATGTTTTCTAACTCTCTCATGTACGAGTAAATCCCCGCAGGCTTGGGAGATGAAGAGGATTGGTAATATGTGTTTGTTCTAATTTATTTCATCTTATGTGTGAGAGTTTTTTCAATATTGTTTAGAGGATTACGTGTTTACGGTGTGCATAACTCATGTTATTTAGGGCCCAGGTAACATGTTACTAGTAGGGACCTACGTAAACATATACTTGTTGTTCAACAATTCTGCGACCTTCTAAGTGACAGGTGGAGATATCAATGAGGAGTGAAGACGGCAAGAGGATCACGAGAAGCCATCGAACTTAATGCATTGGTCTAACCTATTAGTTTTAAATAGCTGAACCTACCATGGCAATGGAACAGGGAAGCGGGACAATAGTGATAAACATAGCCGACATGGGGACATTTAACTATTCCAGGGTGGCTCGCGTACCGACTTTTCAATAGAGGAGAATATATATCACATATCCGCTACCTCCATCAAGCACATTCACAAGAACCATGAACCGGAAATCTCTCCGCGCCTACTTCATCCGTAAGTAATATAACACAACTTTACAGTATTTTATTTCTTTCAGTTTTTTATTATTAGTAAGTTACTCCATTTCATTTCCATACAACTCACCCTGTATTTTCCACAGGTTTAAACGAATTAATATTTCTGTGTGACAAAGGCAGCCTTAAAAACTTTTTACCAGATCAGCTCTTTGTGGGATCGTATAAATCGGGAGATCATACTTCCAGAAAATGATGCTTTAACGAACTTGTGCACTTGCAGGTATCAAGATATTTTCTGGCGTTGTTTCCGGGGAGCTAAGCATCGAGGGTTTTTTCTTTTGACATATTGCAGATTTGATTTGTTTAGATGTTTTTTGTTGAAGATAGAGTAGCAACACGTTCAGGTAGGAATTACCTACCATACTATCCATCCACGTACCCAAGAGAACCTTTTCCAATACTTATTGGTAATATAAAAAAATCCCAAAATATAGACATAGCAAATTTATTTAATAACATGGTGATTATACAAAACAAGGAAAAGACTCTGAGAGAGTATAGTGTTTCGTCAGGGAGCTATATAAGAAATCCTATCATTAATCCAGACTCTCGTTACCCAGGTTATAATATTGATCCAGCTATTATTATGTTTTTCATGCAAAATACTTTTTCAAGAGAAGAAATTCAAGATCCATGACTCCACTTGAGTGAACTAGATAATTATTGCCATACATGCAAACCGAAAGGATTGGCCAAAGAATTTGTTTTACTAAAGATATTTAATTTTTCTTTAAAGGAAGAGACTGTGAGTGGTTTAAATCACTCTCTCATAAGTCTATAATGAATTGGAAAGCATTGGTTAAAGTTTTCATACTTAAATATTCTTCAAACTCCAAAAGAATGGGAGTGGTGCAAGAGGTTTTAAATTTTTCTCAAGAGCAAAATGAAGAACTGGTCCCGACCACTGAAAGATATTTCAGTCTTATACAAAAAAACTTTGTTCGAGGAATTAGTGAAGAAACTTTATATCATATTTTCTATTATGGGTTGAATGAAGAATCTAAGCATTTTCTTGATTGCAGTGTCGGAGGCTGCTTTATGCAACTATCCAAGAAGGAAGGAAGAAAACTCCTTCAGACTATTTTTACTAATACACATCAAGGGAATTCTAGTAAAACTGATGAATCTTATTCCATTGATTTTCTGGAGGAGAATGCCCAAGAAAGAGGCCAATACTTGCTGAATGATGAATTGAAGAAGCAATTTGATGAAACAATGAAGGTAAATGGTACTCTATCAGAGGAACTAAAAGGTAAAGAAATAGACACTCTCCAAATATATGAGAAGGAGGATGAAATTTACAAAGCTTTTCATTCCTTTAGATTTCAGCAAAACAAGATAAATGAAGAATTGTTAAATCATGTTAAATACCATGAAAATGTAATAGATCAAATGTCAGAAGAACTAGAGGATACGGGACACACTGCTAAACAATTATATAAACATGCATGCATGATTAGTACCAGTGTGAACAAATAGCTAAAATTTGGTCTCTCATACTTGAACAAGATTTTCCTATGAATTTTGTATGAGCTAATGTTTTTTTTGAAACCACGACTGTGAGGCAAAAGACCCATAGTATCAACTTTCAGTTTTTATATATAAGGAGTAACAAAACTGTACAAACAGAGGAATAAAGAAAGAATCCTAAGGATGCTATCTAACCAAGATCTCACCACTAAAGCTAAATTGTCAGGAAACCTATGAGTGAGAATATACATGTCATGCAAAAACCTTCCTCTCCACACTAAGAATCTCTGCCTCTCAAACCTGAAGATCTTGTCATTCCTGATTTTCCAAATGTTTCAACAAGCAACAAGAACCACTTCCATGAAGAATGGTTTTGCAAAACTGTCTCTTGTTGCCTTCACTATAGAAAGAATGTCAACCCCATGTGTCCAATTTATTTGAAGATAATTCCAAATCCTCACACTGAAATTGCATTCAAAAATAAATGTTGCCTATCCTCATAAAACCCACAAGAACATAACACACAATTTTCATCCTCGGTGCCATCCACAGTTGTATGAGATAATGTTGTCACAACACATAATACAGTAACACGGGGACCAAAAGGACTAGACTGGTACGAGAAGGATCAAGCAAGAAAGAGGAAAGATGAATAAGAACTGAGAAAAGGAGATAAAGATCTCATAGACTCTCAAGATATTGAAAAGATCAATTAAGAATGTCAAGGAGAGCAAACACCGGAAAAATGTAACGAAAAGGTACAATATCCATTTGATTATGACAATGACAGTGAAAACAAAGGAGAGGAAGAACAAAATGTTAAACAAGAAGGAGGCAATGCTAAGGTAATAAATAAAAGAGCGAAGGTAAAAGAGAAAATCAAGATAGTAAGTAAACCAGGCCCTCCACACAAAGTTCATAGTAAAACAAAGAAACCTCTTCCTTTCCCACATAAAAAAAGATATGAGTGACGAGGACCTCTATAAATCATTTGTTGATGCTCTCAACAAATTAACATTTGAAGTGGCTATTCTTAAAGCTATGCAGATCCCCACTTATAATAAATTCTTGAGAGATATTCTCAATAGAAAAAGAGTCGGTCCTCCAATTTAAACAATGGCTTTGATATAGAGTTGCCCAATGAGTAAACAATACTCGGAGAAGAAGGAATATCCAGGTACGCCCGTTATAACTTTTCATATAGGAGGAACATAAATTTATAATGCATTATGCGATCTAGGAGCACGGGTAAGTGTTATGCCATTTTCTTTCTATAAAAAGTTAAACTTGGGCAGCCAATTCTCCAACTTCTATAACCTTGCAAATGGTAGATTAAACAAGGAAGAAACCAGTGGGAATTGTCGAGGATGTTTTAATTAGAATTGATGAACACGTTATGCCTATACCCACTGATTTTATTATACTAGATATTCCCGAGGATGATAAATTGTTTATCATATTAGGGAGACCATTTTTAGTACTGCAGGAGCTTCCGTAGATTGTGTGAACGGGAAGATAACATTCAATGTTTATGATAAGGAAATTCCCTGTAGAAGCATCTCAACCACCTAACTCGAATGTCCCCGCGAAGCTTTCGGGAAGAGGGGTAGTCTTGTGCGTAAGCATAGCATTTCTGGTCGAACCACCAAACCACACATCTTTTTTTGGTGGGAGGGTACTCCGGTTCTAAATTGGATTGAATGAAGCACTGATTGGAATTATGGTCGATTGGTTGAAGGAATTACAACATCTTCAGTTTCGGGTGAGCGCTTAGGCCAAGCCACAATTACCAAGTTAGGAGATAACGAAGGAAAGTGGGTGGATACAAAACCAGTTCATATCACTTGTCTTTCTGGTCTTTCAGAATCTCATCGAATACTAGTAAATGCTTTCTAAGAGAAAATGGAAGCACTAGAGAGCTCAAGTTCACTTCATTCATCACAGTTGGGGGTGTGATGTGATGGTCTTACCGATATTGATCCCTTCCCTCATTGAAGGGAAAGATGCCCTCACCCGATAGTTCTTCTTGCTTTAGCTTGGCTTCTAAAAAGGGAAATATTGAATGAATAGAGCGTAAATTCTGAAACTTGGGTATTTCTTTTTCTTTCGGACAAGGTAATTCTTGTAGCGAGAATGGAATTTCTACAACGATTGCAAATCCCTCAGATAGAATATGAGAATAAAACTCAGAATAAAAAGAAGGGCAATGCCGCTTGTAAAGCTCTTTCGTCGAGTGTGTGATTCGATGTTTCTCGAAGAGAGGTGAGCAAAGAGATAAATATCACCCCAACACGAATAACAAACTCATAGAATGCTCTGGAAGAAGAGCAACCACATGTAAGAATGAAAAATTAATTTCAAATGAAAGGGTTTCCCATTTGAAAAAGAAGAAAAAGGTAAAACCTTAACAAGGAGCAACCCCTCACAAGTTTTATATGTTGGTATTATTTATAGATGTTAATATTGGTTGTGAGGAAGTGGAACTTATTATTTTTTAAGCGAATAGGAACAAGAGAAGAAGAAATAAGCAAAAGAGCGGAAGAAAACTACGTAAAGAGACACAGTACGGTGACCTTCATCGTACTAACCAAAATACTGATGTTATTATTATTATTATTACTGTTTAGCAGATCCCAATGCGCAATATTTTTTGGACGTAATAACGAGTCAGGGTACGATGAGTACTCACCGAACCGCCGACTGTATCGGCCAGACCGTTTACGAGGTGCACAAGGAAGAATCACTTAACGAGTCATAGTACGGTGAATTATCACCATACTGAGACCGTATCGTGGCAATTCCCGGAACCAGAGAGTCCAGTACTAACTTAATTAGTGGGAGTACAGTGAGATCCACTGTACCAGTCACCATATTGAGCAAAACTTCTATATCTATGCAGCGGAGTTATCACTTAACGAGTGGTGGTACGGTGGGATGCGATCGTAGTAGCCATCGTACTAGAACATGAGGCAGGTATGTAAACCCTAAAACTCACGAAAAGAACACTAAATGACCTTGGTACGGTGAGTTGCGACCGTACCACTCACCGTACCGTCGTGTTTCGAAGATAAAAGAGAGGGGTTGTATGATTCATCTCCCAACTCCGCTAAAACCCGAAAATACCTCTCTCCAAATCTCCAAAAAGCTCTGCCCTAAATCCTCCCAAAGCTTCAATTCTTCATGAATTACATTCGTTTGATTTGGTAGAACTCCAAATCGGTAAGTTTCTCCTCCAATCCATGGTTTAATTATCCGATCTGTGGCTATTTTCATATCTTTGCTAGAACTAGATGAGTTATTGACCTAGATTAATTCTAGAGATTTGTACACGTTAGGATTTGATTTGAGCATGTAGAATTATCTGTTATACACCTGTGAATCATATGTCTAGTCTTGTTTAGTAAAAAAAAAATAGAGTATCAAATTATTTTTACCCGAACTTATATAGCTAAAATTTATTTTCTTTAGGGCAATGGAATCCAAGAAGGTGAAGGGTGTGGTCGGCATCTTTAGCATCGTACCCAGTCACAAGAGGTCCAGGAAGGAGCCTGCGTTCGAGATTGACCGTGAGGTGGTCAAGGAGTTGCGGAAGGGGATGAAGGACCGTGAGGTCATTCCCACGGGGTGGGTGCATCACCAGTTCCTCCATGACGGTTGTCTTGTCCCTGACTTTGCAACGATGGTGGGACGTGCTGGACTTGCCACCTTCACCCAAATCCGCGTCCCCGCCTTCCTGAAGCTCACGCGGGAGTGTATCTCCACCTTCTACAGCAACCTCCATGAGCCAGACGAGGAGCCATATTGTTGGTTCACCATTGAGGGGCAACAAGTACACCTAACCCTCCAAAGATTATGATACATATTCGGTTTTTCGAACCAATATACGGAATCTCTAGACAATGTTGATAATGAACTTGTCGAAATGGCAGGTGTTTGGAACGAGGTATCTGTTCTTCGTAATTATGAGTATTTTAGGAATAAGATGTCTCTCATTCAAAATCCCACCATCTTTTACCAAGCTATTTATATTGCAAATTTTCTTTTTGCTAGAGAGAATGCAGGTGCACTTGCACATCATGATCTTGCACATCTAATTGTAGCATTTAAGGATGTCTAGTTTAATTTTGGTGCACTTCTTATTCATCACTTTCACCGCGAGCGGTCACAAACTAGAGGAAGAATTTGGTGTGGCGGACTTTTTACTCACATTGCTATAGAGGAGGGGATCAATTTTGATGATTCTGCGCTTGTTATAGACTCCACTTTGATTGACCCCCAATATTTATTTTATGTTGGTTATTTAAAGATTAGTCCTACCAACCGCGACACCTATCATTTTCGTTTACGCTTTTCTAGTAACAAGGACGACGAGGAAATCGTCGACTTTCCATTTACACATGCTTTTTCTTTGAAGTGTAGGGGAACACAGATAGACCGCGAGCAATATCAAGTGGCTCTCCAAGAAGCTGGATTGGACCCTCAGGATCCAGCAGAGGAAGGAAGATGGGAGGAGTATGCTGCCCAAGAGGAGCACCTCCGGCAACCAGAAGGAGCGTGGGGTGATTTGGGATACCAAGCACCACCACCACCACAACAAGGACAATGTAATTTTGTTGACCGCTCGGAATACACTGACCTCGTGGGACTAGTAGGGGAGGTTGATCAGGCACTCCAGGGTGTGAGCATCAACTTTGACTACCTCAACACGAGCTTCACCAACTTCATGAACTTGTGGGGACATAACCCACTACCACACGGCGGCAACCAGTAGCCTAGTTAGGCCAAAAATCTAAGCTTGAAGGAGCTGAGAATACCCCACACTTTTTCATTCATGTTTATTTCCTGTTTTTATTTGTTTTGTTTTTGCTTTTGTTTAGCATGTTTAATTTCAGCACTTACATTCTTATTCAAAAACACATTTTTATTATTATTATAGTAGTCTGTTTATCATTGTTCTTATAAGAAAAATATTAGAGTACCCTTTTATTTGTTCTTTCTTTTATTTGAAAATCACAAAAAAATAGTTAGAGCTTTTGTATATTGTTTCTTTCTCTTTGTTTTAGTATTTGTTTTTGTTTCACAGAAAATCTCAGTTCGTGTGAGATAGCAAGAAAACAAAAATGGAAGATGGATCGAACAAGGCACCAAACTAGCAAGAGGAGGTATGTCACTCTCGTTTTCCTAGATCTTGCAAGATTAAATATGATGATATTATTATTTGTTTGGTTGCACCTAGAGCTTGTTCCCCGTCTAGTTCGTTAGCTTTAAGAATATTCCTTTCAATACTAGTCTCAATATTTTTAAACTTGATGACAAATGCACTATCCAAAGTTTAGAAAACTTTATTGATCAATTTGTGAATGAGATGAAAAGAAAAAAAAAATATTGCTCATTGTTGTTGAAGTATGACTTTGATTTATCCTCGACATTGTGATATTGAAAGATTAAATTGTTATTGCTAAAACTGGTGCTAAGTACTTGTGAACTGCTTGGTGTTATCATATAAAAATTTAACTTCAACCATTAAATCCATTGAGAGCTCATGGGTACTCATCTTAATTTTGACTAAGACCACTGCTCCGCTGACCAATGAGAAATGTACCACCAGTGATGGTGTTGACTGTTTCTCTAGCATGAGCACAAGCGATCTTGTAACGGAAATATTATAATTTGCCACCTCAACATTTGACTCTCACATCTCAGTAATGAGTGGCAAGATGATTGTAGTTCTTCATCACTACGTCATAAATTATAATTGGTCTAACCATCTTTGTTATTTTAACACCAAGCATTGTGTACTTATTTTACTCTGATAACCAGTTAGCAAGGCAATGAAATCCAATTTTGAAACTTTAAAGTGGAGGAGAGAATTAAAAGTACATGCTTTGCACCAAAGTTTTAATAAGAAGAATTGTTCATGCATCCAAACTATTTTTACTCTCATTAAGGAGACGATCTTTCGATTGTACCTTGCAGCCTATTAAAATCTTGAAACTATTATTGTAAGAAATGATCTTTTAGTTAATGAATTATTGAGAAGTTAGGCAGCGAGCGTTTAGGATGCAACCAAGAAAATGTTATTATCATTCTATTTAAAACTGCAGGAATTATGAAGAAGGGAAATGTCATATTACCTCGAGTTGATTTGAGTTTCTTGTTAAGAGCCATGTTCATTTTTGTTTTATTTGTTATATTACTCGGGACGAGTAATGGTTTAAGCTTGGGGGAGTTGATGGCTCTATTTCTGGTGTTATTTTCTATAGCCATTTCCCCTTGTTTTATTGCATTTTCGTATGGTTTTCACTCTCACACTAACCCAAACATTGCTATGTTTGGAGATGTTTTATTTCTTCATGGAGATTTTAGGAATATTACTAAGAAGGGAGGAAATGATGCATATTAATGATAATTGAAGGAAAACAAACAATTCTGGAAAAAGGGAAACCAGAATTAATTCGTAGAGAGACTTAACGACCACAATACGGTCGGTACCGAATGTACATCTCACCATACCATATGCCAGCCCTCTAGCACATCAAAAGGGACAACTTTTGTGAAGAGGCCAAGGACTAAAAACAGACACAACCGCCACCAGAAGAGCCAGATGGAAGAAGAAGGAGATCCGGGGAGGAGAAGCCATGTCTAATCTTGTCGGAGATCGCCATCTTCAACACCATCCACCACACCATCCATTCCATCGTCCCATAGAGAGATTGAGATCATCATTTTAATAAGTTTAAGGTTTTTAGAACTCTCCATAGACTGAACTCTAGTCTGGTGTTCGTTATTGTGCCTTGCTACGGTAATATAGAGATTAACCTCCACTTTCAATGATCGAGTTCAAGTTTGCTAACTCTCTCATGTGCGAGTAAATCTCCGCAGGCGTGGGAGATGAAGGGGATTGCTAATGTGTGTTTGTACTAATTTATTTCATATTATGTGCGAGAGTCTTTTCAATATTGTTTATAGGATTACATGTTTACGGTGTGCGTAATGCCTATTATCTACGGCCCAGGTAACATGGTACTAGTAGAGATCTACATAAACATATACTTGTTGTTCAACAATTCTACGACCTTCTAAGTGACAGGTGGAGATATCAATGAGGAGTGAAAATAGCAAGAGGATCACGAGAAGCCCTCGAACTTAATGCATTGGTCTAACCTATTAGTTTTAAATAGCTGAACTGACCATGGCAATGAAACAGGGAAGCAGGACAATAGTGATAAACAGAGCCAAATATGGGGACGTTTAACTATTTCAGGCTGACTTGCCTATCGACTATCCAATAGAGGAGAATATATATCACATATCCGCTACCTCCATGAGAAATCTCTGTGCGCCTACTTCATCCATAAGCAATACAACACAACTTTACAATATTTATTTCTTTTAGTTATTTATTATTAGTAAGCTACTACATTTATATTTCCACACAACTCACCCTCTGTTTTCCGCAGGTTTAAACGAATGGCGCCCGAAGCAAAACAAACATGGCTTATTGGGAAGCAACGAAAGTAAACTGAATATTAGAGAGCTTTCCAATATAGTTGCACAAGGTTATGCAATACCTGCACAAAAATATGCTCTGGATCCAATCGTATCTTCGCATAGTACGCTATGATACCACTGCTAGTCTACGCTGTAGAATTTAAGTATTTTTTCCTACATAGTCCGCCAATATCTCTATGCAGATAACGAGGCATTCCCATACATGTGAGGATCAGGATAACGACTCACCATGCAGCGGATTCAATGTAGTCGTAGAATAGTTCTGAACAATTCTAGATCCTCACAACAAGTCCTAGTTGTCAGAATGTCACTAAGTCTTCCCTCCTTGAGGATCACACGTGTAATCCCTCTTATCATGTGCATGCGTACGCTCGTGTCAACCCGTCAACGTTTCACCGTCTAGGACTCGGCACCAACGATGAGAGACAGCCTTCCGGTGTTGCTAATCGCATAATTGGTAGTTCTAATCAATTGTGATTAGAGCTATTATGAATCGTGTCAACCCGTCAATGCTTCGCCTTCTAGGACTCGACACCGATGAAGAGAGACAACCTTCCGACGTTGCTAATTGGTAGTTCTAATCAACTGTGATTAGAGTTATTATGAATCTGAAAGTTCTCAACACATGAGAGAAAAATAATTAGATTTAGGTCTGATCTGCAGAGTATAACTCAAAAACCATATTAGAAGAGCCTCTAACTCAATTAGAGATGTTTCTAATTAGATGCTCTAATTCAATTAGAGGCTCTAATTCAATTAGAGGCTCTAATTCTAGAGGCCCTCTAATTAGATCTCTAATTCTATGAGATAGAGAAGTCAAAAGGCTCAATTGATATGTTCTCCAAAGAGGAGGGGGTGGGGATTATATAGTGGGAGCTCAGAGGGCACCTGCAAAAGGAGGGGGGAGGGTCGGTTTCCATCTCCTAGCCTTGGTCGCGCCCCTCCTCCTAGGAGATTTCAGATTGGACTCCTAGTGGAGTCCAGTCCCACCTCTCCTTTTCCTTTTTCTTTTTTCCCTCTCATTTATTTCTCAAATAAATTCACGAAAAATACTACAGAAACCTTGTGCACTTTGTGATACCATGGGCCCCACCTGGCATTCCCTAAAATTAGGTTTTTCCCATAGGGGGGAATCTGCCCCCTCCGGTACTACTTCCATATAAGCAACGCCCCCGGGAACTCTTCCAGAACCCCGTTATCTCTATAGATAAAATCATCGATATTATCTTAAGATGTTAGAAACACATTTCTAACACCCCCGGGACATTTTATGTCCTCCATAGCTTCTCATATATATTATACCTAACACCGACATAATTTTTCTCTTATAACAACTTCCCCGAAACCACTTCGATTGACACCAGAATTGTTTCTGTGGTATCGTAACTACATCGAACATTCATAAAACCAATAACAACATATTATTTCTCCCAATAAAAGGTTTGGGTGGCTTAAGCGTGTGACCCGTAAAGATTCAATAACACAGAGTCGTATTCGGGTACTTACCGAACAATAACCAACAGCGGGACCATGGACATCAATGATGGCTCTTGTGTGTTCCCGAAGAATGAGGGAACCTTATAAGTTATTCATTGCACTTATTCTCTTAACTTTACAATACCAATGATATCTCGAGGTGAGACTATGTGATCTAGTATGATCAAGCTCTTTAATCATAACACATATAGCTAGTTTACCGATATCGTTCTCTTTTCTCATCCATATCCCTGATGACCTTGTGATAATATCACACTGTGTTTGGCCATACGACATGTCATTGGTGATACTGAGAGGGCTCGGAAAATGCATCTCTTTATCGTCTAGAGGAGTTAAGTACTAGTCTTGAACGATCACAGTTCCATTACACTTTCTAGGTCATACAGATACATCAACTTTATAGTCCCCAGTTACGGCAAGACTATTGATGATATCCAAAGTCTAACTTTTGATTATGCGGTCACTAGATATTCTCATAGTATAGGAATTATAGTTAACGTTAACTTCATATGCATTCGTTAAAATACATAATGATTGTTTAGTCTATTTTAGCAACAACATACACTTGGGTTGGTTTAGTACTATTGTTACCCTAACAATAAACTCTTATGTTTTTCTAAACTTTCTTCTAAGTCCATGATCAGGATATTGTGACCATCTCACAAAATACAAGCTAATCTTAGAGATAAGATTAGGAACTCTTGTTTGTTTATGTATTCACACCTGCACAAAGATTTTCTTTTGAAAACTCACTTTTCAAGTGCTCTAACGGTTGTAGGATGATGGCATAAACTTAATTCTGAACTTGGAGAGAGAATAATAACTGAATATTATTGTCTCTAGGGCATACCTACAACAACCACCACCATCGATAATGAATTAAAAAGGTACGCCCATTCTGAGATCCTTTGGCATCCGCCATCCAACCATTGCTCCTCCTATACACGAAGAATCTGTACCGAGATTGTTATGACCCCGTCTACAAATTGAGATGCATATGACCAAGCAGATCATCTACCGGTGCACTCCCCCCCCCCTTTAGCGTGTGGAACACCGCGACCTGTTTTCGGAGGTGTCTTTGAGGTTGGAGGCAACAACGAGGGGTTTGTTCTCCCAGCATGGATGGCAACATAATCTATGAATCTGCCCAACACCACCATAGGCGTTTTACAATTTGTCATTATGATATGTATTTCGCCTATTTTATTTCTTTGGTTTTTGTTGAGACTTGTGAGCTGGTATGGGCTGTGTGCATCTTAGATATGCAGAGGCCGGATGTTATACTTAAACCATTTAAGTAATAAAGATCCCTTTATCGAAATAAAATATGACCAACGGGTGGAGACCTTGTCCTTGCCACGCTTTAGCCACCTGCTCGAGTCGTTGTTTTCATGGCTTGTAATCCTCCGCTTTACCCATCGCCTCCTTTGTTGTGTGTCGCGTCGCACTGGGCCACTGAGAGGACCAAAACAAGTGTCACCGGATAAGGGGATGATCCATGATCCACCGCACGCGAGATCCGTGTTTCCGACTCCCTACCCCCAAAGAGGAGACGCCGCCACCCATACAACATAGAGACGACATCCAGGTCGACGTCGAGATTTAGTATGTCCCTGATGGCATCGGATGCTTGACACCACTTTTGTTGGCTGCCCCCCTCCCTACCCCGCCCCACCGCAGGGAGGGCCAAGAGGGAGCCGGCAAGCGGGGCAGGTTTTCTCGAGACGTAAGGGTTTCCCCAGTGTTGCCGTGGGTGTGATTCCAAGCATACTAAGATATATTGGATGCTCAGTTTCTTGTCAATCCATTCACACTTGTTTTTATACTGTTTATTCATGGTCATAATCTTCCCACGTCCAGGTAGAGACTCTTTATTTATATACATGATCTTTTTAGCTCTTTATTAGGAATCTAAATCACTTTTCTCATCGAGAAATCTAAAGGTTTTCTCTATAACTACACGTGGGTGGTGTTTAGTCTATAACTCAAAGCTTAAGCCATTATTATCTCAAATGGAATCAGAATCAATCAAGTAATGCATTATGTATGTGCTAGCTGCATGGACTCTAGAATCTTGACATAAGCATGACTTCCGAATATGTGTTGTGCTAGAGAAAACTAAGTTTGCTACTGGATGCTCTGCTTCTGTTGTTCATCCATCCATGGTAATAATGTTCCCACCTCCGGTTAGATCTCTTTAGCTTTTCATCAACAAATCTAAACTACTTTTCCATTAAGAAAATCAAAGTACCTCCCATCCTTTGGTCATCACGGCCCTGAAAAAAGCTTCAGTGATTAACTAAGCATTCTTTCCATTGCTTCCTTGTCCAGGTACATGCCTCGTGAGACCCAAAGCTTTGTTAATTCCACTTGACCTTTCACTTTTCTTTACATATCTTGTCTTGGAAACACTGCGTAGGCACATGATCAAGAAAGCCGACCGAGTCAGTGTGTGTGTGTGGCCTACTGGCCTTTCCTTAATCTAATCGCCGATGGATTCTCGTTAAGCATATGTTCTTTCCACTCTAAGATATGGCCGATTTGATCCCTCTCTGGATTTGGGAAGCTTTTAGAAAATCTGGGTGGTGTTATCGACATCTCTTCTCATCCAATCCAATCCAAACGGGACCCACGCCTGCCTCCTGCTGCTGCCGCCGCTCCCACCACTATCTTACAACGGCAGTGGCAGTGGCGCACCTGCTGCTTTTGCCTTGGAAATTGACATGGACATATACTGTTTGGTTTGCATACAGAATATATTTTTTGCTTTCGTTGGAAATGACACACAGCGCAGCGCAGTGCGAGTGAGCATCGAAGGATTGGGCATGGGCCGCGGCACCTGCCTTTCCCGGTCGCTTCTGATGGAGCTTTGGTACTACTAGGAGTAGATGCTTTGCTCCTTTTTCTCTGCTCCTTTCCTCAGGTGTCGAGCAACGATGAGTTGTTGAGATCATCCATCGGTTTTCAGTTTTCACCACGGTGGCAGCTGCACTCGGTGCCGCTGCACGTCGGGAAGACAAAAAATATAGGTGCGGGATTAAAGGGGAAAGCCAGCTGCATACGCAGTGCATGAGAGGGAGGGAGAGAGAGAACATGTAATTTGTAAACGATACTCGTGGAATTTTCATGAGAAGGATTTTGTATGTTGTTCTGCATTACAGGTCTTGGCTCATCAAAGAATATATTTATTGGCCAAACCAAAGATAGGAAGTTCCTGCATTGCATTATAACAAAAAAAAAAGGTGGCAACTTTGATCAGGGAAAACCGAGAGAAAACCCATACAATGCGCTCACAATGGAGTCCCGGGCGCCGGCCAAGGCAACACATGCTACTTAAACTAACATACTCCCTCCGTATCAAAATATAAGATGTTTTAACTTTCCAAAACAAAATGTATCTAGACACACTAAAACATGTCTAGATACGTTTTGTTTTGGAAAAGCTAAAACATTTTACATTTCGATACGGAGTGAGTACATGAGAAGATTGAGAATGCTTTATTTATTGGCAAAATAAACTGAAGTTAGACGAAGAAAAACAAAATATTTTTTTTAGCCAGTACCGATTAAAAAAATGTAACGAGTATGTGCTTGCCATACATGATACATGAGTTTTTTATATGATATTTTGTATGTCATATAAAAATAAAAAAGGCAAGAAGAAAAGAAAAACGAAATAGGAAAAGAAACAGAAACATGTAACCCATAAAAAAAACGCACGAGAAACTAAAACCCTACCTGGCCAGCGCTTCAGGCGTAGCCCCAATACCCACCCTATCTGACGCAGCGAGCGTCAAATAGGTTTTTCCGACTGCATGTGCAAAGCCCGCACATGATGAACCAAATATCAGGTCGATCACACGCCGACCCATTCGCAGCCCAAAACCAAGACAGAAATGTATGCCCCCTGGGTGCTCCCCGTGAAAGATGAACACCGAGCCCATCGGCCTCCCCAAACCACACAAAAAAATCGCGCAAAATCCCCACGCTTCTCCGGCTCCGCGCGGCGCGGTGCCACTCCAGTTCCGCCTCCGCCTCCACAACCCAACCCAAAATATCTCTCTCCACGCCGGCGCAGCGGCGTGCCCCTCCTCCACCACGGTGAAGCCCCTCGCAGGCCGCCCCCTCCGCCTCCGCCCCCTCCTCATGTTCGCCTCCGCCCCCACGAGTTCGCTCCACCTACCCCACCCGGCGTTCGGCACCAGGCGTCCAAGGCTCGCGCGCTGCAGGTCGTCCCTCGCGCCTTCGTCCTCGTCGGGCGCGGCGGCCCCCCCGGCGAACGCGAACCATCTCATCCAGACGCTCTGCGCCAACGGACGCCTTGCCCGCGCCGCCGCGCTCCTCCCGAGCCTCCCCGCACCCACGCAGCGCACCTACGAGTCGCTCCTCCTCGCCGCCGCGCGGGCCGGGGACGCCGCACTCGCCGCTGCAGTCCACCGCCGGCTGGAGGCCGACCCGGTCTTCCGCTCCGACCCGTTCCTCTCGACCCGCCTCATAGAGTCCTACGCCGCGCTCGGCGCGCTCCCAGCCGCGCGCCAGGTGTTCGACGAGGCGCCCGAGAAGAGCATCTTCGTGTGGAACGCGCTGCTCAAGGCCCTCACGCTCGCCGACCATGGTGACGAGGCGCTCGCGCGCCTGTCCGACATGGGGCGGCTGGGTGTTCCTGTCGACAGCTACAGCTACACGCACGGACTCAAGGCTTGCATCGCCGTGTCGGCATCGCACGCACCATCCTACGCCCGTGTACGTGAGGTGCACGCACATGCCATCCGCCGTTGCTACGCGGTGCACACGCACGTCGCCACCACTCTCATTGACTGCTATGCAAAGCTTGGGGTTGTCAGCTATGCGGAGAGCGTGTTTGCTGCAATGCCAGAGAGGAACATTGTTTCCTGGAGTGCCATGATTGGGTGCTATTCCAAGAATGAGAGACCAGCTGATGCCATTGAGCTCTTCAAGGATATGCTGGCTTCGGATGCAGACCTGGTGCCTAATTCGATCACGATAGTAAGCGTCTTGAATGCGTGTGCAGGAGTGAACGCACTTGGTCATGGCAAACTATTGCATGCATATATTCTACGGAGGGGGTTTGACTCACTTGTTTCAGTACTGAACGCATTGATGGCAATGTACATGAGATGTGGATGCCTTGAAGTTGGCCGGCATATCTTCGATTGGATAGGTCACCGGAGGGATGTTGTGTCGTGGAATTCACTTATATCTGGATATGGGATGCATGGCTTTGGTCGTGAGGCGGTTCAGGTGTTTGAGAAAATGGTCCAAGCGAGGCTACCACCTAGCATCATCACATTTATCAGTGTCCTTGGAGCTTGTAGCCACGCCGGACTTGTGGACGAGGGGAAGGAGTTGTTCGAGTCGATGAGGGATTATGGTGTCACGCCTCGTGCAGAGCATTATGCTTGCATGGTAGACCTCCTTGGTCGAGCTGGGCAGCTGGATGAAGCTGTGGAGCTGATAGAGAGCATGCACATTGAGCCGAGTCCTCAAGTATGGGGCGCACTTCTTGGAGCTTGCCGTATTCATGGTCATGTGGAGTACGCAGAGATGGCCTGCTCTCGTCTCTTTGATCTTGAACCAAGGAATGCCGGGAACTATGTACTCCTCGCTGATATTTATGCTCGAGCTAAATTGCACCATCAAGTTGACGTGCTAAAGGACTTGCTCGAGGAGCATGCGCTGGAGAAGGTGACTGGTTGCAGCTGGATAGAGGTGAAGAAGAAGCTGCACTCCTTCACGTCCGTGGACAACAAGAACCCACCTGTTGAGCAGCTTCAAGCTCTGATAGGTGAGTTTGTGGCACAGATGAAAAATCAGGGCTATGTCCCGGACACAAGGATTGTTCATTATGATATTGAAGAAGAAGAAAAGGAAAGGATTTTGCTTGGTCACAGTGAGAAGCTCGCAATAGCTTTTGGGCTTATCAACACTGGCAGTGGGGAAGTCATCAGGATCACCAAGAACCTGAGGCTATGTGAGGACTGCCACTCAGTCACCAAGTTCATCTCCAAGTTCACAGAGAGGGAAATTGTTGTGAAGGACGTGAACCGCTTTCACCACTTCAGGGATGGAATTTGTTCATGTGCTGACTATTGGTGAAGATGATGAGAACTCTATTGGTGTTTTTTTTTAATCTTTGCTGATCATAATGACCATGAAGTAGGAACTATTGTACAGCCTAACATGATTAGACTAGCCACGATGACCCAGTCTTTCAGGAGTAGCCTCAAATTTATTGATGTCTTTACCGATGAAACTTCTGTAAGGCAATTTTGATATGTTTGGAATGGGTCCTCTTTAATAATGACATGTTTTGAAGTAGTGTTCCTGGCACATTCTGAATTATAGTAATTTTGCTCTTGTAAAATCTCCAGAGACTCTCAGATTTGAGATTTGCTGAAGATATGCAAGAAAGGATAATATATGATTATATGATCAGTTCAGGATTCTCTTATTTGGCACATAAATGATTGGTCGTTGCATTCTGAGAATTTTGCAGATTGCGGTTTACTTGTTCATTTCAGCAAGACTATCTTCTCCATGGAGAATCATGAACTTTTCTTGCATTTGAGATGTCTATGCTCCATGGAGCCCCGGCTATCTTCTCCCTTTCCTGACCTGGGTATGTGCCCCCAACTGATGTAAAAGCACGTTCTGGTTCTGTTCACATTTTATCTGCTTCTTTATATCTCAGCGTGCAGGCCTAGGCCGATGGATATTCGGCCACATGATGTCCAACACCATTTCTGAAGACATACACTCTTTATGTACGCATGCCATAGAAAGACATCATAAAAAGATTTGAGACTTCATCTGAAACAGAGTAGCTGATTTTCTCATATATTGCACAGATGTGCCAATGCAATTCTATAGTTACAACAACTAGTGCCATAACTGACATTGTATAGATAAATCATTGTACAACGAATAGGAGGCCATCACGGAACAAGATAGCGACATTGTATCGATATGTTTTCGTCTTTCTTCTTGGCATGAAGAGAAGGAGCTTCGAAGAGGATTATTCTACAAAAACTGCTCTACAGCAGGAATCCTCTACCTGCGACCAACCACACCAGTTCAAGGTTAGTAAATAATCTAGTTAAGCATTCAATTAAAGAGAAGAGTAGTAAACCATGACTTACTCAATGCAAAGGAAGATCCTTGTGGGTGTACACAACTCCCTTGTCACCGTTCACTACTTGTCCGCTCCCTCTTAGAATGCTATACATAATGAGCAAACCAATGCATACATATTAATACAATATAGAATGCATACATATCAAGTGAAGATACTAGTAGCTCCATTTGTTGTGCATGATAAGTACTATTGGAACTGGCAAACATCCAGCATAAAGGAAAAAGATATTGCATGCAAAACACACCCGGGTATGAAAGTACTGTTATTTGTTGGCAGACAAGACAGAGGGACATAATTGCAGAAAAAAATTACATGTCATAGACCTACCATCGAGTAGTTAGAAGCCCATCAACACCAACAGGTCCACGAGCATGGATACGTCCTGTGCTTATGCCAACCTATTCAAGGCATTTGAAAAGGTTCAGACATAGAACCGAATGATTTTCCAAATATAGAGCAAAAATAGCTTCTAGACAAAACAAACAATCAAAGGATAATACCTCTGCACCTAGACCGAAGCGAGTCCCATCACAGAACCTTGTGCTTGCATTATGGAACACAGCAGCACTGTCACATTTTACACGAGATGTCATTTCAGTAGTTACATTGAGATTTTATCAACTAGATAAACTATTAAAAAAAAGCTAGCATGACCATAACATGCAACACAAAGGAAATTAAATAAATACCTATCAACTTGTTGAAGAAACGTATCTGCTGACTTCTTATCGGTGGTGATAATACAATCTGTGTGTGCACTGGAAAAAAAATTAAGACAATCAAATTTCATGCAACAAAAAACAGTAATTGGGGAGAGTATGGTCAGAGAAACATGGCGTACCTTCCATAACGATTTATATGGTCAATTGCTGACTGTACATCATCAACAAATTCGAGGGTGCATGCCATTGAGCTATACTCATGATGAAATGAATCTACCTTTGGCACTTTTAACGTGTCATGTGCAACAGGTCCACCATAAATAACAACTCCTGCAATATAACATAAATTAATAAACCAACTGAGCATGTCCATTAGCAAAAAAAAACCATTTTTTAACTGGCAGTGTCTACTTATGTATATATTCATACATGTGAGTAAGTTTGCTAGATTATACATTGACATCGATTTAGCATATTCAGAACATGTGTGGAACATAATCTATAAAATTGTTTATTGTTTTTTTAACTACGTCAGGAAACACAAAGGACACTTATACTTGACTTCAGGGTGTGAGATAATACCTTCGTTAGCAAGTTCCATCAATAAATCATCAAGACCCTCTGTCTTGTTCAGATCTTTATGAACAAGTAGTGTTTCCTGCACAGGTGATGTACATAATAATCATATAGTTTATTTCTTTAGACATTCATGTCAGAAATGGTATATCAGATTTAAAATGAATTACTAACTTCAAAACAGAATCAGTGTTGTGTTACAGTGATATACACAACCTCCAAAAAAAATCTGTTATTATGACAAATATGAAAAATCGTACACAAAAATCGAAGTCAGAGACGCACCATAGCATTACATGCTGCTGGATAATCAACCTTTGCATCCAGTACGATACGTTTTGCCATATTCATGTCAGCCGATTTATCAATATAAACATGGCAGATACCATCTGTAGAAAAAATGAAACTAAAGTTAAGCAATTCCAACAAAGCTGAAATATAATTATGTCCTTATAGGGAGTGACAAGTGTTCAGTGATAAAAATGGTTTACCTGCATGACCAAGAACAGGAATCTTGGTTGCTGCTTTGATTTGAGAAACAAGCTTATTACTTCCTCTCGGAATAACAAGGTCGATCACATCATCAAGCTGCATAGCATGCATCTAGTTTAGACATATTCATGTACTCATCAACCAACGTACCAAATGACATGCTTACCTTAAGCAAATCAGCAATCTCATCTTTGCTTTTTACAAGGCCAATAAGTTTTTTACCAACAACATCTGGAATCACGCTAGTTATGACCTAATGAACAACAATAAATTCATACATCAGAGATTCGCACAAAAAAACTGATACATCAGAAGCGTAATTAAGCTAACCACGTTGCTGCATTACCAAGAACACAGTAAGCTGACTATCATACCTTATGTAATATTGTGTTTGATCTCATAGCCTCTTTTCCTCCTTTCAAAAGAAGACCATTTCCACTTCGGATTGCTAGAGCTGCAATCTGTACAATAATGTGTTGACCATAAATAAAAGTTTACCTTTGCAGCTATTTTTTGTAATCTGTTACTACAAAAGATCTTTACCTGTACGAGGGCATCAGGACGAGATTCAAAAATGATTAGGAGAACACCCAATGGGCAGTACATCTTCTCATACACTAAATCCTTAGCAACCTACAAAACAAGTCCTTGATAGGTTAAAAACATGAACAGGAAATTATAACTTTTAATGAATGACATATAAATCATAATATAGGTCTTTCAATATGTGGTCCAGCCCTTTCACCTCTGTTTTTTTCACTGTATGGGAGATAGGGTCCTCCATGTCCGCAATTGCACGAATAGATGCCGCAAGGTTTGTTATCTAAAAATAGATAATATAATTAGGACATGATATATATGACCAAATATGATCTAATATATGGATATATACTGCTGAGGTGAAGATATATTTATTTGACCCACCTTTCCTGCCTTCATGGTCATCCTAGCAACCAAAGATTTCTCATAACCTGAATCCTGTGCCGCAGCTAGATCAGCTTCATTCTCGGACAGAATTAAGTCCTCATTTGCTTCCAGAGCATCGGCGATATCTAGCAAAATCTTCTTACGCTCCTCTGACGACAAATTCTGTTTGGTGGCCAGATGAAACAGAATAAATTAACAATAGCAGCAAGAAGAAAAAAAATACTATACTCGAACTTTCCTTAGATATTTATGATTCCAAAAGAACTTTCCTACAATGTCTAATTGTTTCTACAAAAAGCAATAAAGAATACCTGTAGATGTCGTGAGCAATCTTTCGCAGCAACTGCCATCTCACGGCTTGTCACTTCCTTGGAGCAGTCCCAGACATTTGCTTCATTATGGAAAAGTGTACCGATTTTCTCTCCTCGCATAACTTTAATAATGCTATCTACCACAAATCCACTTCAAGGACGTAGTAACAAAAGGTTAAAACCAGAAATAAATAATCTTACATGTAAACATAAACTCTAATTTGATACAGTAGTATGCACAAGTTTACTGTTCTCAGTTGCAGCTAAATGCAGCACAAGCTTAATTTGGTAGAATGCAGCACAAACTAAAATATCTAGTCTGTACCTAATTAGCAATTAATTTACCTGAATATATTTTTGAATATCCAATTATTAACATCGATAGTTTGATAATATATATAACCTGTGATTGCACAAATATTGTGGCTGGCAGTGTAACTAGCCATATAGTTGCTTGCAGTATGAGAATTAACTTAATGGGAATATTTAGTATCTATGCATATGGCTAAACTCATGCTGTGATACAGAGAGGAAAGTTGTAGTCACCTTGCAATTACAGCAGGTACACCCTTTGATGCTGCAGTAACAGCGGCTGCCACTTTAGCTTGCATTCCACCTCTCCCTACACGAGACTTCTCCCCGAAATTAATTAGCTTCCCGTGTTTTTCGTTAATGTACGTGTGGATAATTTTCGATTGAGGATCACTAGGTGGACCGCTGTAAAGTCCCTCCACATCACTAAGCATGATAAGAAGATCAGCATCCAGTTCTTTTGCCAACAGGGTTGCGAGACTGTCATTGTCCCAGAATATACCGGATGAATCCTACACATGAAGTAAATTGTTATAACCAAAAAAATAGGAAATGCTAAAAAAAAGACTGCTCAGGTATCATTTCTAGTGGGAATCCAGAAGGTTGATTTATATTCAACATTTTTGTATGTCCTGAAGGGATAAAACCAACATTGATCACTGAAATTAAACAAGACACTGCATATTTTATTACAGAGTACTAAAGATAAACCAACTACTGTGTACAAGGATCAACTCGGCGAGACAGAGCAAAATAAGAGAAGCCGCTTAGTTCTGAAAGATAATAGGTATAATAACAGAGGTTTCATTCACACTGGGCATCAGTTACTCCTAGTGCAGAAATCACATTAGAAAGACACAAAAGTCTGAAATTTTGGGTGTGCAGGGCAATTTTTCTTAAGAGAAAGCACACCTCGTATGGCGCTTTCCTTGTACTGATAGCGTCATTCTCGTTAAACACCGGTATCACTTTCAGATCTAACAGGGAGATGACAGTCTCGCGAAGCTGGTGACCGAAACTTGGATCCCGGAAATCGCGATCCGTAACAAGAAGCTGAGACGATGTTACATCAAGCTGCAGTGACAGTGAGGTGAGTTTTGATGTCAGAAACACGGTCAACTTTTAACAAGGAAAGAAAAGGACAGCAGCAGCATATATTATTGATAGCAAAACGCACTTGGCTAAACAGTGTGTCGTAGATCGCCATGAGGCCACTCTGACCGACGGCAGCACAGGCCTTCCCGTCCAGGTCCAGCTGTGGGTTCTGCAGATCTGCGAAACTGCAAAGCAAGGAAGAATTATCGGTAAACGGTTATATGCCACTGCATCAAAACTATTGACCACCAAAACTGTTCTGAACCAACCTGCTGTTGATAAGCTTTCGGTACTTGAGCCTCTGCCTGCCGACACCAACGGCGCCGGAGGTGACCAGAATCACTTCATATCCTTGGAAATTAAGTTCCTTCACCTGAAAATTTTCCACATTTTTACCGGTTAACATTAGTCAAAAAAAAAATTCACTGATTAGCTGATATTTCTGTATTGCTATTAGCACAAGCTTCCTTGGTTAAACTGTTAAAGCACGTGACTAGTCAGAAATTGAGTTACCTGCTCACAGAGAGCTCCGAGCCTGCCCATGGCCAGTCGGCCATTCTGCCCGGTGACAACAGCTGTGCCCACCTGTCGTACGAGATACTGGTTAGACGGACCCAACGAACAAAAACACCGTATTAACTTGCAATTAAACACTGAAAAACAAAATATTTACTTGCCAATTTTTGGTTATATTCTCCTTCATCGTAATAAAGCGGGGGTAATAAAAACCCTAGCACGTTTATTTTTGTGAAGCGATTCAAAGCTGTTTTCGTCATCAGATAGATACTACTTTACTACTAAATAAATCAGTTCCGTGACGTCATCAGATCCGAACTTCCACTTTTGCTGTTTCTACCCCACGCGTTTTCACCGATCATCATCTCACCCATCTCTCAAAAAGGATCACGCCGGAGAAGAAGGAAGAAACGGCAAAAGCAACGAACAGGCCGAAACGGCGGCGGCGGCGGCGCCATTGGGGTCGTGTGAGGGAGGAGGAAGCTAGCCATGCATGCATGTACACGTAAGTAGATATCGGTGGTCACCTTGATGACGATGCGCCTGACGTCCCTGACGAAGGCGCGGGTGGAGTCGGAGTTCTCCATGTCCGCCGCCGCGACGGCGCCTCCGATGCCGCCCCTGCCCATTATCTCCTCCTCCTCTTCTTGGCCGTGGCGACCCGCGGGCGCTCGCTGTGGATCGAGACGCGGGGGAAAGGGAAGGAAAATAGGCAAGGCAGGCGGGTGGGTGGAAGTGGCGAACCGAACCGTGAGATAACCAAGTGGAACTACCGGGCTCCTCCGCTTTAAAAGGGGAGGGGGGGCGTCCCGTCGCGTCGCGGCCACACGGGGCGTACGTGTGCGGCGAGGCGCGGGCGCAGCCACCCTAGATCGTCTGCGGCGGGCGGAGCCTGGGAGACCCCGTAACCACCGGCTTTAACCGCCTACGGGAGGCGCACACGTGGGTGCGGAGACGGAAAGCTGTTGCGCAAAATATCCTGGGCGCCGCGTTTTGGCAGCTTGCGCGCGGAGGAAATATAGGGCGAGATAGGTTTTGCGTGCCACCTGTTGCCCCGCACCTGGTACAGCCAAAGGGGGTGGAGTACCGGGGCAATGAGAGAATGGACGTTTGCGGGGTAGGCTCTTTGAATGGCTACGGACGGATGGCCATACGGGTGGACACACGATCGTGGTAATTTGATTTTGATACTGTATATAAACCAATTGCATTAAAAAAATATAATCAATACCACGGTATATTTCGGGTCTGTTTGTTTGGCCTGCTGTTATTGAGAATCAGCCGTAGAGCTGGTGAGCCGTTAGAAATCAGCTGCGGGGAGCAACGGTTGAAAGCAAAAAATTGATGTTTGGCAGGAGTGTTGTTGGTTGCTATTGCTGAAATGCCCCTGATTGCTGAAGGAGTTATACAAATGCTGATTGAAAAGAAATTAGCCATTTCTGACAATTTTTAACATAGTTTCCATTCTTAAGAGTTGAATTATCCCAATTTTACAAAAAATTGTTAAACTAGTTGTAAACATGTTAATTAGAGAGTTTATAAGTTTTTTGGTAGGCTTTTTACTTATAGCTTTTGGTTGTTGGCTTTTGGCTTATAAGTTGAGATGTTCGCAGCAATATCATCACGTATATGAGAAGATAATACGAGATGATAACATGTACTCCCTTCGTTCCTAAATGTAAGATATTTTAGCTTTTTTCTACATTTACACATGCCTATATGTATGTAGACAACTTTTAGTGTATATGTTTACTCATATTAGCATGTATCTAGACAAGATGAGCAATAGATTAAACATCTTATATTTAGGAACGGAGGGAGCATATTACAAGACTTCTTCATACGAATAGAAAATAGTTCGAAATTTCTCAATTCTAGACATATGTTACAAGACTTCTCATCTCAACCCAAAAGAGCAAGAAGTTCACACGTCTAGACACCTTCCCTTGCCACGAACAAAGCATTAGCTATGTTGTCACATGTGTTGTTCATGGTAACATGGTCCCCTCCCAAATTATTGCCTACATTGCCTCGTGATGTGGCAACTACATGTCGTGGAGGCATATAGTTCTCAACAGTATCCCATCAATGGAAGTGTAGATCAAACAACTGACTATCGTGAATGAAGTTATGAAGTGTTAGGCATGCAATGATTATCTCTTCTCTATAGGGTAACTAGATATACCATGCAATATGCGTCATTTCTGCTTCAATACACCAAATGCTCTCTCGATAGCATTCCGCAAAGATGAACGAGCATAGTTGAATATTTCTTGCTTCCCACTAGGTGCTTCTACGGCTAGTCTGAACTCAGGTAGATGATACTTGGTTCCTGCATATGGTGAAAGATACCCATCCTGATTGGGATAACCAGAATCAACTAGATAGTATAGCGACCAACATGTATGACACCAATATGATCCAATGAAGAGTGCACAACCCTAACATATACCTGGAGGAGGATGAGGAAATTTTGCTTCAAACTTATGCAATGTATA
This sequence comes from Alopecurus myosuroides, assembly GCA_028641055.1. Lineage (NCBI taxonomy): Eukaryota > Viridiplantae > Streptophyta > Magnoliopsida > Poales > Poaceae > Alopecurus > Alopecurus myosuroides. The sequence continues at coordinate 155,489,491 of CM054058.1, forward strand.
TTTGAATATCCTTGTCCCATGCACAGAACCTGGCCATCCTGCAACTATGGAGGTGAACCGCAAGTCAAAATCACAAACAGCCATACCATTTTGTGTGGGATATCCAAGGTGACCAATATGGTTGACAATATGAGCAGATGGCACAATAATGGGTATGTGTGTTCCATCTATTGCATCAATTGCACCATTGAAATGTGGTGTAAATCTAGAGTCCCGTAGCCTCTCATGCACTGTTAGAAACTATGAATCAATGGGCTTGATGGTGTCTCCCGCTAGCTGATTAACACAGTATAACACCTCAACAAACTTCATGTTGATTGTCTTCCTAGATCTCTTGAACCGGTTATAAACTTGAGTGACGGGTTGTGGACTCCCAAGTGTCCACAAAAAACATCCCAAGTGCCTCCTCGGAACACATCTTTGTTGACCCCTCAAGACCATAGTTTTCAACCAAAGTGTCATGCAAAGAATCAAAGCATGGCCTATGCATTCTAAACATGTCATAGCAATTCTTGGAGTTACCCTAGTTATCAAATACCCATTATTGTCCAGTGTATCTTGGTTCTATCCTCTTTTTCTTCATAGGATGATTCTCAGAGTGTTGAAGAACATGATACAACATTTGTGTATTTCCTCTCCGACGGCGCCTTCTTGCCTCCATTGGTGCAGACTCAATGCCATCATCGCTGTCACTTCCATCACTACTATGACTTGTGCTCATCTAAAAACAACAACATACATTTGATCAGTAACATATATGATAAAAACTGGATCAAAACAACAATATATATGCCAAAACTACACCAAAACAACATATATGCCAAAACTGCACCAAAATAGCAAAGATATATGAAGAAAAACTGGACCAAAACAACAACATATATGACAAAATCTGAACCAAAACAACAACATATATGCCAATACTGCACCAGAACTACAACATATATGCCAAAAGTGGACCAAAACAGCAACATATATGACAAAAACTGGACCAAAACAACATTATATATGACAAAAACTGGACCAAAACACCAACATATATGACAAAACAACACCATAGATAACACTTCCATCCTCCAAGTCTTATGAGTACACAACAAAGTAGTGAACATAACATCGTAGCATAATAAAAGGATACAATCTTAGAGTACATTATGATCTAGGCATAAAGATAGAAATAAACTATCTCTAATTTCTCTTCCTATCCTCATATTGCAACTTCAACCAACGAAGTCAGCCCTCTCCTGTTTTCATGATATAGAAGAAAGCTCGATTTTCAAGTTTGGCACACAACTTGGTTGCTATATAATGCTCAACACTACCCTCAACTGCTCCATATTCCGCAACTTCTTTCATTATGGCTTCAATGTCTTCCACCACTCGAGGTGAAGATGATATTGCATGATCTTCATTAATGCGATGGTCAACAAAACGCTTCGAAGTCTTGTTGCATGGGGTTCTTCATTTTCTTTCCTAGGATACATGCAGTCCTAGCAGCCCCACGCTTTATGTTTCCACTAGGAGGTGTTGGCGTCAAACCTTCATCATCTACCATATCAATCAAATCAGCGGGCACTTCTTTTGCCACTCCCAGCATGACCGCCGATGTCCCATCAACATGTGTGTCCTCAAAGATGACCTCCATCAACTCCAAATTGTCCGGATGACCTTTCTGAAAACCTACAATGAGCTTGTTAGCCTACATAAGATTTCACAAGTTAATAATCATAGTCATGTGTTCGATTTCAAAATATCAAAATGACATAAACAAGGAACATGTCATACCTTGATCAATTTAGCCCAAAAGGATTCATGTGCAGTAAATGTACTCTTCTCCGGATCCCAACCAAGCCCGGTACATTTGGTAGTGTAATACACCCATGCTTGGTACAATGCTTTGGTTGAATCCCACTTATTTTTGAACTATATCTTGGTGTAGGTTTCCCTGTTTTAAGTGCAAAGTCTCTAGCTAGATGTTTGTACCCTTCCGGACTAAGGAAAGCGGTTGGCCTATTCCCTGCACTTTTCCGATCCTTGCAGATTTGCCAAAATATCATAGTGGAAAATGCATCCCAATGTGCCTTCGGTACCTTATCTTGATCCATCTAATTGCATAAGCAAATTATATGAAAAAGTGCTTGCATATATCATGTCGACCTATTTATGCATACAAACAATCATCTATATTGTAGACAAATCTACCTACACATGTTAACGTACACAACAAAAAAATATCACAAATTGGACCAAGGCAGTGCACAAATCGGACAAGGAAGAGCCTCAATCAGAACACAGCTGGGCACAAAATAAAATAGCACATCACACCGGACCAGAGCAGGGCACAAAAGACATCACCTTGCTGAAAATGGTCGGAGCGGGGAAACAAGGCAGCAGGGCGACGCAGTCGACGTCGTACCACAGCTCGTCGTCCTTGTATAAGAGTCGGCGTGGTCGCAGTAACGCCTAGTGCAACCACGGACGGCGGCGCACGTGATACGATGATGCGGCGTCGCCATGACTTCCTCTCTCTGGCGACCGACGGGGAAAGCTCGAGCCAGCCATTGTCCATAGATTCGGGGCAGGGAGCGGCGGGGGCTGGAGACCAGAGGGGGAACAACGGGGATGGAGGGCAGAGGTGAAACTGCTGCGGTGGCAGCGGCCTTCGGAGGCAGGGAACGGCTGGGGCGGGGCCGGCGGCGGGGCCGAACCTTAACTTCCTGCCATGGTCGGGTCTGGGAAAGGTCGATGGCGGCAGGGATTCGACCGGGCGGGAAAGAAGGAATACGTGTGATGGCAGCAAACGTGTAATTAATTCAAAATTTGATGGGCATTTTTGTCCATGTCGCTCGGGAAACTGGGGGAAGCACCTTCGCCCCAGCTTCCACTCGCACTCGGTTTTGCAGTGTATTTTCTCCCAGAGCTTGTAGACATTGCTTTTCAATCTGTTGTTGTTTGTTTGGGCTGCTGCTTTTGATCCCTAAAAGCTAAAGTGGAAGCACAAACAAACGGGGCCTTAATGTAGGAGATACCACATGGTCTAAGAAAAACGAGCAAGTCTTTGAAATTTTGAAGTCTTCTTCCATGATACAATCTTATACTTTTCTGAAAACAGTTATAGAACATCGATACCAAACTCATAAACCTGTAAATACTAACGAGGGCTCTTCCATAATTCATTTTGAGCCACAATGCCAAGATTGCAAGCACGTAAGCAGCCATTGAAATAATCAACCAACATCGGCGAGAGTACCGACACCAGTATTACAGGAAAAAACAACCGAACAACCTGGTTGATATCGCTGGGAGCCGAGAGTATGAGTCACCATCTTCAAGAATGTAGCAACTGATGCACCTTGTTGGGAACCCCAAGAGGAGGGTGTGATGAGCACATCGGTAGGAGTTTTCCCCTTGGTTAAGAACCAAGGTTATCAATCTAGTAGGGGAAAGAGGACATTCGGAAGGTTGATGCCACTGACGGTGGTGCTGGCGCTTCACCAGTGTCAGCAACAACGTGGAACCTGCACACAACACAACCAAAATACTTTTCCCCAACGGTACAGTGAGGTGTCAATCTCACCGGTCTTGCTGAAAACAAAGATTAGACGTATAGTATGGAAAACAGTGTATGCTTGCAGTAAGTAAAGAGAGCAGGAAATTGCTGTGGTTTGTTTAACAGTGTGGAAAAATGGACCGAGGTTCATAGGTTCACTAGTGGTGTCTCTCCATAAAAGATAGTGTAACATCCCTACTTTTGTGTAATAAAGAGAGGTGTTGTGTACATGGCATGCACGCATGAAAATTGGACCAAATTTTTGCTTTTAAAAATCTAATCAGAGAATTATCAGTAAATCACTTAATCTTGTTTCAAACAAAATTGTTCTACAAAGTTTTTCAAATGGAACCAACTATAGGCTAGAAAGGTAGCAAATTTGAAGAGCTTTCCAACGACTATTTTTGTGCAATTTTTGCCTCACAAAAAGGCCCTCAAAATTCCGTTTTGGTTCTGTTTTTAATTTTCCCAGGGACTTCTTTGTAAATCCTTCACTTTTCCCAGGGGGTTTTCTTGAAAAGTCCCTGTCGTCTTCCTCCTGTCCGGCGACAGGAGGGCAGCCGCCGCCGTGCGCCACCTCCTCCTTCCCTCCTCGTTGACGTGGAGGCCCCCTGAGGCCTCAAGAGACGTCCACATCGGGAGCACCTCACAGAACCCCCCCCAACGCCTTCTCCTCCCCCTGTCTCTCCCTCCGCGCCCGAGAACGCCCGCCGCGGTCGATCTGCAACCGCCGCCGCTCCGCTCCCTCTCCGGCCTCCCCGTCGAGCTCATCGGAACCGCACCGTCCCCCTCCCCCACCTCGAGCAAGCTCAACCGCAGGGATGCAGTAGCCACGCGGGATCGAGCCCTTCTTCTTCCCCTCCGGTCGCCGGAATCCCTCCATCGTGCCGCCATCCTCGCCCTCCTCCGGACCCGCCGAGCTCCTCCTCGTGCTCCCGGTGAGCTCATCCGCCTCCCCATCCCCTCCGGTCGTTCTCTCCCGCTCGGAATCGACGAAGCCGCCGGAGACCGAGACCCCGCCGCCGTTTCCTTCGCCGCCGCTCGCCACCGGTGGCCATTCCGGGGCGGCGCCGCCACGTTCAGGTGCGCCTCCTCGAGACGCACCTAACGGGCATAGGCACGCATCCGGGGAGGCTCCCGCTCGCCGCCGGCGAGCTCTTCCCGGCCACTGCCGGCCACCGTGAGGTCACGGTGATGTCACTGTGACATCACCTGCCCACGTGTACACGCCACGTGGCCTTCGTGTTCTTTTTAAACTGCACAGTGGGCCCCACTTTCTATAATAACAGAAATTGAATTAAAATGGAATAATTAATAACTTCATTTTTATAGCTCCAAAAATTATGAAAAAAATATGTAGGTGTTCAGAAAAATGAGAGCTATTTATCTATGACATTTTCATACATGTTTAATCAAGTTTAAAATGAGGTCACTTTTGTAGTTTATATTTAATCCATTTAAATATTGAAAATAAAGTTTTTATTCAATAAAAATAGAAAATTAAGTGTAATATACCATTTTGATCAGTGAAACAAATGAAATCCAACTATGAGGTTTACAAAGTCTTTTGAGCATCTTAGCTTGGTCACATCCCCAATTTTAGGGTTTTCTTCCCCCTCCGGTGTTCGTCGTTCACGGCGTGAAACCCTAGCTTCCTGTTCCATTCCTTAAGCTTCATTTCAATTGCATTGTTTTACTCATGCATACATTTTGTGCATTGCACTGTCGTCAAGTATTGATTGGTTGCCTTCTTTCCGGTGTTGCTCGCTATCGGTAGACCGAGATCCGGAGGTCGACCCAGCGTTCTACGACAACCCAAGCTCTACTTTCGACGAGCAAGGCAAGCACAACCTCATGGCTTCACCCATGTTTTGAGTCTTTCAAACTCTTATTCATGCATACGATTCAACTTAGTTTTGAGTCTGTTAGAGTTAACCTACCCACTGCATGACCCCTCCCCTCACATGTCACCTTCATACCTGTTTACCCTCCTAGTATGACTAGGTTTGTTTGAGTAACGTAGAGCCTTGTGTGTTCAATGCTTAGACATGCTTAGTCTTATGATCTGCTTCATCCGGTTGATGAATGCTGATAATGCGTGAACCTAGTATGAAAGGTGTTTATGCTTTGTTATGGTTGATTAACATGATTAACATGGCTTGGATGTTGAGGCCACTGTGGGTTGTGGTTTTTGTCTCGTTCATGCCCCTAGGTGCGAGTTCTCGCCTTCGAAGCCAAGACTGAACGTACAGCCACACGCGGGCCAATGAACCCCGCTCGGCTAACTAACTTGTTTAGTCACTTCCATGGGTCACGTAGATTGAAGTTTCCATTTGCGGGTGTGTCATAAAACGTTTTGGAGAAAACTAGGACGTGACCGGGACCAGTGATGGACGTACACGGATCTTGTCCCGACTCACAGAACAGGTGCCGTCAGGAGGTGGCCAACTCCCTGTTGACGGGGTGGCCCTGTTTGGGTTGACTCATGGATAGGGCTAAGCAAGGTAAAGGCCGTGGTCGACCACACTCTATCGCGCTCTTAGAGAGGAGCGTTACCGCGTGGCGTTAAGAGTCGGTTGACACGTGTGGGTAAAGTGTACCCCCTGCAGGGATAAATCTTTCGGAAAGCCGTGTCCACGGTTATGGACGACTTGGCAACGGATTCTGTGATCATAGACAACTCTAACGGAATGATTAAAACTTGCTATCAATGAATGAAGGATGCCTCCTCGACTAAGTCGAGAGGGGTGATTCTTGTAGCATAAGGTAGTCTGGGGTTGAGAAAGTACTTGGTGGACTAAATAACATGATGATCTCAGTAGTTGAGTAGATTCCTCCTCTGTTTTAGAAATGCTCTATTACACGTGCTTTTCTTCCTCAACTTCGGAAAACAAAGTTGGCTTTATGCAAAGAACCTTAAAAGCCAAGTCTTGCTGAGTACCTTTTGTACTCAACCTTGCCTCGTTGTTGTTTTGTTTCAGACTTCGGCGAAGCAGCTGAAGAGGGGTTCTACCTCGACGTCGACGAGTAGTTAGGAGTTCCCAGGCAGCAGCCTGGTATCTGTAGTATGGGTTTGGCTACGTTGCTTATGTTTCGGACTCTTAGTCCTTTTGCTCTTGTTGTATAGCAACATCTTTGCTTTCGCTGCTTGTTGTAATGTTGGGTTGCTTGACCTATGTTGGTCATGTAACCTCTGCGTGTAAGCTACTCTAGTATGCCTTGTTTAATACAACTTTCATGTCTAGAGTACTGCTTTGATCGATTGTTGGTCTCGAGCCCGTTGTTATACAGTTTTGGCTATGCCTGCATAGTTGTCGCAGTCGAGGGGTTGTGGAGCCGATGATCCATGTCTGAGCCCGCCTGCCGGAGATATCCGGCCTGGGGCGAGGTAACCCCAGTAACCCTCGATTGTTGTTGCACTTTCTGGACACATAGCAGCTCTGTATAACTTTGGTCCCGTTCCTTCAGTTTCATCCGACTCGTGGACGCTTGGGTATACATATCTGGTTATGACTAGCATGGACACAAGGAGTAGTAGACCGGGGATCTGGACTACGTGCCGATGAATCCGGTCTGCCTGCCGTTGTTTGTTGCGGCCGGGGCTGGTAACCCTGAAGCCCTTGTGGGTCCACTGCTAGGAGCACATGACAGTTTGTATATCTCTGGGTCCGGGGTCTGACAGGTCTTGGTATCAGAGCAGGACTGCCTGTAGGAAACCCTTGCCGTTGGTCGATGTTGAGTCTAGAACTTGTGAAAACTACTTTGAAAAGACAAAATGAGTTATGAAAACCCTCTTAGGATTCTTTTTGCTCCTTACCTGGTATCGCTCTAACTCTGAGTCATCGTATCTCATTTGTTTTTGTGTGTTGTTTTCTTGTTGTTGTCTCAAAAGCTAGGAGTAAAACCGTTGGGTGTTTTTCCTCTGAGTACTATGTCTCAGGTTGTTATAGTTCCAAATTTGAATTCATTTCTTAATGTCTTTTGACATCTTGAAAGTGTCTTTGTTTCAGATGCCTTCTGGTCAGGTTGTTCGACATACCCTTTGCCTTGGAGTTCCAGGTTTTCCTCATCTCTTAGCCTCAGCCTGTGCAAACATAGGAGCCCCTTGGTACCCTGTGTACACTGTGTATGAGCAGTACCGTGACTTCAACCAGTCCCAGTACCTTTGTGGTGTCCATCTTCCACAGCTAGATGGCACCATCTTTCCTGCTGAGCACTATGCTGAGGGTATTGGTTTCACCATTGAGATGGCTGTGCAGGATGCTACACGGCATTGTCTTAATGAGCTTCGTTACCACTATCCAGATCACGAGCATAGCTCCTTTCGTTACTGCCCTGGTTCAGATGCTACTCTTGAGGGGTGTTACACTCACACCTTCGCTGATCCCTCCCAGGAGGAAGATCTTACACTTAGGTGCACCGCTGATCTCCTTGCTGCTTATGCTCGTCGCGAGCGTGAGCTTAGTGCACTAGTTAACACCCTTGCAGCTAGTCTCAGGACTGTGACAGACAGAGTGAGGCCATTCGTTGAGAGTGGTATTGTTCAGGCCTCTGAGATAGAGCTTCCAGCTGTACTTGTGCCTTCCTCGGTTGCATCTCCAGATGTTGGAGGTGATGTTACCCCTCGTGGACGCCTCAGGAGGCCTAGGTTGGTGCGTGGTGTACCACAGTCTCCCCACGGACCGCAGGACGAGTCTGTTCATCGCTACCCTGGTGCTCCGGTTCCACTTCCTTTCGACTTCGGAGGATACTGAGACCTTTGTCGGTTCCAGCTAGAGTAATGTTTGCTTTCATGTACTCGAACCCCGAAGTTGTAGAAAAATAATGTATAGGAGCAGAACTTCGGTGATGTGTATCTACCGTACTATCTTTTAGTGTTGTATGTACTTAAGCTTGTGAGCTTGTACCGCCACCATGTATGGTTTGTACTTCGACTGGTTTCAATAAATGTTGTGATATGTTGTCTCCATGTTGATGAAATGATACACTTCATGTTCATTCATTCTGTTCCACTACATTTTGGCATGTATCTTGTTGTTCCGTTGGAATTATTACATGTCGATCCATTGTATCCTTTCCATGGATGTGTTATTCATGATTCTTCTTCCTTTTACTCAGGATGTCGAGTGGTACTCGTGGCCGTAACAACCCTCCCCCTGAGCCAACACCTCCGCCGCCACCCACAATGGCGCAGGTGCTGCAAAGCATCGAAACTAACCGTCTGAGGAACGAACAACTTCTGGAGCGTGTGGCCCAGAACACTGAACGCCGTGCTGCCGGCGTTACACTCGTGGACTTCCTCAAGGCTCAGCCACCTTACTTTGCTGATTCCACTGAGCCTCTCGATGCCGATGACTGGCTTCGCACCATGGAGCGCAAGTTCATTGATCTCCGTGTCCAGGAACGTGACCGTGTGAACTTCGCCACCTACAAGCTTGAAGGTGCTGCTGGTGCTTGGTGGGAAGGCTTTCTGGCGTTGCAGGCGCCCGATCATGAGGTCACTTGGGCAGAGTTCCGCACTGCTTTCCGTGAGGCTTATATTCCGAAGGCAGTCATGGATGGTAAAAGAAAGGAGTTCCTTGATCTCACTCAGGGCAGTATGGGTATTGAGGCCTATGGTCGTGTGTTCACTCGTCTGGCTCGCTATGCTCCTCGTGATGTCACTAATGACGAGGACAAGCAGGATCTGTTCCGTAAGGGCCTGAACCCAACTGTTCGTTACGAGCTTCTGCCCTTGAAGTTCCGGAGTTTCCAGGAACTTTACAACCAGGCCATCACTCTTGAACGTGGCAAAAAGGAGATGGATGTTGCTATGAAGAAGAGTGCTGGAGATTCCCGTGCTTCACCTTCTGGTCAGAAAAGGAAGCGCCGTGTGTTCATCCCATACAGTGCTGTCCCCAGGGCTCCGTTCCAGCCAAGGCCATCTGGGTATGTTCCTCGTCCACCTGCTCCACCTGCTACATCAACCTATGGTGGTGGACAAGGTTCTCGTCCTCCAGTTGCCGCTCCTCCCAGCAATGTGTGCTACCGCTGTGGCCAGCCTGGTCACTTCTCGAGGGAGTGCCCTCAGAATCATGCTGGACGTGCACCTCCTCCTCCTAAGAAAATGGCAAAGCCTGCTGGTGCTGGACGTGGTCGTCTGAACTATGTGACTGCCGAGGATGCTCAGGATGATCCAAGCGTCTTACTGGGTACGATTCGTGTCAACTCAATTTCGGCTTTAGCCTTATTTGATTCTGGAGCATCGCATACATTCATGTCAGAAGGGTTTGCTAAAATGCATGGGATACCTTTCGAAAAGTTGCAAAAACCGTTAATGGTAAACTCCCCTGGTTGCAACTGGCAAACCACCATGGTTACGCCAGAGCTCATGGTTGAGGTGGGATCCTTACAATTCCCTGCAACCTTCATTGCCCCAAAATCCACTGACCTTGATGTCATACTGGGCATGGATTGGCTTGCTAAATATGGAGCTGTTTTGGATTGTGCAACAAAATGTCTCACCTTGAAACATCCTTCCGGTGCCATCATCGACTATTGGTCTGAGTTCACCATTCCTCCTTCAGCACGCACACGACTTTCTCCTGAACTGCAGCTGTACTTCATGCAAGGTGATTACCCTCCTGAAATTCATGAGTTACCTGTAGTCAGTGATTTCCCTGATGTGTTTCCGGAAGAGTTACCTGGCATGCCACCTGACCGAAGTGTGGAATTTGTCATTGAGTTAGTCCCTGGTACCGCTCCTATGTCTAAAAGACCTTACCGTATGGCCCCAGAGGAGCTGGTTGAATTGAAACGCCAAATTGAGGAGTTAGAAGAAAAGGGTTTCATCCAACCTAGCACATATTCATGGGGTTGTCCCACTATCTTTGTCAAGAAGCGGGATACCAATGTTCCACGTCTGGTTGTTGATTATCGGCCGCTGAATGCAGTGACCATTAAAAACAAGTACCCTCTTCCAAGAATCAATGACCTCTTTGATCAGTTAGCTGGTGCAACTGTCTTTTCTAAGATGGACCTGCGATCAGGATACCATCAAATAAAGATCAGAAAGGAGGACATTCCTAAAACGGCGTTTACTACTCGTTATGGTCTTTACGAGTATACCGTCATGTCTTTTGGTCTTACTAATGCTCCAGCTACCTTCATGAGGCTTATGAACTCGGTATTCATGGAGTATCTTGATAAGTTCGTCGTGGTCTACATCGACGACATCCTGGTCTATTCCAAAACCGAAGATGATCATTCTGAACACCTGCGTTTGGTGTTATCCAAACTTCGTGAGCACAAGCTATGGGAACCCGTCTATCTTTCAGCACTGCTTTCCATCCACAAACCGGTGGCCAAACAGAGAGAGTTAATCAGATTCTCGAGGACATGCTCCGAGCTTGTGTTATATCGTTCGGTAAGGATTGGGAGAAGTTTCTTCCATTTGCCGAGTTCACTTATAACAACAGTTATCAAGCTAGCTTGGGCAAGGCTCCTTTTGAAGTTCTTTACGGCCGTAAATGCCGAACTCCGCTGAATTGGTCTGAAACCGGTGAAAGATCGTTCTTTAGCCCGGATGTAATCAAGGAAGCGGAAGAAATCGTTCGTGTTATTCGTGAACGACTGAAAACAGCTCAATCTCGCCAGAAAAGCTATTATGATCATCATCACCAAGATGTTCATTATGAGATTGACGAGAAAGCTTATCTTCGAGTCACACCTCTGAAAGGTGGAAAACGGTTCGGAATCAAAGGCAAACTGGCTCCTCGTTATATCGGTCCTTTCCCTATCATTGGAAAACGAGGTCAAGTTTCATATCAACTGCAGTTGCCTCCAGGATTTCCGGATGTCCATGATGTATTCCATGTCTCGCAACTCAAACGTTGCTTCAAAGATCCTGTTCGTGGTCTGGACCACGAAACCATCAAGCTCAAGGATGATCTCTCCTACAAAGAGGTTCCTGTCCGTATCCTCGATGAGGCCGAACGAAGAACTCGTAGTCAAACTATCAAGTTCCTCAAAGTTCAGTGGTCGCATCACTCCGAGAACGAAGCAACCTGGGAACGAGAAGATCGTTTGCGATCTAAGTACCCCGACTTCTTTTCTAAAACCTAGGAATCTCGGGACGAGATTCTTGTAAGGGGGGTAGACTTGTAACATCCCTACTTTTGTGTAATAAAGAGAGGTGTTGTGTACATGGCATGCACGCATGAAAATTGGACCAAATTTTTGCTTTTAAAAATCTAATCAGAGAATTATCAGTAAATCACTTAATCTTGTTTCAAACAAAATTGTTCTACAAAGTTTTTCAAATGGAACCAACTATAGGCTAGAAAGGTAGCAAATTTTGAAGAGCTTCCCAACGACTATTTTTGTGCAATTTTTGCCTCACAAAAAGGCCCTCAAAATTCAGTTTTGGTTCTATTTTAAATTTTCCCAGGGACTTCTTTGTAAATCCTTCACTTTTCCCAGGGGGTTTTCTTGAAAAGTCCCTGTCGTCTTCCTCCTGTCCGGCGACAGGAGGGCAGCCGCCGCCGTGCGCCACCTCCTCCTTCCCTCCTCGTTGACGTGGAGGCCCCCTGAGGCCTCAAGAGACGTCCACATCGGGAGCACCTCACAGAACCCCCCCCCAAACGCCTTCTCCTCCCCTGTCTCTCCCTCCGCGCCCGAGAACGCCCGCCGCCGTCGATCTGCAACCGCCGCCGCTCCGCTCCCTCTCCGGCCTCCCCGTCGAGCTCATCGGAACCGCACCGTCCCCCTCCCCCGCCTCGAGCAAGCTCAATCGCAGGGATGTAGTAGCCGCGCGGGATCGAGCCCTTCTTCTTCCCCTCCGGTCGCCGGAATCCCTCCACCGCGCTGCCATCCTCGCCCTCCTCCGGACCCGCCGAGCTCCTCCTCGTGCTCCCGGTGAGCTCATCCGCCTCCCCATCCCCTCCGGTCGTTCTCTCCCGCTCGGAATCGACGAAGCCGCCGGAGACCGAGACCCTGCCGCCGTTTCCTTCGCCGCCGCTCGCCACCGGTGGCCATTCCGGGGCGGCGCCGCCACGTTCAGGTGCGCCTCCTCGAGACGCACCTAACGGGCATAGGCACGCATCCGGGGAGGCTCCCGCTCGCCGCCGGCGAGCTCTTCCCGGCCACTGCCGGCCACCGTGAGGTCACGGTGATGTCACTGTAACATCACCTGCCCACGTGTACACGCCACGTGGCCTTCCTGTTCTTTTTAAACTGCACAGTGGGCCCCACTTTCTATAATAACAGAAATTGAATTAAAATGGAATAATTAATAACTTCATTTTTATAGCTCCAAAAATTATGAAAAAAATATGTAGGTGTTCAGAAAAATGAGAGCTATTTATCTATGCCATTTTCATACATGTTTAATCAAGTTTAAAATGAGGTCACTTTTGTAGTTTATATTTAATCCATTTAAATATTGAAAATAAAGTTTTTATTCAATAAAAATAGAAAATTAAGTGTAATATACCATTTTGATCAGTGAAACAAATGCAATCCAACTATGAGGTTTACAAAGTCTTTTGAGCATCTTAGCTTGGTCACATCCCCAATTTTAGGGTTTTCTTCCCCCTCCGGTGTTCGTCGTTCACGGCGTGAAACCCTAGCTTCCTGTTCCATTCCTTAAGCTTCATTTCAATTGCATTGTTTTACTCATGCATACATTTTGTGCATTGCACTGTCGTCAAGTATTGATTGGTTGCCTTCTTTCCGGTGTTGCTCGCTATCGGTAGACCGAGATCCGGAGGTCGACCCAGCGTTCTACGACAACCCAAGCTCTACTTTTGACGAGCAAGGCAAGCACAACCTCATGGCTTCACCCATGTTTTGAGTCTTTCAAACTCTTATTCATGCATACGATTCAACTTAGTTTTGAGTCTGTTAGAGTTAACCTACCCACTGCATGACCCCTCCCCTCACATGTCACCTTCATACCTGTTTACCCTCCTAGTATGACTAGGTTTGTTTGAGTAACGTAGAGCCTTGTGTGTTCAATGCTTAGACATGCTTAGTCTTATGATCTGCTTCATCCGGTTGATGAATGTTGATAATGCGTGAACCTAGTATGAAAGGTGTTTATGCTTTGTTATGGTTGATTAACATGATTAACATGACTTGGATGTTGAGGCCACTGTGGGTTGTGGTTTTTTTCTCGTTCATGCCCCTAGGTGCGAGTTCTCGCCTTCGAAGCCAAGACTGAACGTACAGCCACACGCGGGCCAATGAACCCCGCTCGGCTAACTAACTTGTTTAGTCACTTCCATGGGTCACGTAGATTGAAGTTTCCATTTGCGGGTGTGTCATAAAACGTTTTGGAGAAAACTAGGACGTGACCGGGACCAGTGATGGACGTACACGGATCTTGTCCCGACTCACAGAACAGGTGCCGTCAGGAGGTGGCCAACTCCCTGTTGACGGGGTGGCCCTGTTTGGGTTGACTCATGGATAGGGCTAAGCAAGGTAAAGGCCGTGGTCGACCACACTCTATCGCGCTCTTAGAGAGGAGCGTTACCGCGTGGCGTTAAGAGTCGGTTGACACGTGTGGGTAAAGTGTACCCCCTGCAGGGATAAATCTTTCGGAAAGCCGTGTCCACGGTTATGGACGACTTGGCAACGGATTCTGTGATCATAGACAACTCTAACGGAATGATTAAAACTTGCTGTCAATGAATGAAGGATGCCTCCTCGACTAAGTCGAGAGGGGTGATTCTTGTAGCATAAGGTAGTCTGGGGTTGAGAAAGTACTTGGTGGACTAAATAACATGATGATCTCAGTAGTTGAGTAGATTCCTCCTCTGTTTTAGAAATGCTCTATTACACGTGCTTTTCTTCCTCAACTTCGGAAAACAAAGTTGGCTTTATGCAAAGAACCTTAAAAGCCAAGTCTTGCTGAGTACCTTTTGTACTCAACCTTGCCTCGTTGTTGTTTTGTTTCAGACTTCGGCGAAGCAGCTGAAGAGGGGTTCTACCTCGACGTCGACGAGTAGTTAGGAGTTCCCAGGCAGCAACCTGGTATCTGTAGTATGGGTTTGGCTACGTTGCTTATGTTTCGGACTCTTAGTCCTTTTGCTCTTGTTGTATAGCAACATCTTTGCTTTCGCTGCTTGTTGTAATGTTGGGTTGCTTGACCTATGTTGGTCCTGTAACCTCTGCGTGTAAGCTACTCTAGTATGCCTTGTTTAATACAACTTTCATGTCTAGAGTACTGCTTTGATCGATTGTTGGTCTCGAGCCCGTTGTTATACAGTTTTGGCTATGCCTGCATAGTTGTCGCAGTCGAGGGGTTGTGGAGCCGATGATCCATGTCCGAGCCCGCCTGCCGGAGATATCCGGCCTGGGGCGAGGTAACCCCAGTAACCCTCGATTGTTGTTGCACTTTCTGGACACATAGCAGCTCTGTATAACTTTGGTCCCGTTCCTTCAGTTTCATCCGACTCGTGGACGCTTGGGTATACATATCTGGTTATGACTAGCATGGACACAAGGAGTAGTAGACCGGGGATCCGGACTACGTGCCGATGAATCCGGTCTGCCTGCCGTTGTTTGTTACGGCCGGGGCTGGTAACCCTGAAGCCCTTGTGGGTCCACTGCTAGGAGCACATGACAGTTTGTATATCTCTGGGTCCGGGGTCTGACAGATAGCATGCTGGGTGAACAAATTACAGATGGGCAATTGACAAATAGAGGTTGCACCGTAGTGCACAATATGACATGAAGATTACTACGATATTTAGTGCGGGCATTACAACAAGATACATAGACCGACATCCATGTGCATCTATGACTAATAATCCACCCTCAGGTTATCATCCGAACCCCCTTAGGTAATAAGTTGCAAGCAACAGATAATTGCATTAAACAAAGTGTGTAATGTAAGCAATGATTATGCATGCGGGCACTCTCACCGTTGTTTTCTCCCTAATGGCAACAACACATCCCCCTTCATGTTTCTGTCACTCGAGCAAGGTGGTGAGGAGGCATGAATCCACTATCGAGCATAAATACTCCCTCTTGGAGTCACTAGCAACTACTTGGCCAGAGTAACCACTAGCAACGGAAAGCATGCAAGATCACAAATAGCATATGCAAATAAAGACTAGAATCAACTTGGCATAAGTTTAATATTCATCGGATCCCAGCAAACACAGCATATATAATTACATAAGATCAATCTCGATCACGATAGGCAGCTCATGAGATCTAAACATGGAGGCATATGAGGAGAAGACAACCATCTAGCTACAGCTACGAACCCGTAGTCCAAGGATGAACAACTCACGCAACACTCCGGAGGCAGGCATGGTGATGAAGAGGCCTCCGGTGATGATCTCCTCTCCGGCAGGGTGCCGAAAACAGCTTCAGACCCCCCTGATCTAGGGTTGACGGTGACGGCGGCTGCGGAACTTGATGAGGAGATAGTAACCCGGTAGGCCAACTCCAAGGTGTAACCCGGCCCAAAGGACGCTGCGCGGGATCCGACTAAGGATAAAGAAACTTCTGGAAGGCCCAAAGTTTGTAGGCCTCATAACCCGGATTGTGGGTTGCGGTAAGGAAAGCTAGGGTTTGTAAGCAGAGTTCGGATAGGACTCAAGCTGCGCCTTGGAGGGCAAGCCAGGGGGGGTACGGGTACTTTATAAACCGGCCCCTAGGCTTAGCTTGACAGAGATTCACGACATAATCATATCACCTATTATCGAGTATCCAGTATAACCCGAGAGCCATATTCGAGACTCGGCGGGTTGAGTACCGATTCCTAGATCGCTTGTCATCATGTTCTCTTTCGAGCTAAACCCTCTCCCAAATACCTGTGTCGACTTGCCCCAAGATCAGTTACCTCTGGTAACATCTGCCGTGATCATCCCACGACAGTTGGCGCCCACCGTGGGGCCTGCGTCCAAAGGTGTTTACATCACGGGAGAAGCTCGGAAAAGCATGAGGAACCTCGTCGTTGGAGAGATCTACGACGACCACAAAGGAGAGAAGATGGTGGACGACTCCGGATGGGGGCCAGAATCGGATCGCCTCGAATCCGGATCTGTCGTTACAATCGGCCGGATCAGCATCTTCATCGGTATGGTATGTTCCTCTGGCTCGGCTCCTGACTATGTTGGATCTGATTCTGTGTCAGGGGAGGATGCTTGCGCCCAGTCAGGTAGAGAAGAATCAGTTGGAGCAACAGACCAGATAGAAGAATCCATCGCGCAGTGGGAACAGCCGGAGGAGCCGGCATGGGCCCCGCATGACCCGGACAATGGAAAAGATGATACTGAATCTATCAGGGACCTGCTGGAAGACCGTTACGGAGAAGACAACAGCGGAGAAGAACAGCATGAACTCACAACAGGCGTAATACGCCGAGCGGCGGTCTATACGGCTCCAGCAGCTAACCTTAATCAAGGAAACATGACCACGGCTCCGGTCGGGGCGGCTCAGGCATTGGCGCAGCGACAGGACGCGGCTAACGGAAACCCGATCCCGGCCCGGGTCGACGGAGAGTCGGCATCGGTGACTAGCCGTGCGGCGGATGAGGAGTTGCACGCGAATACATTCGGATTCCTGGGAAACCGGACACCGGGGGCGGGTCCGTCAAACCCGCGCCACCCGGCCTTGTTCGACAATAATCTGATCCTAGACCCCACGGTCCTCGCTACGGTTATCACTCCAGAAAACGCAGCTGAACGTGTCAGGGACCTGGATGTGGCTCGCCGCGCGTTGGAACAGCAAAGAAGGCAAGTGGAAGCAGAGAAACAAGGGATGGCTACGCGTCAATGCGAGCTGGATGCATTGGAAACCCGGCTCCAAGACGAAACATCTAGAGTACACCAGAGACATCAAACTAGACTACCGGCCACGGGTGGGGTCATTAACCCGGCGGCTTTGTTTATTACGCCCCAGGACCAGCCGATCCCAGCTGTAAACCAGGGAAGTGCGCCTCAGCCGGCGACAGCAGAGGCCCGCGCGGCAAACGTGCAGGCCGGGTTACCCCCACCACGAACCGGAGTCACAACCGGCATCGAGTTGCCACCACATCCGCCGTCACGGTTTCGCACACCAGCAGGCCACTACAACAATCCCATGGACAACGTGTACGCAGCAACGCTCGCATTGAATCAGATCCCGGTAGGAGAATCGCCCCATGCAGAAAGGACCCGGCAAGCGATCGATCTACTGCACACTGCAGTGGCGCAGCAGGCCAATTACCCGGACCACAGAAGCGGGATGCATGGGACGCCATACGCCAGTCAACAACAAGGGAATATTCAAGCAAACTCGGCGCGGCGGAGGGAAGAGCCGCAGCAAATGCCGCCTCCTCCCCGTGTTCCGGCAGCATCGGTGGCGCAGGCCGTTGTGGATAGCTCCAGGGCTCAGAGAGCCGGGGCCGGGTCTGCTGCACATGGGTTGCCTGCAGCACCGCGCCCCGCTGCGCCCCCGGCTGGATCGCACGCTTCCCGAGTAAGGCCAGCCTCAACCGTCCTCGCAGGGCCCAAGTGTCTCTCGGACGACATCAGAGCTGAACCTTACCCGGAAAAATTCAAAGAGCCGGGAAAAGTAGTGAATTATGAACCGACCATGGATCCGGAAACATGGTTGAGTAGTTATGAGATGGCAATGTCAATCCGCAACGCGTCCGAGAATCTTCAAGCCAAGTTCATGTACTTGATGATGTCAGAAGGGGCAGCAAAGTTATGGTTCACCAACCTGCCAGAAAAATCGATCAAGTCCTGGGAAGAACTGAAGACCGCGTTCGTCAAGCACTTTCATGGAACGTGCAGGAAGCTATTCACTATTGATGATTTGGAGCGGTGCGTTCAGAAGAAGGGAGAATCAGCATGTCGTGGTGGTGTCACGGCAGATGCCATGGGATGGCTAAAGTTGTGGGGACGAAGGACGCTGGAGGTGCTCGGGGAGGGATCACGCGACGAGTAGCCGCGTGAGGTACGAAGTAAACACTGCAAACAACACGATCTACCCAGGTTCAGGGCCCTCGTGAGGAGGTAAAACCCCTACTCCTGCCTTTCTTTGTGTATTTTGGTATCTCTCCGAGTAGCCACAGTACAAGGTTCTAGCTACCGAGTAGCCACTCTCCTCTAGATGAAGAACTAGGTCAAGAACTTAGGGTTTCCAGTACGCGATGTGTTCGATCCTCACGCAGGAGGCGGCGGGGCACCTTATATACATGGTGCCCAGCCGGATACGTCCAAACATGGACAAGTGTCGACATAGTGTGCACATCGTCCTTCTTCCGGGTTCCCGCTGACAGCTTTGGTTCCTAACCTTGGCTTCATCTGGAAAGTCGTTGGGCAAAACAAGGGGACAGACTGGTATCACTATACCTAAGCACAGAGTAGGCCCCCCTTATCCTGCCACGGCCTGCTTCCATGCTGTCACTGTCAGGCAGGCCGGTCCCAGGTGAACAGTAGTTCGAATGCTGCCAAGTACGGACCCAGGATACGCGGGATCCTGTGTCAGAACGGCTCCTTTGACTTTCTGGCCCGAGTAGGTTCCCGCCAATTGTTCCCGCCAATTGTACTCGGGCCAACTCCTCTACTCGAAAGGACAGAACTTGATTGATATCTCCTTCTGGTCATCTTGAGGTGAGACCGAGTAGCAGTCTGCCGGGTAGCGGGTACCGGGTAGTCGGCTACTCGACAAAACCTCTCTTCTGTTAGCTGCTTTTACCACTTGCCTTTACCCTACTCGGGGGTAACCCCCCGACAGCAGTCCCCGAAGCTGGTTGAGTCTTGCGAACTCGTTCACTAGGCTCTGCCAGCTTAAAACCAATCCTTGCAACACAGCCCATGATCCGATGCCGAGTAAAAGACCTCCGAGTGGTATTCTGACAAGTACCTTGAGTTTCATATCTTCCGAGTAGCACTTGCCTTCTACTCTGTAACCGAGTAAAAAGACTTAGAGAATTTTCTTGAATTGAGCCCTTGCGGCGCAGAGCACGATCCAGCCCTCCGCGCCGCAACTGGACACGCGTCAGACATCCAGGGCCCCGTCGTTTTGCTGCCACGACACGACATGCCACGCGCCCAGTTTTCACGGGGCGGGCCCACCAGCTCGTTATGTCCCATCAAGCGTACTTATAGGCCACGATCTAGTCGTGGGATCCACTGTGGCCGTTACGCGCGCGTTCCGCGCTTGCGTGCGTTTCTATCCGGCCACAGGCCCCACCACACGGCAATCATGGCCACGATTGATCCCACTACCACGATGGTAACGGTAGCCTGAGATGAGGGTATAAATACCCCCATCGGTAACTTCCCCTTCTTCCTCCTCCGTACTTTTCCTTTTCTCTGTTCTTCTCCGCCGCCGCGCAATCTCTTGCGCTGCCGCGAACTCAATCCACTCGACCAAATCCTTCTCGTTTTCCACCATCCGCACACACTCTGCCATGACCGCTCGCGCTGGCTAGGCCGGTTCAGTCGTCACCGCCGAGGATTGCGCCTGGCTTGTGAACACTAGGAGGGTTCCTCCTGGTGTTCAATGCCGGCCATCCAGGGGCGAGCTCGTGCCTGCGCCGGAGGAGGGTGAGCGCGTCGTGTTCATGGCGCACTTCGAGCGCGGCTTCGGCCTGCCAGCCTCCGACTTCCTCCGCCGTTTCCTCGATCACTTCGGCCTTCAAATGCATCATCTGCCGCCCAACGCCGTCGTCTTCCTCGCCTACCACGCCGTGGTGTGCGAGGCCTTCCTCGGCATCCACCCGACAACGGACACCTGGCTCAGGTACTTCCACCTCCGCCAGCAGACCACCGGGAAGAAGGAAGGCACGGGGGTGCCACGGGCAACCGATACCGGCTGCGCCATGATGGTGCAGCGGTCGGGGACCAATCACCCCCGTATCAAGGGGCTGGAGTCTGTCCGGATGTGGCAGAAGACGTTCCTCTACGTCAAGAACATCCCCGCCACCGAAGGAGGACAGGTAGCAGAATTGGAAGGAGAAGCCCCTCAACGACCTCAACGCGACGGAGATTGAGGCGCGGCTCGGCGCTCTAATCGACGAGGGCCTCAAGAGTGATGACCCTGTGGCATGCTGGATTCAGAGGCGCGTCCTGCCTCTGCAGGAACGCTGCCACCTGATGTGTTACATGGGAGGCCCCCGTGACTGCACCAGGACGACCACCATCGAGCTCGACAACGCTGACGTCCCCGAGCACGCCAGAGCCATCCTGACGACAAGCCTCGCCGAGCATTGGCAGTATGGGTTCATCCCATACAGCCGTACCAAGCCGATTGCCCGGGTACGTTCTTCCTTTCCTGCTTTCTGTTACATGGATTCCGAGTAGAAAACTCCCTCTTCTCGCCGCGACTAGCAATCGTAGTCTGTACCGAGTAGAGTACTTAGTAAAACTGTGCAGGCTTAGTGTGCTTTGTGCCTGCACGCCTTTCCGAGTAGATCATTCGATAAATTACTTAGGCTTAGTGTGCTTCGTGTTTGCACGCCTAGCCGAGTAGGATGCCATCTCGCTACTCGGCTAACTTGTGACACTTCTTTGTCCTTCAGGTCCTCAGTCGCCAGCTCAGTGAGAGCTGCGAACATTTCGAAGGCAATTGGTATGAGGATCGAAAGGAGGATGACGATGCCTCTTTTGGGGCTGCAGATCAGATCAATCTCCCTCGCTCCCCCACGATGGAGAAACAGCACGCGGAATCGTCTCTCCGCGACTGGCCTGAGGACGAACTCGAAGGTAATTCACCCTTGTCTTGCTCGATCCTGAGTAGCACCAATTCACTGTTCGCTGTTTCTGATTCATTCCTCTTATTTATTGGATCCGTAGATAACGTTGATGCAGAGAAAGAGGATGAAGATGAAGACGAGAACGAGAACGAGGGCGATGACGTCCTTGTCGTCAACCCTCTTTCTGTCGCTGCGCCCGCTTCTCGCAAGCGGACTGGCAGCGGCGCCGCAGAACCCCCCGCCAAGAAGAAGAAGCTGATTGAGAAGAAGGCGACCAAGGCGGTCGCGAAGAAACCAAGGCGGAAGCTCGCCTCCACCAGCGCGTAAGTTTCTTCTCTGTTGCCTTTCTTCTCGCACTGTGTTATCTTTCCCAGTCCTCCTCTGATTTCTGAACTTCTTTTTCTCTGCAGTCCTCCCATGGATGCAAACGCTGCTCTCGCGCCCGATCAGGCTAAGAAGCCAGCAGCGCCACTTATCAACCTCGATGATGACGAGGATGAGGCTGCCAACGCACGGAGCACGGATGCTCAAGGAGCAGATTCGGAGCAGCAGTCCCGTGCGGAGTCAGCAGCACAGGACACTGCTGCGCACCAAGAAAGACCCCCTTCTCCTCCGGCCAATACTGCCGAGGAGACTCAAGACGCAGAGATGCAGGACAACGCCGCCCTTGAGCGGCCAGAAGCTGAGCAAGAGCAGCCAAACACAGGAGCTGCTGACCAAGTGAACCCCGCTGCCGAGCAGCGGGTAGAAGAAGCCACCACCACAGATGCCACTATGACAGATGCCTACCCACTGAGTGACGCGCAGACCGGCGCCGCACCGAGTAGCGCCCAGCCGACTGGCGCGCCGGATAGCGCGCCTCTGGCGCCGCCAACTGATCCAACCAGGCAGCAAGCCCTAGATGCTTTGAGGGAGGAGGTCGAGAAGAGGGCAGCCGAGAAAGAAGCTGCCAAGAAGGCAGAAGCCGAGAAGGGAACTGCCGAGAAGGAAGCCGCCGAGAAGGCGAAGGCCAAGGCTGAAGGAAAGAAGGCCAAGGAATCCGAGAAGCAGCGAGCCGAGAAGGAGAAAACGAAGAAACAAGCCAGAGATCAGATGCCACCTCCGACCTCAACTGGACAGTTGGTCATTCGCGCGTCCGGCCCGGTTGCTACTGCTACCTCCGCCGCTCTTGCTGCTGCTGGTCAGCCCTGCTTCCCGGACTACATGGTGTAGGTCAGTCAACAAAACCAGATCGGCTTCTCTCCCCAGGATAAACAACTTGCCCTTCAGAGGGGAAGGAAAGCTGTAGCTGTGAATTCCCCTCCCCCGGCTCCAAACCAGAACAAGTCCGTCACTATTGCTTCTCGGGGAGTCCGGGATCCAGCGATAACATCACGGAGCCTTGAGCAGGTACTTGACACCATTGGCTTCATCGACGCCAAGTGGGACAGCAAGGTTCTCGGCACGGACAACTGGCACGGCCTTGGGTTGGGCGCAATCGACCACATGCGCGTTGAGTGGAACAAAGTGGATTTGGGTTATAAGCCCATGACTGTCTCCACCGAGACTGCCACTCTCGCCGCCAAGATGTTCCTGCACCGCAAGAACGCCGAGGACATCGAGCAGGCTTACGCGGTGAGTCTTACTTGCTCTTTCCGAGTTGAATTTTTCTTCTCTCCTGCTCATCTTCATTTTCCCTTACTCTCACCCAGTCCCCGAGATTCTGGCCGAGTAGACAGATACTCTCCGAGTAGCCTCCTACTCGGGTTGAATCTTTACTTCCTTGTCTGACTTGTTTCCTTCTCGCTTCTCAGGATAGCGTTCTGAAACGTACCAATTTGTATCGTGTGCTCCTCTGGAACCATGCTATCGCCAGGAGGCGAATTGTTGCACTGGAAAAGGAGAAGGCAGCTGCAGAGGCAGCGAGCAAGAATGCCAATGATAGCACCCAGCAGCTGGCTGAAGTAAAAGGTATGCTTTTAGCTGCGCGGTTACTGCGTTTTATGTTTACGCCCGCTTCTGCTTTCTTTTGCGCTAACCATTCCTACTCTGCAGATAACCTGAAGGCTTTAGCTGAGGAGCACGAGAAATGCCGTGCGTTTGTGGAGGACGCCGAGGCCACCATCAAAAGATTAGAAGGTGAGTTGTTGTTTACTCGGTTTGCCTCTTGTTTCTTTTTGCTTCTCTGCTTCTCTGCTAACCTTGTCTAGCTCTTCGCAGAAGATCATAAATTGTTCGTTGAAGCCCACCAAGACTGCGTCAAACCAGAAGAAGTGCAGCAGCAATTGTCCAACCAGGCCGTGGAGCTGGTGAAGGACCACACAACAGAGATGGAGCAGCTGCAACTCCAGCTGCAGAAAGCCCTCAAAGATGCTCTTGACTTCGGTGCCGAGAGGGACCTAGTTATCGCCGAGAAGGCCAAAGCTGAAACAACCTTCAATGCCAAGATCAGAGCCCTCGAGCTGGAGTGCGAAACATTGAAGAAATCCAATGCTGGGCTCTTTGCTCAAATGAATACTCTGCGCCAGGTCCAAGAGAGGCACATATCCAATGAGGAGGAGTGGAGATCCCGGTTGCAGCAGCTGCGCCGCGAGCTTCACGGTAAGTTTCCTCACTTCTGCATCTTTTCTTCTCGGTTTGATCTCTTTTCGGATTCTAAGACTAAATCTCTCCCTTGCTTCTGTGCAGAAATCTTCCCTCATCTCGTGTCCTCTAGCGCGCCAGCCTTGGCCAAGGCCCGAGCAGTTCGCCTTGAGAAGGGCGAAGCCTCGGATACCAGAGCCGAGATTGAGGACAGCCTGCTGGTGCTGAAAGGGTACTTCGAGCGTCTAGCCGGCGTGGGCACCGACCTGGTGCGCGTCGGCTTTGCGCTCCACAAGCTGTTTTGGCCCGAAGATTCCGCGCCGACAACGATTAATGGTCTTGCTCTGAAGCTGCAGAATGTGAAGGCCGAGCTGAAGAAGTGGCGCGCCTCGGGAGCTCGGGCAGGTGCTGACTTAATGCTCCTCTGTGTTGCCTCATGGTATGAGAATCTGAATATGGAAATCATCCGTGGGAAACGCGAGAAGTCCAAGTGGGAGATGGACCCCAGCTGCGTGGCCGCGCGCAAGTTGATTGCATACGAGGTCGCAGAGTGCGCTGAGACGGACGTCTTCATCGACGGCCTCCCCGAGCCCGACACCGAAGTGGAGGAGGGCGAGGAAGAGGATGAGGAGATAGACTCTGATCTGGAGTCGGGTTTCTTCGAGTCCCCCAAGGGCAAGGCCGGGAAGGGGAAGAACGTCGCTGTCGCGAGTAGCGATGAGGATACCGAGCACATCGACACCGCCGCACTCGAGTTCGGCACCTCATCAGGAGCTGCTCTCGACGATACGGTTCGTCCCCCTGGCCAAGCCTCTGGCTCTTCTTCTGCTGCAGGGCCCATCTCGGTTGCCACGGCTACTTCCGAGCGTGACACCGAGATGGAAGGGTCCGCCACCGTCCAGTCGGAGGCGGATGCCACCCATGCCAGTGCCGACGAAGAACCCGCAAGGACAACCGTCACCAACTCGGAGGCAGAGGCAACCAGGACCACCACAGAAGATGCAGCAGCCAATGCCAGCGCCGACAACATTGCCTCCTCCACATGATTTTACCTGCACACTTTTTACTTGAACATTTATCAGATCCCCGGGATGCCGGGAGCAGATGTATCAGACTTATTTATGCTTTTCTTGCTACTCAATTTTATTTCCATCCATTATCTTTAATTTAATCATTTTGAGCAGCCTTGGCTCAATGCCGGGTTGCGTTTCCATGCGAGTCCCCGAGTTGCATTTCTTATTCACCCTATCTTTTCATCTCTGCTCTACCCGCAACTTGTTGCTTTTTTGGTATTCGAGTCACAAGAATCGAAGAGTAGAGCTGCAAATACTTAGCCGCTTAGAAACAGTCATAGTAACGCAGCCCACCACTTAGCCGAAAAGACGAGCATAGAACAAAAGTAACAAAACACCCTACTCGGTTCCTGCACTTTTTCTTCCTTAGCGATTTTCGTGTGCTCATTGACCTTTTGCTTGTTCTCTTGCTTGCCATGAAGCCGGGTTTCGGACAGCAGCAGAGTCGAAGAGTTGGCATATAGGTTTAAACACAGTACTCAATGCGCTTATGAGTTCTGAAGTGGAGCAACCGAATAGACAAAGGGTAAAGCCGAGTAAAAACACTTAGAACAATTTTGGACGAGGGCAGTCCCCGAGAACAATTTCAGATTGCAGAGTAGAATTTCAACTCGGATAAGAGGGTACATACACATCTTTGCTTACGAATGAAAACGACGGAGTAGAGCTACATTCCAGGGACGCTTGGTTTCCTCTCCAGCTTTATCTGCCCTGTTCGCCTGCGATGGGCGCACATCTACAAGGTAGTACGCATCATTGTGCAGCGCTTTGCTCACAATGAAAGGCCCCTCCCATGGAGGAGACAATTTGTGCATCCCAGCTGTGCGCTGCACAAGCCTAAGGACCATGTCTCCTTCTCGGAAAACCCTTGGGTTCACCTTTCGGCTATGATAACGCCGCAGGTTTTGCTGGTAGATAGCCGAACGTGACAGAGTCAGCTCTCTTGCTTCTTCAAGCAGGTCAACGTCGTCTTCTCGAGCTTCTCTCGCCTCCACCTCAGTGTAGAGGGCTACTCGGGGGGGGGGTCATGCTCTAAGTCTATTGGCAACACGGCCTCAGCCCCGTATACCAAGAAGAATGGCGTGTAGCCGGTTGACCGGTTAGGGGTAGTCCTTAGACTCCACAACACCGCTGGCAACTCTTCTAGCCAACACCCAGGTGTTTTCAGCAATGGCTCAATCAGCCTTGGCTTTATGCCTGCCAGTACCATTCCATTTGCTCTCTCAACTTGCCCATTGGAGGCAGGGTGCGCGACTGACGCAACGTCTAGTCGGATATGCTTATCTCTGCAGAATCGCACCATTGCCCCCTCTGCAAAGTTGGTGCCGTTGTCGGTGATGATACTGTGCGGGTAGCCATATCTCATGATCACATTCTTCACGAATTTCACAGCTGTGACCCCATCGCACTTCCGAATAGGCTTCACTTCAATCCACTTGGTGAACTTGTCCACCATGACCAAGATATGTGTCATATTGCCTTTAGCCGGCTTGAAGGGGCCAACCATATCCAAGCACCAAACAGCAAACGGCCATGTGATAGGAATTGTCTTCAACTCGGAAGCGGGCATGTGAATCTTACTTGCGAACATCTGGCAGCCATTGCACTTCCTCACAATATCTTCAGCTTGCTGCATTGCAGTGAGCCAGTAGAAGCCATGCCGAAAAGCTTTCTTGACCAAAGCCCGAGATGAGGCGTGATGCCCACACTCCCCTTGATGTATCTCCACCAGAATTTCTTCTCCCTCTTCTGGGCTCACACAACGTTGCAGCACGCCAGTGGCACTTCTCTTGTGCAGCACATCTCTGACTATGGTGTAGCCCTTGGACCTTCTCTGAATCTGCCTCGCAGTCACCTCATCTTCAGGTAGTGTGCCGTCCCTTAGAAAGGATAATATGGGCATAGCCCAACTCGGTGTCTCCCGTATGGGAAACACTGGTTCGTCCAGTTCCATTGGGACGGGCTCTTGCGGTTGCACAGGAGGAGTAGGAGCGCTTCTTTGCAATCCAGATCGATTGGCAAGAACTTCTTCAATGAATGCGACAGCCTCCGGGTTGAGGGCGGCAGTCCCCGAGCAAGGAGTGGCAGTCCCCGAGTAAGGAGTGGCAGTCCCCGAGTAAGGAGTGGCAGTCCCCGAGTAGGGAGTGGCAGTCTCCGAGTAGGGAGTGACAGTCCCCGAGTAAGGAGTGGCAGTCCCCGAGTAGAGGACGGCAGTCCCCGGGTTTCCTGCAGCACTCTCCCAGTCAATCTCCATTGGATCAGATTCTTCACTTGGCAGAGAAGGGACAAATATAGACTCCGAGTTGGGAGAAGGCTTGATGGATGGCTTCCTCAAATGCTCCAAGGCGATCCCTGCCGGGATGGACTGCCGAGAAGATCCCAACTTGGATAGCTCGTCTGCTGCTTCGTTCTCTGCTCGGTGAATGTGCTGGAACTCACAACCTTCGAAAAACCCAATCATAGACTGCACCAGGAAGCGATACGATGACATGTTGGCATCCAAAGCATCCCAAGTGCCCGAGACTTGCTGCACCACCAGATCTGAATCACCATAGCATATAATGCGCTGCACACCAACCTCCTTGGCTACTCGCAAGCCATGAACCACGGCCTCATACTCTGCTACATTGTTGGATGCCTTGAAATGAATCTGCAGCACATACTTGAGCTGATCGCGCTTGGGTGACGTAAGCACAACACCAGCACCAAGGCCTTCCTTCACTTTCGAGCCATCGAAATGCATTCTCCAATAGTTGGAAACTGGAGCAGGAGGTTCATACTGCATCTCGGCCCAGTCTACGAGGAACTCCGCCAGGACCTGAGACTTGATGGCTTCTCTTCTCGTATACGCGGGAGCATACGCTGCTAGCTCGATTGCCCATTTGGCTACCCTGCCACTCGCCTCCTTGTTACCCATGATATCCGAGATGGGAGCAGAACTCACGACAGTGATGGGGTGCTCCTGGAAATAATGTTTCAGCTTCCTGGCGCCTAGGTACACACCATATGTCATCTTCTGGTAGTGTGGATAGTTTTGCTTGGAGCTGGACAGCACTTCACTGAGGTAATACACTGGGCGCTGCACACTCTTGCCTTCTTCTTCTCGCTCCACCACTATCACCACGCTGACTACTCGGTTAGTCGCAGCAATGTACAGCAGCATAGGCTCCTTGGGTAGCGGACTAGCCAAGACGGGAGCGCTAGCCAGCATTGCTTTCAGCTCATTGAATGCCACGTCCGCTTGCGGAGTCCAGACAAACTTGTCACTTTTCTTCATCAGCTGGTATAGGGGCAGGGCCTTCTCGCCCATTCGGCCCAGAAAACGGCTCAAAGATGCCAAGCAACCTGTGAACTTCTGCACATCCTTCAGTGATCTTGGCAAAGACATGCTCTCAATAGCTTTTATTTTGGAGGGATTGGCTTCAATGCCCCGACTAGAAACTAGAAAACCGAGTAGCTTTCCGGCCGGTACACCAAAGGTGCACTTACTCGGATTCAGTTTCATTTTGTACTTGCGTAGGTTAGCAAAGGTTTCCTCCAGGTCGGCAAGCAGAGTATGTGTTTTATTCGTTTTGATGACAATGTCATCTACGTACACCTGCACATTCTTGCCGAGCTGGTCGTGCAAGAATTTCTGCATGCATCTCTGATAGGTTGCACCCGCATTCCTCAAGCCAAAACACATGACACGATAGCAATAAGCCCCGTACGGGGTAATGAAAGCAGTCTTTATTTGATCAGCAGGGTTGAGTGCAATCTGGTGGAAACCAGAATAGGCATCTATGAAAGACAGCAGTTCACAACCAGCAGTGGAATCGATCACCTGATCGATGCGAGGTAGCGGGAAAGGATCCTTGGGGCATGCCTTGTTCAAGTCGGTGTAGTCGACGCACATGCGCCATGCGGTGGCAGCCTTGGGATCCTCCTTCTTCTTCTCGACCATGACCGGGTTGGCTAACCAATCCGGGTGCAGCACCTCCATGATGATCTGGTCACCAATGGCCTTTCTTCTCTCATCTCCGAAACGGCGCATAGCCTGCTTCACTGGCTTGGCGTCAGGACGCACATGTAAAGAGTGCTCAACCAACTCCCTCGGGACTCCTGGTAGATCTTCATTGGTCCAGGCGAATACATCCCGATTCTCACGGAGGAAGTGGATGAGCTCGCTTTCCTATTTCTCCGCCAACCCGGAACCAATGATGGCTACGCGGTCGGGGAACTCGGGGTCGACCTGGACTGTCTTGGTCTCCTTGGCAGCTTGGAAAGCAGTACCATGCTGGGTACTCGGCACGCCTTGTGCACCAGCTTGTGCGGACTGAGCCATGGCTACCACCTCGTACATCTTCTTCTTCTCGGCAGCAATCACCATCGACTCCGCCAACTGGGAGCTAGCAGAGGCACACTCCATGGACTTCTTGTAATCTCCAGAGATGGTGATGATGCCATTGGGACCAGGGATCTTCATCTTCAGATAAGCCACATGAGTAGAGGCCATGAACTTGCTCAGAGCAGGCCTGCCGAGTAGAGCATGATAGGGGCTCTGATGATCCACCACCTCGAACTGCAAGCGCTCTGTGCGGCAGTTCTTCCGGGTACCGAATAGCACATCGATCCACACTCGGCCAATCGGGTTGCACGAGATCCCGGGCACAATGCCATGGAAGGTGGTCTTGCTGGGCAGCATCATGTTCTCGGCCAGGCCAAGCTTCTCGAGTGTGTCCTTGTACACAATGTTGATGCTGCTGCCGTTGTCGATTAGCACCTTGCTGAACCTCACATTCTTCTCGGGACCCAGGAATGTAGGATCCAGCACCAAGGCATAGGTACCCGGGTTGGGCATCACCTTGGGATGATCTACTCGGGACCACCTGATCTCCTGGTCGCACCAGTACATGTAGTGAGGAACAGCAGGAATCACTGCATTGACCTCCATGGCCCGCCTGTGCTGTGATTGCTTGTCGACTGCCTTAGAAGTGAAGATCATGTAGCTCTCATGGTGCTCTTGGTACTGATTGGAGCCATTGCCCCCATTGTTGCCATTGTTGTTGTTCCCCTGGTAGTTGTTGTTGTTGCCTCTGTTGTTGTTGTTGCGGTTGTAGTTGTTGTTGTTGTTGCGGTATCTCTCATTGTTGAAGTTCTGGTTGGCTCCTAACGCCACTTGGTTCACATTCTCCCTTCTCGGGTACACTGGCGGCCGAGCTGCGGGTGCTCGAGTAGGCTGCACATTGGCATTGGCTGCTGGCAGGGGAGGAGGAGGAGGCAAGCCATCACTCTTGATCGCTTCCCACCACTCGCACTGCCGAGTAGTGTGGTTAGCAGGCCTCGAGGGGTGGTGAGTGTGAAAGCTGCATGGGCCATCCTTCATGTCATCAAAGACAAACTTCTTCGGCTGCTCGGAGTTCCCGCTACCCGGCTGAGCAGTACGGAACGGTTTCTTGTTGCCCTGGCCCTGGTTCTGGTTCTGCCCGTAGGCTCCAGCAGGTTTCTGCCTTTGGCCACCACCACCTCCGACATTCACTACATTCACCTCTTCAGGATCATACCGAGTATCTACTCGGCGCTTGTTGCGGAACTCGTTGCGCTTGCTGCTGTTGAAGTTTCTTCTCGGCTCAGAGGAGTCCATCAGCGGCTGAGTAGGATCACCGAGTGCGTACTGATCCGCAATCTTGATGGTCTCCGCCAGAGTGTTCGGCATCTCCCTCTGCAATCTCTGCCAAAGCATGCTGCCATGTCGGCAACCCTGCGCAAACCAGGTAATGGCCTGTGCTTCATTCACACCCTCACAGGTGTTCCTCAACGTGCTCCACCGAGTAAGGTACTCGCGGTCTGTCTCGTCTTCCCGCTGCCTACAGGCTGACAGCTGCTGTGGCCTATTCGGTCTCTTGTATGTACTCGTGAAGTTGCTGATGAAGGCATCCGAGAAGTCCAGCCAGCAGTTGATGTTGTTCTTGGGCAAGTTGTTGAGCCAAGTGCGAGCTGGGCCCTCTAGCATCTGCGGCACATAACGCACCGCCCATCTCCTGTTGCCGTTCGCGATATGGACCGCGGTGACATAGTCATTGAGCCAATCTTCGGGCTTGGTGCTGCCGTTGTAGCTCTTGGTGCCTCTTGCAAGCTGGAAGCCCTTCACAGAAGGCTCGTTCATGATGCGCGGCCCAAAGCACTCGGGACCAGGAGGACCCGTGCTCTCTAGCCGCGCCGACAAGCTGATACGGTCCAGCTGGTGCCTTGCATCTCCAGGCGCCAACACGCGCTCGCCAACACGATCATGAATGTCATAACCAGCCATCTCCATAGCCGAGTAGCCATGATCATACCTATCCACCTTCACAGCAACAGGCTGCACCACCGGGTTGGCGACTGGGGCCACTGCACGCGGCTGCTGCCTCTGCCGAGTAGGCTGAGCTGCGGGTTGCCGAGAAGGACCTGGACGTGCACCATCTCGGGCCTGGCTTTGAGCTTGATGGGCTTGAGAGCCTGCTCTTGCAGCGTTGTGTTCCTGACCAGACTGCTGCGGCACAGCGCGCTGTTTCGCGGCAACAGTCGGGTCGTACACCTGCATTTGCCTATCTCGGCCTGAACGCCCACTGCAGCTCTTCTCGCGACTCGGATGCGGGGACGAGGCCTGATCGTTAGATCTGGCCGCGTGCGAGTGCACGATCTGCGATGCCCCAGCACCCGGGTTGGCCTTCCGGAACTCCTCGTTCTGTCTGGCGGCCTCCAACACCAACTCGTGGAGCCTCTCCTGCTGCCTGATGCGCGCGTCGCCTTCGAGACGCGGCAACTCGGCAGCCACGGCCTCTGCTGCTCTGAGCGTCTTGGCGGGCGTGCTGTACCTTGGCCTTGTGGAGGTGTTCGCGGTAGCGGACTGCGGGGGAACCTCCGCAACTGTAGCCATCTCGACACCCAAGTTGCGCCGAGTGCCGCCTACTCTGCTAGCCCGCCTGGCAACTGGCGTGAAGCCGTGCGCCTTGTTGTACTCGAGCTGATCTAGGCTCAACTCCAACCTCACCTTCTCCAACTCCGCCTGCTCTGCAAGCAACTCCAAGCGTTGCCGCTCGAGCTGCTCCCGCATGGCTAGAAGCTCGACGTCGGTGGGAGTAGGCATACCAGGTCGCGCCGCCGACGCAGGAATGATCGTAGAGGTGGAAGGCGGCAAGTTGCTCTCCCTCTCGTAGGGCCGGTGAGTCCTGCCACCAGCAGGCGGTTCATCCGTCTCCTCGACGACGGCCGCAGCGCCAGTAGCAGCTGCGCCAGTGTTTGCCGCCAACCCCGTCACCATCACCTCAGCGCAGCTCGCAGAGCTGCATGCGGGCCTTCCGCGAGCAGCAATCACCGCGGGAGGATCCTCCGCGTCATGCACCATCTCGGGGTACACGCGGTTGGCGACGGTGGCGACGTAGACGAGGTGAGAGCCGAAGGAGATCACCGAGCCTCCCTCAGGCATGGCCATGCCGCCGAAACAGCCGGCGTTGTCGGTGACGAAGTCGAAGGAGACGAATCTGTGGACAAGGCCACAGACCACGCGCTCCGCTGAAGAAGATCCCGTCCGAACAGAAACTCCAGCCAGCGCCGCTGGTTGCCCCACGGTGGGCGCCAACTGTCGTGGTGGTGTCACGGCAGATGCCATGGGATGGCTAAAGTTGTGGGGACGAAGGACGCTGGAGGTGCTCGGGGAGGGATCACGCGACGAGTAGCCGCGTGAGGTACGAAGTAAACACTGCAAATAACACGATCTACCCAGGTTCAGGGCCCTCGTGAGGAGGTAAAACCCCTACTCCTGCCTTTCTTTGTGTATTTTGGTATCTCTCCGAGTAGCCACAGTACAAGGTTCTAGCTACCGAGTAGCCACTCTCCTCTAGATGAAGAACTAGGTCAAGAACTTAGGGTTTCCAGTACGCGATGTGTTCGATCCTCACGCAGGAGGCGGCGGGGCACCTTATATACATGGTGCCCAGCCGGATACGTCCAAACATGGACAAGTGTCGACATAGTGTGCACATCGTCCTTCTTCCGGGTTCCCGCTGACAGCTTTGGTTCCTAACCTTGGCTTCATCTGGAAAGTCGTTGGGCAAAACAAGGGGACAGACTGGTATCACTGTACCTAAGCACAGAGTAGGCCCCCCTTATCCTGCCACGGCCTGCTTCCATGCTGTCACTGTCAGGCAGGCCGGTCCCAGGTGAACAGTAGTTCGAATGCTGCCAAGTACGGACCCAGGATACGCGGGATCCTGTGTCAGAACGGCTCCTTTGACTTTCTGGCCCGAGTAGGTTCCCGCCAATTGTTCCCGCCAATTGTACTCGGGCCAACTCCTCTACTCGAAAGGACAGAACTTGATTGATATCTCCTTCTGGTCATCTTGAGGTGAGACCGAGTAGCAGTCTGCCGGGTAGCGGGTACCGGGTAGTCGGCTACTCGACCAAACCTCTCTTCTGTTAGCTGCTTTTACCACTTGCCTTTACCCTACTCGGGGGTAACCCCCTGACACAGCACGCAGTTGGGTACGCCGGGTTATGGAGATACTTCACTCATCCACAGAAATTCAGCCCAAAGATGCGCTACAAGCTATGGCAAAAACATGCAAGTATATTCCTTTAGTACAAAAATTAACTCGCATGAAGTCCAGTAGGAATGCATCGGAGGTTACAATGGGAGAATTAATGGATGCGTGCAACAAACACGCTGCAACAGACACTACAGAGGAAGAAGTTGATGACAAGAAAGCGAAGGTGAACACCAGTAATAGTGGAAGAACCGGCAATGGATCAGCACCGAGCAATAACGGAAATAGTCAGAACAAGCGCCCATTTGAAGGAGGTTCCGAGTTTGTAGCTAATACTGAAGTCGGGTCTTCGAGACCCAGATCTGAAGGGAATTTTAATACCGGAAATCATAATGGGGGACATTATCAGGGACCTCCGAGGCCGGGCAACAGTTGGGATATATTCAGGATGGCGTGCCCGAAGCACAGCAGGAACGGCAAGCCGGCTAATCACTCCTTGGAGCAATGCGCCGACTTACAGAGATGGAAGAATGAGGAAGTAAACAGAGCCATGCGAGGAGCGGGTCGGGGAGGAGGCCCGGGTCCAGGTGGAAATTTGGGCAACGGTCCACCCCCAGCCGGTAACCCGGCAGCAGGAAATCCGGGCAACAATCAAGGGGGAGCGGGAGGTTTTCAGGCTAACCCCAAACAGTTGGGTCAATATCATGTGCACACTACTGGAGGCTCTAACAAGGATAAAAAGATACTGAAACAAGCGGTCAATTCAGTCTCTTCCGCTGTTCCGAGGTATTTGAGGTGGTCAGAACAGGAGGTAACTTGGAGCAGAAGGGATCATCCGGACAGAGTTGATTACCCGGGAGTTTTAGCCTTGGTAGTGGCACCACAGGTCAATGGGTATGAACTGAAAAAAGTCTTGATGGATGGAGGAAGTAGCATCAATATCCTGTACTGGGAAACTTTTCTGCGCATGGGCCTCAAAGAATCTCAACTGCAAAAGAGTACAACAGTTTTTCACGGGATAGTGCCGGGTCATTCAGCGTGCCCTGAAGGAAAAATGGCATTGGAGGTAGCTTTTGGGGAATCAAAGGACAATTATCGGGTTGAGTGGCTTACCTTTGAGGTGGTTAAGTTGCGCAGTCCCTATCACGCATTGTTTGGAAGGCCGGCTTATGCCAAGTTCATGGCAAGACCGTGTTACGTGTATCTACAGCTGAAAATCCCGGGTCCTAAGAAGACCATTACCATACACGGAAATCGAGATATAGCAGCTGAATGCGATGAAGGAGATGCAGCAATGGCTGAGCAAGCCTGTAGGAAAGAGGAGCTCAAGCATTACCGATCGCAGGCAAACCTGGAGGAAAGGGCAACGTCAAAAAGGCCGACCTCTGAAGGGGATAAAGCAAAAACTAGGACAGAACAAGATCCCAAGATGGTGGCCTTCGTCAGGAGCGGTCCTTCCAAGTTCCCTGGCGTAGAAGAGGAAAGCACACCGCTATCTACAACTAGCCGCGCTGCAAGAACGACATACCCGGATTGGCTAAGAAACCCGGTACTCATTATGAAAGGGACTAAAAAATGGAGAATGTGCATCGGCCGTGCCAGCCTGGGGCCGATTCTCGAGAAGAACTAAAGCAGTGTAACGGACAGCAGGTTTCATACGCGCTCTTTTCCTACCCAGGGTACCTAAGGGGACTGGGAGGTTTTTAATGAGGCGGCCTGCTGACACAAACTTTTTCGTATCAATAAAAGAGATGGTTTTCAAGTCTTATCATGGTCTTTGCTTCAAGTACAAGTAAGTGATATTTGTTATTATCAATGCATCAGTATCATCAAAATACGTTGCACGTACATGAGTTTTTGGGAATTGAACTGCTTAAGTAGTAGTCACAAACCCAGAGACCTGGCCTTGATGCCTATGAGTTATGAGGGCCGATTACTTGCAAGACGAGTACGGTTGCAATCTTATAACCGGACGAAGGAGCCAAATTTCTTGGTTATTCTTACTTAAGCTCGATGTGAATCGCACCAAAGTGGCATGATCTGTTCGCTTACGATTACAATCAAACCACGCAGCCCAATGGGACTTGCTTGATTCTGTTTTTCGTATAGATGTAACAACATGGTATCCACGCGAAAGCCGGCTTACAGTACAAGATAATCAAAAGGGTCATCTAAACCACAAGTCTATGCAGAGTACAAGGCTAAATAGCCGGAAACTCAACAAGTATCAAGCATGACTTCAGTATTTACGTAAATGGCTATTGGTTTTCGGCTTAGTAAAGAGCAGTTTGTCATCTGAGAAAGGCCACACCCCCCTGGCTCGTACTTTGGGTCATGGGGACTGGGGACTTCGAAACAGAAACAAGGTGTTTATCTATTAAAGCTCGAAAAACCTTGGCTTCCGAGTCTTGGGGACTTAGAGAAAAGTCCAGTTATCAAAGCCCACGACACTCGGTTAACCAAGCCTCGAAAAGGGAATCAAAAGCAATCGGGTATCGAGAATAAGCTTAAAAACAAGGGTCGAGATTATCAAAAGCCGGGAAAGGCACAAAGTTATCACGAGTTAAAAGTACAAAGTAACAGTACCGGTATCAATGGCGCAACAAGCGCATCATCAAAATCACACCAGTTTTTTACAAAACATCATCCTACTCGGCATCCTAGGAATGGTCTTCCGGGTCTTGGTCTTGGACCTGCTCCTTAGCCTTTCCAGCAGCATTACCCGGACTTTCCACATCAGGACGGACAGGCGGAGGAACAGCCGGCATAGAGGTAGACAGCCTTAAGCTTGACTCGGCCTCTCTCTTAGCAGCTTCTTCTTTCCTCCTGGCCAGGTCAGTCGCCCATTTTTCCAGCATGTCGAAGGGAGGGGGTGCCTCTACCAAAATAGTTTTGCCTTCAGCGTCGTACGAGCTCATGATTGTGTCCAGTTCCATCTTATCGGCCAAGGCAGTAGCCGAGTGACGTACGGCGGATTGTATAACTTTGAAATCCTTGGGCGTAAACTTGGAGCCGTCAGCCTTGAATTCCGGAAACCCGGATATTACCTTTGCCGGGTCAAGCTTAGGAAAATAAGCTTTCGCCAGCATAAAGGCCCGGGTCATACCGACTCGGCAAGACGAGCGCTTCCATATTTCAACCCATCCAGGCACCGTCGAAAACGCTTGCATGAGGTTTTCTTCGCCTGGGTATACCTCGGAGGGCCACTTCACGGCATCCAATAAAAGCTTTGTGCCGGCAAAAAATGTTCGGAGCACAGTCTTTAGCGTTTTAGTCATAGCAACGGCATCGTCCTCTGGAGCAGCAAGGTTAGCACCTGCAATTGAAATAAAAGAAAGCATATCAGTAATCTTGATTATTATAACGATAAGACAGAGGCATGTAAGTTAATTGCGAACAAAAACTTACTTAGCAAGATGCGATAAGTGTCCGCAACCTGGTTCGACAAGTTTTTCAGTGTAGATTGGGCAGCATCGTACTTCTTCTTGTATCTGGAGACGTCTTTTTTCAAAGTCTTCACCTCCGCCTCAAGGGTTTCTCTGCGCTTTACTTCAGCAAGCAGGAGCTGCTCGGTCTTGAGTAATACCTCGTCGGACCGAGTAATTTCCGCCTGCAAGGAACAAGTAAAACTGTAAGTCGGATATCATGACAAGCCGAATATTGTATGAAGTACCGAGCACAACAACAGCAAGTTATGCTCAGAACTTGGGGACTGGGTGTGTAGTAAGGAATATCAAATAGTGTTACCTGATGTGCTGCGGCCATACGCTCCAAGACATTTCCCTCTGAAGCTTTCATGGACAGGAGAGCACTCATCAGCTGGATAAAATCATTGTTATCCGAGTTAGAAGACTCGGGGGCGTGGAAATTTGGAGAAGAAGTTTTCTTCGTAACAGGAGACGGCACCCGGGTCATCCGAATGTCGGAGTTTGGCCCTCCTCCTGCGCCCGCAGCTGCGCCTTTTTCCTTCTCGCTTGCGTGCGAGGCTATTGGATACCCGGCTTCTTGCCTAGCCGGGTTCGTTGGTGACGCTTGCTCATCACCAGCTGTGGTGAATGCATCGTCAGTCGGTTTATTCTTACCCCGGTCCTCAACTTCCATGTCTTCCTGGTCGCTAACAACGACCGTGGCTCTATAGAAAGTGCAAAGGGTGCAGTTAGCGCATAAGTCATGAAAAGGGCGCAGAGGCGGTGGAGCTCCAGGGGCCCCACACCCATAGGTGGCGCAGCCAGGGGGACCCGTGCCACCCTATGGTGTGACCCCCTGTTGCCCCTCTTCGACTCCTCTTCGGTGTTCTGGATGCTTCCGGGGAAAATAGGAACTTCGTGCTTTGTGGGGTCCAATTCCGAGAATGTTTGCAAAACAACTTTTCTGAAACCAAAAACAGCAGAAAAATAGGGAACTGGCACTTGGCATCTTGTTAATAGGTTAGTCCCGTAAAACGTAATAAAAATGCTATAAATAAGGGAGAAAGCAAGTAGCAATTGGCAAAATATGAACATGGAGCATCATAAATTATAGATGCGTTGGAGACGTATCAAGCATCCCCAATCTTAGTTCCTACTCGTCCTCGAGTAGGTAAACGATAAAACACAAATTTCTGAGGTGACATGCTACTAACATAAACTTGATCAATCTAATGTAAAAGCATATGCACGCTGAGATCATAAAACTTTAAAAACAGCCATGATAAATAAAACTTTAATAATAAAGCGTAGCAATTACTTTGCATCACGAAGAGTAACTCAAATAAAGGATCATGAATAATAATGCAAAGAAAGGTAAACGTTTGTTTCAGGTATAGAGAAAGCATGGCAAAGTGATATTTAGATAGTCCTTAAGATTGGGGCAAAACATAAATGCCAGGACACCTTCAAAGTTCATGAGGAAGACTAGAACAAATAATTTAAGAACAAATAATATCACATCATGAAGTAATTATTGATGCTTATGGGACAAATGCACATAGAACTCAGAATGGCAAAAATGCTCTCTCAACTGTGCATAAAGTTAGAAGATGGAGACTCAACATAAAAGTACAAGAAAGTCCCTTCGCAGAGGGAAGCAGGGATCACTCATGTGCTAGAGCTTTTTATTTTATTAAACAGAGGTATTAAAAATTTGACACTCCTCCCATCCATCTTTCACAAACCATGGCTAACCGAATCCTCGGGAGCCTGCCAACAATCACATACCGTGGAGGAGTGTCTATATTTTGGGAGATGTATGATAATGTCAACGAATGGTAAACATAAAATACAGTACGTCACAAGCCAACTGGATTCACAAAAGCGGCTCCCATGTGAAGGACGCATCTGGGTAGAAGGTCATCCCTCTTTCTATTTTGTTTACACAATTATGCTTTGACTGATAAATCAGGGGCAAAAATAGTGAAGATAATTTATTTGCATTAATTTGGAGCTGGGCACCCTGCTACCAGCTCTTCTATCATTTGGATAAGCGGATGAAGCCACTAGTCCAGGGTGTGAAATCCAATCAACAAGTGAGATAAAGATTCTCTATTTACGTCCTCATGAGCAAAAACAGGAACATAAAGCAGGAGTAATTTTGAAGGTTTTAAAGGTAACACATGAGCAATTTACTTTGGATGGCAGTTAAATACCACATGTAGGTAGGCATGGTGGACACAATGGGAAAAACTTTGGTTTAAGGGATTTTGGATGCACGAGTAGATCTCATACTCAGTATAGGTGGAGGCTAGCAAAAGACTGGGAGCGACAAATCAAGAGAGCATAAGAGCCATAATCATGCATAGCGACATAAGCATCATTAATTAAAACATAAGCAGTATCACAAGTTCAAAAACTAAGTGGTCATGGAGGCTATTCGTGACTGGTTTGTAGTCATAAACATGGTGTGAGCATGCGCCAAGTCAACCAAATAAAACATTCGAAAGAGAATACCATATATTGATGTTTTACTATGACAAGAACAACTCATGAATCTTTCAATACATATTAAACACTCTCAGCTATTTCAGGCTAATCATGCTACTCAATAACCACAAGACATTAAAACTAAAATAACATTTAGCATGGCATGAAAAAGTTCTAGCCACAATCTATACAAGCTTCTACTAGTACTGTTATAAATTCTACTTCAAGCAGCAGTTTTCTTTCTCCCAACAAGCACCATACAAAACATGCTTTAACAAAAAATAATCTTTATGATACAGCAAGTAAACATGATAGTACTCACATAACACTACTAAAACTAACAACTCTAATAAGAGATGCATGCAAAACAGGAGCTAAATAAATGCAGCAGCCAGACAGAGATTAAGAATACAATGTATTCTCATGAAAAAGCGGAGCGTGTCACTCTCCAATAAAAGAATGCTGGGGTCCAACCAAGCTTATTGAAAAAGTAAAAACACACTTAAATCAAAAGAAAAAACAAACTGAAAACAAAAATAAAAGACGCTCCAAGTAAAGCACATAAGATGCGACCGAATAAAAATATAGTTTCACTAGAAATGACCTGATAATTTGTTGATGGAGAAGGGGATGGCTTGGGAATCCCCAAGATTAGACGCTTGAGTCTTCTTGGAATTTTCTTGGATTTACCACCGGGGAATCCCCAAGCTTAGGCTTTTCACTCTTCTTGATCACATCATATCATACTCTTCTCTTGACCCTTGAAAACTTCCTTCACATTAAAATTCTCGCAATCTTCATTAGCAACGTTAGTGCAATTGAAATAATAAATTCACATGGTTCAGTTTCAACACAAGTCTAACACTCAAAAACACATTAGCTACTGTCACAACTTTTTTCAAAACTCGTTTTCTCAAAAGAACACCAAAAGAAAGATATTAAGATGCAAATGCGATAAATGGTAGAAATCTGTCAAAACAGAACAGCAGGTAAAGATAGATTTTTTTCAAAAATCTTATGTTTCTAAAATCAAAAAGTTGTCTTCTAAAAACAGTTGCGTATATAACTCAGGATTAAGCACAAAAAATCTCAGGTCATTTCGAAGTTTCTATGATTTTTAGCGGAATTAACAGTGGACGGCAGAAATCTGTTCCCTGCGCAGAAATTCAAAATATAGGCTCAACTTTCCACTAGAGGCTTTACTAGGCTCAACAAAAACTCAAAAGAAAAGATACAGAGGGGTTTCTAAGGAAATAGACCCCATGTGATAAGGAAACAAAAAAAACAAAAAAAAGGGTTTAAAACAGCGAAATAAAACAGGTTGTCTCCCGGTAGCGCTTTTCTTTAGCGCCTTTCAGCTAGGCATAGAGAAGTGGAATCAAGTAGATGCTCACATAATAAATATGAATTGAAGCAAAAGAGAGCATCATGAAGAAAATATAAAACAAATTTAAGTCTAACTCACTTCCCATGCATAGGAATCTTGTAAATAAATAAATCTAAGAAGCTCAAACTAGAGATCATGGGAAGGTAGAACAACATCAACTTCAAAACTTTCAACAAAAAGAGAGGTATTTTAGTAACATGATAATTCCTCCAACCATATTTTCCTCTCTCATAATAATTTTCAGTAGAATCATGAAAAAACTCAACAACATAATTATCACATAAAGCATGTTTGTCATGGTCTAAAAGCACACAATTCATATCAAGCTCAAAAACAGTGGGATCAAAATTAAAAGTAAAGACCTCTTCTTTCCCACTTTTAGATATAGCAAAACAAAATGATTGGTCACTCTTAAAAGGTATAGGACACATGAAATCAATCCCATTTTCTGTAGCATTATAATTTATAACATCAAGTAACATAGGACCATCATCAAAAACATTATCATAAGATGTATCCAAGTAGCATCGATTATCACACATAATAGTAGCAATATAATTCTCACAAGTTTCATTCATAGTAGTATCAAGGTCACAACTGTAGCAAGTATCAATTTAATCAAATAATGTATGAGTTAAAGAGTTACTATCATTGGGAGGTAGACATGGGTAGCTCAATTCTTCCTCCTCTGGATCATCACTCTCCTCCTCTTTTTCATCCAATGAGCTTCCAGATACAGCAATTTCTTCTTCCATAGGCTCCTGCAAGGCATCAGTTACTCCTTTAGGTTGAGAGCATTTATTAATATATTCCATTATGTAGTAATTACGATCCTTGTAATTATCAAAACAATATTCAAGTATAGCATAAATCTCATATTTATAAGGTGCATCATCAATACTTTCAAGCAAATAGGCAATTTCGAATGCACCCTTCCAAGCAATAAATTCTTCAATTTGTTCCACATCATATAATTCATAATTTCCCTTAACATAAGAAGATATGGTAACATTATCATTATACTCACATTTAAAAGGGAGGTGTTTATACCTCCTACAACAACAAGATTTATCAAAGCAATAAGTAACATTATAAGTAGAGCACAAGTTTTAGCATAGTCATACAATTTATTAATTTGCTCCCATAAGTGTATCCCTTTTTGTGACAAGCGGTGTTCCTTATAATGTTTTTGTTGTTCATCCGTGAACCCACCTTTCCTGAAAGATCTAGTTTCAAAGACATCAAACATTGATAGCAGGCATGACAAAG
Organism: Alopecurus myosuroides; assembly: GCA_028641055.1. Taxonomy (NCBI): domain Eukaryota; kingdom Viridiplantae; phylum Streptophyta; class Magnoliopsida; order Poales; family Poaceae; genus Alopecurus; species Alopecurus myosuroides. The sequence continues at coordinate 155,531,416 of CM054058.1, forward strand.
CAAAAATAACAACTAGAATGAGAACTAGTTTTTTGTGTGTTTTTGATATAAAGAAGCAAAACAAGACAAAAAAAATAAAAATAATACAATAAACAAAATAAAGAGGTTGAGAGTGAGAGACTCCCCTTGCCAGAAGACTTCCTTCTCCCCGGCAACGACGCCAGAAAAATCCTTGATGCTCTTTGTTGGGAACCCCAAGAGGAGGGTGTGAGGAGGACATCGGTAGGAGTTTTCCCCTTAGTTAAGAACCAGGGTTATCAATCTAGTAGGAGAAAGAGGATCTTCGGAAGGTTGATGCCACTGACGGTGGTGCTGGCGCTTCACCGGTGTCAGCAACAACGTGGAACCTGCACACAACACAACCAAAATACTTTGCCTGTAACATCCCTGATTTTTGAAAAAACTCAAAAATCACAAAAATTTGAAACTTTTTGTTTTCATGTTATACAAGTCACCAAGAACCAAATAAAGTACAAAAACAAAAGAAAAGAATACATATTTCAATGAAATTGAGTTTACCAATCCAATTATGCCTTGTTCCATAAACCCTAAAACCCTCTCAAATGATTTTTCTCACATAAAGAAAACCATTTTATCTTTAGCAAACTTTATTACATAAAAGGTTTTCAATTCAAATATCACCTTGAAATTATTTTATGGCAACAACAATAAAAGATTTATAACCCTTAATAAAGTCCTAAGCCTCAAAAATATTTGATGAGAATAAAATGTTTTAATAATAACTTTTAGTTGTTATTCCAAGTTTTAAGCATGAAGGGGTGAAAATGAAATGCATTGCTTTGAAAATAACTTAACAAAAGGTTTTGAAAACAATATTATGACTTATGGTTTTATTCTAAATTTTATTGATCAACAATAATAATTAATTGATATGAACTAATTAAATAACATTAAGTTACTTTTAGTAAATCACTGAAAGCTTAAAAATATAAAATATAAACATGATGTGAAATGAGTTTCAAAAATAATAATTGACATGTTTAATGTTTTCAATTGGGAAAACAACATCTTCATTTGAGAAAACCACATTATTTTTATTAAACCCCAAGTCAAATAAATAAGGAAAATTTTCTAATAAGTGACTATGATGTTTTCATCATATTTATAAATTATTAAATCATGGAAACAAGTTGAAATGGTTTTTGGAAAATAGTAATTAACCATATTATAGTCTCTGAAATTTTATTTAATCAAAACCTCATTTTATTAATTTTCTAATTTAAAAATATACATTAAGTTACTATTAGTGTTCACTCATATTTTAAAAATATAATATATGAAAAGGGTGTCGAAAAGACTTTGAAAAATATTATTTGACAAGTAGAAAGTATCTGCAATTTTATAGAACCTAATTTTCATTTATTTACCTTTTCTATTTTAATATTGGTATTAAGTACTATTAAGGAGTTAATCATATTTTCAAATTTCAAAATTTGAAATGTGTCCAAAGTTGCCCACAAACATTCTTAGTTGAAAGATATTTTTATTTTAGGATTTTAGAAATTTGTTTCATGTTATTTGGATGTTTAAAACATAAGTTATTAAAGAAAAGAGAAAACAGGAAAAAAAAATGGACGACGTCATGATGACGTCATCATCTTCTTCGTTAAGCCGAAACTGCCGCGTACGTTTCGGGCGAGATTTTCGCGACGTGATCGCGAGCGTTTAAGAGGTCCATTGATTCCCTCGCTGCCCTGTACTTAAAGCCCCCGAGCCCCTCTCCGTTTCCCCTCCCTCTCCCTATCTAATCTTGCCGCACGGCCGCTGTAATTCCTCGCCGGAGACGCTCATCACCGCCACAGCTCATCATCGTTCCCTGACAAGGAAGAAGGTCATCGACCCCGTATTTCCCCCTCTGCTACTTGCCTCGATCCCGCGCATCTCCTCATGCCCTCGGGCTATTTTTTGTGTGCAGTATAGCGATGGCGCGAGCTCGCCCGCATCTCGCCGGCGCCGCTGGAGCTCCGTCTGCGTCGTGTCGCTGTTCCCGGAAGAGAGGGAGCACACCGTGGACCTCACCGAGTTCGCCGTGCCGCGCCGCGCCTCCTCGTTCCTTCATCGACCCCGTATATCCTCTGCAACGCCGCCGTGGTCAAGCATCTGCAACTACGGCAGCCGTCGCGCCATTTTCCGGCGGAAAACGCTCGGTGAGCTTCCCCTCCCGTGTACGTTTTAATCTCGACCGTCGAGGAGATCGTGCGGCCCACGTTAGCCACTTACCGTTTTGTGCGCGTTTAGATCTGAGCCGTCCCACTCCACTTAAATCCAACGGCTGGCAACATCGATCCACGCCGAAGCGGTACGGACCAATCAGGAGGCTCCATCCTTTTCCCCCGGATCGCCTATTTTCTTTTAAAACAGAACATTCCCTGTAATTTTACAGAAAGGCCCCCCCCCCAACTTAGAATTGCAATAACTTTTTAACCAGAAATCCAAATTAGATGATTTTGTACTTTTTGAAATCAGCACAATGTGTAGAACACAGTAGATTCAAATAAATTAAAATTTGATACGTGCACACACTTGTTATTTGTAGATCTTTGTAAATATTGTTTTGTAAATAACTTTAGATCTATAATTGCAAATTTAACAATCTTGGACTTTTTGAAAAGCCCTTGACATCTAGAAACTTTTGGCACTGGCCAAATTCAAATTTGACAAACTTAAAATTGTTCAAATTCAAATATGCTTGTTTGATGAAATTTTGGCATAATTCAAATTCTACAAATCTAAAAATTGCAAATAAAATATATTTGGAAACCTTAGGATGTGTACTTTCATATAATCTGTCCCAAAATAATAATTGAACAAATTAAAATTGAATTTAGAATTTAGTTGTCTATTTGAGTATTTTTGACATAGATTAATTTCTATAAATAATTTCAATATAGTTCCTTTTGCAAAATTGTTCCATTTGACAACCTTGAACCATAAACAACCTTGCCCAACCATTTTAGACACCCTTGAACCATGACCATGTGTTTTTGACCAAAAACCCAACATAATGATTCATCCTTTTTACCATGTCTTAGAATTTTGTTTCCATTTCTTATTCCTTGTTGTTGTGGCTATTTGGAGCCAAGAAAATTCCTTAGAATGTGTCAATCACATGTAGTACCAAGTAGTGAACTTTAGTTTTCTATCTACTTCTACACTCCCCTATTCTTGCTTCAAGAATTCATCAAGTTAGCAAAAAAGGAAATCAAGACTCAAGCACAAGGAGGATCAATGAAGAAGTTTTGAAGAAAATACTTGGACTCCACACCTAGAAGAAACTCAAGAAAATACAAGTGTGAAGAAATTCAGAAGAAAGCATCTCCCTCTCTCTTTCTATTCTTCTTCTTATTTTCTTTCTCTTCTTTTTGACTTTGTGGTATTTGTGCCCATACCATACACAAACTAATTAGTGAAAGCCATGAAGAATTTATCAATAACAAGAGAAGAATCCATCCAAGGAACAAGACTACAATAGAAGCATGAGGATTATCTTCAAGAAGACAAGCATATGAGGACTAGAAGCAAATCCATACAAGTTGAAGAATAACAAGTTATTTTTGTCCAACCATTGACCCAAATGGAAAACCCAAGACTTAGTAATATTTTCCCTTTGATGATGAAGTTAGTAGACCTACCCTAACCACAATGGAAAATACTAACATAATCACTCAAATATTTTTGAAGGTGAATATGACCAAGTGTTTGCATGTATTACTTTAGTTGAAGAAGTAATATGTTTATTCTAAGTGAACTCTTGGAACTTCCTCGACAAGTATGGTTATAATAAAGTTAGTTTTCTACAAACTCAACCTAGTCCTTCCCAAGTAAACCATTGGAATTGCCTTAACAAGAATGAGACCACTAGAGAATGAATCTTTCAACTCAAACCTAGACCTTGTCCTAACCAACTTGGTTAAACCCCTTTTGATATGTTAGTTGCTATGTATGTTTCTTCACTTGTATGATTGTTTGATAGAATGTTTGTTTATTTTGTTATTGTGTTTTCAATGAATAGATTGTACGGAGAGCAACGATCTTTTGTGAAGAGAGTGTGATATCTTCACCAACTTCAACAAGGCAAGTAACACATCATAAACTACCCATTATTTTCTATATGCATTAGTTGATTTTGAGTAGTATGCATGATAGGAAATTTTACTAAGTTATACTATGCTATGCTATTATCCTAGTAGTGTGTAGTCATCCCTTTTACCTTGTTATTTTGATAGCCTTAGAATTTACTAGGTGCTATGCAATGTTACAAATTGTTTTACTAGATGTTGAGGAAAAATCCTAAGTATAACTAATGAATGAACCACCTGGGTGGAAGTGGTAAGACTGGGTTATGTTGAGTGTTGCCTCAGGGCCCTTGTTTAAGGGTTATTTCACTTGAGGTTGTCACTTGAGGATGGCCACCCAGGAACAAAGAGATTACTATGTCCCTCTAAATCTAGTAGCTTCCCGTGCAGCCTTTTGACAATATGGGCTCTGTCTTGATCAATTAAGTTGTGAGGGTTCAGCGCAGGCTTGACAAGCAGATGTAGCAAAATTATAGGTGGAACGGGTCTTGCCGGTGGGTTTGAATTCTTCTTATGAAAGATCTCGTCTCAATTCTCTCCTTTCCATGATGCACTCCGGGTGTATAGGATGTTTGGGCTAATTGAAGACAAAGGGTGAAAGTGCACAACCTCTGCAGAGTCAACAAACTAAGATCTTAGCCGTGTCCCCGGTTATGGACAACTATGAGCAGCTGGACAAGGATTGACGGAAGAATCTCATCATCAATTTCAATAAGTAAAATTTTGACCAAGTGAACAGTATTGTGGTGCTTGGATCTTAATCCAATGTTGCCACCCTTTTGAAAAGAAAAGTTGGTTTTACAAAAGTGATAGGAGAAAACTGGCTTTATGCAAAACTTAGCCAAAACTCCACTCAGCCAAATAAGCATGTAGTATTAGTCTTTCCATTTATATCCACCATAGTGTTACTTGCCAATACATTAAATTGTATTGACTCCCTTGTGGCTGCATATTCCATATTGCAGATGTTTCTGAAGACGAGTGAGGATTTCGTTTAGGATCTCGAGACTATCGCCAACATGTTTTGCCTGTGGCACATGAAGAAGATGGGATCAATGTTGTACTATGTTTTCCGCTGTATACCTTAGTTTTCTGCTAGTCTTCTAAGACTATGCAAGTTGTAATACTATTTTGTAAAGACTGGATCATGCGATATAATAGAATTTGATGCATTTGCATGATATTTCATTTTGTACTGTGGTGCTAGCAATTGATCCAGGGACTAGCACAATAACACAGGTGTCCTTACATTATTTAAATGTGGGAACGCTACATTGCCCCAACGGTACAGTGAGGTTGTCAATCTCACCGGTCTTGCTGAAAACAAAGATTAGACGTATAATGTGGAAAACAGTGTATGCTTGCAGTAAGTAAAGAGAGCAGAAAATTGTTGTGGTTTGTTTAAAAGTGTGGAAAAATGGACCGGGGTTCATAGGTTCACTAGTGGTGTCTCTCCATAAAAGATAGCATGCTGGGTGAACAAATTACAGCTGGGCAATTGACAAATAGAGGTTGCACCGTAGTGCCAAATATGACATGAAGATTACTATGATATTCAGTGCGGGCATTACAACAAGATACATATACCGACATCCATGTGCATCTATGACTAATAATCCACCCTCGGGTTATCATCCGAGCCCCCTTAGGTATTAAGTTGCAAGCAACAGATAATTGCATTAAACAAAGTGTGTAATGTAAGCAATGATTATGCACGCGGGCACTCTCACCGTTGTTTTCTCCCTAATGGCAACAACACATCCCCTTTCATATTTCTGTCACTCGATCAAGGTGGTGAGGAGGCATGAACCCACTATCGAGCATAAATACTCCCTCTTGGAGTCACTAGAAACTACTTGGCCAGAGTAACCACTAGCAACAGAAAGCATGCAATAGCACAAATAGCATATACAAATAAAGACTATAATCAACTAGGCATAAGTTCAATATTCATCGGATCCCAGCAAACACAGTATATAGAATTTCATAAGATCAATCTTGATCATGATAGGCAGCTCACGAGATCTAAACATGGAGGCATATGAGGAGAAGACAACCATCTAGCTACAGCTACGAACCCGTAGTCCAAGGATGAACTACTCACGCATCACTCCGGAGGCAGGCATGGTGATGAAGAGGCCTTTGGTGATGATCTCCTCTCCGGCAGGGTGCCGGAAATAGCTTCAGAACCCCCTGGTCTTGGGTTGACGGTGACGTCGGCTGTGGAACTTTTCAGGGATTTTTTATCAGTTGCTTAGGGTTTTCCATCCGGGGGCTTAAATAGGCGAAAGGGCAGAGATGGTGAAGCTCCAGGGGCCCCACACCCATAGGTGGCGTGACCAGGGGGACCGCACCACCGTATGGTGTGGCCCCCTGTTGCCCCTCTTTGACTCCTCTTCGGTGTTCTGGATGCTTCCGGGGAAAATAGGAACTTCGTACTTTGTGGGGTCCAATTTCGAGAATGTTTGCAGAACAACTTTTCTGAAACCAAAAACAACAGAAAACAGGGAACTGGCACTTGACATCTTGTTAATAGGTTAGTCCCGGAAAACGTATAAAAATGCTATAAATAAGGGAGAAAACAAGTAGCAATTGGCAAAATATGATCATGGAGCATCAGAAATTATAGATACGTTGGAGACGTATGAGCAGCCGGGATAATTATTACAAGGACAATCCTCCTTGCGGCAACCAAGAGAAAAGATTCAAAACCTATCGGAGAAGCAAGATCTGAAGAACCATACCTAGAAAAAAAAATGAATTTTCCAATACCACCACTGACATCGAGAAGGATATCTTGTCGTTGAATAGTAGGGCAAAAATAACTTATTGCAGAAGATGGCATCTCCATTGACCAAGTAGACGGAAATCAAAACAGTAAACTAATCTATTGAAAACTCTACTTTTGCTGAAAACCCAACTCATAGATCGGATTCCGCATCTCTCCCAACGACGACGAGGCCGACCAGAGGAGTGGGGAACCGACTATGGAGGGGTGAAAGTGGAGGTAACTCTTTTTTCTTCTGGCGGCGAAACTCACGTGGGCGTACGGTAATTGGTGTTGACCAGGAACACGAATGAACTAATCGAACCATTGTATTTTACATGTTTGCTTAAAAGGAGTTGTATGTGAGCACGCGTGTAATTTAGGTTCCAAGATGATTAGTATAAGTCTGAAAAACAAAAAAATGATGGATATACTCGTTTGAACACCGGTGGATGAGAAAATGACTCAAAACCACTACATTTGGGGGCTCGGTGTCTACTAACCACCAATTTTGAGGAAAATTACGTAGAGAACAACACCTTGGGGTAGAACTGCGATGCTGACCACTGGGGTGCGACGATGGTGTCGACCCAGGCGGCGGTGTGGCAGGTTTGCACATATTAGGAGAGGGGTGAAGTCGGGGTGGACGGGAGAAGGAGAGAGATACATAGAGTGAGAGAGAAATGGGTGTGCCAGCATATGTCGGATGGGGCCGGGTGTTGCAACCACGTGGCAGTGGACTAAAAACGAATGGAGAGCTCCCAATTTATCACCCAAATTTTAGGGAACATGGATAAGTTGGACAAATATGACACTCCTTGGGTCCAGGTTTTTGTCCATTTTCCTCCAAATAGACAAAGGGGGAGGGTTTGGAGAAAACTCTTAAAGATGCCCTTACCGCCTAAGTGTATCTGGGTTTGTGGTACTCATATACTTGACAATGAAAACGGAGCGCTAGCTCAATGGTAGGGCCACTGTCTAGTGCTGCAAGCGAGCCGACTTCAATCCCCACGAGAGAGAATAATCAAACCGAGTTTCTTTAATAAATAGATAAAACATTTTTATTTCTTTATTTCAGCATTTATTAATTCTATTAACAAACATTTGCATATAGCACCTCAAATCATTTGTTAATTCTATTAACAACCATTCGATGAAAAACCCCTTGAACTATTTCAAATTTACTCGAAACGATTTTGGTGTTGTCCAAACTTTTCTCCGATATTCCGTATCCTCTCAAATGCGTCATCGAACCTTAAGTGTGTCACCCTACGGTTCGCGAATAACATAGACATGATCGAGACACCTCTCCGATCAATAATCAACAGCGGGATCTGGAGATCCGTGATGACTCCTATATATTCAACGATGAATCTCGTGATCGCGTGAACCATCAACGTCGTGACTAATTCCCTTTGTCTCGCGATATTTTATTTGTCCGAGATCCGATCATTGGTATCAACCATACCTTGTTCGATCTCGTTACCGACAAGTACTCTTTTACTCGTTCCGTGATATGACATCCTTGTGACCTAGTCACGTGCTTACAAGCGGTGTTGATGTGATATCACCGAGAGGGCCCGGAGTATATCTCTCCATCATTTGGATGGACAAATCCCACTCTTGATCCATGATCCTCAACTAATACTTTCCAAATACTCAACGATACCTTTATAGTTACCCTGTTACGGTGTGACGTTTGATGACATCAAAACACTCTTCCGGTGTTAGTGATTGATATGATCTCATGGTCTAAGGATTAGACTTATTTCGTATGTTTGATATAATAATGTAAATTTAATGACTTGATCGGATTGTTATATTCACTTTGGGTCTATGTTCATCACATCATTCTATCAATGATATGACCCTGTTATTAACAACATCCAATGTTCATGATAAGAAAACCTTGATCATCAGTTAATCAACGAGCTAGTCAAACGAGAGGCGTTACTAGGAACTCTTGTTTGTTTATTAGACACACATGTGATACGTGCATTTTATATCATCATTTATACCCTCCATATAGGCATTATTGGGATGTTTTATCAATGTTAGGTCATTGTTTTGCATGTTTTAGATGATTTTATGGAACTTTCCTACAAAGTCCCTATTTTTGGTATTTAATTTCTGGGTGTCAGAAAACACTTGTTTTAATGTTTTTGATGTTTCAGTAGCTACAGGTATCCAAATTGCGAAAGGAAAGAAACCCTGTCAGTTTTTCTTCGGGAGAAAGGCCGTGGGCACAAGACACAAAGGAGGAGGGCCAGGAGGCCCAAAAGGGGGTAGCCCACGCGGCCAGATTCCCTGGCCGCGTGTGGGGCCCCCAAATGGGCCCACAACACCTCCTCCCCGAGGTCTTTTTGCTGACGACTCCGTCTTCCCCGAAAACGAACACCCTAATTTTCCCGAGACGAGACGGAGCCGCCAGGGCGGCGAAACTCTCGAAACTCTCCGCGGGGGAGACAAATCCTGCTGCTCGGGAGCTCCGGAGAAGGGGGAAATCATCCCCATCTTCATGCCCATCTCCTCCTTGGCGTGGGAGGAGGCATCTCCATCACCATCCTCACCAGCACCTGCATCTCCACCATCACCATCACCGTGACCCACTCCGTTCCCCCTCATAGTTTGATCATTGCTACACCCTAGATACGTGTTATTATACTCTGTTGCATGTTTGGGATTGAGTACTTGTCATTATTTGGTGGTGGATCCATTGTTTCAGATTGTGTTGTACCACATATGTCACCATACATGATCATGTTTGCACGTTGTGAGTAGTTCCCGCATGTTCCTGAGGGCATAGGATGAATTGGCAATGATTTGTTACATAAGATGAGTTGTTATTTGGTCTAGTATTTATCTTTTATGTGATTCTATGATGGTGTTGTACGAACGTCGACTGTACAACACTTCACCTACATGGGCTCATAGGAGAACACCCTAGTGTAGTGACGTGATGATGTCTTTAGGTGACAGGAACTTGAGACAGAGTCGTTGAATTGCATTATGAGGGTACTTGTATCGGGGACCTTAGAGCATAAGGCTATGGTGGGACATCATGTCTTAATAATTCTCGTGCTGTCATTTAATTGGCCACGTGATCCATCATAAGGGGTGATAGTTTATTTATTTAGCTATTCCTATTTGTGGCTCCGTCCGAAGAAGATTAAAACTAGACAAGATATACAAACATGTTATGCAATGAATCACTATGCCAGCTAAATCCGTGCAGCCCTCGGGAACGTTTCCACATATAAGACACAAACACACACTTGAGCTTGTCCTCTTGCGCATTAGAGGATTGGGCTTTGTCTCTCATTGAGACCTACTACTTGCTGCAATTTACTTTCCGCATTTTACTTTACTTGCACTACACAATTAAAACACAAAAACACCTGTTGCTTTTATTATTCCTTTGCTATTCTACTTACCAGTTCCTTCTGCTCCTCGTGGGTTCGACAACCTTTATAATTCGAAAAGTACTACAATTGATCTCCTGCACTTGGGAGCCATCAAGACACTTTTCTGGCGCCGTTGCCGGGGAGCGTAGCGCTATTGGTAAGAAGTTTGGTAAGGAAACTTGAAAGCTGAATTTTACTTGCTGTTGCATCCTGTTATTATTATGGCTTTTATGAGAGATGCTTCGCTGAAACTTGCTTTATATGAGAGTGCTTATGCTATTAAACCTAAAGTTGTTGAAAAAGCACCTCATGATGATGGTTATATTATTCCCCTTGAATTTGTTAAAGTTGTTAGGAATGAGTATTTTGCAGGGGATGGAACAAAGGCTGCAAGTGATCACATACGGGCCATTGAGGATATATGTGGGCTAATTAGGCTCAAGGCTATTTCTGAGGAGGAGGTAAAATGCAAGTTATTGTACCAGTCCTTAACTGGTGATGCTCGAAAATGGTATATGTCCCTGGATGAAGAAATTACACATAATTGGGATACTTTTATGAAGGTTTTCTTTCTTAAATATTTTACTCCTAAAGAGGCTTATGAGAACCGTTGCTTTATATTTAATTTTTGGCCACACCTTGGAGAGAGTATTACTCATGCTTGGGGGAGGCTTAAGGACCTCCTTCGTAAGAATCCTTGTCATGATCTCACAAATAAACTTATATTGATAAACTTTTATGTGAGACTACCTGATAGGCTAAAGCAATATTTGGATGGTTCATCTAGTGGAAGCTTTACAAATAATACTGCAGAAGAAGCTTGGAATTTATTGGAAATTATTTCGAAGAACTCTGAATATTGGGACCTAGACAAAGGTAATGAAGCTTATTTTGATTATGGATATTCATGTGTAGAAAGTTTCTCTAGTACTATTTTGTTCAAGAATGTTATTAAAGATTTTGGTCTTGATCCATATGTTGCAATTGAAATAGCTAAGAAATTTGCTGAGCACATTCGAATTCCTAAAAGTGGCTTTGATTATTATGTTGAACCTGTTAAATCTTCTACTGTTGTCCCTAAATTTATTAAAGAAACATCAGTGTCATCTGTAGTAATAGAAGAATATATTGAACCACCTCCCTATCCTGAAAAAGTTAAAGAGAATTTGCTTATTGTTGTTGATGCAACAGTAGAAAGAGATGTTCTCAACCTAAAGAATAGGTGGAAGTCAAGAACCAAGTCTCTATTATTAACCAATTAAATGAAGAAGATCTTGTTGATGTTTATTTATGTGAAGATGCTACCAAAGTTATTAAAGGGAATTCATCCAAAGTTGGTAAGCCAATTATATCATGCTCTATTGGGACTTCCTATTATCATGGTTTATGTGATATTGGAGCAAGCATTAGTGTCATTCCATATTCTCTCTATCAAGAAATTAAGCCTGATATTGATCCTATCACCATGGAAGAAACAAGTATGACCATTCAGCTTGCTAATAAAGATTATATTAGTCCCTTTGGAATTGTTAGAGATGTTGAAGTATTGGTAGGGAAAATAAAATATCCTACTGATTTTATTGTGCTTGGTTGTCCACAAGATTCTTTCTGTCCTATTATATTTGGTAGACCTTTCTTACATACTGGTGGTGCTGAAATTGATTTGCCTAGAGAAAGGGTGTTTATTAAATGTGCTGGAGAGAAACTTGAATTTAATTTTTCTAAATTTGCTGATAAACCTGCTAAGAAAGAACCAAAATCTAAAGATATAATTGAAACTCTTGCTCATATAGCTGTAGCTTCATCAGACGTGGTGGAACGTTATATGCTTAATCAAGAAGAGCCATTTAATGATGCAGAAAAAGAAGCTTTAGAACAAATATTATGGCAGCAACCTCCACAATTACAATTGCATATCCCACCTAATAATCTAGGAGTACTCCCACCTCCTAAAGGAGATCCTAGTTTTGAATTAAAGCCTTTGCCTGAAAATCTGAAATATGCATACTTGGATAAGAAAAATATATATCCTGTTATTATTAGTGCTAACCTTTCAGCTGAGGAAGAAGAGAAATTACTTGATGTGCTTAAAGCTCACCGTAAGGCTATTGGTTATTCTCTTGATGATCTTAAGGGCATAAGTCCAGCTCTATGTATGCATAAAATTAATTTGGAAGAAGATGCTAAACCTGTTGTTGATTTCCAACACCGTCTACATCCAAAAATGAAGGAAGTGGTAAGAAATGAGGTAATTCGACTCATAGAGGCTGGTATTATTTATCCTATAGCTGATAGTAAATGGGTTAGTCATGTTCATTGTGTTCCTAAGAAAGGTGGAATTACTGTGGTTCCTAATAAAGATGATGAACTTGTTGCTCAACATACTGTTGTTGGTTATAGAATGTGCATTGATTATAGAAAATTAAATAAAGCAACTCGTAAGGACCATTACCCATTGCCCTTTATTGATCAAATGCTAGAGATATTATCTAAACATTCTCACTTTTGTTATTTAGATGGGTATTCAGGCTTCTCTCAAATTCCAGTTCATAGTGATGATCAGGAAAAGACCACTTTTACTTGCCCATATGGTACATTTGCTTATAGGAGAATGCCTTTTGGTTTATGTAACGCGCCTGCTACTTTTCAGAGATGCATGAATGCTATATTTTCTGATTATATTGAAAAGATAGTGGAAGTCTTTATGGATGATTTTTCAGTGTATGGTACTTCTTTCGATAATTGCTTGTTCAACCTTAACAAAGTTTTGCAGCGTTGTGAAGACCAACACCTTGTTCTTAATTGGGAGAAGTGTCACTTTATGGTAACAGAGGGAATTGTTCTTGGGCATCGTATTTCTGGAAGAGGAATAGAAGTTGACCCAGCAAAAATTGAAGCTATTGAGAAATTACCATATCCAAGAGACATCAAAGGTATAAGAAGTTTTCTCGGTCATGCAGGTTTTTATCGTAGGTTCATTAAAGATTTCTCTAAAATATCAAAGCCTCTAACCAATCTTTTGCAAAAGGATGTTCCGTTTTCTTTTAATGATGATTGCATAGAATCCTTTAATGTTTTAAAGAAAGCCTTAATAACTGCACCTATTATTCAACCTCCTGATTGGAACTTGCCCTTTGAAATTATGTGTGATGCTAGTGATTATGCAGTTGGAGCTGTTTTAGGCTAAAGGGTTGATAAGAAATTGAATGTTATTTACTATGGTAGTAAAACACTAGATGGTGCTCAAAGAAATTATGCTACAACTGAAAAAGAATTTTTAGCGGTAATATTTGCATGTGATAAATTTAGATCTTACATAATTGATTCAAAAGTCACTGTGCACTCTGATCATTCTGCTATTTAATATTTGATGAATAAGAAAGATGCTAAGCCTAGGCTAATAAGATGGGTACTTTTGCTGCAAGAATTTGATTTACACATAGTAGATAGGAAAGGAGAAGATAATCCCGTAGCTGATCATCTTTCTAGAATGGAAAATATACCTGATGATCCTATTCCTATTAATGATAGTTTTGCTAATGAACAACTTGCCCTTGTTAGTGTTTCTAGTGCTAAAGTTGCATCTCCTTGGTTTGCTAATTATGCAAATTTTATTGTTGGGAAAGTTATGCCACCACAATTTACTTACCAACAAAGAAAGAAATTCTTTTATGACCTTAGACATTATTTTTGGGATGATCCATTTTTGTATAAGAAAAGTGTTGATGGCATTATTAGACGTTGTGTACCTGAGCATGAACATCAGGCTATTATAAGAGATTGTCATGACAGTCCCTATGGAGGGCATCATGCAGGAGATCGTACTGCAGCAAAGGTATTACAATGTGGTTTTTATTGGCCTACTCTATTCAAGGATTGTGCTGAATATGTTAAAACTTGTGATAAATGTCAAAGAGTAGGAAACATTGGTAGAAGGAATGAAATGCCTATGAACTATACATTACCACTTGAACCATTTTATGTGTGGGGTTTTGACTTTATGGGACCATTTCCTGCATCTAGTACAAAACATACTCACATTTTGGTTGTTGTTGATTATGTTACAAAATGGGTAGAAGCAATTCCTACTAAGAGTGCAGACCATGCCACAACCATGCAAATGCTTAAAGAAATTATTTTCCCTAGATTTGGTGTTCCTAGATTTTTAATTACTGATGGTGGATCTCATTTTATGCATGGTGTTCTTAGAAAAACATTGGCAAAATATAATGTTAATCATAGAATTGCATCACCCTATCATCCTCAAACTAGTGGACAAGTTGAATTAAGTAATAGGGAAATTAAACGTATTTTAGAGAAAACAGTAAACAGAGCTAGATCTGATTGGCCACTTAAAATTAATAATGCATTGTAGGCTTATAGAACTGCTTATAAAAATCCTATGGGTATGTCTCCTTATAAAATGGTTTATGGAAAAGCATGTCATTTACCCGTTGAATTAGAACATAAAGCTAGATGGGCTATTAAGAAATTAAATTTTGATTAAAAAACAGCGGGGGAGAAGAGATTGCTTGACCTAAATCTATTAGATGAATGGAGGAATGAAGCATATGAAAGTTTTCCTAGATGTCGAGACATCGTAGTAGTTTTCATAGATGGGGGTGCCATGAGACTACGGTAGAGACGTGGGGTAACGGGATCGCGTAGTAAACACAGAACATAGGATTTACCCAGGTTCGGTACGTCGCGACAGTACGACGTGCCTACTCCTGCACTTCTCACTAATCGGGACTAAAGCCCGTAAACAGGGATACAATGTGAGGGTTTAGATCTAAGCTACTCGACGAGGATGAGCTTCTCGGCGAGTTGGCGTAGAGCTTCTCTGTTATTCGTTCTCCTCCTATCTATCTCCCGTCCGGCTTTATATAATAGCCGGATTAGGGCTTACAGAATAGGAAACCTAGAAGACTACGGTAACTTGTAACTTGGAAAGCAAGGAATCCGTCTTCTCCTCCAAGCCAGATCACATGGGCCGTGATCCGGGTTCTTCTAGAATCCGGCTTCTGTTCGTCGGATTACTGGGCCGCCTAATGGACCTAAGCCCACTACCACTTAGGCCACCCTGGTAATCCGGCACTTTGTCTACCATCTTCTATACCCCTATTTGGTATATATCCGACAGTAGCCCCCAAGAAGGATCGAAACTCTGATTCTCTGTCTTTCGCCAAATATACTTTGTCCGAGAAATATTGATTCAGCAGTCTTGATTCTTCTTATTCTTCTTTTGAAAAAGATGGTGACATGAAACTCGGAATCTTGAAAATCCGGCTTTTCTCTCACGATCCTTCGCGGAGAAGGAACTTCTTACGTCAGCGCACTTAACCATGCTGACGTAAGTGACGTTTGGGTTTTACTCGGAAAACCCAGAAATATATCTCTGACAGATTCTCGCGGGAAACGAGGAGATAACCATCATTACCCTGCCGTTTCATTTCCCGGATTTTCCGGCGAGTGACACGCGGTAAACATCCAACGGTCAAAATAGCTGTTGGCACATATCTTGACGGATTTTTAGCTATAAATAGGCATCCTCGTCCTCAACGAAAACCTTCCGCACTCTCACCGCACTCGCCATTGACGCGCACGAGCTTTCAAGCAAAGCACTGCCCCGAGCGCACCTCGCCTCCAAGCACACCGGAAACGAATCGCGCCGCCAGGAAATGGCAACCTCATCGTCCTCGCCTACTCGCGCCGCCATCGACGACCTCATCGGCGACCTAGATCCTCAACTTGGGTCACCCAAGCACGCCGACGACGAGCCAGAGAAAACCGCGGCCTCCGCGGCGGGCGGAGAAAACCTTTCCGCCGCCGCGGACGTTGCGGGCGCGAGCTCCGCCGCTTCCCCGCCGTTTGCTCCTGAAACGGTGGAGGAGAAGATCCAGCTCGTCGGTGACGAGCTCGCCGCCGCGGAAGCTGCGGCCACCGCCGCCACCGGAGCGGATGAAGAGACGGAATCTGCAGGCAACCGAATTGCCTGCAGCATTCCCCCGGCTCTTCTTCCAAACATGTAAAAAGAAGGCTTGGTCCTTAAGGGGAAGTGGCGTCTTCCTGAGGACGAGAATGAACCAACGCCGAAAGACGGCGAAAGGGTTCTCCTCTCCTCCCATCTTCTTCGAGGTATGGGCCTTCCACCTTCCGCCTTCTTCCTCCAAGTTCTTTCCCATTACAACATCCAGCCCCACAACCTGCCACCCAATTCCATCCTCTACATGGCCGGCTTTCAGGCTTTGTTCGAGGGCTACTTAGGGCTGGAACCTAGGTTAGACTTTTGGACGTATTGCTTCGGGGTTAAGCGGAACTCTTCGGAGGGCGCACTCCCGACTTGCGGAACCATCTCTTTCACTCTTCGGAGATTTCGACAAGATTGGTTCCCCAAGATCAAAACGTCGGAATCCGTCAAATTTTGGACGGGTTCCTTCTTTTACCATCCCGATGTGCCTTTCCCTAAGGAAGCCATCGGGGTTCCTCCTTTCTCGAACTCTGCCGCAGTTCCCCAAGACAACTGGGGAACGGAAGCTGTCTAGGTTCTGCCGCCTGATCTACTAAGGATCAAGCGGCGCATCGCTAAGCTCACCTCCTCCACTCCACCTTTGACCGGCATGGACACGGTCTTTTGCTGGTTGAATAGACGGATTCAGCCATTGGCCAACCACGGTGGTCGCCTCCTGTGCGAATACACGGGAGCCAAGGATCCAATGCGGACAACCAACAAAGATTGGCCCGCAAAGGAGCTTCGACGGCGCGTCAACCAGTTGGTCGCATCACGCGACCAATACGAAGCGAGTCGGCCAATGTATACGGCCGACAATCCAGTCCCCAAGGTAATTTTTCAGTCATTTGGGTATAGTTTCAGCATTCTTTCTCGGATTTTCTAGCTTCTGATTCCGATTTGTTTTTCTGACAGTTCGCGGATCTTCCAGACTCGGAGTTGGCCTCCGAGGCTGAGCTGGACGCGCTGCGCACCGCTGCTACAGGTGGACGCAAGCGCAAGAAGATTTCTTCCTCTGAGGAAGTTATCGACCTTGACGGAATCCCCGTCGCCACTTCCAGGTTCTTTCTTCTGGGTTCTTTTTCTTTCATGGGAACTTTTCATCCATCTTCCGTGTTTTAACTTTTTCGGGTTTTTTGTTTTTAGCCTGCCTCCCTCCAACCTAAAGCCGAAGAAGCTCAAGAAACACAAAGTTGTTTCCAGCCGAGGCGGTCAACCTTCTCCCACCGTCGCCCCGGACACACCGTCCACGATGGCGGAAGAGCACGCTACAGCCCCCACGACCAAGCCGTTGGAGCCCAGCCAGCCTGTTGTGTCGGACACGGACACGAGGGAAAGGGCGGCTCCTGAGGTGGGAAAATTTCCTCGGACGTTCGACGAAGAAATTCCCACCTTTGATAAGGACTTCAAGATTATCAATGACGGCCTAAGCGCGGCCGGAACCCTTTTTGCGGAATACGCAAAAGAGTTCAAAGAAAACTTGGCGGGTTTGCAACGAATGAGCCAGGTATGTAACTCTAGCCCCCAAGCATTAAACAAAACTGCATGCCTTTTTTGCTTTGATGCTTTTTGTAACCATTCTTTTCCTTGCTATGTTCCAGCAAACCGCCGAAGCCATTAACATGGAAGTTTTCAACAAACTCTCCATCAAGAATAAAGAGGTTAGAAATCTTCTTTCTATTCTTGAGGAGAGAGAGGCGGAACTGGCATCGTCTCAGCTTGCTTTGTCGGAAACAACAGGTAAACATTTTTCCTCTAAAGTTTGCGATTCAATTTTTTGTCTAAGTACTTATTCCGGAAATTTTCTAAACTCGGAATTTTCTTTGCTTTCCAGCTGCTTTGGCCAAGGCCAAGCAGATAGCTGAAGATGCCGGCAATGCCGAGAATCTCCGAAAGGAGAATTTGGAGCTTCACAAGCATCTTGTGAAGGCTCAAAAGGATCTGGAGGCCAGCAACTTGGCCCTTGGAGTTGCCAACTCCAAGGCTTCCGAGCAAGCGGAGAAGGATAAATCCACCATTCAGGATTTAGAAAATGCTCTGAATCTTCGCCTGGAGGAAATCTCCGAGATCGACAAGCTTATCGGTAATTTTCTGTTACCTTTTTATTTATTTTTCCATATCTTGTTTTTCTTCTCTGTTTTCACCTAACACTGTCGGAAAAAACAGGAGATACCCCAGATGGTACCCGACTTGAAGGGATCCAGGCCTTTGGGAAGATGTGGACTTCGATCCGTGCTGCTGGAATGCAGCTGGTGAACAAGTTCCTTCCCGCAAGGACTGGGGAGTTCTCGGAGGTTGAAAAACTTCCGGGAGCCATCATGGAGGTGGCGGAATCCAGGGATTCCATCCTGCGTTCCGCTGCACGGGGTGGTGCGCGCATGGCACTCGGCCTTATGAGCATGCACTACCCTGGTGCTAAATCTTGGCGCGTGGCGTCCGGTGTCCCTCAAGGATACACGGATACTCAGCGAAATACCATCTTTGATGAAATCAAAGGCCACGCCACCCAGATCGCCTCCATGGTAAATATTTCCGTCAATTATCCAGAAGAGGAGATCCCTCCAATCCCCGAGGACGACAGCAGCGAGGAGGAATCAGATGCTTGAAGGGCTACCTTGGACCTGGATAGTAATAGTAAACAATAGGAGCATTACTGTTCTTTCAATGTAATCCAAAATGTAATGCTTCTATCTGTATTAGTGAAAAATTCCGCCTTTTGCAGTCTTAATTATGAAATTTTTTGCAAGGTTTTTTGGATGTTACTATTCCTTTATCTTCTAAGTTCTCTGGCATATATGTTTTAACTGTCCTTAGTGTTTGAAATGGCTCAAATAGCAATATGAATCATCATGCCGAGTAACTGGGTGTGACCAATCAGTTTAAACTCGGAAACATGGATCATGCTAAAGGCATTTTTACTAACTAGCTCCAGTAACCCAACACATACGCAATCAGATAATGCTTAGAGAAACAAGGAATTTTTTGACCGAAACTTGGGCACGTAGGCAATTCAAGTTTCCTTTAGACGTTAACAGGCTGAAAAAACATTCAGTTTCTTAACGCCGAGTACGCAGGCACAATTCGGGTTAACATTGAGTATTTTGTAAGATCATTGGGAAATAGAGAAGGTGGAAACATGGATGCCAGAAATCCAACAACTTTATTTCATGATCTCAAAAGATGTTTACATAGATATTGAACTAAGTATGGAAGAGACATAACTGCTAGGTATTCCAAAGCTTTGCTATCCACTTGGCTTTGTCGGATTTCTTCAACAACTTGTAGAGTGGTAAGGCTTTAGCCCCCAGCCGACTAATAAATCTGCTGACGGCTGCAGCAGAACCCGTCAATCTTTGGACATCTTTGACGCAGGTAGGTTTTGTGATGTTCAAGATTGCCTTGATTTTTTTCGGGTTAACTTCTATTCCTCTGTGAGAAACGATGAAGCCCAGAAGTTTTCCTGAGGGAAACCCGAATACGCATTTAGATGGATTCAACTTCATCTTGTAGGTGCGTAAGTTTTCAAAAGTTTCTCGCAAATCCTCAAGGAGTGTATCTTTTTCCTTGGTTACGACAGCAATATCGTCCACATAAACATGGACATTTTTTCCAATCTGACTATGCAAACAACGTTGCATGAAACGCTGGTAGGTTGCACCTGCGTTCTTCAGGCCAAACGGCATGGTTACGTAGTAATACGTCCCGTATGGGGTTATGAAAGAAGTCTTAATTTGATCTTCCTTTTTCATGCGTATTTGGTGGTACCCGGAGTATGCATCCAAAAAGCACAAAAGCTCAGAGCCTGCGGTGGCATCTATTATTTGATCGATTCGCGGTAATGCAAACCTATCTTTCAGACACAATTTGTTCAAGCCTGTGTAATCTATACACATTCTAAGAGCAGTAGTATCTTTCTTCGGTACTAATACCAGATTTGCGGACCAGTCAGTATGGATTACTTCCTTGATGAAATCCGCTGCTAAAAGCCGGATAATTTCCTTGCCAATAGCCTTCCGTCTTCTTCCGTCAAATCGACGGAGACCTTGTTTGACGGGTTTTGATCCAGGAATAACCTTGAGTTGGTGCTCAGCAAGTTCCCTGGGTACACCTGGCATGTCAGCTGGACACCAGGAAAAAATATCCCAGTTCTCACGGAGGATCTTGATGAGCTCGCCTTCCTATTTGTCAGTCATCCCAGTCCCTACGACGAAATTTTTTGTCGGATCTTTGGGATCTAGGATTACCTGTCTTGTATTTTCGGACGCCTTGAAGCTGTCTGTTGGCTTCCGGGTTTCTTTTCCTGCCGGCATTTCTGACGGCGATACCTCCTTGGCTAATTCCTTCAGTTCTTCCTTTGCTATGACTCTCTGAGCGCAAAGGGCGTTTTCTTTCTCCAACTCGTTTTCCAGCTTGAAATCACCGGCTATAGTGATTACTCCTCCCTTGGGTCCTGGCATCTTCAGCTTGTTATAGATATAACAAGATCTTGCCATGAATTTGGCGAAAGCTGGACGTCCGAGTATTGCGTGATACACACTTTCGAACGGCACTACTTCGAAGGATACTTTTTCCTGCCGGAAGTGATCTTTATCTCCGAAGGTGACATCTGGGGAAATTTCTCCTAGGGATCGTGCTTGCCTGCCAGGGACAATGCCATGGAAACGTATGTTGCTGTAGTTGAGCTGAGACTCGGAAATCTTCAGATGCTTCAGTGTATCCAGGTACATTATATTAATGCTGGATCCTCCATCCATCAGCACTCTTCTTAGCCTAGTGTTTTGAACAATAGGGCTTACAACAAGAGCTTGTGTGCCGGGTTCAGGGATATTTCCGGGATGATCAGACTGATCCCAGATTATCGGTGTGTTGGAGTACTTCAAGAATTTCGGGGTTGCCGGAACAACCGCGTTTATTTCTCGAAGTGTTCTTTTGGCCACCTTTGCTGACGGGGTTGCTAAGAAAGTTAGCATTGCTTCTCCATCAACTCTTGGAAACTTGGGTTCGCCTTTACGCTGTTGTTCCTGGATTTTTTCGTCAGTGTCCGATTCGCTGTCTTCTTTGTCAGCTTCTGGCTTTTGTTTGGCGGGTTTCCTTTTGGAACCCTTCCCCTTACTTCCGGCTCCTGCACTGCCTTTCATGTGCTTATTTAGCCGGCATTGCGCGTTTGTATGGGTGGGTTTCCCAAATTGCGAGTGGTGAACACAAGGTTCCGACTTAATCCTTTCCCACTCCTCTGGAGTGTAGTTGATTGGATCTGGGTTGCGTCCTTTCCACTTGTTTCCCTTTTCTCCTCCAAAGGCCATGTCTACCTCTTTGGGTTTCGTCGTTGTTTCTGGAGTTCCTTTTTTGTCAGAACGAGGGGTTTTCTTGGCAAGTATCAGTGATTCGATATTGCCTCCTCTTGCTCTGATGTCGTCTTCGGCTGCAGCGTGCTCATTGGCGGTTGTAAGCATAGATCCGAAATCTTTGTGCTTTTTGGAACCAACCATGAACGGTACGAGTCCGGGTTTTAGGCCATTGACGAAAGCATGCATTGCTTGTACGTCAGTTACTCCAGAGCAACTATTCTTCATTGCTGTCCATCTGGAGATGAAATCCACGTATGGTTCATCTTCGAATTGCGTGCAACGGTTTAGCTGGTTGATGCTGTTCGGGCGTTTGTACGTTCCCCGGAAATGCTGAGTGAATACTCTAGCCATATCATCCCAGCTGTCGACTGTTCTTGATGGTAATCCATTGATCCAATCTCTGGCTCCGTCCAGCAACATTAGGGGAAGAAACTTGACAGCTTCCAAGTCTGTCCTATTGTTGATCTGGACGGCTGTATAGTAATCTGAGAGCCAGGTATCCGGGTTTGTGCTGCCGGTGTATTTCTGGTACGTTGGACCGACCTTGGCAAAGCCAGAATGCAGCGTTATTCTTCGGATCCTGTCAGTAAAACACTTAGGACCAAAGTATAGATCATCCTTTTCTGCTCTGTCAATGTGTGCATAATATCTTCCGGCTGAATGTACGGAAGGGGATATGCTCCTTTCTCTTCCATTGTTGCGCGAACGCGCTTTTCCGGGATTGTTTCTATCTCTTCCGTGGTCACGCCCTTTTGGATTAGGCGGAGTTCTACTCCTGTGCCTTTCTTTGTCCTTAGGAGGTGTCCGGGATCTCTCACGCCTGTGAGGTATATCGTATCTTCCAGCTGTCTCAGCTGGGTTTCTCGGAGGTGGCATTATTTTGCCGTCCTTCCGGTGTTTGTCTTCCCGATCATGGGGTTTATGTCCATCTTTCGGGAGATGGGATCCGGTCCTAGACGCTGCATCCCGGTTGTCGGGGTTTTTCTTGTCTTTTCTCGGATCCTCTTTTTTATCTTTTGAGTTGTCTGAATCCCCGGGTTCTTCCAGTCCAGGTGCTCCAGCAGCGCAAGTAGCTGTTTTGCATAGGGTGGAGTTATCATGCAGCCTCCCTGATCGCTCTTGGGCGCGCTGTTGTTGTTGCAATGCTTTTCCTAGGAAAGCATACACCCCTTGGAGTTTTTCCCCGTTGGAATACAGATCGTTGTTAAGAATCGCGAACGCTGCTTCCGCGTTTTCTTCTGCGGTCTTGTATATTGGTTCGCCCTTGGCATCTTTGCCGTTTACCTGCTTTTGCCAAGATGGGTTATGGAACCTTTCTTTTGGCGGCAGTTCTTCCGGTCTTGCGATTCCGGGTAACCTAGTAGGTTTTAACGCGGATCTATTCTTTCTCTCGTACTCCTCTATTTCTTCCTTCATGACCTTGATGTCATTATGGGTTTGTTGGAGATGTTGCCGAGATCTGAGTAGATGTTGTTGTTGCCGTTGGAAAGCTTGTCTCCTGGCTTCCAGCATCTCAGGGGGTTCATCTGGTCCCACTGGTGTTTGCAATAGCTCTTGCTCTTCCTGTTCCGTCATTGGCGGAGCAGCGATTTCTTTGGATTTCTTCTCCGCAGGCTTTGTTCCGCTAACATCTCCTACTTCCAGGTTTTCATCAGCGAGATCAGCTGATTTTTTCTTCCGGATTTTGTATTGGAGTTTTTTATCAGCACGGTGCTTTTTCTTGGAAGAGGGAGGTTTTTTGACAGGTTCATCTTCTGTCATCTCCTTGACATTGGGGAATACCGGAGAAGTTTCTCCGTCTTCTCTCTCTTCCTCTGGCGGAGGGGTTTTAGGGCTTTCCTGGCTGCCGGCGTCCGTGGTATCAGCCGGTTTCGCCATTAGAACTTCATGGAATCCCTCTTGAAAGGACTTAACCTTTCTTACGAAGGCGTCCTCATCTTCGTCTTCGGAGTCGAAGTTATCCGATCCGGTTTCCGACTCCAACCTCGCCTCAATGGCGGCAAGCACGGATTCTGCTTCCGAGTTCATCGTCTTGTTGACGGATGTCGGATCTTCCGCCTCTGTGACGGGTGTTTGATCTTCCGTCTCCATGACGGGTGCGTTGTTGTCTGCCTCTTGCACGGGATTTCCGTCATCCGTGTTTTCGGCGATTTCGGATTGCACCATGCCGATAAAGTGTGTATCACTTTTTTGTCGGCGATCTGAGCAGAATCCGGCATCATAGTCATCTTCGACTGGGTATAGGGCGGGTGGGATAAATTTGCTTCCACCGCAAAACCCCATTGCTTCTGCAGTTAGTCCGATAAAGATGTTAGCAGATCCTATCGGTAACACGCAGGCACTTACCAGGTGGTTTTGCGCCGGTATGTAGGATCCGTTGTCGAGGAAGCGCCCGACGTTGTTGTCGAACTCCAAGCTTCCGACAGTGATTGATCTTCCGATTCCGCCAAGTATCCCATATCGGAATTTTACGCCTGACGTCGTTTGCCCCACGGTGGGCGCCAACTGTCGAGACATCGTAGTAGTTTTCATAGACGGGGGTGCCATGAGACTACGGTAGAGACGTGGGGTAACGGGATCGCGTAGTAAACACAGAACACAGGATTTACCCAGGTTCGGTACGTCGCGACAGTACGACGTGCCTACTCCTGCACTTCTCACTAATCGGGACTAAAGCCCGTAATCAGGAATACAATGTGAGGGTTTAGATCTAAGCTACTCGACGAGGATGAGCTTCTCGGCGAGTTGGCGTAGAGCTTCTCTGTTATTCGTTCTCCTCCTATCTATCTCCCGTCCGGCTTTATATAATAGCCGGATTAGGGCTTACAGAATAGGAAACCTAGAAGACTACGGTA
Organism: Alopecurus myosuroides; assembly: GCA_028641055.1. Taxonomy (NCBI): domain Eukaryota; kingdom Viridiplantae; phylum Streptophyta; class Magnoliopsida; order Poales; family Poaceae; genus Alopecurus; species Alopecurus myosuroides. Next base: position 155,555,897 of record CM054058.1, read on the forward strand.
ACTTGTAACTTGGAAAGCAAGGAATCCGTCTTCTCCTCCAAGCCAGATCACATGGGCCGTGATCCGGGTTCTTCTAGAATCCGGCTTCTGTGCTTCGGATTACTGGGCCGCCTAATGGACCTAAGCCCACTACCACTTAGGCCACCCTGGTAATCCGGCACTTTGTCTACCATCTTCTATACCCCTATTTGGTATATATTCGACAATTGTTTAAAGAGAAAGTTAAAATTTGGCATGACAAGAAAATTAAAAGAAAGGAATTTAAAGTAGGTGATCAAGTTCTATTGTACAACTCTCGTTTTAAGTTTTCTACAGGGAAATTAGCTTCAAAATGGCACGGTCCATTGGTAGTACAGGAGGTATACCGTTCGGGGTCCATCCGTCTTCACGGTGATATGAAAGGTAAACCTCATGTGGTCAATTGACAACGCCTAAAACATTATATTGCAGGAAAGAGCTTCATAGGAACCATCGAGGAGATAAAGTTAATGACACCGGAGGAGGTAATTGTAAGGGATCCTGCAGTTTCAGAAACCCAAATTCAACAATTCACAATTATTGTGTTTGGAAGTTTCTCGGAATTGCGTGAAAACTTACGTAACTCATTTTTTATGGAAATTAACGTGTGGGACAAGAAAATTGGAAGGAATTTGACCTCGAGGGGGAAAAGAGGACCCCACACGCGGCCAGATTCCTTGGCCGCGTGGAGGTACCCCTTTTCCACCTCGGAGTCCCGTTCCGTCTCGTTTTCGACTCCGACACTTCGTCTTACCCTAAAACCCGTCAATATATACCCCCTTTTGTCGATCTAATCCCGCACCGAGAGTTCTCGCACGATCTTTGTTTTGTATATTCTGTCTGTCAGGTTTTCCAAGCCATGACTTCGGGAGACTCCTACCAATGGACCTCCATGGATGATGATGATGATGAGCTTGAGGGCAACAGCCCCACATCCATCCACAGGAGGAATAGGAAGAGGAAGGACTACTCGGATGACGAGGACGTGGAGCTTCGCGAGATCATGGATGAAGAACCTGACGAGGAAGATGACGAGGCCATCTTCGACATACCACCTCTTGCAACAGCACCTCCATCACCAATCCCTGTTGCTGGCGTACGGGTGAACATGTCTTTTGGAAACAAGAGACAGTCCGCACGTATGAGCACCGGAGGGAAGGCTCCAAGGCACTCACTTGCTAGCAAAAATGCAGTTTCTCCTCTTATTGGCAGGGAAACTCCCACTGAGAAGAATTGCACTGGAGATTGGGATCACCTTATTCCCAAGAAGAAAGCACCAAGCCCGGAGTGGAAAACTCCCAAGGAGACGGTTGAGAAGGACCTCATGGAAAGGTTGGGAAAAGCTGCAGGAGCATTTGAGCAAGCCAATAACCTCATGATGCGCATCATTGGAGAGCTTGAAGACAACTATGAAAAGAAGAAGAAGAAAGAGTGGTGGGCTGAGTACGAGAAGAAGGGAGAATTAAGAAATGACCGCAACCATCTAAGCTTGGGGGAGTTTCACCTATCCCCCGTCTTTTATCAGCTTTATCATGTCTATCTAGTTTTGGTGTGTCTTGCTTTTATTATCTAGTTATCGTTTTCGTTTAGGCTTGAGTGAGCTCATTGAGCATTATCATGCATCCCCGTCTTATGGTTTATCAATGAATAATAAAGTATGGTGTCATCCATGATTCCCTTGTTTTGGGGATTTATGGGTAACACTCATGCAAATGAGCATGGCATATTTAGAGGTTTCAATCACATCTTGCCTTGAAATTGATTAACTTGAGTGTGTTGGACAATTGTAGAATTATCTCAATATGACATAAATCCACTATCTATCTATTAGCTTAATGGCTATTCCGAGCATGTTCACCATGTTATAGTTTCATTTATGCTCTAAATTAAGATGCTTATGTTATTAATTGGCATGGGCTGAATTTGGCATAAGACTCTCACGAACTTTTGAATGCACACATTTATTTCTATTGCACTTAACAAACATGACCCATTAATGGGAGCTAAAAGTTTTGTGCTTGACAAGGATTTTGGTTGGGAGTTGGCTAACACGTGCATCACGTGAAAAGCTTTCAACATTGCACAAAGAAATTTTATATTTAGTTGATGTCATGTGCTTTTGTTTTTGGACTCCTGCCATGCCGAAATGAAATAGAGGAATAGTAAGTTTTGATGAGTAAGTATATATGACTAGAGAAATTGCATTGGGCCGCTAACCCAAGCCATGCTTGATCATGGTGGAAATTTACTTACAGCTAGAGTGGACTCTACAAACACATCCTACAATAAAATAAGAAGCTATGCATATAGTGAATGAAATAAAAAAGGATGATGAGTCTACTCCGTTTGTTCATCTTGTTATTGTGACATGGGCTGGTTTCTATGTCATGGGGCAAGAGGTACCTCTTTGCAATTCTCTATGATGTCATTAATACTTATTATGATTGTACAAAGCTTATAAGGAATCTTAAGTTGAGTAATCATGGAGTAGGTTTTCACACTCACGGGGCATGAGACATTCAACCAACACCTTGTCAACCACATTACTTCAACATTCATAAATTAAGATGCTAATGATAAAGGGGCAATGAGAGTCTTAGCCCAATGGATGCCACATTACAATTAGTAATTTAAGCTGAATAGTTTGGAAACTAAATGAGACTTGATCATGTTTTACCTCTACTCATTTATCTTTCTCCAAATTAAAGAGTATAATTCGATTGTCCAACATACAATGGTTATTTGCTTTCAAAAGTATGGGGTGTTTGCTAGAGCTTCGAATATATTATCCTTATGTGTATGAGTTCTATTCATTCATCTTGCATTATAACTGAACATGATGATGATACAATGCCCGTATTTATTTATCAACCATAAGTCCATTGATGCATGTAATGATCTATGTCCTTATTTACTCGAGGACGAGCAAAGGTTTAAGCTTGGGGGAGTTGATACGTGCATTTTATATCATCATTTATACCCTCCATATAGGCATTATTGGGTTGTTTTATCAATGTCATGTCATTGTTTTGCATGTTTTAGATGATTTTATGGAACTTTCCTACAAAGTCCCTATTTTTGGTATTTAATTTCTGGGTGTCAGAAAACACCAGTTTTCATGTTTTTGATGTTTCAGGAGCTACAGGTATCCAAATTGCGAAAGGAAAGAAACCCTGTGAGTTTTTCTTCGGGAGAAAGGCCGTGGGCACAAGACACAAAGGAGGAGGGCCAGGAGGCCCAAAAGGGGGTAGCCCACGCGGCCAGATTCCCTGGCCGCGTGTGGGGCCCCCAAATGGGCCCACAACACCTCCTCCCCGAGGTCTTTTTGCTGACGACTCCGTCTTCCCCGAAAACGAACACCCTAATTTTCCCGAGACGAGACGGAGCCACCAGGGCGGCGAAACTCTCGAAACTCTCCGTGGGGGAGACAGATCCTGCTGCTCGGGAGCTCCGGAGAAGGGGGAAATCATCCCCATCTTCATCCCCATCTCCTCCTTGGCGTGGGAGGAGGCATCTCCATCACCATCCTCACCAGCACCTGCATCTCCACCATCACCATCACCGTGATCCACTCCGTTCCCCTCATAGTTTGATCATTGCTGCACCCTAGATACGTGTTATTGTACTCCGTTGCATGTTTGGGATTGAGTACTTGTCACTATTTGGTGGTGGATCCATTGTTTCAGATTGTGTTGTACCACATATGTCACCATACATGATCATGGTTGCACGTTGTGAGTAGTTCCCGCATGTTCCTGAGGGCATAGGATGAATTGGCAATGATTTGTTACATAAGATGAGTTGTTATTTGGTCTAGTATTTATCTTTTATGTGATTCTATGATGGTGTTGTACCAACGTCGACTGTACAACACTTCACCTACATGGGCTCATAGGAGAACACCGTAGTGTAGTGACGTGATGATGTCTTTAGGTGACAGGAACTTGAGACAGAGTCGTTGAATTGCATTATGAGGGTACTTGTATCGGGGACCTTAGAGCATAAGGCTATGGTGGGACATCATGTCTTAATAATTCTCGTGCTGTCATTTAATTGGCCGCGTGATCCATCATAAGGGGTGATAGTTTATTTATTTAGCTATTCCTATTTGTGGCTCCGTCCGAAGAAGATTAAAACTAGACAATATATACAAACATGTTATGCAATGAATCACTATGCCAGCTAAATCCGTGCAGCCCTCGGGAACGTTTTCCACATATAAGACACAAACACACACTTGAGCTTGTCCTCTTGCGCATTAGAGGATTGGGCTTTGTCTCTCATTGAGACCTACTACTTGCTGCAATTTACTTTCCGCATTTTACTTTACTTGCACTACACAATTAAAACACAAAAACACCTGTTGCTTTTATTATTCCTTTTCTATTCTACTTACCAGTTCCTTCTGCTCCTCGTGGGTTCGACAACCTTTCTAATTCGAAAAGTACTACAATTGATCTCCTGCACTTGGGATCCATCAACATGTATCAACGTTTCTAGTTAATACAATTATAGCATGAGAAATAAACATTTATTATAATAAGGAATAAGATAATAACCACTTTATAATTGTCTCTCGGGCATATTCCCTTCACGAAGTATCTGCGCTGGCGGGCGTCGTGCACGTCCTGAAACCATGTGCCCAGTACGGCGAGTCGAAGGCGAATGCGGGGTGCATCCGCAGGTCCTCCGGGAGCTCCGCGCGGCGGCGAAGGATCTCGTTCTCCCGCTCGAGGCCGCTCCTGGGGACCGGCGGCACCGGAATCCTCTCGGGATTCAGATGCCAGCCGTCCGCGAGGTGGACGTCGGGCCAGGGCACTGGGATCGCGTTGTCCCAGTACCACTGACATTTGTCCTTGGTGAGGTACGGGCGACGGCGCACGCGCTCGTCGTCGTCCTCGCCCTCGTCGTTAGAGATGGTCGGCGGCGCGGTATGGTAAGGAGGAGGAGGTGGGGGAGGAGGTGAGGGGTTGGAGGACGCGCAGCGGCGGGAGGAGGACGAGAACCCGACCTCCTTGTCGTGCTTTCCGCCCCCAAGCCACTAGTGGCGAGGCATGGTAGCGACGGTTGGAGAGAGCGGGCGGCGGCGCTTGGTTTTGCGGGCGGGAGAGAGAATGACAGGAGAGTGGGAACGACGCGTGGGGACGGGAGGGGACGCGTGGCGTTTAAGTAGGCCAGGAGGGACAGCCGAACCGGCGCCGTGCCGCTGACAGATGGGCCACCCGGCCGTGCGCACAGGCGAGAGCGCGTCCGCGCGGTGTCTGCGGCCGCTCAAATCCCGACCAAATTTGGGTCGGATTTGAGCAGGACCGGACAAAAAAGAACTCGACCGCGAGGTGAGAAGCCCCGTAGGGACCTACTTTTCGGTCGTGCTGCTTAAATCAGGGCTGTCCGGGTCAAATAGACAGCCCCGTAGAAGATATCCTAAAAGGAGAGATGCCGTCGACTGAGCGAGGAAAGAGAAGAACTGCCTTTTCGCGAGGAACATGCCTTGTTCACACTCTTTGTCACAAGCGAACTCCTGGTTACTAAAAAAAATTCTAAATAGACCCTATTGGTCTATGTTTCCAAATATTTGGCACTAATTCAGCGCAATAAAAGCGACTACCGTCTCCGGAACGCTCGAAAACTGCTCCGCGACGGTTCCCTCAGGAACAGGCGAGGCGAACCAGCGAAGCCCTTCTTCCGCCGGCGATTCGCCGCCCTCCTCTCTCTCGTCGGCCTCCGTGCCGTCGGAGAGGGGAGGGGGGTTGAATCTCCGGCCGGATCTGTGTACAGGTAGATTAGTTCTTTAACTACTTGTTAGGTTTGTGGTGGTGTGCATCTGTGATGTCGCCGCCTCTATGTTTTGGTGTCTCCGCTACTCCGCTTCGACGACGCCGGGCGTGGCGCCGTGGAGCTGCGGAACCGATGGGTCCAGGGGTGGTCGTCGACGCGGCGGCGGCCTCGCCAGGGACTTGTTGGTCCTCATCTTCGTCCGCGACATGGCGGCATCTCCAGCGCCGCGTGGAAGATGGAGGGCGATGGGTACGTACTACGGCCGCCGATCTGCTGCGGGTGGTGGTGTGGTCCGTGCAAGGTGGTTGGTCTGCGGCAGGCAGAGCTGGTGATTCTCCTCGACTCCGTCGACCGGAGGAATCGGATCTGGAGGAAGAAGATGAGCTTGGGGATGATCCCCGACCCGCATGCCACAGCGATAAGTGGGTGCCTCTGGCACTCTTCTTGGAGGTTCATAAAGCCATCACGGCGATGGAGCTCCTTCTTCCTCGGGAGTGTAGGTTTCCGTCTCTTGGTTTCGTCGTGCCTGACGGCACCGGCGGCGAGCGGCGGTTTCAGTCTGGAGTTGCAGAGCCTAAGGGCCTCGTTGTAATTTTCCTTTTTCTGAGGGTATTCTCTGCAATGTGTACGGGTCCACGTGTCCCTCTGGACAGATCCGGTCTCGGTGTACGTACTCTGTATCCGTATTTGCCTTTGGCTTAATATAGTATGTGTACTTCAAAAAAAATTCAGCGCAATAAATACCGCGTTGGAGTGCGCAAACCTATTCACTGCACAATAAATCAGCAATGGCTCTCTGAAAGCGCCGTATATTTCCAACACTTGACTTGCTTCACGTGCACCGTGACCGTGGAGACTAGGATGCATGCACCAACGTACTATACGGCGCGCCCGGCCACACAGTGTCATGTGAACGTACTTAGCTAACTGACGATCGTTGTGTTCACAAACATGCTTTCGCTTCCTTCTGCTGCCTGCGATGATTGTGTGCACGGTACTATACGGCGCGCCCGGCCACACAGTGTTGCGAACCACATGGTCCACTAGCAGGCAGTAGTAGCGTGTCGTCACAGATTCAAAGCACCGGCGGCCGTGTCGACCTGATGGACAGGATACCTCCCACATGCGCTCGATTCACATCGCTCAGTGCGCGACAAGGAGACCTGCACGGCGCTCGATGCGCTCGTGATATTTTCTTATGCGAACCGTCAACAACCCCCGGCCGGCTAGAATCTAGACCGGAGTAGCACGAAGAACCAGCAGCGTCTATGTATTTTCTACTGTCTTCAGTGCACTTCGTACGGGATAAATTAAACAAATGTTGCTACCCAACATAAATTGTCTGGGTGGTGTAGTTGGTTATCACGCTAGTCTCACACACTAGTGGTCCCCAGTTCGAACCTGGGCTCAGACATTATTTTTTTTATTTCGGCAACGGCATAATGATCCGATCGAATATGCGGGTTCGTTTTATTTCTGCGCCTTCCGTGGGGCGCTGGTACCGCGCGAGGGAGGTCGCGTGATCGCGTACGTTTGAATCCTCGGCAAGCAAAATTAGTTATAGCCTCGCTTAGTTAGGATATACGTTTGGTACTGTAGGAAGATCCTTGCTTGTGGGGCGAGCTAGCCTCACGGGGCCATGCAAATCTTGCTCTCGACGGCAACCAATTTCCCCTAAAAAAAACTACCGACGTCCGAGCTGGGCTAGCTGGCTAGCGAAGCTATAGCCTAGACAGGCAAAGGAACCAAACGCTCCCGAATCATGCGCCTTGCCACGAAAAAACACTTCAACCCGTTCCAACCGATTTTCAACATAAAACCGTTTGCCCCTCCCCCCTCACCGCACCCGGCGAAACTGCTTGGCAGCCTCAGCCAGCAAACATTTCAGCCTGTGGGGCTATCGTTTTCAGTCACACCCCCACGATTTCGGCAAACAAGTGGAAAAAAATAAGACGAATTCAAACAAATCCTTCCCGCTTCAAAATAGGCCAGGTTCGGCGATCATCATGCCACAGTTCGGCAATCATCATGCCACAGTTCGGCGATCAACACAAAAGCACGGCGACAAGGTCCGTCGACGAGTGTCAGACGACTGGCTCCTCGGGCGAAGCAGTGGGCTCGGGCGCGGCGGTGTCCCCGTCCTCGGGCGCGGCGGCGCTGTCTGGGGCGGCGTTGCGCTCGGGCGGAGTGGCGTCGCTCGCCGCGGTGAGGCTGGCCATTGTCGCTGTCATCTGGTTGAGGATGGCTGAGCGCTCCGCCATGTACCACGCCTTCACCTGCGGGTCCATCGCCGCCGGGTCGGCGCCGACCAGAAAGGCCAGGTCTGTGTTCCGCTTCTTCGCCGCGACGTTCGTCTTGAGGAGCTCCAGCTTGGCCTTCTGCTTCTCCATGAGCTCGTCCCACCTAGACTTCGCCTAAAGCTCCCTCAGTGCGGCGTGGGTTTTGGCGTCGGAGATGCAGAGGTCGATCGACGCTTGAAGGCGCTCCACTGCGGACGTCGAGTCCCTCGCCGCCTTGGCCTTCTTGTTGCTGATCGGGCGATCCTCCACGGCGTCTGGCGGCGCGTCTGGGTTGTAGACGCCGTTGTTCTTCACGAGGGACAGCCGAACCTCCTTCCATTTGTGGCACGTCTCGATCCGGGTGAAGACATGCAGAAATCTGAAGTCGTCGTCGTTGTTGTCCTGGCGGTACAGGTCGAACATCTGGACCATCTGCACAAACACCGGCATCAATCGGCGAAAGACAAGGCGAAAGGAGGCACCAATCGGCGAAAGTGGCTCGAGTATACCTGCCGGTCGATGCTGGCGCCGCTCTCTGGGCGGGACTGGACGTCCTCCTGGATGCCAGGCCATTTGTTGCACACCTGTTGGATCGTCGCCCAGTGGTTGGCCATCGCCTTCTCGTCGCGGTCCATGTGTATGCCTTTTAACTGGGCGTCGACCATCTTGCGCTCGTCGAACGCCGTCTTCACCGTTCGCCAGTAGTTGTCGACGTTGTGGTTTGCGTCGGTGACCGGGTCGATGTTGATGGTCTTCCATGTTTCGGCGAGGCACTCGTCTTCCTTCGTCGACCACTTGATCCGCGGTTTTCCCGGCGTCTTGGCGTTCTCCCGACGCTTGCGTTTCCTCTTGGCGGCCACCTGCGACATCTGGGTTGGCTCCAACTCTTCCACCTCCTCAACATCGTCTAGGTCGACGCCGTCCTGTTCGCCGACCGTCGTATCCACCTCCTGCGAGTCGACCTGCGTGAAGAACCCGGGAGACGAGGCGACGGCCACCGAGCCGGAGGCGATGATGTCGTCCATCTCGTCCTCCGTGGCGCCGAACTTGAGCTGCCACCAAAGGGGAGAGGGCCACGACACAGAACTTGGGTGTGGAGGGACGGGGGGTGGGTGTACGAGGCCGGGGAGTAGCCGTAGGAACGTTGATGTCGGCGGCGAAGACGGGCGCTGATTGGGCGCGTGTCGGCGCGTGGAAGGCGGTGTTGGGGTTGAATCCGCCGAGTGGGTCGCCGTCGACGTAGTCCGGCGACGGGGAGTACCTCCACACCTGCGGCGAGAAGCCGGCCGCCGGAGATGCAACGCTCGGCTAGCTTCCCCACGCCCCGTGCAAGCACGGGCTTGACACCGATTGGGAGGGCTGGGCGGGCTGCTGGGGGAGTGGGGCGTAGGCTGGCGAGAAGCCATGTTCCTAGCCATGGCGGCGCGGGACTCCTCCTCTTCCGCCGCCGCCGCGTCTCTCATCTCCTTGGCTTCCGACCTGCGCCGCCTGTCGTCGGTGATAGTCATCTTGCGATCCAGGTCGGCTTTCCACTCGGTGTTGGTCATGCCGGCAGGCCTCGGCAATGGTCTGCTCGTCTTCCTCGCCTTGGACTGCTCATCCTCTCCGGCGGCGCGTGGCTGCTTGTATTTTTTCAGCGGCATGGCAGGCGCTGGAGATCTATGGAGAAAAGAAAGGGCAGGAGCTGGGCGGGCGAGGAGGTAGTTGGGCGCGATGGAGGGAAAACGGGGGGAAATGGCGTGAAAACTGGCCACACCTGCCGACAGGACGGACCCACGCGTGGTTTCACTTCATTCGGCGCCCCCAAGAGCTCTGTGTTCGGCCTGGTTTCGCCGGGCGCTAATTTTGCCCAAACCGGCGCTATCACACGTTCTGGGGGCGCGGCTGAGCGAAAAATGGCGCACCAGCGCAAAAAAGGGGTCCTGGGGGGCTCGTGGGGGGGGGGGGGGGGGGCGGCTGGAGATTCTCTTATGCATGCAGTATAAAACCAAGGTAGGGTGGAATTTTACATAAATAACCTTTTGGCGTAGCAAATTTACGATCTAACTTCCCGAACCAACAAAATTCGAAAAAACAACCCTTTTTCACAACGCCCGCCTCTATGGCGTTATGTTATCTTGCATAACGCGGGACACTGAGACGTTACTGACTGTGCCACCGTGGCGGTGGACTTCCACGCGGATGCCACCATAACGCTCTAGTTTGGAGCGTTATGCCCCTGGCCACATAAAGCCTGCGTCCAACCACCCGTCTCGCGCCCCTCCCCATTTCAAATTGCTTCCTCTTCTATTCTGTTCTTCCTCCTCGCCGTCTCTCCCTCTTCCCTCTCCAATCCACTCACAAATCAAGCATATCGGAGGACTTTTGTTAGGGATTTGGTTCCCCTAGAAATTCTCCTCTCCCTGTTCATCCCTACCCCTAGTTCATCCTAGGTTTTAGCTATCTACTAGCACATGTGGAAAATCCTAGTGCAGTGCAAACCCTAGTTCATCACCCACCCCTAGTTCATCAAATATATGTGATGTGTCTAAATTAGGTATTAGATAGTTCATGTTAGGGGTGCAAACCATAGTTCATCAAATCCTAGATGGTTTGTTGAATTTTGGTCAATTTTGGTTTAATCCTAGTTCATTAAACCCTAGTTGAATGTTGGTTTAATTTTGGTATATTAAATCTTTTTGTTAATGATCAATTTTGGTTAATAGATATTGGAGTGCCAATTACAATTAAATATTCTTTTTGTAAATTTTCAAAATAAATAGTTTGTGTGGATTGTAGATTTATTTTTTAAAATAAATAGTATGTGTGTGTGTGTGTGAAAGTTATATTAAATATATTGTTGTGTATGGTGATTGTGTAGTAGTAGTTTTAGGTTGTACTTTTTGATTTTTGCACTTTACATTTATTGTTAGTATTATGTTGCAATTTTAAAAATTATTTGTGTACAAGTCATTTACCACGTTAATTTTTTACCTATTCACAGCCATGGCGAAAGCTCCCCATGGGCATGGAGGGCGTGGACGTGGTGGGCATGGGCACGGAGCCAATAACTATGAAGTTGAAACTGCTGGAGCGCGTGGATGTGGAGAGCGTGTACGTGGAGGTGGTGGTCGCGGAGCCAACAACAAGGAAGCGGAAACTTATGGAGCGTGAGCATGGACGCGGAGGACGTGGGCGTGGAGCATGTGGGCATGTGAACGGACAACAATATCGCCTAGAGGGGGTGAATAGGCGATTAAAACATTTCCGGTGAAGACTTGCTAAATGCGGAAATAAACTAGGTGTTTAAATTAACAAGCACACACCTTAAATATTCTAGGCTCAACTTAGTGCACCAACAACTTATGCTAAGCAAGACAAGTAACAATGTGATAGCAAGATAAATGACTTCAAATACGAAGGCTATCACAATGTAAATTGCATAATTAAATAGCTCGGGCATAGAAATAACCAAGGCACACAGAGACGATGATGTATTCCCGAGTTCCTCTTTTTGAGGGGAGTACGTCTCGTTAGGGGTGTGAGCTCGCCACACGAGGCCTATAAACAGATAGTATGGGCACCTAGAGGGGGGTGAATAGGTGATACGACCAGTTTGAATTTTTCTTCAAATTAAGGCTTGACACAAAGGTAAATTCTCTAGACATGCAACTACGGTGAATTTACCTATATGACAACAACAAGAAGAAGATACAAGATACAAACACGAAGTAAAGAGGAGGGAACGAGATAACCGATAACAGAATCACGCGGAGACAAGGATGTAAACCCAAGTTCCTTGTTTTGAGGGGAGTACGTCTTGTTGGAGGGGTGTGAGTTTTGCCAGAAAGGTCTACTCAACGCCACAAAGGCCTCACCCTATTCTCCGATGAACCTCGCCACAAAGGCCTAGTTCACCTTCCACTATTGATCCCCTTTTAGGCAGAATCGAGTCCTTTACGACAAGCTTGGAGCCCACACCCACAACCAAATTGGGGGCTCCCAAGAATCACCAAGAGTAGTTATGAGGTCTAGGTTTTCCACACAAGGTAACCCTAGACTTGGTTCCCTCAAGTGAATGAGGGGGAAATGAAGAAGGTGTTGGCGAAGATGTAGATACAGGATTTCTCCATCAATCCTCCAAGTTTCAACAAGTTTGGGTGGAGGAAATGGGAGATCTAGCTTGGTGGGTGAGCTCAATCAGTGGAACAATAAATTCCGGACGAGCTAACCCTTTGGAGAAGAAGGGGTCTTCTATTTATAGATCCACTAAAAAACTAGCCATTTTCCTGCAGCCTGCGTGCAATCCGGAATGAATCCGGTCACCCGAAATATTCCGGGGCAATCCGGATGCTAACAGAGGATTGCACGGTTATTCCGTAATGAATCCGAATGTCCGGAATTGCCTGGAATGATTCCGGATTGTAACAGAGGTTTTCGCGGCGAAGTCGAAATGAATCCTGAAAGAATCCGACTCCCGGAATCACCCGGAATGAGTCCGGATCCTAACAGAGGTTTTTGCGGCCAATCCGAAATTATTCCAGAATTTCTGAAATGAATCCGGATGTCAACAGAAACCTCTCCTCAGCAGGGAAAAACAGCCAGCGATCTTTTTCTCCTTCACCGTAACTTCGACACCGCTTTGTGCTGTTAATATATGTACCTTAAACATTCAACACACGATTATATATCATTTATGTTGTTAAGAAACACACACAACTCAAGGGATTAGGAAATGCTCTGTCAGCCTACTCAACGCCACAAAGGCCTCACCCTAATCTCCGATGAACCTCGCCACAAAGGCCTAGTTCACCTTCCACTATTGGCAACCTTCAATCTCGAGGCACGCATCCATAAATTAATTGGAGGCTCTCGATGTCACCACAATCTTAGGGAACACATCCACAACTCAATTGGAGGCTCCCAAGAACACCACAAAGTCGTCTAGGGTCCAAGACCCAAAAGTAACAAGTCCACAAACTTTCACTTCCACGAATCCTCGTGGAGAGAGAAAACCGATGCAATCAATGCAAATGGAAAGAGCACAAGTGTTTAAATACTTCACTCTCAAATTCCAACAAAGAAAAAAATGTTTACGGTGGAATAAGAGAGGAAGAACAAAGGAGGAGAAACACCAAGAACTCCAAGATCAAGATCTACTAGGTTTCCCTCGGTAAGAAGGAAGATGGATTGGTGGAAATATAGATATAGATTTCCTCTCACTTTTCCATCAAAGAGATGCAAGAATCATGGGAGTGATTTAGAGGGGCAAGTTTTCCAAAGTCAACAATGATGGGGGAGAGAGAGAGAAAAAAAAACGTGCTTGGTCAACTTGGGGACCAATGGGGAAGAAGACCCTTTAAATAGGTCTCCTAAAAAACTAGTCGTTTGGAGTGCAGAAATGGGACCGGAAATTCCGGTTCAAGTTTGAACCGGATATTCCGTTTGCTTGGACAACACCAGATCTGAGCTCTTCATGGCTTTGAACAAACCGGAAATTCTGATTGCCAGAAATTTCCGGTTGAAAATTTCTGGCTCACATATGTTCCGAAACCTCTAGTCCTTAGCCGTTTTCTTCGATTCCTGGAACAAACTGGATATTCCGGTTGGAAGGAATTTTTTTCCTTAGCCGTTTTCGCAATGCCTCTCCAGAACTGGATATTCCGGTAGGACCAAAATTTCCGGTTGGAAATTTCCCGTTGGCTTCTAACATCGAGAGGCTGATCCTGAAACCCCATGACTTTTGCAAATGAATTGCAAATGAGGTAAATCCAATTGCGTTGGAAAGATAACATCAAGGACTATCCAAATAAAAAGGTGTGGGAAATTTTGATAAACCAAGTCATGGAAGGTATGGAAACTATCCAAATAAATCTTGATACCTAAAAGTATAGAGAAATTACCACACATGGAAGGTGTGGGAACTTTCTCAAAGATGAATCGGCAAGATTTTCACCACCGAAAATGAACAAGTTTTTCTTATAAAATCTATTTTCGAGAAACCAAGGCTTGTCATGAAGATCACGACAAGCACCAAAACCTAAGGAGATAAAAGCTAAATAAGAACCAAGAAAGATGATATGAAAGTATGAAAAGGTTTGAGCTCTCCACAATGATTCGATCAAGTTACTCACTTCAGAGCCCCTTTTGATAGTACGACTATCGATCCTATAACCCGGTCTCCCAAAGGTATGAGACCGGTAAAATAAAAAAACCTATCAAGATCATACCTTTGCCTTGAGCATTCCACTTGAGCTAGATGATGACGATTTTGATTCTCTCAAGTTGGATCCTATTTTTTGATCGTGCTTGCTAGCACCTAATCATTTTCTTCAAGACATACTTGTAATATGCACAACTCTATAAATGACTATTCTTCATATAAATCCTTAAATATAACAATGGTCGTCATGAAAGCTAATAGAGTTCAAGGCATGAACTCCACTATTTCCTATGGACAAGATCTATAAGAATATCTCAATGCAAACATAAGTTCATAAGGATTGTCATTAATTACCAAAACCACATAAGGGGGCACCATGCACTTTCAGCATGGAGGGGGTGGCCGCAGGGCCCGTGAGCATGGAGGGCGTGGGGCGCGGCAACGATGCTGCTGAGGAGGAGGGTATCGTAGTACCCGAATTTACATCAAGTTGTTCGAGCAACTGGGGAAGAGGCTCCGCCTACCAAAGAGGATATCAGATCTGATTGCCGGCAACGAGCCCTGTCGGATATATACCAAATAGGGTATATCGGATGGTAGTCTAAAGTGCCGGCTTACCCGGGTGGCCCGAATGGTAGTGGGCTACGGTCCATTGGGCGGCCCAGTAAGCTGACGCACAGAAGCCGGATTCTAGAAGAACCCGGATCACGGCCCACGTGATCTGGCTTGGAGTAGAAGGCGGATTCCTTACTTTCCAAGTTAATAGTTACCGTAGTCTCCTAGGTTTCCTACTCTGTATGCCCTAATCCGGCTATTATATAAAGCTGGACGGGAGATATGATAGACAGACAAGAAGCTACAGGCTAACTCGCCGGGAAGTTGATCCTCTGCGAATAGCTAAACAGAATGTCACGTTGTACTTGTATACACAGGCTTTAGCCCTGATTAGTGAGATTGCAGGAGTAGGAACGCCGCATTATTGCGCCGTGCCGAACCTGGGTAAACCCTGTGTTTTTGTCCTTCGCACAACCCTGTCTCCCCACGTCTCTACCCGTAGTCTCATGGCACCCCCGTCTATGAAAACTACTACGATGTCTCAACAGTTGGCGCCCACCGTGGGGCCAACGGCGTCAGGCGTAAAATTTCGATCTGGGATACTGGGCGGAATCGGCAGTTCCATAACCGTCGGAAGCCTGGAGTTCGACGGCGATATCGGACGCTTCCTCGACAATGGATCTTACATACCGGCGCAAAATCATCTGGTAAGTGCCTGCGTGTTACCGATTGGATCTACCAATATCTTTATCAGACTAACTGCAGAGGCCATGGGGTTTTGCGGTGGAAGCAAATTTTCCCACCCGCCCTATACCCAGTCGAAGATGACTATGATACCGGATTTTGCTCAGATCGCAGACACAAAAGTGATACACACTTTATCGGTATGGTGCAATCCGAAGTCGCTGAAAACACGGATGACGGAAACCCCGCGCAAGAGGAAGAAAACAGCAAACCCACTACAGAGGTGGAAGATCCGACATCCGCCAATCCAGCGATGAACTCGGAAGCTAACTCTGTGCTAGCCGCCATTGAGGCGAGATTAGAGTCATAAACCGGGTCAGATGAATTTGACTCCGAAGACGAAGACGTGGACGCCTTCGAAAGAAAAGTTAAATCTTTTCAGGAGGGATTCCATGAAGTACTAATGGAGAAACCGGCTGAAAACACGGACGCCGACAGTCAGGAAAGCCCTAGAACTCCTCCGCCAGAGGAAGAGAGAGAATACGGAGAAACTTCTCCAATATTCCCCAATGTCAAAGAATTGACAGAGGATGAACCTGCTAAAAAGCCTCCCTCTTCCAAGAAAAAGCACAAGGCCGCTAAAAAACTCCAATACAAACTCCGGAAGAAGAAATTGGCTGATCCAGCTGATGAAAGCCCGGAAGTAGGAGATGCAAGCGGAACAAAACTTGCGGAGAAGAAAACAAAAGAAATCCTTGTTCCGCCAATGACAGAACAAGAAGAACAGGAGTTACTACAAACACCAGTGGGATTGCATGAACCCCCTGAAGTGCTAGAAGCCAGGAGACAAGCTCTCCAAAGGCAACAACAACATCTATTCAGAACTCGTGAACACCTCCAGAAAACCCAGGATGACATCAAGGTCATGAAGGAAGAAATCGAGGAGTACGAGAAAAAGAATAGATCTGCCATTAAACCTACAAGGTTACCCGGAATCGTAAGACCGGAAGTACTGCCGCCAAAAGAAAGGTTTCATAACCCATCTTGGCAAAAGCAGGTAAACGGCAAAGATGCCAGAGGCGAACCAATATACAAAACCGCGGCAGAAAACGCGGAAGCAGCGTTCGCCATTCTCAAAAACGACATGTACTCAAACGGTGAAAAACTTCAAGGGGTGTATGCTTTCATCGGAAAGGCACTGCAGCAACAACACTGGGGGCAAGAGCGATCAGGGAGGCTGCATGACGACTCCGCCCTATGCAAAACAGCTACCTGCGCCGCTGGAGCACCCGGACCGGAGGAACCAAGAGATCCAAATGAGAGGAAAACGGATCCGAGAAAAGACAAAAAAAATCCCGATAACATGGATGAAGCGTCTAGAAGCGGATCCCATCTCCCAAAAGATGGACTTAACACCCACGATCGGGAAGAAAAATACCGGAATGACGGCAAAGCAATGCCACCTCCGAGAAACCCAGCTGAAAAAGCCGGAAGACAGGGTATACCTCACAGGCGTGAGAGATCTCGAACACCCCCAAGGACAAGGAAAGATACAGGAGTAGAACTCCACCTCATCCAAAGGGACGTGATATCGGAAGAAATAGAGACGATCACGGAAAAGCGCGTCCGCGCTACAATGGAAAAGAAAGGAGTAGATCCCCTTTTGTCCATTCAGCCGGCAGGTACTCCGCACACATGGATAGGGCGGAAAGAGACGACTTATACTTTGGACCTAAGTGCTTCACAGATAGGATCCGAAGGATAACCCTGCATTCTGGCTTTGCCAAAGTTGGTCCAACGTACCAAAAATACACCGGTAGTACAAACCCGGATACCTGGCTCTCAGACTACTATACAGCCGTCCAGATTAACAATGGGACAGACCTGGAAGCTGTAAAGTTTCTTCCCCTAATGTTACTGGATGGAGCCAGAGATTAGATTAACGGATTACCTTCCAGAACTGTCGATAGCTTGGATGATATGGCTCGAGTATTCACTCAGCATTTCCGGGGAACCTACAAACGCCCGAATAGCATCAACCAGCTAAACCATTGCACCCAATTTGAAGACGAACCATACGTGGATTTTATCTCAAGATGGACTGCAATGAAGAATAGCTGCTCTGGAGTAACTGACGTTCAAGCAATGCATGCTTTCGTCAATGGCCTAAAACCCGGACTTGTACCGTTCATGGCTGGTTCCAAACAGCACAAAGATCTCAGATCTATGCTTATAACCGCCAATGAACATGCTGCAGCCGAAGACGACATCAGAGCCAGAGGAGGTAGTATCGACATACTGATACAGGCCAAAAAGAATCCTCGCCCTGATAAAAAAGGAGCTCCATACGCACCACAAAATCCCAAATAAGTTAACATAGCCTTTGGAAGTGAAAAAGAGAATAGGTGGAAAGGACGCAGTTCGGAACCAATCAATTACACTAAAGAAGAATGGGAAAAGATTAAGTCGGAACCCTGCGTCCACCATTCGCAATTTAGGAAACCCACCCATACAAACGCACAATGCCGGCTGAACAAGCATATGAAAGGAAATGCAGGATCCGGAAACAAGGGGAAGAATCCCAAAAGGAAATTTTCCAAGCAAAAGCCAGAAGCTGAGAAAGAAGACAGTGAATTGGACACTAACGAAAAAAATCCAGGAACAGCAGCGAAAAGGCGAACCCAAGTTTCTGAGAGTTGATGGAGAGTGTGCCCTAACTTTCTTGGCAACTCCGTCAGCAAAGGTGGCAAAAAGAACGCTTCGAGAAATAAACGCGGTTGTTCGGGCAACCCCGAAATTCTTGGAGTATTCAAATACACCAATTACCTGGGATCAGTCTGATCATCCCGGGAATATCCCTGAACCCGGCACGCAAGACCTTGTTGTAAGCCCTATTGTCCAGAACACTAGGCAAAGAAGAGTGCTGATGGATGGAGGATCCAACATTAATATAATGTACCTGGATACGCTGAGGCATCTGAAAATCTCCGAGACCCAGCTCAACCATAGCAACATACGTTTTCACGGCATTGTTCCTGGCAGGCAAGCAAGATCCCTAGGAGAAATTTCCCTAGATGTCACTTTCGGAGAAAAAGATCACTTCCGTCACGAAAAAGTAACCTTCGAAGTGGTGCCGTTCGAAAGCGTGTATCACGCGATACTCGGACGTCCAGCTTTCGCCAAATTTATGGCAAGATCTTGTTATATCTATAACAAGATGAAGATGCCAGGGCCAAAAGGAGGAGTAATAACCATATCAGGAGACTTCAAGTTGGCAAACAAGCTGGAAAAAGAAAACGCCCTTTGCGCCGAAAAAATCATAGCAAAGGAGGAACTGAAGGAGCTGGCCAAAGAGGTATCGCCGACAGAAATGCCGGCAGGAAAAGAAACCCGGAAGCCGGCAGATAGCTTCAAGGCCTCCGAGAACACAAGACAGGTAATCCTTGATCCCGAAAATCCGACAAAATTTGTCGTAATGGAAACCGGGATGACCGACAAATAGGAAAGCGAGCTCATCAAGTTCCTCCGTGAGAACTGGGATATTTTTGCCTGGTGTCCAGCTGACATGCCAGGCGTACCCAGGGAACTTGCTGAGCATCAACTTAAGGTGATTCCAGGCTCCAAACTCGTCAAACAAGGTCTCCGTCGATTTGACGGAAGAAGACGGAAGGCTATCGGCAAGGAAATTATCCGGCTTTTAGCAGCATACTTTATCAAGGAAGTTATACACACTGATTGGTCCGCAAATCCGGTGTTAGTACTGAAGAAAGATACCACTGCCCTTGGAATGTGTATAGATTACACCGGTTTAAACAAACTGTGTCCAAAAGATAGGTTTGCGTTACCTCGAATCGATCAAATAATAGATGCCACTGCAGTCTCTGAGCTCTTATGCTTTTTGGATGCATATTCCGGGTACCATCAAATACACATGAAAAAGGAAGATCAAATTAAGACTTCTTTTATAACCCCTTATGGGACGTACTATTACATAACCATGCCATTTGGCCTGAAGAACGCATGGGCCACCTACCAGCGTTGCATGCAACGTTGTTTGCATAGTCAGATTGGCAAAAATGTCCATGTTTACGTGGACGACATTGCTGTCGTAACCAAGGAAAGAGATACACTCCTTGATAATTTACGAGAAACCTTCGAAAATTTGCGCATTTACAAGATGACGTTAAATCCATTAAAGTGCGTATTCGGGGTTCCCTCAGGAAAACTTCTGGGTTTCATCATTTCTCATAGAGGAATAGAAGTTAACCCAGAAAAGATAAGAGCAATCTCAAACATCTCCAAGCCTACGTGTGTAAAAGATGCCAAAGATTGACGGGTTCCGCCGCAGCCGTCAGCAGATTTATTAGTCGGCTGGGGGACAAAGCTTTACCACTCTACAAGTTGCTGAAAAAATCCGACAAATTCGAGTGGACAGAAGAGGCAGATGCGGCGTTAACCCAGTTAAAGGAAACTTTGATGAAAGCTCCGATTTTGGCATCGCCAAAAGACGAAGAACCTATGTTATTGTACCTTACGGCTACAAACCGGGTTATCAGTGCAGTAATTGTTGTGGAACGGAAGAAAGACGAACAGAGCATACCAGATCAGCATCCGGTATATTATATAAGCGAAGTGTTTTCCGAGTCCAAACAAAGGTATCCACACTATCAAAAACTGGCATATGGCGTATTTTTCGCATCCAGAAAACTTCGCCATTACTTCCAAGGACATTCCATAACGGTGGTATGTAAAGCACCACTAGGGGATATAATAAACAATGCGGAGGCGACTGACCGAGTAGCCAAATGGGGCATCGAATTAGCAGCCTTCGACATTAAGTATCAGCCCAGGACGACAATAAAATCCCATGTTTTGGCAGATTTTGTCGCCGACTGGACGGAAGCAATGGAGAAAACACCAATGCCAGAGTCCGAGTACTGGATCATGCATTTTGATGGATCCAAGATGAAGGAGGGCGCTGGAGCTGGTGTAGTTTTAAAATCCCCTAAAGGAGACACAATGGAGTATGTATTACAAATACACTTCAACGCCAGCAACAACGTGGCAGAATACGAAGCTTTGCTTCATGGCTTGCATATTGCAAAAGAAATAGGGGTCAAGCGCATTTTGTGCTATGGCGATTCAGATTTGGTACTGCATCAGCTCAACCAAACCTGGGACGCAAAAAGCCCTATAATGGCCGAATATCGGAGAACGGTGGACGAGTTCGCCATTTGTTTCTTCGGATTCGAAGTACTCCACGTTAAACGGGAGGAGAATTGGAACGCGGATGCGTTAGCCCGCATGGGATCAGAAAGGGTAAAAATCCTACCACCAGGTGTTTTCGTCCAACATTTGTACAAACCATCGATAAAAGGTGGAGATGTTGATTATCCTCTGGCTTCCGAGTCAATTGAAGTCATGCTCGTTAACCCGGATTGGACAATCCCATATATAAACTTCTTAGTTAATCAGAAGTACCCGGAAGGAGCAGATGAAGTCTTGCAAAGACAAATCCAGCGTCGATGCAAAGGATACACGGTAATTAACAATTGCCTGTATAAACGCAGTACTTCCGGAATTTTTCTGCGATGTATTTCAGCAGAAGAAGGACGAGAAATCCTGCAAGAAATCCATGCCGGAGATTGCGGACATCATGCTCAATCAAAAAGCATAGTTAAAAAAGCATTCCGAGCCGGGTTTTTCTGGCTAACAGCCAAGACAGATGCTGAGTACATAGTAAACACATGTCAAGGATGTCAGTATTATGCCAAGCAGACTAATATGCCAGCCCAAGCACTCAAAACTATCCCCATTACATGACCCTTTGCTGTCTGGGGGCTAGATATGATGGGACCATTCAAAACTGCACGAGGCGGACTTACACATCTACTTGTAGCTGTGGACAAATATACCAAGTGGGTGGAGGCTAAACCCATCAAAAAACTTGAAGGTGTAACTGCCAGAAATTTCATCATTGACATAATCATGAGATATGGCGTTCCACGCAGTATAATAACCGACAATGGGACAAACTTTTCCATTGGAGAGTTGGCAAAATATTGCCGGTAAACGGGAATTCGCCTAGATCTCGCATCTGTGGCACACCCGCAATCCAACGAACAGGTTGAAAGAATGAATAGCTCAATCCTGCAAGGAATACGTGCAAGACTCGAATCTCCTCTTCATAGAGCAGCTGGAGCATGGGTAGAAGAGCTACCTTCCGTGCTTTGGAGTATTCGAACAACACCGAACATGTCAACAAGGCAAACCCCGTTTTTCCTAGTTTATGGTGCGGAGGCAATCCTTCCAACGGACATGATCCATGATAGCCCAAGAGTGCAAGATTTCGATGACTCGGATGCCGAAAAAGCACGACAGGATGCCGTCGATCTCTTAGAAGAGGAACGAGAACTTGTGCTCCAAAGATCCGCCATCTATCAGCAAGGTTTACGACGTTATCATAGTCGGAAAATCAGGCATCGTTCTTTTAAATAAGGTGACCTAGTGCTAAGATTGGTGCAACAAAGAAAGCACAAACTGGCCCCAGTATGGGAAGGACCATTTGTCATCAGTAAAGCCATGAAGAATGGATCATATTATCTTGTTGACATTCGCGATACGGAAGATGATCCCAAGAAGCCGAATCGCAAAAGAAAGAGAAAGATAGATGATGAGCTAGGAGAGATAAAGAGGCCCTGGAGTATCCAGCACTTACGTCCCTTCTATACTTAGTTCAATTCTATGTAAACATCTTTGAGATCATGAAATAAAGTTGTCGGAATTCTTATATCCATGTTTTTTACAAGTTTACTATAGTTCAAAACATGATTCCACCTTATCTATTTCCCAATGATCTTACAAAGTACTCAATGTTAACCCGAATCGTGCCTGCGTGCTCGGCGTTTAAAAACTGAATGATTTTCAGCCTGCCAAAGGCTAAGGGCCAGTTCTTTTTGGATTAGCCTTGTACATAAACAGCTTAAGCTTAACTTTTCCAGAGAAACGGTAGTAGAAATAAGCCTAAGAGAAACTGCAGCCCAATTCTTTTCAGCTTATGACGTCTAAGCTTAATTTCTGTGTGTGAGTTGTAAGGCAAACGGTCAATAATATCATGGTCACCATTCCCTAATCATGTGCCGTATAATAAATACAAACATCAAGAATACACAGGTGTGAGGAGCCAACAGCCAAGTTGCTTTCGGTGTTTTTGCTACACAGCAGTAGAAAATGAATTACAAAAGATCATCTAATCTAACGTTTAATATAGTACACTACACAGCCGTACAAAAGCATTCATCAGAGTTGACGTTATCTTACGTTACATTTTTTAAGTACACAGCCCGAACAAAATCAATTGTATCTACACAGCCCATGTAAAATCAATCGTACCTTCTCCGCTCCGTTGTCAGGGATGCCTGGGCTGGGGCGGACGTCAGAAATGGAAATGGTGCAGCTGCGCAAGGTCGGCGGAGCTGCGTGAGGTCAGTACGGTGGAGCTGGGCGGTGCTGGTTGGGGCGATCTCGGAGCCGGCGCCGGACTTGTTCGACCCAGATGGGCGCCGACGTCAACGTTTCGTGGGAAGAAACCATGGGGTTGGGATGGATTGGGATAGGACAAAACAATTCGTCTCAATGGATGTGGTAGAAGGGCATTTTAGAAGTAATAACGGTTCGTTACAGGGGCAGTTCCGGTAGAACTAAATTTATGTAAAATGAGAAACTCGGGAAGCTGCGGAAAGCTGGCCTTCAGACGCTTCTTCCAACTACACAGCGAGGGACGATGGCTGAAAATTTCAGCTCGGCTTAAAATTCGAGTTCTTTTCAGCTGGAGCTTAATTTCCCAGTTAAGCTAGTTGATAAGCCGAAAAGAACTGGCCCTAAAGAAAACTTGGATTGTGCCTGCGTGCCCAAGTTTCATTCAAAAAAAAATCCTTACTGTTCTCTAAGCATTATGTGATTGTTTGTGTGTTGGGTCACTGGAGCTAGTTAGTAAAAATGCCTTTAGTATGATCCATGTTTCCGAGTTTGAACTGATTGGTTTCACCCAGTAACTCGGCATGATGATTCACAATACTATTGAGCCATTTCAAACACTAAGGACAGTTAAAACACATAAGTCAGAGAACTTAGAAGATAAAGGAATATAAAAACCCGGAAAACTTGCAAAGGACTTCATAATTAAACTGCAAAAGGCGGAGTACTTGTTTATACAAATGAATAGAAGCATTACAATATAAAGTTTACATTGTAAAGTGCAGTAATGCTCCTATTTTCTAACTCCACCATCCAGGTTAAGGACAACGCTTCAAGCATTCGAGTCTTCTTCGCTGCTGTCGTTCTCGGGGGCTTCGGGGATCTCCTCTTCTGGATAGGTGATGGAGATGTTCACCATGGAGGCAATCTTGGTGGCGTGACCCTTGATCTCGTCAAAGATGGTGGTTCGCTGGGTTTCCGTGTATCCTTGAGGGATACCGGATGCCACGCGCCAAGATTTGGCACCAGGGTAATGCATACGCATAGGCCGAGAGCCATGCGTGCACCACCCCGTGCCACGGAGCGCAAGGTGGACTCCTTGGATTCCGCCACCTCCAGGATAGCTCCCGGAAGTTTCTCAACTTCCGAGAATTCCCCAGTCCTTGTGGGAAGGAACTTGTTGACCAGCTGCATGCCAGCAGCTCTGATCGCAGTCCACACCTTCCCAAAGGCTCGGATTCTCTCAGTCCGAGTAAGATCTGGGTTATCTCCTGTTTTTTCAGACAAACAACCAAAAGGTTAAGCGAAAAAGCAGAGAAAGAAAGCAAGGCATGGAAAAACCGGTAAATGAAAATAAACTTACCGAGAATCTTGTCGATTTCGGAGCCTTCCTCCAGGCGAAGGTTTAAGGCACTTTCCAAGTCCTGGATAGTGGACTTGTCCTTTTCCGCCTGTTTGGAAGCCTTGGAGTGAGCAATTCCAAGGGCCAGATTGCTGGCTTCCAGATCTTTTTGAGCCTTCATAAGATCCTTATGAAGGTCCAAATTCTCCTTGCGGAGAAACTCGACATTGCCGGCATCTCCAGCTATTTCCTTGGCCTTAGCCAAAGCAGCTGGAAAGCAAGTAAAAAAATTCCGAGTTTAGAAAAATTCGAGAAATTACTTAGACAAAAAATTGGATAAAGAAACTTCAGAGAATAAAGCGTACCTGTTGTCTCTGACAGCTGTAGCTGAGATGATGCCAGCTCTGCTTCTTTCACTTCAAGAATAGAAAGAAGGTTTCTAACCTCCTTATTCTTGACGGAAATTTTATTGAAAACTTCCATGTTAATGGTTTCAGCGGTTTGCTGGAACAAGGAAATGAAAAAATCATGATATTGAAAAGCATCAAGTGAAAAGTAGACATTTTACTTAATACTTGGGGGCTAAGGTTAATACTTGGCTCATCCGCTGTAACCCGGCTAAGTTTTCAGCGAACTCTTTTGCGTACTCCGCAAAAAGAGTTCCGGCCGCGCTAAGGCCATCGCTGATGTTCTTGAAATCCTTGTCAAAGGTGGGGATTTCCTCCTCAGTTGTTCGAGAAGGACCTCCCACCTCGGGAGCCGCCCTTTCCCTCGTGTCCGTTTCCGGCACAATAGGTTGGCTGGGCTCCAAAAACTCGGTGGTGGGGGCTGCAGCATGCTCTTCTGTCATCGTGGACGGCGTGTCCGGCGCGGTGGTAGGAGAAGGGTGATGGCCTCTGCTGGACACAACCTTGTGCCTCTTCAGCTTTTTTGGCTTTAGAGTAGAAGGAGGCAGGCTAAAAGCAAAAAATCGGAAAAGTTAAAACTCCGAAAGCAAAAGAAAAACTCCGACAAAGGAAAGTAACCCAGATGTTCAAACCTAGAGGTGGCGACGGGAACCCCGTCAAGGTCGATGATTTCTTGGGAAGAGGAGATCTTCTTGCGCTTTCGCCCACCGGCAAAGGTGGCACGCAGCGTTTCCAGCTCAGCATCGGAAGCAAGATCCGACTCGGGGAGATCAGCGATCTGTTAAAAAGAAAAAGCTAAGCCAAAGATACAAAACCCGAGTAAACGAAAAATAATTCAAATCCCAAAAGGCGAATAATTTTACCTTGGGAGCCGGATTTTCGGCCGTGTACATTGGCCGGCTTTCTTCATATTGGTCGCGCGATGCAACCAATTGATTCACGCGCCGCCGCAAATCTTTTGCGGACCAGTCCTTGTCGGATGTCCGCATATCGTCATTGGCTCCCTTGTACTCGCAGAGAAGGCGAGCGCCGTGGTTGGCCAAGGGCTGGATCCGCCTATTTAACCAGCAAATGACCGTGTCCATGCCGGCTAAAGGCGGATCGAAAGTGACGAGTTTGGCGATGCGCCGCTTGATCCTTAGGAGATCCGGCGGCAGGGTTTGAACTGCCTCAGTTCCCCAATTCTCTTGGGGAACAGCGGCGGTGTTCGAGAAAGGTGGAACCCCGAACGTTTTCCCGGAAAAGGAAATGTCGGGATGATAAAAGAAGGAACCCGTCCAAAACTTGACGGATTCCGATGTTTTAATCTTGGGGAACCAATCTTCTCGGAATCTCCGAAGAGTGAAAGAGATGGTTCCGCAAGTTGGGAGTGCGCCCTCCGAAGAGTTCCGCTTAACCCCGAAACAGTACAACCAGAAATCCGGCCTAGGTGCTATACCTAGATAACCCTCGAAAAGGGCCTGGAATCCGGCTAAGTACAGGATGGAATTAGGTGGGAGGTTGTGTGGCTGGATGTTGTAGTGGGAGAGGATCTGGAGGAAGAAGGCAGAAGGTGGAATACCCATACCTC
The DNA here is from genome assembly GCA_028641055.1 of Alopecurus myosuroides. Taxonomy (NCBI): domain Eukaryota; kingdom Viridiplantae; phylum Streptophyta; class Magnoliopsida; order Poales; family Poaceae; genus Alopecurus; species Alopecurus myosuroides. Next base: position 155,582,148 of record CM054058.1, read on the forward strand.
TAAGAAGGTGGGAGGAGAGAAGAACCCGTTCACCGTCATTCGGCGTGGGTTCAGTCTCATCCTCCGGAAGCCGCCACTTCCCCTTCAGTACTAATCCCTCCTTCTCCATTGTCGGGAGGAGAGATGGCGGGATACTGCAGGCACTCCAATTGCCGACAGTCTCCATTTCTTCTTCGGCTCCGGCGGCGGCGGATGCCGCGGCCTCCGCGGCCGCGAGCTCGTCGCCGACGAGTTCGATCTTCTCCTCCACCGTCTCTGGAGCAAACGGCGGAGTGGGCGCGGAGCTGGAACCCGCAAGATCCACGGCGGCGGAAAGATTTCCTCCGTCTGCCGCGGTGCCCGTGGTCTTCGCCGGCTCGTCGCTGGCGGCGTGCACTGGGGAGTCTAGTTGAGGATCCATCGTGTTGATGATGTCCTCGATTTTTTGGGCGACGGTGCGGGCTGGCGAGGACGACGGAGAAGCCATCACGGAGCGGCACTGGGCGTCTCCGGTGAGGACTTGGACACGGTGACGTTCGGGAGCTTTTCTCTGCTGTGAGCTTAGGCGCTGGAGTGGCATGCGAAGTGAGAGCGGAAGTTTTTCGTTGACGACGAAGACGGCTATTTATAGCCAAAATCTCGTCGTGATACGTGCTAACGGCTCTTTTGACCGTTGGATGTTCAACGCGTGTCACTCGCCGAAAAATTCGGGAAATGAAACGACGGGTGATTATGGTTATCTCCTCGTTTCCCGCGAGAATCTGTCAGAAAGATGTTGCTGGGTTTTCTCGCCTGTAACCCAAACGACCCTTGCGTCAGCAAGTTTTAAGCGCTGACGTAGGAAGTTCCTTCTCTGCGAAGGATCGTGTGAGAAAAGCCGGATTTTCTGGATTCCGAGTTTTACGTTACCATCTCCTTTAAAGGAAGAAAAAAAAAATCAAGACTGCAGGCCGGTATTTCTCGAAAGGATGCATTTGACGAAAGACGGCGAAAACGGAGTCTCGATCCTTCTTGGGGGCTACTGTCGGATATATACCAAATAGGGGTATATCGGATGGTAGTCTAAAGTGCCGGCTTACCCGGGTGGCCCGAATGGTAGTGGGCTACGGTCCATTGGGCGGCCCAGTAAGCTGACGCACAGAAGCCGGATTCTAGAAGAACCCGGATCACGGCCCACGTGATCTGGCTTGGAGTAGAAGGCGGATTCCTTACTTTCCAAGTTAATAGTTACCGTAGTCTCCTAGGTTTCCTACTCTGTATGCCCTAATCCGGCTATTATATAAAGCTGGACGGGAGATATGATAGAGAGACAAGAAGCTACAGGCTAAGTCGCCGGAAAGTTGATCCTCTGCGAATAGCTAAACAGAACGTCACGTTGTACTTGTATACACAGGTTTTAGCCCTGATTAGTGAGATTGCAGGAGTAGGAACGCCGCATTATTGCGCCGTGCCGAACCTGGGTAAACTCTGTGTTTTTGTCCTTCGCACAACCCCGTCTCCCCACGTCTCTACCCGTAGTCTCATGGCACCCCCGTCTATGAAAACTACTACGATGTCTCGACAAGCCCCATAGCTTCATGCTTGAGTTGGAGGGCTGCATCAACGGGCTCATTGAGGTAAACGTGGAAACAATACAGACATGACCTCTTCTTCCGCCGAGGGTGGGCGCAGCTCACCCGCATACACAAGTTTCAGCGGGCTACATGCTCATCTTCCGTACAAGAACGAAGGAGGGGTGGACGTGCTCGAGATCAGGATGTTCTACGGCACCCTTGTCCGCGTCAACTGCTGACAGGATAGCTCTGATGAGAGCGATGCAGATAGCGGCTCCAATGAGGACGACACTAGTGACGAGTAGTAGTAGGCCGAGTCATGGGGGTTTAGTGTTGCTCTTCATATCCTTATGTTAGATTTTGTTAGTATTCGTGTTCATCACGTAATTATGTCAGACTATGCTTTTATTTGTGTGCGACTTTGTTTTTATCCGTGTTCTAAATGTTAGAATGTGTTATTATTCTTGTTCTATCAATATGCATTTGAAGATCAATAAATTTCTTTGTGTCAGCTTTCCTCATGGCAATGCACTTGACATGTTTTACTTTAAGAAAAATGATAATAGAGTGTGACAATTGTGTAAGAAAAATAGTAATATATATTGTCGCAAATGTGTAAGAAAAATGGCAAACAATAAACAAAACGTGGAAAACAGGGGATAACGCCCTAGTCCAAGGCGTCATGTTGGTAGGCATAACGCCCTCCAGCAAGGCGTTACATATACTGGGGCGGATTTTCGGGATAAACCCGGGCTAACTCCTCGACCTAACAGAGCCGAGCCGGAAGTTACCGCGGAATTCCGTGCGATGGGTCCATAATGCCCCGGTGTGGGGGCGTTAGACATACGAGACGCGTAATTCCGCATCAACTCATTGTTAAATCTTAACCCGAAGTTAGCTAGGAATTCCGCGTTAACTTCGCGCCAAACAGCATAACACCCTTATTCAAGGCGTTATGCGCCTCGATAGAGTTTCCAACTTTTTTTTTCAAAATTTTGAGGATATCCCCCATCATAGTTTTTCCACCCTTTTGAGAATAGCCTCTAACCTTTTGATGATAACCTCCATTTCATCATATTTTACCAACTTGAGGATGGTTTTTCGATCCATGGCGAAGGAATAGGTACTCAAAGTATTGACGTTATTTTGGGATTGTTGGATAGATCTAATTAGAGACATTTTAGGATTTGTAATTGGAGCATATGGTTAAGTATTTGAATTAAGCAAAAGATTTAATCAGAGCATAATGTTAGGTAATTAAATTAAAAAAGATTTAATTACAACATATTGGCATCGGGCTTCGGTTTTTAAGTCAGGGCGTTATGTAGAAGGGTTATTTTTTAAATTTTTTGATTTGGAAGTTAGATCGTGAATTTACCGCGTCAAAAGATTATTTATGTAAAATTTCACCCAAGGTAGGTGCCGGCTTTGGTTCTTGGGTCCAACGAGAGGTCCGGCCTAGGCTCGCATCTCATAATGGTGGTGCACATTGGCATGCAGCATATGCTTTCTATTCTGCTTTCTGCAACCTGTACACTGGCAGCGTGACTTCTGCAGCCTAGGGTAGTACTATGTGACACTTGTTCCTGTGTCGTTATCATAGCTAACCCTCCCAGCCTACCACGTAGCGTGCAAGTCCAAAGCGAGTGTCACATGCCTAAGCGCGAGATGCGTGACGTCAAGAGGTTAATTCCAAACAAACGGCCTATGATTAAGCTGAGCAAGGGAGTCGGACGTGTCAGGGCGAGATGCGCGAAGAGGCGGTGTCCAATCGAACACAATTATCGAGATCTAGAAACCGTGACGTGTCCACAGGAGATATACCAGCACGCGACGTCCATCCAAAACAGCCACTTATTATTCTTTGTTTCTCTGAAGATGGATGCAACGACTATGCAATGATTTTCTCCAAAACAGGTTCAGAGTTTTTCTCCCGATGCACGACCCTACCCACCACACAAAGTTGGCTCCAGATGTTATCGTCTGAGCAATGTGTGATGGATGATTCATCTCCTGTACGTATGTATCCAAAGTGGCAAAGGACGTGCCCAACATCGACGTGGCTTTGGACATCGAAGCGAATTGCGTCCCGGCGCGGTCTGGTGGATGACCGAGACGGGCCACAGGACCACGTACACCGTCACCATCACCGGCAACCAGGTGGCACTAACAGGATCGTCGCCATCCATCGCCAACCGTACTTAAACCGTTAATTAAACATGCGCACTGGAGTGAACTTGAGTGTGTGAGCATGAGTGAACTCTTATTTCGTACCCCTATCTACAGCTTTGTAGATAGGGTTGCAAATGGCTTTGGACAGCTCCCCGCCGATCGACTAGACCTCTTTGGATAACATTCATGACCGTGAACTCAGAAACTTGACGTAAGGGTATAGAGCTTGACATGGACCGGATACGGTGAGAATGTCGTCCAGACACGATAGCTGGTTATTACAACGATTATTGAAAATTTAGTTGCATATTGTCTCGGATGATATTCAAATTAATTCCTACCCACATTTTCCGATCCATCGTGTCGCAAGGAGCTTCACCAACATGGAACAACTCAACATCTCTATATAGATGTGGAGATGTCAACCTCTACATATGTGCTGTCACTGCTCGGTGGATGTGCTCGTTATAGAAAAAAGGATCATTAAGCCCAAGTACCTTCCTTGACTACATGATGACCAAATGCAATTGACTCGCTAATGGCCTCTTCGGTTAGCAGTATTTCAAAATGTAAGAACGTAAATAAACATAGGAATTTATGAATTAGATGTCATGGCTTTGGCGGACATACCTGCTTGAGGTTTTCGAAGAGCTCGGGTTTTGGGCAGAGCTTCGGCTGCCCGCAGCTATTAGTTTTCACCCTTTGTGAGTAGTCTGCATGCATATCTGTATGATTTTTTTCTTTTGGAGTTAAGTGGTTTAGCCAAATGTACGATGTAAAGTCTAGCAATAGATTAGAAAGCAACCAACTAAGAGAGTAATAACGGTCATAATCATGTATTGTAACAAAACATCGTTGAATAGAGCATAAAGGTGATATTACTATTCTGAAATTGAAGATCGTCAATGCTTGATAGACTTTCGTTTTAGTCTAAACATGTGTAAGCATGTGTCGAGTCAATCCAAATAAAATTTTCGAAGGAGGATACCACAATACCATACTATGTTATGAACAAAACGACACATATTTAAATGATACATTATACACTTCTAGCTGATTGAGGCTAATCATAAAAAAACATGAACTACTAAGATAACATTTTAATACAGGAACCTATCATGACGAGCTAACACAAGATAATACTGACAAACTCCTGTACAAAAATGAAAACAACTAGAATTCATATCGGCTTTCCTATCACGTCCACTTCAACATATATCGTCATTATTGTCTTCTCCTTGCACAACTCAATGATATAAAGATAATAACAAATCGCAAGTGTCACCGTGGACGTGAGTTAAACTCTGCAAACAACTATGCAATAAAAAAAGAGGAGAAAATATTTTTGGATTTTTATTAATTAGAAAATAAACAAGATTTTTTTTGGTGTTTTTGGTTTTATCAAGAGGGAACTAAAAGCATGAGAGAACGCATACAAGAAGCATAAGATAGAAACCAAAAAGAGAAAAATGGAGAAATCAACAACTAAAGAAGCAAATAACAAAAAGAAATAGTTTTGGTCTTTTTATTTTTTGAGAGAAACCAGCCAACATGATTTCAAGAAAGGAACACAAAAAAGAAGAGGAGAAATATTTTTGGTTTTTTTTTCAAATAAGTAAAGAAACACAAAAACGAAAACACAACAAACATAAAATCTTTTGGGGTTTTGTTTTAGTAAACAAGAGCACGGAACAACAAGTAGAAGCAAATAAAACAAAAAGTAACGAAAATAACACAAATAAAAAAGACTCAACTAAAAGAGAAAAATAAGAAATATTTTTGGGGTTTTTTTTTTCTCAAGAAACAAAGAAACAAGCAAACAAGAAAGCAAACGGATATACAGAGTAACAAATATTACATCGACACACATAATGAATAAGAGAGGATGAACAAAGTGTCGGTCGGAATACATACTCCCCCAAGTTTAGACTTTTGGCCTAAGTTGGGTATCACTGCCATCAAGGCTAATCCCATCCGGCTCCAGGCTAAGGCTGCGACCATGAGTCATGTGGTGTCTGCGGAGAAGATGCGCCCTAGTCGTCGTACTAGGGTGCGTAGTCTCCCCAAGCGCCTGCTCCCTCGTCCTACTGCGGTTCCTTCTGGTCGTCCTCGTCCTCACACTTAGCAGGTTCGTGGAAGAACGGAGGCGCAAGATATGCCTTAAGTTCCTCCTCCGAAAACAACCACCCGTTCCTGGCATTATGGTCAAACAACAAAGGTGCATGCAAGCGAACAAGTCCAAATTTGGCGACGTTAGTGAAGAACGCCAACTTATAGAAGTAAAGTCGAGTCTCACTAAGGAGAGCCGATAGTCATCGTCATCAGCCTCCTTCTCAGCTAAGGCGAGAAAGCGCGAGGCAATGATGCCTCCAAAAATATCACCCTTTTCTCTATCAGTGCAAAGACGCCGAGCAATTAAAGGACCATTGTTATAATGTTTCTCTTTCTTAATAGAAGCTAGGATGATAGCAAGATCAGGGCTAGAAATATTACTTGTGTTGTCTCTAGCAAGCACTCCTCTAGAAATATAGTAAACAAGATACCTAATGGGTGAAAACTAGATGTTTCAAATTTTACCTCGTTGTGAGGGTCTCATGTCTCCAAAACAAACAGAAGAGCAGAGATCCCTCAACTCATCCGGCTGCACGCACATCCTGCTAGTGTTTCCTGATACTTCTCAAACGTACCTATAATTTTTGATTCCTCTATGCTTGTTTTATATCAATTACCCCATGTTTTCTACATGTTCTCTAGCATTTTAAGATGTTTTTGAGGACTAACCTATTGACTCAGTGCGTAGAGCAAGTTCATGCTTTCAGATGTCTTTTTTTTAGAACAGTTGTAAATAAAATATTCGCGAAAAGTGCTAAAAATCCACGGAGGCAGTTTTTCACCCGAAACGAAGATGGAACCTAAAGGGGAGCACCAGGAGGTGGGCCACCCCACTAGGCGACCCCTAGGAATGGGTGGGACCTAGGCGTGTCGCATGGTGGTTGTGCGCCTCTCCCGGCACTGCCTCTTCTCCGATATATTTCCTTTTAACCTAAAAACATCGGGGACAGAGAAATTTTCCACGAAACAGATACAAATACACCGTCACATTGAAAGTCCAATCTAGGTCTTCTGGAGTCCTGCTCTGGCACACTATCGGAAAGAGGAATCGTTATCGGAAGATTCTACATCGCCATGGTTGTCTCTAGATAGATGCGTGAGTAGTTCATCCTTGGACTACGTGTCCATAGAAGTAGCTATATGGTGATCTCTCCTCCTTGTGCTATCATGCCACAATCTTGTGGGCTGTCTAACATGATCGAGATCGTTCTTATATACTTGGTACATGTTGTGTTTGCTGTGATTTGATGAATCATGAAATTGTGATAAGTTTGTGCATGTCTTTATATTGAGCTTCACTTATATCTTTGTTAGTGTTTTAATGTTTGTTGCACACTCTCCCATGTGTATGGCTACTCCGGCCAAGTTGTGGTATGGATCTCCAAGAAGGAGTTTTATGCTAGATGATGGGTTCATAACTCCTTCTTACCTATGCTTGAGTGATAGAAGCTTGTAAGGGGAAGTATGTGTTGTTGCCACTAAGGAAAAAACAGTGGTGGTCTTCTTTGCGCGATAGGAATTATTGCTTACATTATGTATTGATCTTAATGTCGTTATCTGTTGCTTTGAGCAATTGTTTGTTTCTTGCAACTTGATACCAAGTGATTTGCTGGATAGCTTTCTTGAGGTGGATTATTATATATGGATGCATGATAGATAGTGGTACATATGCCTTGGCGTAATGCCTACATGATTAGAACCAGTGAACTAATATTTTCATAATAGAATTTTTATGCCCTCATGATTTGTCAATTGCCTAGCTGTAATTTGCTTACCTAACATGTGTATTGTTTTATAAAGAGATATCGTTAGTGAAACTATGTCCCTCGGTCCATTATTTTACATGTATTACAAGATTGTTTACTTGCTTTTCATCATAACTTACTCGATGTTCCATTTTATCTTTAAATCTCTAAACATTTGATATGTTTAATTCTCTTGTTTACATCAAGAAGGAAGATTGACAACCTTCCTGGAAAGCTGGGAGTAAGAGAGAGTATGTGTTTGTGTGTATATCCACACGTGTTGAAGTGCCAGACAACAAGCAACCTAATGATTGATTTTGAAGTCCTACTGGATTGATCACCCTTGTTCTTAAATTGGGGAAAACTTGTTGTTAGACTACATCATATCGTCCTCTTGGGGTCTGTAACATCCTAGTGTTTGGGAGGTTATAAGGATCTAAATATAATATGTGCATTTGCAAAGCATGCATCTAAAAGTACGAGAAATTTTGGCGCGAAAGTTTGAACAAAACAAAGTGACCAAAGTTTCACTTGTACATTTGGAGTGATCTTTATAGCATAGCATCTCTACAAAACCCCAAATCATCTGGTTACACAAACCATAATGGACTGTGACCAACACAGATCTCAACAACCTTAACCACACGTCTTTAAGTGACTTGGGACAATTCATTAGATATCCACAACCCAAAGAGGGGTGAGTACCCAAATCACACAACTGATAATCATACTTCCACCAATGAGTAATACACAATTGAACCATCTCATCAACAGAGGTGTTATGTCCTCTCAAACAATAACCCTTTAAAGTTATCAACCATTCACACCACATCTTTCCAAATTATTTAGTAACTACTAAGTTAACCTTCACATGTAAATAACAATGGTTCAATAGAACATAAGTGATACAAACAAGGCATACCTTAAAACCCACAAGTGGGAAATGATATATTAATTGTATTAACATATTTATCAAATATGTACATATGTCATCAACTATAAAAGAAGTACCTAAGAGAATAATCAAATCTTCTTCAACCACTGTTAAAACCTTGATCATCACATATGATCTTTCCAAACCTCTATGTATGTATCAATAATACAAATGAATAATATAAAATAACAACATGACACCCTGAGTAACCAAGTAACAACCATGATCAAAGTCATTAAGTTCAATCACTTTCTCATGCTCATTGTCTCATTCATCTTATATAAGTGAGTATCTGAAATCTCAACACATCAATGAACATTTGATCAACTTCCTATATTCAGTCAGCATTCCATAAGCATTCCACATCTCTATTCAAATTAACATTCAAAAAACTAAAGCATCTATGGACACAAGTAGTGAATAACAACAAGATATAACCTCTATTATAGGAATTGGATTGAAAGTTAAGTAAAACCAATCTTGTATGATATAATAGCATAACTTATGGGAAGAAAAACAAGAAGTATATGGAAGGATAATAAAAGCATAAACTAACTCTTAATCTAGATCTTGTTATGTTGTCTAGACCATTGTATCTGGTTTCCAAATCTTCTCTAAACCATTCTGCAAGATAAGCAACCACAAGGAAGGAGGACTACCACATGAAGATCTCCAAGAAGATTATTTAGAGTGTGCTTGAAGTGCTACTCTAATCTTCTATAAGAGTACTTGGAAACTCTTATATCTTGATATGATCTTATTAACTCTCTTGAAAGAGTGTGATACTCCAATGTTAGTGTTATATAGAAGTAGTTTGATAACAAGACTAGCTACCTTGTTAACAGATCACTTTTGTATACTCAAACACTTGAGTGTCTTACACTAATAAACATAAGATCATATAACCTAGTACATATCATCCAATTGTATATGATTAGTAATTTGGAGGCAAGTCTGATCCACTTGTTAACAAATTCTTGTTATATGCATAAGTGCAACTTGATGTCATAAAACCAACTTATATTCATTTATAATCATCTAAGTAAAATATTTGCTTGGAGTAATTGGTTGCCTTCACCACAAGGGTGAGATAATTGAATATGGAATCCAAGAGATGATATTACTTGCAAGTGACACAAGGTGATAACAGAAGACTAGTGGAAACTAGAGAGAAGAATATCAAGAAATAGAAGACCACAAGAAGCAACACTGCCTCAATGAGGGATCATAAGAAAGTATCCAGTGAATCATTAGGATATATTAGAGAACCATTAACCTCTGTCAAACTCATCAGAGATGAGGAGCTTATAATAATATCTTTAATGGAAATAATCATCAAGTACAAAATGATAACGAGCCATTGCATCCACATGTCTTGATATGTGGAGGTAGATAAGAACAAGCTTAATACCTTGTTTTCCAGATCCTTTTCATTCATAAGACTAACATATAACCACAAAGATTCATCTGTAGATAACCATGCAAATGATTGTAGGTTCTTAAATAAACATGGGATAATATCCATATTGGAACCTATGTTGAAAACAAGCAAATAAGATTCCAAAGCCACTCTTGTTTTCCACGTGATTAAGTGCATAAAATAACAAATATGGCTTGCACCTCATTATAAAGAATGTCCACCAGACTTGATAAGAACCTTAGTTATGATAATAACAAAGCCACCTAAAATAAAACAAGTCTCTTCACCAATTAAAAATTATCTGGTATGACTTGGAGTGATATTTCATAATTGGTGAATTTTCCAAAATAGACAAAAACACTACTCAGTAGTGTTACCAAACTATTTTCCAAAAGGGATTGTACCCAAATTTGTCCAATTATGATACACCACCTTGGTATCCACATGATTGGAGTGTGTACTTTTATTAAACATGCCTAAGCATAATTTTAAAGCCATTAAATAAATAAAATGAAGAGAAAACAACAAAACCACTTAATCTAGCACCCTAAATAAAAAAAATACAAATATTCTTCAAATCCACCAAAACAAAACATGGTGAGATGTGAAATTTGATAAGGAATTCAAATATATTTTTTATTAATTTTTCTGTTCACAAATAGGCCCTGAAAACAGGGGTTTCTTCTTAGTTTTAAGGATAGAAGGACTAAGTTGTAAATAGCTGAAACTTCAGGGGGGTTATTGAAAACTGCCTTTATGTTTTCCTTTCTTCATCCTCTGCCAGAAGGCAGAGGAGAGGGCGTGCGTGTCGTGCGGCTACCGTCACCGTGCCACTTCCTCTCTGCCTGATAGCTGTGGAGGATAAGACCTCCAGGACGACGCCGTAGCCTTCTTCTTCTCTCCCTCACCCGCTTGCTCCTCCGTTCTCTCAAGCTCTCTGTATTTCTCATCTAGGCCGAAACCCTAGCTCCCACCACTTCTTACCGCCGTCGACTCCGGCCGTCCCAGGGAGAACTGAAGCCACCTTGAGCTTTGCCTCACCATCCTCTACGCCTCTGCTTAATATCGTTTGCCGGGAAGCCATGAAGCCATCGGATTTACCTCCACTTCCAACTCCGGCCGTCGGCCGTCGCGGATGAATTCGTCGCCATCAAGCCACCTCGTTCCACACCGACGGTCCCTTCGTGTTCTAGGTGAGCCCCTGCATCTTCCAGGGCATTTTTCCCCTTTGATTGTGCCCTGGTACATAGCTATTGACGGGAGCCGATGCCGCCATGGAACCTCGCCGCCGGCGATGTTCCGGTGGTTATAAAAACCGCACCCCACCACCAATCGATTCACCGTGACATCCTCTAGCTAGTGCAAGCACAGAATCAGACCAATTCGAGTTAAGTCACGGGATTAGGAATCCACAGTAGGAATCCCCTCTGTGTATGACGCGACCATGACATCATTGTGATGTCATATTCCTTTTCTTTTATTTTTGTAATTAAAACTGAATATGACAGGTGGGACCCACCTGTCAATTTAAAATGGCAGAAAATGACTTAACATTAATAAATCAATAACTTTTGAAATATTCATCAGAAAAATACAAATAAAATATATAGGTGTTTAGAAAAATATAATCTAAATGACTATAAACTTTTCAAAAATATTTGATAAAGTTTAAATTAAACATTTTCTTTAATTAAATTAATCATTTAAAATTGAGAAAAATAATAAATAATTCATAAAATCAGAAAATACAAGTTATATACCAAAATGCTCCAAATGACATATACAAATAAGCTATGATGTTTTCATATTCATTTGACCAAGTTTTCATGTGTGCTATATTTGCCTACTTAATTAATTCATTTAAAATTAATAAATTAATATCTTATTCAAATATTTTCAGAATACTTCAAATGATATATCAAATTAAAGAGAAAAACCTTCTCAACTCAAATATATCAAACACAAAACATTTGGTTTAACTTATAAACTTGTTTCTACACATATACTGGAATTCTATAATATTCCATTATAACCAAAAATAGCTGCCACAACATTATTTTCCTTATTAATAAAACCCTATTGTTTTCACACCTAATAAACCTATCATCACTGGACAATATCAAGTTGTGTGATGATAGAGTTAGTTTTCTTAGTTCCTCATTTTCAATTAAACTCTTTGTTATAAGCTCTACACTTTTGAGTATAAAATGAAATGTTTGTTATCTTTTCAATAGCTGTTTTCCAGGTGTTATTGTCTTATTGTCTAACCATGTTATAACACTTCTACTTAAACATGATAACAAGTGTTTGTGCAATAAAAGTGAAACACACTTAAGCCTAAAAGAAATAACAACATCACCACAAGTAATGAAACAACTCTAAGTCACCGAAAAACTGTGTGATTACGTTATCGTTTCAAACATGGTTTACATTTGTAAACTGGGGTGTTTTCCAGGGTAATTCACGATGCATCTCATTACTATGCATGTACCATCCTTGCTAGTGTTTTCTATAGTCCTTACTGGGACTACTTTGCTATCTTTTAGATGTCGGGATTTTCTACGCGACCTCGAAACCCGAAGACCTGGATTATTATTGTTGTTTCAAACTCAGGCAAGTTCATCAATTGCTCATATCCTTTGCAGTACTTCATAACAAACTAATTGCAAAAACTCTATCGTACTACCACTTAGTCTCAAAAGAATGCATGATCCTATTTTTATAATAATATGACTAATTGAATGACTACCCGAGTGGTAGTGTTCTGTTTGGTGGGCGGATGGAACCATGGTAAGATGAATAGGTCAAAGGAAGGTTCCATCTGCACGGGAACGTATTACCTAGGAATTAATCACAAATGTCGTCGGAACTCGTTGCGCCGTAAATACCGCGTTGACCATGGGTCTTCTATGGGGGGGAGTAAGTCAGCTGTGATATTTTCTCGTTCGCATGTCAGCGGGCTGCTAAAGACGTATGCTGTAGGTCTTGCGAGACTACATGCACATGGGTGGGATCCCTTAATTCCCACGGACTCTGCGGGTCTATGATGGTCTGCCAGGGGCGCGTAGATATCCATCGTGAGGGGTGGAATCAGTCGTTCAACCTGCTGGCAGAAATGGGTGGGCATGCGTTTTGCGGAGAAGCACGGTTTGGCTTGGACCAACAACCGGGCCCCACACCTGAGTGGGAGTGGACATGATCTCGAGCCTGCTTGTGCAACACTGTCTTGGTCGTCCATGGGTAAAGTAACGCACCTCTGCAGAGTGTAAAAGGATGTGGCATGTTACCCCCTGTTCCGAGAAGGAACTGCGAACGCTACATGAAAGGCAACTCCATGAAGTTCTAGTCCTGGGATGGTATGGCGGGCATAGTTTTCAGAAGTAAAAGCAATCTCTTGAAGAAAATTTTACAAAACCCTGCATTAGCTTATGACTCTTTCGAGTCTGAAGCTGTAGTTAGTGCATCAAACTACCTCTATATATCATGAACTTGCTGAGTAACGCTCGTTACTCATTCGTTCCCGTTTGACCCCCTGCTTAGAGTTGAAGCCTGATGGAAGTCGTCATCCTGAAGCATCGTCATCAACAACGTTGATGGAGGAGAAGCTATCAAGGTGTAGGTGGAGTCCATTCTTGGAGTTAGCTGTTATAAGCCATAGATCAGGGATGACATCAGCCGTAGTAGATTAGTTCTGAGCTTGAGTTCTTCTCCATCTTGGATCTTCGATTTGTTTCTTATGATGTTTCATTTGTATGAGATCTTCTTTGATTCTTCAAAGAGATTCTCAAGATTTTGTAAAGAAGTTTGTATCCTATAGTTTTTCCTGGTCCTTCTATGTTTCTGTTGTACTACTCTGAGGGATGTAATAGTCACGGATAAGTCCTTCTGTTAGTATTATGTCATCGACTTCCGCACTACACATGCAGTGGTGTGCTAGGTCACCACAGGGTCTCCCAATGGGTGTGTGATTTCACGCCATCAATATTTACTGCATTTAAACTTTTTTTTGAAACTTTTCTACTCTAGGGGAACCCCCCACATCCTTAATGGATTTAAACTTGTGCTCTTGAATACCATTTGCCTGCTAATTGTCATGTTCAGCAAATGCTATTAGCTTGCTTTCTTTGTATTTCTTATGATCTCGATATCTTGATGTTGGTAGTATTTTTCTTGTATGCACATGCTATTGCTGTCGTTTAAATTTGATACCATATTCCTGAATGGAACAATATAAGTGCTAAATTAAACAATATACCAAACTTGTCTCAACTAGCAATTTATCTTATATGGTTTCCTTCCATCATCTATAAGGACATGCATGTGTATATGATATCATTCTAAATTTCAAGTAATAGATGTTCCCCATGCTTATAAATGACAATTCGTTAAAAATTTAAAGTGTTCCTCTTGATGGCATGCTATATTTGCCATATATTTTACTAACCTATTTTATTTCTCACATGTCGTACCATTCTAGTGACGAGGTTGAAAGCTATAATGTCACTTCGTTCTACAGAAAGCTTATTCGCAAGTTGCACAATGGAGCCTTTCACATATTCACCCGAAACTCTTTCAGGTGTCCATTTGATCCTAATAAGACGACAAACGGGCAAAGGCACTCCCTCGTCGATCATGCTAAGAGCCTAACCATAAATGCTAATGATTCTAAGGTTAGGGAAGCCACAAGTCACTAAGGACCTATCTTATTGGTGACGCCGACCCTTTCGTTCCAGGGAAGAATTTTGCCCCAACATCAGCGCAAGAAGGCGGCGAAGAAGGCTAGGTAGGCCGAGATGCTGAAGGAGAAATATGGTATGTAGTGAACAATGTGCTGTATGTATGCCCAAAAAGAAGTAATATTTATATATATGTTTCATAATTATGATTCATATTACTGTGCTATAACTGATGTGGCTCCTGAATATGAGATTCAGAGGAAACCTCATGCTCCTTTGTAGTAACATGAACACAACATCAAACCCTAGTCTTGTCTTTTATGACTAATTCATTGGATGCTTGATGACTGTGTTTTCCTGGTCGTGAACATTGCTTATGTTAGCATCAATGAATAGTATATTGTTGGAAGGGAACAATGTGGTTAGATATTCTCTACGTAGATTTATATGATAAGAGATTCTATGAAGACATCTTTGTCCTTAGTGTCATATCACAACACACTTATATTACAATGTGTCATTTGACCATGAGTTTATCGGCGTGATATATTCTGGAGGTTTTACTTTGGTACTATTTAGAGTCACACCGTAAACTGGGTGAACACAACGGTAGCCACTGGGTAATTATAAAGGGTTATATTGCGTCGATGTTCTGAGATAGGAATTACTCCTCCGTAAAAGAGAGATACAAGCCCGTGCCCACTCGGTATTATTGATATCCATAAGTTCTACAGACAATGCATGATATCATAATACAGTAACGAGTAAAAGGAAACTTACCACTTAACGAGACAAGACAAAAGTATAGTGAACGAGTGATTGCTTCACGGCACTAATGGAATCCATTATCTCGATAAGTTTGATATCGTGAGTAGTGGGAAAATTGTATATTGACCAACATGTTTAGCAGTTTATTCGTATAGTATGTGGGAGTCAATTTGGGCATCCATGGACCCGCCTGTTGGTTATTTACAAGGAAAGAGGTTCCAGTTTCATGTCCACACACTATCGAACCTGTAAGGTAAACACGCTTAAGTTAGGGCTGATTTTTGTGTATATCGATAGGTTCAGATCAACTAGGAGTATCATTGGAACGGAATTTCTGCGTGATGAATATAGTTTATATATAGAGATAATTTATATTGAGGGCATTGGATGTCCCAAAGTAATAGAACATTTTCTGTAGCTACAAGAATTTATTCTGGAGTTGTTCTAAGAGAGAAATTGAGACTGCACGCTTCCGAAAGCAAGTACAAGGGGGCATTAGATATTCGAGGGTGTCGGAAATATATTTCTGACATTGTTAGACAATATCGATGATTTTATCTAAAGGTGTTATAGGGTCCTAGAAGAGTTTCGGGCACCAAACCGAGAAGGGGGAAGTGTCGAAGGGGGCAGGAGTGCCCCTCATGGCCGCACCTATTTTTTAGGGGCTGCCAGGTGGGCCCAGGGCATCACACATTGTTACTTGACATACAAGTATTTTTTGCTGAATTTAATTGGAGAGAAAAAGGAAAAAAGGAGGTGGAGTTGGACTCCATTTAGAGTCCAATCCGAGTTGGGCAAGGAGAGGGGTGCAGCCACCTCCTTGGTGCGGCTAGCCCCCCTCCTAAATCAACAAGGACTCTTCATCCCCTTTGGTATGTCTTTCCTCCCCTCCAACTATAAAAGGACCCCAAGGTTTGAGCTACATTATAATTTTGTGAGCAAGTCTCTCTCTAGTAGAATTATAGGGTCTAATTAGAGCCCATCTAATTTATTTAGAACTTCTTCTAATTAGGTTTTTGAGGTGTCCTCTCTCCGAATTAGATCTAGCTTTTAATTACTCTCTCTCTCTCTCTCATGTATTGAGAACTCCACCATCATATACACTTGTGGCGTCTAGTCCTTGGACGGCGAAGCGCTGCAGAATTGGCCCTGACATATTGACACATCTCCAACGTATCTATAATTTCTGATGCTCCATGATCATATTATGCCAATTTCTACTTGTTTTCTCCCTTATTTATAGCCTTTCTATACGTTTTCCGGGACTAACCTATTAATAAGATGCCAAGTGCCAGTTCCCTGTTTTCTGCTGTTTTTGGTTTCAGAAAAGTTGTTTTGGAAACATTCTCGGAATTGGACCCCACAAAGCCCGAAGTGCCTATTTTCCCCGGAAGCATCCAGAAGACCGAAGGAGAGTCGAAGATGGGCACCAGGGGGCCCACACCATAGGGTTGCGCTGAAGGGAATATGCCCGAGAGGCAATAATAAAATGGTTATTATCTTATTCCTTGTTTATGATGAATGTTTATTTCTCATGCTAGAATTGTATTAACCGGAAACATTGATACATGTGTGTTTTTAAAAAAAACAATGGTTCCTAATAAAGCCTCTCTTTTAACTAGCTCATTGGTTAATAGATGATCAAGGTTTCCTGATCATGAACATTGGACGTTGTTAATAACGGGGTCATGTCATTAGAAGAATGAACATATACCCAAAGTGAATATAGCAATGCGATCAAGTCATTAAGTTTACATTGTTATATCAAACATACGAAGTAACTTATTCCTTAGACCATGAGATCATGTAAATCACTGATACCAGAAGGGTTCTTTGATGTCATCAAACGTCACACCGTAACATGGTGACTATAAAGGTGCCGTTAGGTATTCGGAAAGTATTAGTTGAGGATCATGGATCAAGAGTGGGATTTGTCCATCCAAATGACGGACAGATATACTCTGGGCCCTCTCGATGATATCACACCGACACCGCTTGCAAGCACGTGACTAGGTCACAAGGATGTCAAATCACGGAAACGAGAAACGAGTACTTGTCGGTAATGAGATTGAACAAGGTATGGTTGATACCAATGATCTAATCTCGGAGAAGTAAGATATCGCTATACAAAGGGAATAGTTCACGACGTTGTTGGTTCACACGATTACGAGAGTCATTGTTGAATATATAGGAGTCATCACGGATCTCCAGATCCTGCTGTTGATTATTGATCGGAGAGGAGTCTCGATCATGTCTATCTTATTCGTGAACCGTAGGGTGACACACTTAAGGTTCGATGACGCGTTTGAGAGGATACGGCATATCGAAGAATATTTTGGGCAGCACCGAAATTGTTTCGGCGAAAACTGAAATAGTTCAAGGGGTTTTTCGTCGAATGGTTGTTAATAGAATTAACAAATGATTCGAGGTGCTATATGCAAATGTTTGTTAATGGAATTAACAAATATAAATAAAGAAATAAAAATGTTTTATTTATTTATTAAAGGAAAACCTTTGGATTTTCCAATTGGGAAATAATGGAAAAATGAGTGGGTGTGAGGGAGTGTCCACTCACATGATCACGGAAGAGGTGGGGGGCACCACCATGGGCTGGCCGCACCCACCCCTTGGCTGCCTCCCCTTTTCCTATAAAAGGAGGGTGAGATCTCTCCCTCCTACACACACTTGACCACGTCATTTCCTCTCCAGCCGTTGCTCATTTCCATGGTCTCCGGCTTGGCGAAGTCCTGACCGTGGGATTCTTCACCACCACCATGTTGTCGTGATGCTGGAGTTCCGAGGGATCCTCTACTTCCGCGCCCTGCTGGATCGAGGGAACGGAGGTCGTCATCAACCATACGTGTGACCGATCACGGAGGCACCGCCGTATTGCGGTGCACATCTTCTCGCTATCGGGATCGGTGTGAGTACGACTACGCCAACAACGAGATTTGATCTCGTGACGCTTTGTGTCTTAGAGGGTATGTGTTCTCCTTAACCCTCTCTTTTCCCGTTGCACTTCATCTCCTAGATTAGATCTTGGCGTTTCGGGTGTCTATCGCGTAGGAATTTTTTTGTTTTCTATGCAACGACCCCTTCAGTGGTATCAGAGCCAGATCTATGCGTAGATGTTTTGTACGGGTAGAACACATATGAGTATGTGGGCGTTGATGATAATGTTATTGCCTCCTTGAGTATTTTATGATCTTAGTGGCATAGTAGGATGAAGCTGCCCCAGACTAAGTTTACGTGTACTATGTACGCGAGAATTGTCTCACTTGTGGCTAAGCGGGTGTCCGTTTCTCCTACTATAGTTAAGATCTAATCTATGAAGGGTTGTTAAAAATGTGTTTATCGATGTTGGTAGGTATGAAAGGTTCTATCCTCGAAAGCCCCAAGCTATGTAAAATATGCAAAAATAAATTAGAAGCGTCTAACTAGTTTTTGCTGGGCATGTGATGTGATATGGTCAATGTTACAAATTTGATTATGAGATGATCTCTTTTGTAAATTATTGATATATCGGAAGGCATCCATATGGTTGTCTTATTATTGATGGACAATCAAGTTTGGGGTACAATGGAACTTGGTACCACGCCGGTGGAATGATGGAGATCATACCATGATGCACATGATGAAGATCAAGTGCAAGAAGGACCATATCATATCACGTTATCCTTACATGTGATGTCTGTGATGTTAATCCTTTTATGCATCTTGTTTTGCTTAGATAGCGACGATAGCATTATAAGATGATCCCTCTCACTTAATATCAAGATAATAATGTGTTCTTCCTTAAGTATGCACTGTTAAGAAAGTTTGTCGTTTCTAGACACCACGTGATGATCGGGTGTGACAGACTCAACGTTCTCATACAACGGGTGTTTTCAAGCCTAGCATGTACAGACATAGCCTTGACACACACACAATACTACGGTTCTACTTGGGAAGCCTAGCATGTACAAACAAGGCCTAAGAACACGTAACCGAAAGGTAAAGGATGAGTCATATGGAAGATATGATGAACATGTCGATGTTTGCCTTTGAAGCTACATCATCTCACGTGATGATCGGTTTTGGTGTAGTGAATTTGGTTCGTGTAATCACTAAAGACGACTAAGAGGGATGTTGTTTTTGAGTGGGAGTTCATGGTATAATTTTGAATTAACTTGAACTTATTTATCATGAACAACCAATCAAAGTGAATTTGCACAAATTGTAGTATTCATTGGCATCCACAAAACTACCATACACTTAGATTGTTAATTGAGATATAACTGTTATGATCTAGTAAAAATCATTTAAGATTGGTATCGTATTAGTGAAATTTAAAATTGAGTCCTATTGTAGATTTTCGGTATTTCTACCTAGCCTTATATGATTAATGATTGATTGATCTAGAGAGCAAATGATTCCTACTTAGAATCCAGAGTCATGGTTGCTTCCGTATTACTTTATCTTCAAAAGAATGTTTTGTTGATCAAGGTGATTTAGAACTGAAAAGAGTGGTTTTCAGAAACAATCAAGTGAAAGATATATTGATATCTAGAAACTTATTTGTGGCAACATGACTGGGTATAATTTAGCGTGACAATGTTTGCTTATATTATCTGAATATATGCAATGATTGAAGACGCTAGGCGTTTGAATATTCCAAGAAGTTGGGCGCTAAAAATTATTCTCTAAATTCCTTCCTTCGAGCTATAGTAGCTTAATCATAAAACTGTTATGATGGGATGGATTAAAAGTATCGGTAAAGTCGTTTACCTTACTCGGAGATTGCTAAGAGTGGAATCTAGAAGAATACTATTAATATGGTGATATTAGTAGAACAATCAAACTCAAAGTATGACTCAATGGGTGATAGTATATGACTAACACACCAAAGAAAATGAGCTAGTACGACTAGAATTGTTTGATGTTGAATGATTCTTCTATAAAGGAAAGTGAATATTGAAAACAGAATTACAAAAGATATATGGCAGGAAAAGAAGATAACTGCAAAGGTCCAGCTCAGGAGTATATGCTTGATATACAAGTTATAGATGTATTACTAGTTAAACAAAGTATTTTTTGGGTATTTTCATACCACATTGGTTGGTATTAGTTGTCATACAAAGGAACGCAATGCAAGAAATACAAGGGCCTAAAAGAAACTAGTAATAGATGTGGAATCGATTATGACAAGAACAGTAATAAAGTGTTATTGTGTTCATTGTCGTATCGAACCAAACATTCAAGATTTATTTTAAGAACTTAATAAGTTGTTATTTTGTTCTGGTCTTTTGTGAGAACAAATGAGATTGTTCAAACTATGACCATATTCCATAATTGATGGATATGTTAATATAAATCATGTTGGTAAAGTAAACATCTATAAGACTAAATGCTAAACGTTGCAAGATGTAAAAGAGTTTCACTTAAATTGTGACACCACCATTTTAGTTCATATCGGAAAGGAAAACATGAAGGAACTCCATATTGATGGACTTCTGGAGTCATTTTGTTTTGAATAAATTGACACTTGTGATACCTCTTCCAAAAGATGACTAAAATTCCGTTCATAGGCTAAAGTAGAATGGACGACTAATTTAGTGGAGATTATACATATTGATGTATATAGTCCATTATGTGTAGTCATGTATGGTGGATTAATTTTTCCTTCATAAAATTCCGTCGATGAGTTGAGTAGATATGTGAGTATATCTATTTAAAGAGAACGGAGTTTGAAATTTTTGAATTGGTTCAAAAGGTTGTTAGTATGAAGTAAAAATCAATGTAACAAGATAATCAAGTATTTATGATTGGATCATAAAGGATAAAGTTTGAGTTACAAGTTTAGCAAAACATCTGAGAAGTTGCAGAACTGTTCTACAACTTATACTTCTCGAATAGCCCACATTAGTTTGGAGTATTCAAGAGACAAAATCAAAACTTGTTGGACATGGTAAGATTAATAAAAATGCCATTATAATTTTGTAGTTTATACATTAGTGACAACCACTTTTCACTGAAAAGAGCACCATCATGATCCGTTGAAATTGACAACATATAAGATATGGTTTGGGTAGTGACCCGAATTGTCATTTTCTTAAGTTTTGGTATGCATAGCATGTGTAAAATGTTTACAACCAAAATAGGATAAATATATGTTTATAAGGTTATCCCAAATATAACATTGGGTATTTCTCCTATCACCGAACCAAAAGACAAATGTTGTTTGTCACAAAGGGTTGATTTCTCGAGAAAGTAGTTCTTGCGAAACAAGTGAGTGGGAGGACAATACAAACTCAACAAGATTAGAGAATTTTTGTTATCATGTCAAGAGTAGCGCAGCACTGGAAGTTGTTCTGGGGTTTCCTATTTTGACAAAGTAGAAGACACTACGTGTGTTGTAGATACTTCGGATGAGTTTGCGTACTGAAGCACAAAAGTCCTAAAACTTTGTACTTAGACCAACTTGTGGTTTAAGAGTAAAGTGTTGTTTTGACAACAGGATGACCTGGACATTATAAAGGAAGCAAATGATGTGCCATGACTTCGTAAAATTGACTATGAGTCATTATATCCACCATAGTATCCTTGTATGAATATCAAGTGTGTGAATTGGTAGTCCTTTCGATAGGCTTGATGCCTAACGATAGCAAAAGGGTCTATATAGCGACAAAGACATGGATTTTTACATCCTTTGAAGTTGTACTTATCGAAAAGTTGTTTTCGACGAAGTTCAAAGAGTTGACTACTACAAGATTTTGATCTTCCGTAGTGATATTTTAGTCTTTGCGGATAGTTCTAGCAAAAGTTACATATTATGAGATGGCAGTTGAATAACAAAACCAACTCTCCTCTCGAGAAAGTTTGATCAAAGATGTGTACTTGACACAGTCTGAGAGTTTTGTAAAATTTAAAAAGTTGCTAGAAAGGTATGCACACTTCAATGGTTGAAGTAAGCATAACGAAGGTGAAACCTTTACCTTAATGAAGTTATCAAAAGAGTTTGATTCCGTCATGAACGATAAAGATGCTTGTAGAGTTACAAGAAATTAAGTGGGAGCGCTATGACATATTTCCAATACTTTATGTATGGTTGATTGGAAAATATGTATTTTAAATTAACACGGTTAATATTTTCATATTGATGAAAGGCTTAGAAGATATTGGGCATCGATATATATAAAAGATGGATTGAAGCGCCTGATATGATTGAAGCCAAATTACATAGATGAAATATTGAAGTAAGTCAATATCAAAATGACAAGAAGGAGCTCTTGTCACATGGAAAATAATAGAGCAAGATTCAAGTGTTTTGACACATGATGAGCATCATTGAAATTGAGATTTCTAAGTCATGTTTCCATGCTATGTACACAATCAGATGAGTCCTATGCTATAAAATTTTATAGCAGGATAATTCATATGATGATTACACAACAGTGGGAGAGATCCTTGTGTCATTTTAGAAATGCTAAGGATATGTTTTCTTATGTAGTAATGACAAAATATTAGTTGTAATATGTTAAACTAATAGTCTTGTCATTTATTCAAGTAATTTTATCTCAATTAAAATATGTGATGAAGGGTAGCACAATAAGATGGAAGAAAGTTACATGCTGGATTTGAAAGAGTTTCAACATTAAAATATTGTGACAGATACTACAACAAAGGCTAAAGTATATCGTTGTGTTGACAAGTGATAATAAGCGTATTTTGTGTCAAGGAGTTCTTTACTGAACTTGGTGAATTTCCAAGAATGCTGACACTATGAAGCTACATTTTCACAATGTTAGTAACATTAGTTTAAGCTGAGGAATTAAGGTATCACCGGAACTTGGTGAATTTCCAGGAATGCTAACACTATGAAGCTACATTTTCATAATGTTAGTCACATCGGTTTAAGCTGAGGAATTAAGGTTTCACCGATTGACCATATATATACAAAGTCATCTCATTAGATAACGAGTGATGCGTGTAGACGCAAAGAACATGCAAATACAATAGGACCTGAACAATTCAGATCTTTTTGACGATGTTTACCACATGCGAAGCATGGTAATAACACCGGAACGCCATATGTGTTAAGTGCTTACATACTAGATTATTGACTCTAGTGCAAGTGGGAGACTGGAGGGAATATGCCCGAGAGACAATAATAAAATGGTTATTATCTTATTCCTTGTTTGTGATGAATTTTTATTTCTCATGCTAGAATTGTATTAACCGGAAATGTTGATACATGTGTGTTTAATAAACAAACAATGGTTCCTAGTAAAGCCTCTCTTTTAACTAGCTCGTTGATTAATAGATGATCAAGGTTTCCTGATCATGAACATTGGATGTTGTTAATAACGGGGTCATGTCATTAGAAGAATGATGTGATGAACATATACCCAAAGTGAATATAGCAATGCGATCAAGTCATTAAGTTTACATTGTTATATAAAACATACGGAGTAACTTATTCCTTAGACCATGAGATCATGTAAATCACTGATACCGGAAGGGTGCTTTGATGTCATCAAACGTTACACCGTAACAGGGTGACTATAAAGGTACCGTTAGGTATTCGGAAAGTATTAGTTGAGGATCATGGATCAAGAGTGGGATTTGTCCATCCAAATGACAGAGAGATATACTCTGGGCCCTCTCGGTGGTATCACATCGACACCGTTGCAAGCACGTGACTAGGTCACAAGGATGTCATATCACGGAAACGAGAAAAGAGTACTTGTCGGTAACGATATTGAACAAGGTATGGTTGATACCAATGATCGAATCTCGGACAAGTAAAATATTGTGAGACAAAGGGAATAGTTCATGACTTTGTTGGTTCACACGATCACGAGAGTCATCGTTGAATATATAGGAGTCATCACGGATCTCCAGATCCCGCTGTTGATTATTGATCGGAGAGGAGTCTCGATCATGTCTATCTTATTTTTGAACCGTAGGGTGACACACTTAAGGTTCGATGACGCGTTTGAGAGGATACATAATATCGAAGAATATTTTGGGCAACACCAAAATTGTTTCGGGGGAAATTGAAATAGTTCAAGGGGTTTTTCATCGAATGGTTGTTAATAGAATTAACGAATGATTCGAGGTGCTATATGAAAATGTTTGTTAATGGAATTAACAAATATAAATAAAGAAATAAAAATGTTTTATTTATTTATTAAAGGAAAACCTTTGGATTTTCCAAGTGGGAAATAATGGAAAAATGAGTGGGTGTGAGTGGAGTGTCCACTCACATGATGAGGGAAGAGGTGGAGGCACCACCATGGGCTGGCCGCACCCACCCCTTGGCTGCCTCCCCTTTCCCTATAAAAGGAGGGTGAGAGCTCTCCCTCCTACACACACTTGCCCACCTCATTTCCTCTCCACCCGCTGCTCAATTCCATGGTCTCCGGCTTGGTGAAGCTCTGACCGTGGGATTTGTCACCACCACCACGTCATCGTGCTGCCGGAGTTCCGAGGGATCCTCTACTTCCGCGCCCCGCTGGATTGATGGAACGGAGGTCGTCATCAACTGTACGTGTGACCGATCACGGAGGCACCGCCGGATTGCGGTGCACATCTTATCGCTATCGGGATCGGTGTGAGTACGACTATGCCAACAACGAGATTTGATATCGTAACGCTTTGTGTCTTCGAGGGTATGTGTTCTCCTTAACCCTCTCTTTTCTCGTTGCACTTCGTCTCCTAGATTAGATCTTGGCCTTTCGGGTGTCTATCACGTAGGAAATTTTTTGTTTTCTATGCAACGGACCCCTTCAGGCGCCCCCTGGCCACGCCAGCTATGGGTGTGGGGCCCCCAGGCCTCCACCGCCTTTTCCCTTTCGCCTATTTAATTCCCCCGGATGGAAAACCCTAAACACCTGATCAAACATCCCCGAAAAGTTCCGCATCCGCCGTCACCGTCAACCCTAGATCAGGGGGGTTCTGAAGCTGTCTCTGGCACCCTGCCGGAGAGGAAATCATCACCGGAGGCTTCTACATCACCATGCCTGCCTCCGGAGTGATGTGTGAGTAGTTCACCCTTGGACTACAGGTGCATAGATGTAGCTAGATGGTTGTCTTCTCCTCATATGCCTCCATGTTTAGATCTCGTGAGCTGCCTATCATGATCGAGATTGATCTTATGTAATTCTATATGCTGTGTTTGCTGGGATCCAATCAA
The DNA here is from genome assembly GCA_028641055.1 of Alopecurus myosuroides. NCBI lineage: Eukaryota > Viridiplantae > Streptophyta > Magnoliopsida > Poales > Poaceae > Alopecurus > Alopecurus myosuroides. The sequence continues at coordinate 155,607,684 of CM054058.1, forward strand.
TATTGAACTTATGCCAAGTTGATTATAGTCTTTATTGCATATGTTATTTGTGATCTTGCATGCTTTCCGTTGCTAGTGGTTGCTCTGGCCAAGTAGTTGCTAGTGACTCCAAGAGGGAGTATTTATGCTATATAGTGGGTTCATGCCTCTTTTTCGCCTGTGCTCGAGTGACAGAAATGTGATGGGGGAGGATGTTCTGTTGCCACTAGGGAGAAAACAGCGGTGTGAGTGCCCGCGTGTACGATCATTTCTAACTTTACACACATTGTTTAATGCAGTTATATGTTGCTTGCAATTTAATATCTAAGGGGGTTCGGATGATAACCCGTGGGTGGATTATTAGTCATAGATGCAGATGGATTTTGGTCTATGTATATTGTTGTAATTCCCGCACTAAATATCATAGTAGTCTTCATGTCTTGATGTGCACTACGGTGCAACCTTTATTTGTCAATTGCCCAGCTGTAATTTGTTCACTCAACATGCTATCTTTTATGGAGAGACACCACTAGTAAACCTATGAATCCCGGTCCATTTTTTTACATTGTTAAACAAACCACAACAATTTCCTGATTTCTTTACTGACTACAAGCATACACCATTTTTCACACTATACGTCTAATCTTTGTTTTCAGCAAGACCGGTGAGATTGACAACCTCACTGTACCATTGGGACAAAGTATTTTGGTTGTGTTGTGTGGAGGTTCCACGTTGTTGCTTACACCGGTGAAGCGCCATCACCACCGTCAGTGGCATCAACCTTCCGAGATCCTATTCCTCCTGGATTGATATCCTTGGTTCTTAACTAAGGGGAATTTTCTAGTGCTGTGCTCATCACACCCTCCTCTTGGGGTCTCCCAACGAGTGCACAATCTGCACCATCACATATGTGTGCATATTCTTAGATGGGTAACATGTGAGACCCTCGCTCTGCTGGATCAAGGTGCTGGATACGGGGAGTAGGCAACATTCTCACTCACAGACTTGTGCGTGAGGATCTTTTACAGGCTTCATCAACATCATCATCAACACCTCTTCCTCTTCTACGGGGATTGGTACATGATCTGGAGAACTATATCATGGTATTATTATTCACTTGCATCTTCATAGATAGATCTTGGCAGTTGCGTAGCATGCATGACGAAAATTTTAAATTCCGGTACACGCAACCCAGTAGTGGCATTAAAGTGATCTATGCGTAGGTACAAGATTTGATCTAGAGTGCTAGTGAGTGCGGGCATTGCATAAGTTTGTTCAAGTACGTTGGAAAGTTCCCCAATGTTTAGATTATTATGATTGCTTCCCAATAAGCTTTGTGTTTTGTTTTCGACGGCATATCGAGATTTTTACAAACTTCTGGAAATCTTAGGATGTTCGAGTTGCCCCTGACATATCTCTTCTAGTCCGAAGAAGTGCTTCAATAGCTTTTGGTATCTTTATAGTTGGTCTCGTTAACAACATTGTAGAAAGGGCATACGGATTGGATCCACATGGGGTCATGGTTATGAATAAGTTTAGATGGAGTCTCTATACTTTTTCGTAATGTCTGTGTTTCAATCACCCCACAATGTCAATCTAGAATAATCATGCCTTATGGAGGAGAAGGTTAATTAACAGTTCATTTCGTAGATCCTATAGCCATGCTAAAAGATGCAAACGCACGTTAGAGGTGCATAACTCTGTTTTGTAGGAAACGTGATGTGGCATAGTCTCAAGTTTAGAATTTTGAGATGTTTTACCTGAAACTACTTTGTAGTCATCAAACCATTCTAAACCCGATCATGGCGATGATGGAAAGGAGAAGGACTACACTTTTTGTGAAGCTCGACATGACACCACCAATGCAAGATCTATTGGAGATGAAGGAAGACTATACTACATCACTAGTTTTTACTCATGCATGTTATATTTGTTTTCTGTCTGTCCTTTGATTGTGCCGTAGACGTGATTATTAGGATGACTCCTCAGAAAATATCAAGATAGTTCATGCTTTCCCAACTATAGGACTGCCAAACTGATCGGGGTTCGCGTCCGTCACCTGAAAATAGGGATCAACCATATTATTATGATGAGAAAGCGGGCATCAAAATGGTCCATGTTCATCACCTGGATATAGGCTTCAACGTATCTTGACTTGTTGCAGGATGATCAGTTGGTTGTATTGTTGTTCAGACATGAAGTCACGAGCTCGGAGCACATACACCGAAAGGTGAAGCGGAAATCACGGCGAAAGTGATTGGCAATTTGGCCTACCCATTGTAAACTTGTAACCACCGAGGTAGATACGTCCTTTGGTTATGATCTGAGCATGGATTCCGTAACACTAAATTTTGATCACAAGGAATATCAGATTTAGTGGGAGCACATAATTAATTATTTTAACAAGTGCTTGGTAAATAATTATGAACATGTATGTGTGAACTATTAAATTGTTGTAGATCAATGGCTCGTAACACACCCGCTATTAACCTTGGTCCACTGGTTGAGAAGAAACCACTTGCTGCTAATGGAAGTAACTGTGCGGATTGGGCCCGTCCCCTGAGAATTCTTCTCAGGGGTATCAAGAAGAGTATGTCCTTGATGCTCCTCCTCCGAAGGATCTCGATGACAATGCTTCTGGTGCAGAAAAGGATGCTCACACCTAGATGAGTGATGATTGCAACAGCATGAATCCTGGGTTGCTGAAACGATTTGATTTTACGTCCGTGTATGATATTATCATTGCACTCACTACCATGTACTAGACACAAGCCAATACTGAACGTGATGAGATAACAAAAACTTTGTGGTCATGTCACATGGCAGAAGGAAGCTTAGTGAGCGAGCATGTAATCAAGATGGTTGTCTACGTAACTAGAATTGAGACTTTGGGGTTTCCAATCCCGGCTAAGCTAAGTACATATTTGGTGTTGGCTTCACACCTCCCCCGTCTTACATCGGTTTCATCGTGAATTACATCATGAATGGTATGGAGGAAACACCAAATGAGCTCCTTACTATGATGAAAACTGTTGAGTCTGGTCTGAGGAGGGAGAACAATCAAGTATTAATGGTTTCCCAAACCACACCATTTAAGAAGGAAAAAACAGAAAGGGCAAAGGTGCTAAGGCACCGAATAAGCCCAAGTTTTCTGCATAGAGCAAGTTTGAGTGCTTTTTCTATAAAAAGAAAAGGGCATTGAAAGACGAAATGTAAAAGCTTACTCAAGCAAAAGGAGAAATTCACTAAAAGTGAGAAAAGAATAAGAGTTACACCCAAATGATATTTTCCATTCTTATTAGTACCTATGGTGTGTCGATTTCTAAAGTATTTTATGCATTTGATATAGGAGATGCGGAAAGTAAGGTGACGAAAGAATAAAATGTGTTGATGAGCGTCATGTTTGGCGCATAAAGGATCATCCAAGGATGAAGACATCTCCACTTTTATTTTTACAAATTCGAAATATTTATAAGGTTTAGATCAAATTGTCGTAATAAGTTCGCATATTTAGCGACGTAATACTCTTGTGGATTCATAGGAAGAAGTCCTGGTTATCTTATGAGAATATTCTGGATCACTCCCTTCATGGATAATAAAGTTTTTCAAATCTTTTGAATTAGTCAAATATCATTTGTTTTGAAATATTTTGTGATTGGGTTTACACCACCTTTCAGTGGCTCTATGATTTCAAACACATAATATACATGATGAAAAAAGTTTGAGATACCGAGTGAATGACTTAATAAATTTCACACTTCTTTGAAGGGTGAATTTGTTGAAGTTTTCAACCACATTGTGAAGTCAACAATATACTATTATTGTTGATACTCTCGTCAATAACCAAAGACTTCACAAAAAAACTAGAAGTAACGTCTTAGTGATGTATTGAAAGTTTTCAAAACATAATCTGACTAAGTGAGACATAGTCAGCACTAAGAAGAATTATTTTGCAAAGAATACTTGATATTACCCATGGAATAGGATAGTAACTTAAGTTATAATTTTAGCACAAAATTATTGCCTTTACTTTGTGTCGTAGTTTTGAAAGATAAACTATAAAAAGACACATTAATTTTAGAATCTAATAGTTTCTAAAATATTGAAACTTAATCCTAAGATTGGAGGAACATCGTTATACTTTATTGGCTGTTTCAATTTCACATTGGAAATCCTCATGTAAAACCACCACATAAGTAAAAAAAATTGTTACTAGAGATATGTGATTTTTGAGGAATTCATTCCTTGATTGAATTCAGTGGGAGGATGGTGTTTCTTGAAGGTATTATTGAATCTCCAGAAATAGTTATTAGAGTTGTGCACGTGAAAGAAATTTCAATTGAAAAATATTTTAGAGTAATACCGAGAGCCATTGCGGATTAAGTCACGACTGCTTATCAATAAAACACTTAACCAAGAACACACATAAAAGTTTCAAGGCAACTTGAATAAAGGATGTGCATGTAAATAAGTAAAAATAATAAAATGGTTAGAATATCCAAATGATATAGAGTCAAAAGTATTTTATATCATTGAGTTAAAGTTGAAAAACTTGAACGAATTCATGTTGGAATAAATAGATCTTACAGCCTGTTTTTTCTTAAATAGTTATATGACAAAATCAAGAGTTGACTACTAAAAATCTTGTGATCTGTAGCAAAATTTTATCGATATTTATAATAAGTTTGTATGAGAAATTAACAAAATAAATTCCTTTGAAGGAAAATTGATCGAGTTTGTGTACTAAGTACAACTCGAGGGTTTTGTTAAATACAATACTAATTAGACAAGGGATAATTTGTTTGAACGAATAAATGACGGTTGGTATAAAAGTTTGGAGTGTCAATGTAATTTATGAAGTAAAACAAGAGTTGTTTTGACTTCACGGAAAATTACAGAAGTCTTGTTTTCTTTAAAATCAGTGGGAGATATTCAATGATGTATATCTCTGGGTCCGAGGTCTGACATCCTAGATCCTTCATCTCAAAACAGCGAGATAAGAAATCCTTAACTTCCTTGATTAAATCAAGATTGGTCCCAAAGATCAATATGTCATCGACATACAGACATAGAATAACTCCCTCGCCCCCATCATGGCGATAATACACACACTTGTCAGCTTATTTTACAACAAAGCCTTCACCAGTCAAAGTCCTTTCAAACTTCTCATGCCATTGCTTAGGTGCTTGCTTTAGGCCGTATAATGACTTCAATAACTTGCACACCTTGCCTTCCTGACCGGGTACTACGAAACCATCTGGCTGCTCCATGTAAATTTCCTCGCCCAACTCTCCATTAAGGAAAGCCGTCTTAACGTCCGATTGATGAACGAGAAGACCGTGCGAGGCAGCCAGTGAAAATAGCACACGAATAGTGGTCAGTCTAGCCACAGGTGAGTAAGTATCAAAGAAGTCTTCTCCTTCTTTTTGGGTATAGCCCTTGGCCACAAGCCTTGCCTTGTACTTCTCAATAGTACCATCAGGCCTGAGCTTTTTCTTGAATACCCACTTACATCCTACAGGTTTACACCCATAAGGATGATCAGTGATTTCTCAGGTTCCGTTAGCCAAGATGGAATCCATCTCGCAACGGACAGCCTCCTTCCAGTAGTCAGCATCAAGAGATGCATAGGCTTTTGAAATGGTCCTGGGTGTGTCATCCCCGATGTACACAATGAAGTCATTACCAAAGGACTTTGCAGTCCTCTGTCTCTTACTCCTTAAAGGAACTTCATTGTCATCCTCCTCGGGATTCTCAACATGTTCTATCGAAATGGTGGGTTCAGGAATCTTAGCTAATTCCTGACTAGATGAAACATGTTTCTCTTGATTTGATGATTACATATCCTTCATAGGAAATATGTTCTCAAAGAAAGTTGCATCATTCGACTCCATAATCGTACCAACATGCATGTCAGATACCTCATATTTTACTATAAAAAATCTATAACCCATGCTATTAAAAGCATAGCCCAGAAGAACACAATTTACGGTTTTTGGTCCAAGCTTGCGCTTCTTGGGAATTGGTATATTGACTTTCGCCAAACAACCCCAAGTACGTAGGTAGGAGAGTTTCAACCTTTTCCTTTCCCATTCATCAAATGGAGTAATGGTTTTATTCTTTGTGGGAACTCGGTTTAGGAAATGACATGCAGTCATTAGCGCCTCCCCCACCATGCATTGGAGAGACCCGAAGTATCCAACATGACGTTAACCAAATCAGACATCGTTCGGTTCTTTCTTTCAGCCATCCCATTTGACTGAGGTGAGTAGGGAGGCGTCCTCTCATGACTAATTCCATGTTCCGCACAAAACGAATTAAACTCGTTGGAAAAATACTCTCCCCCACAATAAGACCTAAGCCGTTTAATTTTACGATCAACTTGGTTCTCAGCTTCGGCCTTATAGTTCTTGAAATAAGTTAAAGCTTCATCTTTAGATTTCAGAAGATACACGTAACAATATCTAGTGGAGTCATCAATAAGTGTCATGAAATATTTATTTCCACCTTCTGTCAATACGCCATTCATCTCACAAAGATCAGAATGTATAAGTTCTATTTGTGCCAAGTCTCTCGTCTCCGTAGTCTTATGAGACTTGCGAGGTTGCTTAGCTTGAACACATACTTGACATTTGGAACCTTTAATAGTACTGAATTTCGGAATTAAACTCATATTTGCTAATCGCATCATGCAACCAAAATTAATATGACAAAGTCGTGAATGCCAAACATTAGAATCATCATCGTGGCAAACATGATTAATAACTTTGGTACAAATATCTGACAAGGATAAGCGGAACAAGCCTCCGCACTCATAACCTTTACCAATAAATTGTCCATAATTGGAAATTACAACTTTATAGACTCGAAAACCAACTTAAAACTATCTCGACATAAACGTGAGCCGCTGACGAGATTTTTATTGATGGAGGCCACATGATGAACGTTCTTCAGTCGCACGACCTTTCCCGAAGTAAACTTCAGATCGACCGTATCAACACCACGAACAGTAGCATGTGACCCATTCCCCATCAGCACGGGGGAAGTCCCTGTGACCTGATAAGACGAGAACATGGAAGCATCAACACAAACATGTAGATTGGCACCTGTGTCAACTAACCATTCAGGTGAATGATAAACTGAAAGAATAGTAGGAACTATACCGTATCCAGAATCCTTCATCTCAGTGTCAGCCATGACAACATAAGCGGTCTTGCCGCTGTTCTCCTGCTGCTGCAGCTCATATCGTTTAGGGCATCTTGGAGACCAATGAGTCAGTTCACCGTAAACGTGACATGACCTCTTCCTCTTCTTGAAGTTGGTAGAGTGCGTCGGCTTAAACTTTCCATCGGGCTTGCCTTTACCCTCGGTTTTCTTCTTGTTATATTTAGGCTTATTGGGCGGGTAGTGTTTCTTATGTACCACATGGGCAGCAGAACATACCCCTGCAACCCGAGCACGTGTATCCTTTGCTCTCGCCTTCTCTTCCACATCAAGAGATCCGATGAGATCCGAAACCGAAAACTCCTGTCTCTTGTGTTTCAGAGAAGTAGCAACGGTGCTCCATGAAGATGAAAGCTTGGAAATAATGCCTCCGGCCACAAATTTGTCCGGTAACAAACACTTAAACTGCTAAAGTTCTTTAGCGAGTGACTGTATCTCGTGAGCCTGTTGAACAACAGAGTGCTCATCAGTCATCCTGTAGTCATAGAATTGCTCCATGACATACAGCTCGCTGCCAGCATCCGAGGCCCCAAAGGCCTCGAGTGCAGCCCACATATCCTTGCCGTTATCAAACGATATATACGGATCCACAATGGAATCATTAATAATACCGAAGAGGGCACTTTTAAACATAATGTCCATATTCTCAAAAGCCTCGAGCTGTGCTGGATTGAGATCGCCCTCAGGCTTTCCCTTGGTGGCCGCATATCAGCGCAAGGTTTGAAACCATAGCACTGCTCTCATGCTCCACCTCTTATAGTCCACACCCTCGAAAGGGTTTGGCCTTGTCGCCGCAATAATAGACGGTGCAGGTGCAACAAATTGCCTATAATCAGGTTTTTGGATTGTTGAATATATTAGCAATTTAGCACATGATTTAATTCGAAATAGCTTCAGATGAATTACGACAGTAGCAAATACAGTAATCATGCAAATATCTAGATCTAGTACAGTAGACATACCGATCCAATCTATAGCAAGAACTAGACATATAAATTCCAGTAATATATCATACAGATGGAATAGAGATACGTACGATGCAGCGGCAGCGGCACCGCCGTTGTTGTTTTCTAGGTTGTCGCCCATGTCGTCGATGAAGAGGTTGCCGAGGTCGGGGAAGAAATCGTCGTTGGGGAAGTAGTCGTCATCTGCAGTCGCGCGAGTGCGCTCCCCAAAAATCCGATCGCCGCTCTCCCGTACAGGATCACAAGAGGCGGGGTTCCGGAGGCCTGCTGTTCCTTCTCACGGTGCACGCCGGAAGGAGGGATAAAGAAGTCTTGATTGGCGGCTTAGTGATTTGGAACGGTGCGAAACCATATGACGGAGTGACGACTAGGGTTTACCGTATGCGCGTATTTATACTGCGGGTAGGAGAGATGTGAGGGTGACTCCACATTCGAGTCAGTTCGGTTCCACGATCCAAAAGGAAACGGAAACGGTTAAGGAATTAACGCGTCCGTTAATTACCAAGTTAATGACTCATTAAGTTTTCCCAACCGACAAAATAAACGCTCTCGGTTCGGCTCATTCCCTCAACCCGCGGCGCGTCGTGACGAGGCGAGGCGTGGCGAGGCGGGCGGTGGAGGAGGAGCGCGCGTGTGGCACACCTCTCCTCTTGCCTTGCCAACTCATACATGAGCTAGAATGGCTCACCTTATAAGGTGGTTCCATCCTCTCCAAACTAGCAATGCGGGACTAAACTCTAGTCACACTCTCCACTTGTATTATTCATGAATGGGCCATGACAATTTCAGGAATTTATTGGACTTAGTTGGGCTAAATGATTGAAGCCCACATAAATATCCAACACTTCCCAGGTCCGAACATGATTTGGGATCTCCGATACAACAATAACCCCGATAAGGCCTTGTTCGGTTGGTAGGGATTCGACCCACTAGGGGACCTAACCCACTAGGGGATTGGGTGATCCCCGATCATCACCCCAATCCCCGATACCCCCCCGCACCATATTTTCCCTACCAATCCCAACAAATTAGCACTGTTCGGTTAAACCATGCACAAGCGGGAGGAGGCAGCACAGTCGATGCAGCTGCAGGCAGCAAGCCGCAGTAAACGTATAAAACAGAAAATGAGAACTTCGAACAAAAAATAATATATATATTTAACATGAACTTGCTGAAACCTGGTATCAAACATGCTCAGGAAACAACAAAGAAAATGATGTCCATTGTTGTACATAGGATATATATATATATATATATATATATATATATATATATATATATATGGAATATAAGTATCTCAAATAACTCTTGATTACTTCGTTGAATCGTTTTCAAAAAAATATTGACGCAACAACCAAAAAATCGGACACACAAATATGCAGCATTTCCACCATAATGCACACACGAATTTACGGCGACACACTCTCGATTACTTTATTGATTTCGTCCATCGTCGTTGAGAGAACGTCATGTATCAACACATTTCTTGTAGTGGAAGTACTGTGAGTCCTAGGTGCACTAGGTTCTTCTTGCATCATCATCTTGCTTTTGCGATTCTAACTAGCAAGTAGGCACTGGTGTTCCTTCATAAGAGCAACATTATTATCAGCATTGACAACGCCAAGCTGAGTAGAGTGCTGCAGGAAAGCAAGGATGGCCTTGCGGTCTGCACGAGCGGCTTCACAGTCTTCCATTATCAACGCAAAAAGTTGGGTAACTGTTGGCTGAGGTGGTGGGGGTAAATCACTGGCCATACTGAAGAAAAGGGGTATAAGACAAGCGCAGATAAAGGATTTTTTTTTTTTGCAAATTGAGAATCAATCTGACTCATAAAAAAGATGAAAACGGCAGGAAAACTCAACAAAAAAGACAAGGCTTCTAAGATGAAAACCACAATCACATGCATAGACCATCATACACATAAAGTAGAGTCTCCCAGCAAGCATGACACAAGCTTAAGTTTCACACAGCACACGCACGGGTCTTACAATACATCTAACACATACATAGTTGTGACGCCCCGAGATCGGGCACTATGCAGATTTCAGCATTCCCGCCAAATCCGCATAATAACCGATTCCAGGTTGCCATTTATGATAACATTACAATAGTTCGCGAATAACCCACAATTACAACAGAAACAGATAGATACAAGATGACTCAAACGAGCCAGGGTTACAACTGATACATTACAAAGATCCAAATAACAGCGGAAGAAAACAAACGTCCGTCTACGGACAAGATCCAAATTGGACTAAGAGTCCTGAAGATAACCGAAGGCGTCCAATCCCTGCCCAGGCCAAGCCGGAGGGATTCCCAAGCTAACGTCGTCAGACTTCAAACCTGTTGACTGCAATTTGGAATTTGCAGCCACGAGAGAGATTCGTGGGTCAGTACGGTTAAGTACTGGCAAGGGGGACAAAGCCCATACTCACTAGTTACCGGCGTAGCCAGTCATCACAAGATACAAATACTTTAGGATCAACAGGAAGGAAGGGGTTATTGCAAATAAGCGACAACAGGCTGCACTAACCAACTACAGAGATTCTATTACTTCCAACTATCAGAAAGGAGATAAGATCGAGTGATATTATCCAACTGAAAGATAACTTCAAACAAACCCATCCTGGATCTCGCCCCTTATCCGAAGAAGCAATCCGAGGATAACTCACACAGTTGAGTTAATGATGATTCAGATTATTGTGTCAATAAGCCTATTACTAGTCAAGTTGTTAATCATTGGGTGAAAGGTTGTTATTCATTAGGTTTAAGTTGTCCTGAGTACTTGTTAGCCAGTACTTTCACCAAGTAATCCATAACCGCGGAAAACACGGCTTCTCGAGAAGATTATCCCTGCAGGGTTGCACCATAGTAACCACACTCATGAATATCCCGCCAGATGGAATGCCTCCCACCAAGCGGGGCACTCAACACAATCCAACCCTTCTTCGCATCAAGCCCAAAGAACCTTGGGCGCACGGCTAATCGAGCCCAGAAGAAAATGGACCCTCATAGCACTCTAAGAACGTGTCCCCCTATATGCCGACTACGAAAGTTCCACCCGGGTACCAAGGGCTCGCAAGATCATGCATGCAGCAAATGGAAAACCCGAACTAAATGAGGCGATTTGGACGAGATGCGAATCGGGTCAAACTGAGGGGGAGCCCATACTCCCCAAATGCGGGTAGTGCGCTCATCATGGATCAGTAGACAAGACCCTTTTCCTATTAGGGTCGACACTAGCAGGCCTCAAAACCACAAAGGGCCTCCTGCCGGTGCCTTATCATCAAATTATTATTATTATTACCATTAGCAATTAACAGGTTTGATTGATTAACATCGAGCCCCCAGAACATAATTAAGTAATAACAGAAAGTAACGGGTAACAGACTCGAGCAAAACAACCTAAGCATGCTAGATAAGAACAGGCACAAACAAAGGCTGTAGGTATGGAGGTGAGGCAATATCAAGGTTAAGGGATTCATGTGATGGGTTCGTAACAGAAACAACTACTACTAAGGCTAGCAGAAAAGAATCAACGGAAAGAATCGGTAACAAGTGATGAAAGGCAGCCATATGGCATGCAAGTGAGTATACTTGCCTGAGATCCCGCAAGGTAGCAGAACTTGTCGTTGCTCACATCATCTCAACGTCCTATCCGGGAAGAAGCAATGAACCTCGAACAAACACCGGATGCAACAATTACTACTACGGCAAAAGATCCAGCATGATCAAGATATGGATGCATGACAATTTAATTGATGCATAGAAATAAACTAGTTGACAAGACAAACAAATTTAAATGGACCCATATGCAATTTGAGTTGCATATGAAAAGCCCAGGAATTATGGTTGAAACAATTGTTTTCCTAATAACCATTAGGTGAAAGTGGTTTAGTATGATGCATGCAAAAGGGAAACAGCAAAATAACAACATTAGAAACAATTTAAGATAGGGTGTAGCAATTTAGAATTTTATTATTAACTTAGGGAAATTTTGGGTGCCTTAAAGGGAACACACAAGTATTTGTTGTTTTCAACCAGTTAAAATGTTCAAAACAGATAACAAAGTTGATATTTGAAAAGAACATCAAATTTTAGTTGGATTACATGTTTCACATTTTGAAATTGGACTTAGGAGTATTTAATTATGAATTAAACAATATTAAACAATTTTTAATTGAATTAAACAAGATTTAAATGGTTTAGGCAATTTTAAATTATTCAAACCATGAAACAAAATTTATATTTGAAAAGGTTATTCAAAATGGTATGGAAAACATATTTTATTTGCATTATTTGGAAATAGTATGAATTACTTATGAATTATTACAAGTGGCATTTGAATTATTTGAATTCAAATTTAAATTGCATTTTGAAAACTCAAAACAGAAAACAAATAAGTTATTTGGAAAGTTTATAAAATTTGGAGCAAAATTCATATACAGGTTTTATTTACTAGACTTAGGGTTTAGAAGTTATTGATTTTTGAAGTTATGGATTTATTCTGTTATTAAAAGGATTGGAATTTTTATTAACAGAAAAGTTTTTAACTTTTGCTACCGCACGGGAACGTACCCACAGGCACTGCCCCGTGGGCCTGGTGGCCAGCGTGGCGCCGGGTGGATGACAGGTGGGGTCGCGGTGCTGCACAGCAGATCAAAAAAAAGTGGGGAGTTGGCCTTCCCCAGGGCTCGAACCCGGGACACCCTGGGTGTGGATCGGGTGCGCTGCCAGTGGGCTATGCACGCTCTTGTGATAGGATCGGTGCGTTGCTCCAAAAGAACCATACCGTCTCCGTTTACTGACGAAACTGAAGAAACACATGACATCTGCAGGTTGCAGATCGGTGAAGGCGGACGGGAATCGGAGGACGACGGCCACAGATGGGTTGCGCCACCGTGCACTAGGTGCATGTGTGATGCACCGCTTGCGTTCGGGAGCAGCAGCGAGCAGAACAGCAGCCGCAGGCCCGCAGCCACTCGAGCCCGCGAGCTAGCGTGGCCATGGCGGACAGGAAGCAAGGTGACTGCGATACAGAGGGAGAGGGCGATCGGGCAAGACTGGGCTGCTGGTGCGTGCATAGCAGCGAGGTGCAGTGCGGCTGGGCGTGGGCACCAGGCCCGAACGAAGATGATGCAAACCTCCTACTGCTGTTCGAATTGGTTCTGACGAACGAGCACATCCAGGAACAGAGAAAAACGACGAAGAACAGAGGAAGAGGGAGGCGGATCGGGGCGTTACCTCGCGATGGGGTCTTCTGCGATCTTGGAGAAGGATGTGGGCTGGTTCCATTCCCGGGGTTAGATCCTCCTCGAGGTGAAGGTGGGGACTCGGAGCCGAGGGAGGAGGTGGAAGGCAATGGTGGTTTCAGTCGAGGTTCAGAGAACTGATGGGAGCAGAGGGGAGTTGGCGGCTATGGGAAGGGGGGAACTAGCTAGGGTTTTAGGTTAGCAGAGAGGGGGAAGGTGAGCTACTTAAGGAGGGAGGGGGGGCAGTACGGCATGCCATCCAGAGGTGGAAGGAATTGATCGAATGGTTGTTCTGCAGTCGTACTGTTATGACAGTGACAGGAGGAAGAAACATAGCGAAGGGGTACTGGGCTAAGCTTGGTGGGCTGGGCCTGGGGGTGGATAGGTTAGGTGCTGCTAGCTGCGCTTTGGTTTTAATATTTTCTCCTGTTTTTTTTTTTTTTTTTTGCTCAAACAGTTTTGGAATAAAACTGTTAAGGTTTTATTTAATAAAAATTTCAGAAAAATTAGGTTAGGCTAGTTAGGAATTTAGAAACCATATTCCAAGATTTGAATTCAAAATTTTATGTTTAAAATAATAGTTTGTACTTGAAATCAAAATAGAGGGATTTTTGATATTAATAAAACCTTATTTCAAACAACATTTTTTAATAGGGTTATCTCTAAGCTTTAAAGTGATTTTTAGGAGGGCAAAAAGATAGAGGTGACCTTTAAGGTTTAAAAGGGTACTAATTTGAAAACTTAGTTTGAATTGGAAATGATTTGGAATAATTGCTTGAATTAATGGTTTGAAGTTGGAAATTTTTGAGCAAGGGTGAAAGTTTAAATTGTTTTGAAATTTTCAGTTGATGCAACCATGATGCAATGCAATGTGATGCATATGATGCAAACAAACAAACAGGTAACACCACCAGGTGTTACAGACGACACCACTAACAAGGGATTGCGCCCTCGCAATCCACCTGCTAACCCGGGAGGGGAAAGAAGTTAGACTATCGATTCTTCGTGCTTCCAGTTGATCTCCTCGACACCACTAACAAGAGATTCTTGCTCGGGCTGATGACGATGTTTTTCCACCAGGAATCTTCCGATGATCGAACCTATTAGGTTAAAGGCTCAGAAAACGTCCACCCACGTGGGATCCTAACACTTTGAAAGATAGACAAGGGGAAGAATCCAAAACAAATAAGATGGGAGGGGAAATAGAATAGGGGTAAGGAGAAAACAAGAATCCTATTGAGATGTTTTTTCCAAAATAGTTTAGCAGAAATAGTTTTCGATACTCTAGAAACAACGACCGTTAGCGAGGTTAACCTACAGGCTTTGCGGACCCGTTGCTTCGATAACCATTCGTATCGAAACAATATCGGGAATCGGAACCAAGGCTCTGATACCATTTGTGACGCCCCGAGATCGGGCACTATGCAGATTTCAGCATTCCCGCCAAATCCGCATAATAACCGATTCCAGGTTGCCATTTATGATAACATTACAATAGTTCGCGAATAACCCACAATTACAACAGAAACAGATATATACAAGATGACTCAAACGAGCCAGGGTTACAACTGATACATTACAAAGATCCAAATAACAGCGGAAGAAAACAAACGTCCGTCTACGGACAAGATCCAAATTGGACTAAGAGTCCTGAAGATAACCGAAGGCGTCCAATCCCTGCCCAGGCCAAGCCGGAGGGATTCCCAAGCTAACGTCGTCAGACTTCAAACCTGTTGACTGCAATTTGGAATTTGCAGCCACGAGAGAGATTCGTGGGTCAGTACGGTTAAGTACTGGCAAGGGGGACAAAGCCCATACTCACTAGTTACCGGCGTAGCCAGTCATCACAAGATACAAATACTTTAGGATCAACAGGAAGGAAGGGGTTATTGCAAATAAGCGACAACAGGCTGCACTAACCAACTACAGAGATTCTATTACTTCCAACTATCAGAAAGGAGATAAGATCGAGTGATATTATCCAACTGAAAGATAACTTCAAACAAACCCATCCTGGATCTCGCCCCTTATCCGAAGAAGCAATCCGAGGATAACTCACACAGTTGAGTTAATGATGATTCAGATTATTGTGTCAATAAGCCTATTACTAGTCAAGTTGTTAATCATTGGGTGAAAGGTTGTTATTCATTAGGTTTAAGTTGTCCTGAGTACTTGTTAGCCAGTACTTTCACCAAGTAATCCATAACCGCGGAAAACACGGCTTCTCGAGAAGATTATCCCTGCAGGGTTGCACCATAGTAACCACACTCATGAATATCCCGCCAGATGGAATGCCTCCCACCAAGCGGGGCACTCAACACAATCCAACCCTTCTTCGCATCAAGCCCAAAGAACCTTGGGCGCACGGCTAATCGAGCCCAGAAGAAAATGGACCCTCATAGCACTCTAAGAACGTGTCCCCCTATATGCCGACTACGAAAGTTCCACCCGGGTACCAAGGGCTCGCAAGATCATGCATGCAGCAAATGGAAAACCCGAACTAAATGAGGCGATTTGGACGAGATGCGAATCGGGTCAAACTGAGGGGGAGCCCATACTCCCCAAATGCGGGTAGTGCGCTCATCATGGATCAGTAGACAAGACCCTTTTCCTATTAGGGTCGACACTAGCAGGCCTCAAAACCACAAAGGGCCTCCTGCCGGTGCCTTATCATCAAATTATTATTATTATTACCATTAGCAATTAACAGGTTTGATTGATTAACATCGAGCCCCCAGAACATAATTAAGTAATAACAGAAAGTAACGGGTAACAGACTCGAGCAAAACAACCTAAGCATGCTAGATAAGAACAGGCACAAACAAAGGCTGTAGGTATGGAGGTGAGGCAATATCAAGGTTAAGGGATTCATGTGATGGGTTCGTAACAGAAACAACTACTACTAAGGCTAGCAGAAAAGAATCAACGGAAAGAATCGGTAACAAGTGATGAAAGGCAGCCATATGGCATGCAAGTGAGTATACTTGCCTGAGATCCCGCAAGGTAGCAGAACTTGTCGTTGCTCACATCATCTCAACGTCCTATCCGGGAAGAAGCAATGAACCTCGAACAAACACCGGATGCAACAATTACTACTACGGCAAAAGATCCAGCATGATCAAGATATGGATGCATGACAATTTAATTGATGCATAGAAATAAACTAGTTGACAAGACAAACAAATTTAAATGGACCCATATGCAATTTGAGTTGCATATGAAAAGCCCAGGAATTATGGTTGAAACAATTGTTTTCCTAATAACCATTAGGTGAAAGTGGTTTAGTATGATGCATGCAAAAGGGAAACAGCAAAATAACAACATTAGAAACAATTTAAGATAGGGTGTAGCAATTTAGAATTTTATTATTAACTTAGGGAAATTTTGGGTGCCTTAAAGGGAACACACAAGTATTTGTTGTTTTCAACCAGTTAAAATGTTCAAAACAGATAACAAAGTTGATATTTGAAAAGAACATCAAATTTTAGTTGGATTACATGTTTCACATTTTGAAATTGGACTTAGGAGTATTTAATTATGAATTAAACAATATTAAACAATTTTTAATTGAATTAAACAAGATTTAAATGGTTTAGGCAATTTTAAATTATTCAAACCATGAAACAAAATTTATATTTGAAAAGGTTATTCAAAATGGTATGGAAAACATATTTTATTTGCATTATTTGGAAATAGTATGAATTACTTATGAATTATTACAAGTGGCATTTGAATTATTTGAATTCAAATTTAAATTGCATTTTGAAAACTCAAAACAGAAAACAAATAAGTTATTTGGAAAGTTTATAAAATTTGGAGCAAAATTCATATACAGGTTTTATTTACTAGACTTAGGGTTTAGAAGTTATTGATTTTTGAAGTTATGGATTTATTCTGTTATTAAAAGGATTGGAATTTTTATTAACAGAAAAGTTTTTAACTTTTGCTACCGCACGGGAACGTACCCACAGGCACTGCCCCGTGGGCCTGGTGGCCAGCGTGGCGCCGGGTGGATGACAGGTGGGGTCGCGGTGCTGCACAGCAGATCAAAAAAAAGTGGGGAGTTGGCCTTCCCCAGGGCTCGAACCCGGGACGCCCTGGGTGTGGATCGGGTGCGCTGCCAGTGGGCTATGCACGCTCTTGTGATAGGATCGGTGCGTTGCTCCAAAAGAACCATACCGTCTCCGTTTACTGACGAAACTGAAGAAACACATGACATCTGCAGGTTGCAGATCGGTGAAGGCGGACGGGAATCGGAGGACGACGGCCACAGATGGGTTGCGCCACCGTGCACTAGGTGCATGTGTGATGCACCGCTTGCGTTCGGGAGCAGCAGCGAGCAGAACAGCAGCCGCAGGCCCGCAGCCACTCGAGCCCGCGAGCTAGCGTGGCCATGGCGGACAGGAAGCAAGGTGACTGCGATACAGAGGGAGAGGGCGATCGGGCAAGACTGGGCTGCTGGTGCGTGCATAGCAGCGAGGTGCAGTGCGGCTGGGCGTGGGCACCAGGCCCGAACGAAGATGATGCAAACCTCCTACTGCTGTTCGAATTGGTTCTGACGAACGAGCACATCCAGGAACAGAGAAAAACGACGAAGAACAGAGGAAGAGGGAGGCGGATCGGGGCGTTACCCTCGCGATGGGGTCTTCTGCGATCTTGGAGAAGGATGTGGGCTGGTTCCATTCCCGGGGTTAGATCCTCCTCGAGGTGAAGGTGGGGACTCGGAGCCGAGGGAGGAGGTGGAAGGCAATGGTGGTTTCAGTCGAGGTTCAGAGAACTGATGGGAGCAGAGGGGAGTTGGCGGCTATGGGAAGGGGGGAACTAGCTAGGGTTTTAGGTTAGCAGAGAGGGGGAAGGTGAGCTACTTAAGGAGGGAGGGGGGGCAGTACGGCATGCCATCCAGAGGTGGAAGGAATTGATCGAATGGTTGTTCTGCAGTCGTACTGTTATGACAGTGACAGGAGGAAGAAACATAGCGAAGGGGTACTGGGCTAAGCTTGGTGGGCTGGGCCTGGGGGTGGATAGGTTAGGTGCTGCTAGCTGCGCTTTGGTTTTAATATTTTCTCCTGTTTTTTTTTTTTTTTTTTGCTCAAACAGTTTTGGAATAAAACTGTTAAGGTTTTATTTAATAAAAATTTCAGAAAAATTAGGTTAGGCTAGTTAGGAATTTAGAAACCATATTCCAAGATTTGAATTCAAAATTTTATGTTTAAAATAATAGTTTGTACTTGAAATCAAAATAGAGGGATTTTTGATATTAATAAAACCTTATTTCAAACAACATTTTTTAATAGGGTTATCTCTAAGCTTTAAAGTGATTTTTAGGAGGGCAAAAAGATAGAGGTGACCTTTAAGGTTTAAAAGGGTACTAATTTGAAAACTTAGTTTGAATTGGAAATGATTTGGAATAATTGCTTGAATTAATGGTTTGAAGTTGGAAATTTTTGAGCAAGGGTGAAAGTTTAAATTGTTTTGAAATTTTCAGTTGATGCAACCATGATGCAATGCAATGTGATGCATATGATGCAAACAAACAAACAGGTAACACCACCAGGTGTTACAATAGTTCTCAACAGACCCACACAACAAAAAACAAGCATCTCGGGGTGGGGACATCGCAACCTCCTAATAACCTGGGGCCAATCTAAGTGATCGAGGATGAGCGTAGATTCTCTTCCAACTCTCCAACTCTGGTCTGGCTGGCTGCAAGCTGAAACTGAAGGTCTCTCACTTGTGCATGAAGGTGGAAGTCAACATACTTCAGGGTGTTCTTCCGTGCCATGAGACTGCGCTCAGTAGCCGCAGAAACTCTCAGGTCCTTCTTCAGATGGGATCTCTCCCTTCCTCGGAGGTCGTACTCCTGCCTGAGACTATCAAGTGGAATCTGAGTGCTGTGCAGCTATCCCTCCATGTGCTGGAACTGACGAGCAAAGACAAACTCCTCTGATATACCTACCGGCATGTCATCTTCATTGCGCCTCCCAATATATCTACAGGGAGTGCCCTCGAACTTGCTGCTGAAAAAGTTCGCGAGCGTTGCGATAGCCAGTTGCATCACTCTAAGGATACCATCCTCCCAACTATTCTCCTTCACTTCGTAAGTGATCTCCGGGGTCGACGGTGATAACAGAAGGGCACGAATGGTACATACCACCAACCAGGACAACTTCCGTCCGTCATGGTGAATCTGGGCGCCCTTCAACTCAGGTGCCGTACGACCAATATGACGGGCTATGTGGATCAAAGCCACCTCAAACCGGTGGTAGCAAGGTGCATGCGTACCCGGCCGAAAGGACTTACTGAAGACAATTGCCACCTACACAAATTTAAGTATAGTTTAAGTTAGGTAACAGTGTGCAAAATTTTAAGGTGCGCAAAAATTTAACTTAGTATAAGTAGAGTTTTAAAAACACAGAGATGACGGGATATATAGAATAGTTTAGTACTTAGTCATCTTGGTAACTTAGTTTTATAAATTAACTTTTCAGAGTACTCTCTAACGTCCATGCTAACTAAGCTCTCCTAAGGTCCAGATAGCTCTGATACCAACTTTGTAGAGCCCCCAGACCAACAGTCCAATGACCCCCTATATGCATACATTCATACTCCTAGATCACACCGGTCGTGAACAACATATAAAGTTGGCGTACAGATTACATCATTCATTCAACGAATACATAAAGGTATCACACAAATGGTCACATGACCAAGTCTAACACAACTGCTGTCGCGGGATAATCACGGCAGACGTTACCGGGGGTAACTTAGTATGGGGCGAATCGACTCTGGTGTTTGGGGGAGGGTTTAGCTCAGGGGAAATCATATCAACTGGGGATCTAAAGACTCGAGCTGCAATGTTGCCGAGACTCCGATCTATGGTTACAAGTACTAGCTCTCGAATACCTAGAACACGCGAATCCTTCTATCTCTCTCGATCTCAAAAGCCTAGTCTCTTTGCCCTAGAAGCCGGTTTATATAACACCCGGCTTCCTGGCTTTCCATACAAGGTACATCCAGAATTCTATTCGGGATCCATACATAACCCTAAATTCCCTACCGTGACCCCCAAGGTACGAGTTACAAGATCCGCGCTGCCTTTTGGGTCTTCTAGAACTTCCTTTATCGTGGGCCGGGTCTGGTGCAACATCCCCCTGGCCGGGTCTCGCCCAGGCATGGGCCTACCGGGTGATCATCCCCCCAACAGTAGTCCCCAGAATAGCTTGGGCATCTTGGGACCAACCATGAAGCACACACTATTCCCTGCAAAATAATAAACATTTATATCCATAACATGACGGGTCAGATTGCTTTAATTATAGCCATGCCTGCTCTTTTGGCGGTCCATATAATAACACGATTTTTATTTGAGCCGGGTATCGCTCCTCAGATCAAATTTCCAGAGGCACGTCTTAAAACCCGGCTCTCACCTTCTCCGCTAGCCAGTCCGAGTAACAGTTTTCAAGTCCGGATCTTCCGACGAGCTTGACTGACTCGGCCATTTCTCCATAATTCCAAAGATCCTTATCCCATAATTTACAGGCCGGATCATATACTCCCGCAAATCACTCTACTTACCGTTTGGCCCCTAGGGTTTCCCTGCGCCTATAAATAAGCCCTGGGGGGTAAACCCTAAAATTCCAAACGCCACCACTCTATCTCCTTCTTCCTCCTCCCGCTCGTCACTTGCGCCCAAGTGCCTGAGGTCAAACCCTAGCCACCGGACCTGCGCGCGCGCTGTCGACCTCGATTGCCGGCCCCCGTTCCACATCGTCGCCCTGCACCGCCATATAGCGCCTCCGTGCTCGCGCCACCGCGCCCGCCGGATTCCGCCTCGAAGACCTCGCCGCGCCATTGGAGCTCTATACCCAGCTTGGACGCGGAACGCCCGGCCGCACGCGCGCCGCCGTCATCTCCAAGGACCGAGCCGCCACCGCCGCGCACGCCGAGCCTCACTCCGCCGCCGTTTCCGGTAAGCACTTCTTAGATCTAGATGGTAGATTCATTTCTCTAATTCTTGGCTTGGTGTTCATCGCGCGCATAGCTTCTATTTCTTTTTTCCTTGCTTTATTCTTGGTTTTCAATTTTGTCCGGATCCATTTCCATGGCTCCCAAGGCTGGTACTAAGTCCAAGGGAAAAAACCCAGCCTTGAAGCAGAAATCGGGTAAGTCGATCTCAGCCAACCGGGCTAGGTCGACTGTCACCAAGGCGAAACTAGAGGAACTGGCCAAGTCTGGGGTTCTCCCCGCAGAGTCGGAAATCTCCTGGAGAGCGCCAGGGGAAGATACCCAGCCTTCACCCGGCTCAGGTGAAGTTGTCATCTTTTTGGAACACGTGATCCGGGGTTTCCGCCCCCTGGGTCACCCTTTTTTCCGCGAAGTCCTCCATCACTATAAACTCCGAATTTTTGTCATCGGCCCTAACTTGATTCTGAATATCTGCCACTTTATCGTTCTCTGTGAGGCCTATCTTTGCATCGCCCCAATCTCACCCTGTTTTTTAGAGCTTTTTCCATGCAAGCCCTGCCGGGAGAGCACGGACGGACCCCTCCTCGTCTGTGGGGGGGGGGGGGTGTACATTCAGGGACGTAAAAACTCTCTGATGCCGACTCTCAGTCTTCACAGTCACGTGAAGCACTGGCAGAAGACATTCTTTTACTGCCAAGATACGTCCACACCCGGCGAAAAGCCTTTGCCGGGTTTCTCCGTTGAGACCCTCTCGCTCAGCGACAACCTTAGCTCCTTTGCCCCGGACGCCTACAGACAATCTATTCAACCTCTCCTCCATAAGCTAGCCGTCCTCGCAGACCATGGTCTTTGTGGGCTAAATTTAATTAAAACCTGGATTAGCTGTAGGATCCAGCCAAACAGCATCCGCCCCAAACTCATCTGCGAGTATTCGGGCCACTTAACCGACTCTCTCCGATACTCGGAGAAATCATACCCGACCGCGGATGTCAATAGGACCATGAAGAACTTCTTGGCCGAGAAAGTAGACATCATCAAGAGCGTCTCCGGACTCGGCCCTTTCACTCGTGCAAACCCGGCACCTCCCGTAAGAACCAGCTAACACCTTCTATTCCGACTATTTTTTGAAACATACTCCTATTAACATTTAACTTGGCTGCTTTTTACCCAGGAAAACAACGAGTTTTTGAAGATCGTTACCCCGCCACCTTCTGAAAACTCGGAAGAAGAAGAAGAAGAACCGAGTGATAGCGAGGAAGGTAATCCCGGGTTACCAGGCTAATGCTTTGTTAATCCATTAAACCGAAAGTTTCCGTTTACCAATAACATGCTATAACTTACCAGCGCCGGCTGACAAGGATGGCTCTCAATCGGAGGAGAGCGAGGATGAGCCCCAGGCCGAGTTAGGCCAAAAGAGGAAACCTAGGGGGGTCACCTTCAAGGTGCCGTACTCCTCCATGACCACATAACCATACTCGTACGCCGGTATGTGCAAGCTTAACGAATAGCTAACCACTGTATCGTCTCTGAATGACGCATCTCCTCCACCCAAGCGACGAGTAACCCGGAATTCTCCGAGTGACGAGCCCCTTAATCCCGGGATCCCTCAATCGCCCATTCGCAGAGCCGGTACTCATTCCACTTATTCTGATAGTACTCCTCAAAAATTCCCATCTCCAAATCATCCTTTAGCCGGAACAATCCGAGTCTCACTTTCCGAATCTTTGTCAGTGTCTTCCGGGTCTAGCAATGAGCTGCCCAGCGATTTTATCGTGAATACCGGGTACTTTTCATAACTTATCCATATCCCTATACTTTGCGTGATATTCCTCTATGGCACGCTAACTCTTTGTTTTTCCTTTCTCAGAGCTCGGGTCACCCTTAGCGATCTGGTGGACACTCCCGCTGATGACCCCATGATGGAAGACCCGGTGAGCGTTGCCAACCCCACCCCCTGAAGAGCAAGGGCCGACTGACGCCACCAGCCCAAGAAACGGGTCTCCTCCTCACATGGCCCAGCCGGATGATCCTGAGGTCGAGTATATTGGGACCCAGAAGAGTGCTGCCGCCCCCAAAGACCGCTACCGCCAGGTATGACCCGGAAGAGACGAAGGCGGAAGCCCAGCCCACTGGCTACGGCGCTAGTTCTTCCAGGTCGGCTCTCGGCAGCCAAAAGGTAAAAGAGCTTCTGGAGGAGTACTGGTCTTTGAAGACCACTGAGGAAGAGATAATCGAATCTCTGGCGGCTGAGCACCAGGTTAGCCTTACCAACATTACCGATACGCTTATTCTAGCCCCCAAGTTCCGGGTGTTCTGCATTCAGTCACTCGGTACTCACTAATATACCGACTAACACTTATTTGTCGACTTTAGGCTTATGTTGCTCGCACTGATGAAATGTTGGCCAAGACCAATGAATTGCTGCAAGTGGAGATAAAACTCCGAGAAGACCTAGAAGCTAGCTTCAAGGATCTCACTAAGAGGCATAAAACAGAGAAGAAGAAACTCCGGGCTGCTGATGAGCTTGTCAAAGAACAGTTGGCCTTCATTGGAAACATTTTTGATTCCCTCATTGGTAAGTCTAGGTTATGTTTGCCGATTCATGTTATCCGGATTTTCCTACCTAGCAATGTTTTTGACTCGGTATCTGGGTATCTTTTTGTTCCGCAGGTCCGGCTGATGTTGCAAAGGTGAAAGATGACCAGCACAGGCTCAGAATACTAAAAACTGTCATCCGCCAATTCTCGACGGGAACTAAGTGGGCTCTGGAATCTTTGAAGTTGTCAGGTGATTACCCGTGCGTTACCAAAATGCTCGAGGCATACTCGACTGTCCCTTCTTGGATTGAGACCTGGAAACGCTCAACCTGCCGAGTTGGAGTGGTACGTGCTCTTGCACTGGTCAAGGCCTATTACCCCAAGATCGAGCCATCAATGCTTGTGAGAGGGTTTCCGAGCTGAAAGCTGATGGCTCCAAGTTCTCGGGGAAAGACCTCAAGGCTATCAATGTCCAGATCCGCCACTCGGCCAACCTAATCGCCGATACTCTTGACGTGAGCAAGCTCACCCCCGCCTATGATGCTGAGGACCAGCCTGTGCCCATTGAAGACCCGGAGCCTTTTGATATCCTGACCCGTTGCAAAGAAGAAGGCTACAGCAAACCCCAGTTCTATGCCATCTTCCACGACTCCGGTTGTCCCTACTCCATCACGCGCTGTTTCCGGGGGTGACCCGGACGCTGAGAAGGAGAAAGAGACGGAGGACCATGACGAAGACCCGGCTGCCAAGACCACTCCCGCTGACTTGGCTGAAGAATCCGAGTAAAGTTATTATCCTGCAAACAATTATTCGGCCAATAGGCATTGTAATATGCCTTTCAAACTTGTTTATTTGATAGTGCGCCTGTGCACTTTTGATACTACTCCCTTTGGTTTGTAATACGCTTAAACTCCCGTGGTTTTGATGGCCCTTCTGGTCATCCATTTGATATGCACTTTTCGACCTTACATTGGTATAGCTTTACTTTTTTTGCGATAGATGCCGAGTCTTGGTTGTGGGACGGTGAAAATTTTCTTCCAAGTCCCCAAGACCCGGACTTTGGGTTGAGGGTTTTTCGGCTTGGGAAACTTTGCTTCTCAAGTCCCCAAGACCCCAAGACCCGGGTTTTGGGTCTTGAGATCCTTGGCTTTGAATTTTTTTCGCTTTCTCAAGTCCCCAAGACCCGGATTTGGGGTATGGGAATTGATGGATTTAAGAAAACTTTTAGCTTTCTCCAAGTCCTCAACCGTACTACTATCTTTTATACACTTTGAAGTTTATGCTTAATGTATTATGAATTTCCGGCTGTTGCCTTTGCTCTGCATAACTTATGGTTTTGATGACCCTTTTGACCCTCTTTGTTGTAAGCCGGCTTTCGCGTGGATGCTCAATGTTGCTATAACTCTATGAAAACAAGGCCAGGAAAGTCCCCATGGGCATCATGACTGATTGAATTTATACGCTAGAAAAACATGCCACTTTGTTGCGAGTCACATCAAGCTTAAACAAGAAAGGCCAAGAAAAGTTTGGCTCTATTGTACAGGTTATGAGATTTCAACTGTACTTATTGCAAGTAATCAGTCCTCATACCTTAATGGCATCGTGGCCGTGTCTGGGTTTGTAACTGTGTTATTCAAGCAATCAGGCCCCAAGACCTAGATATATGCTATGCAATAGTAGGCCTTTCAGCCCTACCAGCTTACAGATAACTTGAATAAAAGCAAAAGGTGTGTAAACTTAGAGCTTACTAAACTATATTTCTTACAGTTGAATAATTATAATTAACTAAACGTAATATACTTACCTGATATAAATCATAATCAAACATAGAAAAGTATGCGAAGAACCAACAA
Source organism: Alopecurus myosuroides (assembly GCA_028641055.1). NCBI lineage: Eukaryota > Viridiplantae > Streptophyta > Magnoliopsida > Poales > Poaceae > Alopecurus > Alopecurus myosuroides. The sequence continues at coordinate 155,633,459 of CM054058.1, forward strand.
AAATACAGGAAACACACGAACTATAATGATTTAACCATATCTTTATTGATATGAAAAGGTTAGGTCAGCAGGCCGCCTCATTAAAAACCCTCCAGTCCCCTTAGGTACCCTGGATAGGAAAAGAGTGCGTCTGAAACCTGCTGCCTGTTACATCGTGCAATAAAACTTGCAAACCGAGTCTATGCTAAGTGTAGTAGGGACGCAGCTGAGCCACGTTCCATGGTCTTTCCCGCTCTTGCATAGATGAAGTGGTATGGGCAGTGTCATTGACATTATCCGACTCTTCCCTTGCATCTATCAGGTAGTATGATCCATTGTGCAGATTCCGGCTTATAATGAATGGACCCTCCCATGGGGGAGATAGCTTGTGCTTTCCTTCCTTGGATTGTACTAAGCGCAACACCAGGTCTCCTTCCTGGAAAACACGGGTTTTGACTCGGCGACTGTGATACCGCCTCAAGTCCTGCTGATATATAGCTGATCGCTCCTAAGCTTGCTCCCTGTGTTTTTCTAACATGTCCACGGCGTCTTGCCGGGTCTTCTCGTTCTACACCTCAACGTAAGCCGCCACGCGGGGTGAGTCATGGATAATGTCACTCGGAAGGACTACCTCTGCACCATAAACCATAAAAAACGGGGTCATCTGAGTAGATCTGTTAGGTGTAGTGTTAATTCCCCAAACCACAGAAGGTAACTCCTCCACCCATGCTCCAGCAGCTCAGAGACACGGGACTCATAATCGTGGTTTCAATCCCCGAAGTAACTCCTGGTTTGCTCTCTCCACCTACCCATTGGCTTGCGGATGAGCCACATAGGCCACATCAAGCCGGATACCATTGTTTCCACAAAACTTCTCCATCTCTCCTAAGGACATGTTGGTTCCATTGTCTGTGATTATGCTGTGGGGGTATCCGAATCGGTGTATGATCTTCTTCAAGAATTTCACAGCTGTGGCCGCCTCACAGTTTGTAACAGGCATGACCTCAATCCATTTTGTAAATTTATCAATAGCCACCAGTAGATGGGTCTTTTTGTATGGAGACATGTGGAAAGGACCTACCATGTCCATACCCCAAACAGCGAACGGCCAAGTCAAGGGAATCGTCCGTAACTCCATAGCCGGCACATGAGTTTGCCGAGCATACCTTTGACATCCATCGCATCTTGCCACCAGGCGTTCTGCATCTGCTATAGCCGTGAGCCAAAAGAACCCATGCCGATATGCCTTAGCCACAAGAGATCTCGTGGAGGCATGATGTCCACAATCACCTTCATGAATTTCCTTCAATATTTGATGGCCTTCTTCTGGGGCTACGCAACATAGAAAGACACCTGCATCGCTTCTCTTATAAAGCTCACCGTTAATGATAGAATAACCCTTTGCTCGTCTCAAGATTTGCCGGGCTAAAACCTCCTGTTGTGGTAACTCGCCCCGTAACAGGAATGCTAAGAACGGCTCTGTCCACTCCGGGATAGCACGCACCGCGGCCACAAACTCCAGATCCGGGTCTTGACTACCTGCTTCTTCCTCTGACTCAGTTTTGACGGAAGGTCGCCATAACTCGTCCAAAAAGACATTGGGCGGAACCGACTCACGACGAGAACCGAGTCTTGAGAGTGCGTCTGCGGCCTCGTTCTTTCGCCGATCAATGTGCTCCACCTGATACCCGGAAAAAGACCTGGCTACCTTGTCCACCTCTCTGCGGTATGCTGCTATTGTTGCATCCTTTCTGTCCCATGTTCCTGAGACCTGCTGTACCACGAGGTCCGAGTCTCCGTAGCACCTTATACTTTTGATGTTCATATCCTTTGCTATTCTTAGTCTGTGCAACAGGGCCTCATACTCGGCTACGTTGGTTGAGCAATCGAAGTGAATCTGCAATACGTAACTCAACTTATCTCCTTTTGGCGACGTGAGCACAACACCCGCTCCTGATCCTTCATATTGCTTGGAACCATCAAAATGCATCACCCATGATTCTGAACTTGGCACCAGTAAGGGCATGCTTGTTTGGGTCCAGTCATTAACGAAGTCGACCAGAGCTTGAGACTTGATCGCAGAACGGGGCTCATAGTTGATGTGGTAGTCTCCCATCTTGATGGCCCACTTGGCCACCCTGCCTGTTGCGTCTGAATTTCTTATGATATCTGCCATTGGAATTGAACTTACCATCATAATAGGGTGTTCCTGAAAGTATGGCTTCAATTTCCGGCTGGCCATGAATACCCCAAAAACTATATTTTGCCAGTGAGGGTATCGCTGCTTTGCTTCTGATAAAACCTCGCTTACATAATAAATCGGCCGTTGCACCGGGTGATCCTTTCCATCCTCCTTGCGCTCAACCACAACCACTGCGCTAACTGCTCGAGGCCCGGCTGCAACATATAGCAACATAGGCTCCTTAGGACCCGGTGCAGCCAGAACTGGTGCCTCAGATAACTGCTTTTTTAGAGCCTCAAATGCCTCGTCCTCCTCTTGATCCCATATGAATTTGTCTGTTTTCTTCAAGAGTCGGTATAAGGGTATCGCTTTTTCTCCGAGCCGAGATATAAACCGGCTTAACGCTGCCACGCATCCTGTAAGCTTCTGAACATGTTTCAGCTCTTCCAGCTTTTTCAAGCTTTGGATGGCTTTGATCTTTTCTGGGTTAGCCTCGATCCCCCGCTCAGAAATGATGAAACCGAGTAACTTCCCCGCAGGAACCCCAAACACGCACTTTGTTGGGTTGAGCTTCATCTGGTATCTCCTCAGGTTCTTGAATGTTTCTTTCAGGTCATCAATGAATGTTTCTGTCTTCCTTGTTTTGATCACTACATCATCAACGTAGGCATGGACGTTGCGTCCAATCTGATCCTCGAAGCACTTCTGAATGCACCGTTGGTATGCTGCACCCGCATTTTTCAATCCAAAGGTCATAGTTTTGTAGCAAAAGGCCCCAAAAGGGGTTAGGAATGGCGTTTTCTCCCAATCCTCCTTTTTGAGTTTTATCTGGTGATACCCGGAATAGGCATCCAGGAAGCATAGTAGGTCACTTCCCGCCACTGCATCTATGATCTGATCTATCCTTGGAAGGGCAAATGGATCCTTTGGGCAATGCTTATTCAGACTCGTATAATCTATGCACATTCTCCACTCATTGTTCTTTTTCAGCACTAGAACCGGGTTTGCCAGCCACTCGGGGTGAAAAACCTCCATGATAAAGCCGGCTGCCAGGAGCCGAGCTACTTCTGCCCCTATAGCCTTTATCCTTTCCTCGTTCATTTTTCTCAAACCTTGCTTCACTTTCCGGGACTTGGGATCGACATGCAAACTATGCTCAACGAGCTCAGTCGGGATATCCGGCATGTTGCTAGGTGTCCAAGCGAACACATCCTGATTCTCGCGGATGAACTTTATGAGTGCCTCTTCCTCCTTATTATCTAGGTTAGAACCTATAGCAAACTGTTTGGAAGAGTCGCCCTCAACAAAAGCCACCATCTTCGTATCTTGGGCTGCTTTGAACTTGGCTCTCTCGTCGTCCGTGTTTGGTTTCTTCAAATCTGTTCGATCTTCCGGGTCGACCTGAGACCGGTAATACCTGAGTTCTTCCATCGCACAAGCTTGTTTTGCAAGTGCCGCATCTCCCTTATCACACTCTGCTGCCACAACCCTGTTCCCATGTATAGTAATGGTTTGTTTAGGACCCGGTATTTTTTGCTGTAGGTACACATAACACGACCTAGCCATGAATTTGGCGTAAGCCGGCCTTCCGAACAGCGCGTGATAAGGACTACGCAACTTCACCACCTCGAATGTGAGCCATTCTACTCTGTAATTGTCCTTCAATTCTCCAAAAGCAACCTCTAGTGTAATCTTTCCCTCAGGACAGGCTGAATGTCCTAGCACAATTCCGTGAAAAACTGTGGAACTTTTCTGCAACTGAGACTCCTTCAGCCCCATACGTAAAAAGGTCTCCCAGTATAGGATATTGATGCTACTCCCACCATCCATCAAAACTTTCTTCAGTTTGTAGCCATTGACCTGCGGCGCTACCACCGAAGCTAACACACCCGGATGTTCTATTGCTTCCAGGTGATCTCTCCTACTCCATGTTACCTCTTGATCTGACCATCTCAGGTATCTTGGGATGCCCGAGGAAACCGAATTTACCGCTCTCTTGAGCACCTTTCTCTCCCTTTTGGAGGTCCCAGTGGTGTGAACATGATATTGCCCTAACTTCTTTGGATTAGCCTGAAAGCCACCCGCACCACCCTGGTTATTACCCGGATTGCCGCCTCCTGCGTTGCCTGCGGGGGGTGGTCCATTGCCCGGGTTTCCACCCAGACCCGGTCCTCCTCCCCGGCCTGCGCCTCGTAGGGCCTTCTGTATCTCCTTGTTTTTCCATCTCTGTAAGTCCACGCATTGCTCCAATGAATGATTAGCCGGCTTGCCATTCCTACTATGATGCGGGCAAGGCATCCTGAAGGCTTCTATGTGGTTAGCCGGCCGTGATGGTCCTTGATAGTTGGCTCCTCCGTTGAAGTTTCCTCCGTTGAAGTTTCCATCTACTGTAGGCCTTGGGAACCCGGCCTTGGTATTGGCGACTAGCTCGGAGTTTCCCTCATATGGACGTTTATGCTGGTTGTTTCCGTTACCACCTCCATTGTTACCCGGCGTGGCACTGTTGCCAGATTTTCCATTACTGCTCATGTTAACCTTCCCTTTCTTGTCCTCGACATCCTCCTCTGTGGTGTCAGTGGAGGCATGTTTGTTGCATGCATCCATCAACTCCCCCATTGTAATCTCTGAAACGTGCCGACTTGATTTCATGCGTGTCATCTTTTGCACCAAGGGCGTGTATCTGCATGTTTTTGCCATAGCCTGTATCGCGTCCTTTGGCTGAATATCAGTGGAAGAGTGGAGTATCTCCATGACCCGGCGCACCCAGCTGCGTGCCGACTCTCCCTTTCTTTGAACACATCGATCTAAGTCATCGACCGTGAATAATTTCCGGCATGTCCCGTGAAAGTGCTTGACGAAAGTTGTCTTCAACTCGCTCCATGAATTGATGGATCTCTCAGGCAGGTTATTGAACCACTATTTTGCTGCGCCTTCAGACATCATACGATACATAAACTTGGCTTGAAGCTTTTCTGATGCATTACGAATTGACATAGCCATCTCATAACTGCTCAACCATGTCTCTGGATCCATGGTTGGCTCATAATTAACTACTTTACCCGGCTCCTTGAATTTTTCCGAGTATGGTTCAACCCTGATGACATTCGACAAACACTTAGGGACGGCTAAGTTTGCCGGTACTGGCCTTACTCGGGAAACATGTGAGGCCTCAGCGGGCGCGGCAGGGGGTGCAACTGCTACCGGCCCTCTTACCGTGGACCCCGCTGCTGCGCGCCTTGCCCGAGAACTATCCACGATGGCCTGTGCCGCCGAGGCTGCAGGAGTTGCTGGTCTACGGGGAGGAGGCGACATTTGCTGCTGCTCTGCCGTCCGCCGTGCCGAGTTAGACTGGATGTTTCCTATATTCTCGTGCTGCCGACTGACGTACGGCGTCCCATGCATGCCACTCCTGTTATCCGGGTAATTGGCCTGCTGGGCAACCACAGTACGTAGCAGGTCTATGGCCCGCCGGGTCTCTATCGCTTGGGGCGATTCTCCTAATGGAATACGGTCGAGCGCCAGAGTCGCAGCGTACACGTTATCCATGGGATTATTGAAGTGACCCAGTGGGGTGTGAAATCGCGACGGTGGTGGCGCAGCATTGCCTCCAGGGGTCCCGGCGGGTAACGCGGATAACCCGGCTGGTACGTTAGACGGCTGTCCCCCGAGCGTCGCTCCTTGATACCCGGTTCCCTGATTCACAGCCGGGATTGGCTGATCTTGGGGTGTAATAAACAACGTGTCCGGCTGTAGATTCCCACCTGCGCCGGTAGCCTCGTCTGATGCCTCTGATTATATATCCTAGCTGTTTGAGCTTGAATACGATTTTCCAACTCTTCCAACTGGCGCTGGCGCTCGGCCATCCCTTGCCTTTCAGCTTCAACTTCCCTCCTTTGTTGTTCCAACGCCCGGCGGGCCACATCTAGGTCTCTGGCACGTGCCGCCGCGTTTTCTGGCGTTATCACCGTTGCCAACATTGTGGGATCCAAGATCAGGTTATTGCTGAACATAGCTGGGTTTTGGGGGTGTGAAGTTCCTGCCCCTGCAGTTCTGTTCGCCATGAATCCGAACGTGTTTCCGAGATGAGCATTTTCCCCCATCTCGCTGGTAACCGATGCCGGCTCGCCATCAACCCGTGCTATAACCGGGTTTCCGTTAGCCGGTGCTTGTTGCTGGGCCAGTGCTTGCGCCGCACCAGTCGCGGCTGCCTACACATCACCCTGATTAAGATTTATTGCAGGGGCTATGTAGACCGCGACTCGGCGCGCAATGCCTGGTGAAGACTCGTACTCTTCCTCTTCGCCGCTATCCTCTTCATACCGATCTTCGAGCAGATGCAAGATATATTCGGCATCGTCTTCTCCATTAACCCGGCCACGTGGGGTCCATACCGGCTCCTCCGGCTGTTCCCTCTTCGCAGTGGGTTCCTTCTCCGGCTCTGCTGTCCCGACCGACTCTTCCCCGTCCGATTGAACACAAGTAGCGTCCCCTGACACAGAATCATACTCATCATTGTCAGAAGCAAAAGCAGACGCACGTACCATACCGACGAAGACGTTGACCCGGCCGATCATGATAACAGATCCGGTTTCCAGCTGATCCGACTCTGGCCCCCAGCCAAGGTCATCAACGATCTTTTCTCCTTCAGGGTTGGTGACGATCTCGCCGATGACGAGGTTCTTCATGCTTTCCCGAGCTTCTCCCATGACGTAAACATGTTTGGACATAGGCCCCACGGTGGGCGCCAACTGTCGCGGGATAATCACTGCAGACGTTACCGGGGGTAACTTAGTATGGGGCGAATCGACTCTGGTGTTTGGGAGAGGGTTTAGCTCAGGGGAAATCATATCAACTGGGGATCTAAAGACTCGAGCTGCAATGTCGCCGAGACTCCGATCTATGGTTACAAGGACTAGCTCTCGAATACCTAGAACACGCGAATCCTTCTATCTCTCTCGATCTCAAAAGCCTGGTCTCTTTTCCCTAGAAGCCGGTTTATATAACACCCGGCTTCCTGGCTTTCCATACAAGGTACATCCAGAAGTCTATTTGGGATCCATACATAACCCTAAATTCCCTACCGTGACCCCCAAGGTACGATTTACAAGATCCGCGCTGCCTTTTGGGTCTTCTAGAACTTCCTTTCTCGTAGGCCGGGTCTGGTGCAACCTCCCCCTGGCCGGGTCTCGCCCAGGCATGGGCCTACCGGGTTATCATCCCCCAACAACTGCCACGCAGGGCAGGCAACTTAACAAACACAGCGGAAGGCAACAACACACAACGCGGTAAAGCCCAAGTCACGCCTTAACCTACAGCTGTTGACCGGGAGACAAGCCTAGTTCACAGGGGCATCCGTGCAGTACTCCTCCTCGTAGAACTCTTCCTGAGGCTTCTCCCCGAAGTCTGGCAAGTAGATACCAGGGACGAAACCAATGTGAGTACATTTGAATGTACTCTCCAAGACATCCTTTATGAAGCTTATAGAATGCAAGTATGCTTATATGGAGGAATGGGTAGGCTATACATAGGGTTTGCTACCCATGATGGATGAAAGATACATCATGGTTGATTTACATCTCTATATGTTTGTTGAAGAAGATACTTCAAAAAGAAAATAATATAATTTCTCTTGTAGATATTGCATCTCCAAGAGGTTTGGTAAGACTTTGTTTAGAAAAGAAAGTTTTTCTTTGCAAAACTTCTTGTAAAACAACTTTCAGCTTTTCCTCATCAGTACCTCACGGGTACAAAGTTCATCTTTCCAGTACCTCACAGGTACTAAACCCTTTTTAAAAACATCCTTTTTGAAATCTTTGACACAATGCTAGCTACATGGCCATTCAATTGTCCATATCCGAGGATGCGGCTATTCCGAATAGTTTTACTCTGCAGAGGTGTACAGAATCCACAAGATCCAGAACATCCATCGTGAATAACCACAGACTATCTCTGACAGTATGCAAACATCAGATAACTGGTCCTAACCTTCCACTATGGTCAAGATAGTATATGACTATCTCTTCAATTGGGTTTTTTCTCCCTGGCATCGTGTCCCACACCGCCATGACATGAGACCCAACTGCTGCGGCCGGAGGGAAAATGAATCCCACACTTTGCATGCCTCGTGTTTCATAATTTGGCGACATTTTTGTTCGATGGATCCCATCCCTTATAGCAATTTGAGATAGAGAACACACTAACGCGAACAAGCTTCTAGCCAAGACCCTTGCCCATGTTGGGGTAGAGTGGCGGTACGTTAAAGGTTGTCCGACGAAGACTACGTTAAATATACCATATAGTGGCTATGGGCTTGGTAACACCAAATTTTGACTACTGGCAAGATAAATATATATATAGTAGTAATAGACACACTAAAATAGTTTTGTTAATCAAAGTTTTTGAAAAACTTCAAAAGTAAAAACATGCATGATAGATAATGATAAGTGTAGTAGCAAGCACCAGGATGGCTTGCCTTGAAACTCTCTAGGTCTGTGGCTTTGAAGTAGCTTGACCTTGCCACAAAGCTCTAAGACTCCTTCTTTTTCTTTGTTTTCTAACATCGTAAATTGAATAAAGGACACACACTCGGAACCAAAGAAGGCAAACAATGACACAAAGCAACACATACAACAAGCAAACTTATACTAAAACTATCACTCAAATTGTTTATCGAGAGAAACCACTAAACAAACACATATGGCATAAATTCTACTACTAGAAAGCTTATGGTTGGGAAACCATATCCGCAACCTAAATTTTTATGGGTTTAGGGGGTGTACCACCATCATACCAAGACACTGAAGAAGCTTAGGTCACAAGGGTGAGACTACTAAAGTAATAAGAAGCACCAGAAGTAATACCCATGCCAGTGGGTATTATCAACAACGCAAGCAAGCATCAACTAGGTAAGTTTCCCACTAACCCAATGAATATACAAATAAATCAACAAGCCACAACAATAGCACTTGGTACAATACACATGCCAAAGCAATCACTCAGAATATTTCATATAACCAAGCAAACCACAGATAATCAAGGTAGCTATTGACTATGCTTAGATTCACAAGGAGACTGAAGAAACAATCCATCATAAAAGTAACTAAACAAACCAGTGGCTCAACCATTTCTAACAAGTCATAAGGCACACTATAGAACACACAAATCATAAAGGAAGAATACTGCTAGAAATAGGATAACATCAGGGGTTCACTAGTAGCATGCTAGTGCAAAAGATTACTACCATGCATGTCAAATAAATTAGTGTATTCCCCAAAAAATACCAACTTGCACCTAAAAGAGTGATGCCACAATAACAAGAGTGAAAACATGCTAAACATGCTAGGAAAACTCATAAATTCTAGGGGTACCACTAATGCATTAATAGAGAAGCAATCAACACTACAAGGATGAATTTCCCAAACAAGCAAGAAATGTTTATAAGCACTCAATAACAGAAGCATACACTTTACACATGCTAGTAACTAATTCTATTAAAATCCCTTATATAAGAACAACTACTCTCACAATAACAGCTAGAATCATCCAAGCCTAATTAACCACGCTTTCTTAACAACCAAAGAACAAGCATCAAAGGTGACATGTTATAAAATCAGTAGCTATGCACTCTACTCATGCTCAAACAATACTTTCTAAAATTATGCCACTCAAGAAATTTTATTAACAAATAATTCGTCAATACTAGGAAATATTCCTATTAGTGCAAACAATACCAAACCCTTCCTAATATGATATTCACAAGGGAACACCACAATACAGAGAGTATCTCATCTACACATGTTAGGAGTCACAAATCTAGTACTAAACACTTAAACAAAAAAATCTAGTAGAGCAGTACTCAACTTTGTTTGGTAAAATTTACTAAGCAAACATAGAGTGAAAAAGTCCACTAACAAGTATGTTTACGGTAGGGAAATTATATCCCTAACCAAAATGCAATGGAATCAGTGAGTGTTCTCCTAACATACAAAAACACTAAGAGGTAACAATGACTCTGGTCATACTTGAGAAAAATAGTTCAACACCAAACAATCATTCAAACAATACTACTCATGCTAGTGATATTCATATGAATTAATTAAGCAAAGCAATACTACTCATGTTTTTCCTATAAATAAAAGTGCAAGCTAACAGAGGTGACCCAACTCTAAAATCAGTACCAAAATGGTACTGGACCTAGCATATCAACCTAAAAAATCTAGGTGCTAAATCTATTATTACTTTGCCAAAATTTTCTATGCAAGAAAATACTAAGAAAACAATACCATGCTCAAGACTATTTGTCATGGGATAATCACGGCAGATGTTACCAGGGGTAACTGATTTTGGGGCAAGTCGACACAGGCGTTCGGGAGAGGGTTTAGCTCAAGGGAAGACATGGTACAACTTGATCTGACAGCCGGCAATCGAAGTCGCCGGATCTCTATTCTCGATACAATAACTCGATTAGGGTTTACACTGGATACTCGATATCACACGATATTGCTAGGGTTCTTGGATCTCTCTCCCTAAAACTATACCTGAGGGTCGGTTTATAAAGCACCCGCACCCCCTAACTTATTCGGCAAGGCATATTCCGGATCCTACATGAACACGGCGCACTAACCATAACTTTCCTCTACAATGGCCCATAACCCGGGCCGTTAAGCCCACAAGTTTGGGCCTCCACAAGCTTCTTTATTCTTAGCCGAATCCTGCACGCCATCCTTCGGACCGGGTTATTTCCTCAGAGCTTGGCATACCGGGTTAGCATCCCCCTGTCAGTAGTCCCCAGAATAGCCTGGGCTTCATGGATCTTCTTGAAGCGCTTGCTATTCCCTGCAAAGATATAGATCATACGGGCGTATGAAGACCGGGTTAAGATGTTTTGATATTCGGCTAGGCCTCACTCCATGGTGGCCATGTGATAACCCGGATTTGGCCTCCAGACATTTAGGTTCAAATTCCCAGGTCCAGACTACCACGAAAATGCCAAGATCTCATGCTCGATAATCAGTCCCGTCATTACGGGGCAAATCCTTTCCTTCTTCTGTCCCAATGCCTCGCTCAATACTCAACGCATATCCCGCAAGATCTTCGCTGATAACCTTTACCCCGCGGTTTCCGGCTACCTGCCGTTAGGATAGGCTCACCCTTGCCTTATAAATAGTACTTAATGGGCAACCCTAAGCCTCTCACCACGCCACAACTTCCCCTCTTCTTCCTTGCTCCCAACACCCTCGCGACACCACCGTGAGGAGCTCGCACCGGTCACCAACGCAAGCTCACCAGCGACCGCGCCCGCCCTTGAGTCGCCTTACGCCACCGTCAAGTGTCATCGTTGCTCCTCCGTTTCTCTCATTCGAGCCACGCCGCCCGTCGCCATCGTATTAGACTCCAATCTCCCCGGTAAGCTCCTCGCAACCAGTCAATCAATCCTCACAACTTTCAATTTACCCAAGATCGGATCTAGGTCAACCCGCAAGTCATTTGTCCGATTGCACCAAACTAGATCGACTCGAGGCTTGCCAACTCCTTTAATCATCTGCCCTATAGTCACAAATGATCCTCCAACCCTCATTGATTACCAATTTTACTTAAGAATCATCCGCAAGCATTTCCATCTAGATCCGTTCCTCCTCAATTTTCCGCCTATTGCATTAACACCCGGAAAAACCCTCCTTTTCCAGCCATTTCATTTGCGATATAAATATGGGCAACCATCCTTCATCCCCGAATACCTTTCCCTATGTAAGTGACCAACAATTTCACAAGTGTGCTCAATACCCGGACAGTTCTCGACTTCGCACCTTCTTGATACCTTTATATTCGGATGCCTCAGTATTCCCGGGTCTTATTTCACACGCCTCTTCTCTTTATGTTCTGCAGGCTGGCCCCATGGCTCCCAAGCGACAAGGAAAACAGCCGGCTCCGACAAGGACCACCCAAACCATATCTGCCAACTGGGGGCGTTCCACAACCACCAAAGCCAAATTGGACGAGCTAGCCGAATTAGGAACCCTCCCTTCTCAAAAAGACATCCACTGGAGGGTCCCGGGTAATGAGACTCGTCCCACCCCCGAAGAAAACGAGGTAATCTGCTTCGTTGACCACGTGACCCGGGGATTTCGTCCTCCGGGTCATCCTTTCTTTAGGGAGGTATTAGATCATTATGGACTCCGGGTGTTTGACATAGGGCCTAACTCCATGTTAAACATTACCCACTTCATTGTTCTATCTGAGTCGTACTTGTGCATGCCACCGAGTCTGACTCTTTTCATTGAGTTATTCCAGTGCAAGCCGTGCCGCGAAAGCGGCGACGGAGCGCTTCTCACTTGCAGCGGGGTATCCATCCAACGCCGTAAGAATTCTCTGATGCCAACCCTCAACCTGCACTCCCACGTTAAACATTGGCAGCTGTCCTTCTTTTACTGCCACGATACCTCCCCCGACAGCGAAAAGAAGCTGCCGGGTTACTCAGAGGCCCCCCTCAAGCTCTCCGAGTCTTTCAATGCCTTCGCATCAGACTCAGACAGGGAGGCAATCCTTCCTTCGCTAGCCAAGATAGCCATTCTCTCAGCCCAGGGCCTCCTAGGGCTCAATTTAATAAAAACTTGGGTCGATTTCCGAATCCAACCTAATTCCGTTCGCGCCAAATTGATGTGCGAGTATTCGGGGCACACCACAGACGCGCTCCGCTACTCCACCAAGAGCTTTGCGACCGGTGATACTATAAAGACTATCAAGGGCTTCTTGGCGGAGAAACTGGAGGCGATAAAGGGCATCGCCGGGTTACCTCCGTTTACCCGGGAAAATCCAGCTCCAGCGGTAATACCCGGCGCTCATAGCTTGTTTCCACATTTCAACTCGATACTGCTTCTAAGCCTTTAATCTTATCTTTTTACCTCAGGCTGATGACCCTTTCTGGAGAGTTGAACCACTCCCCCCCTCCAGAGACCCGGAAGAGGAGGACGAGGCGACTGACGATAGTGAAGGTATTCACTCAGGATCTGCATATTTTTACTTGCATTACTTTCCTCTCGTCTGTCTTTTTTCCAATGAATGCACACCCGGTTCGCAGGGCTAGAGGACGAGGGTGGAAGCAATGAAGACGACCCGGAGAGAACCGAGTCTGACCCAGAGGCAACTGTCGGGGCCAAGAGGAAAGGCATGGGGACAGTGTCCAAGGTTCCTTTTTCCTCATTATCCTCTGAACCTTACTCCTTTGACGTCATGCGACGACTTAACCATCAATTATCAAATTCATCATGCTTGAAGGATTCCCTCCCAGCCAAGCGCAGGGTAACTCGGAGCTCCCCAGGTGAAGATCCACTTAACCCGGGCATTTCCGCCCCCTCGGTCCCTCGTGGCAGTGCTCCTCCATCTCGCTCTTCCAACTCTCCTCAGCGCCACCCTTCTCCTAACCACCCACGTGCCGGGCAATTCCGGGTTCCATTAGTGGTTCCTGCGAATACCTCGTCTACTTCAAGTGGCGAGCTCCCATCGGATTACACCGTAAATGCCGGGTAAGTTTTTGCCTTACTATTTCTTTTTGCCTCTAGCGAACTTTCCTCCGAGCCGCCGTCATCATTAATAACTGCCTTTTTTCATCTTTCTTTCAGCGCTCAGGTCACCGTCAGTGACCCGGAAAACACAGAAGCGGATAACCTCCAGGTGGAGAAGCCGACTGACGACGCAGACGCCGCAACTGGTGGTGATGCGGCCACTAACCGGGAACAAGGCCCTCTGAACAATCCACTTTCCCAAACCGTCGGATCTCCTTCCTTATCGGAACCAGTAGACGAAGAGATAGAAATTCTAGATACAAGGATGAGCCCTCCCAACCCGGACACTCAGACTGTCCGGGTCTCCACTCCAAATGCAAGGAGAACCCCCCTACCAGATGATCAAGCTGCCGGCTCTTCCGGGACTCGTTCCGAGGAGTTAACTTTTGCCCAGATGCTAGAGACCCTGCGCGCCTTAAGGGCTAACGAGGAAAATATCTTGGGGTCTTTGATAACCAAACACGAGGTAAGTTTGATTAACGTTGCTTGTACCTTTGTCCAGTCCCCAAGTTCCGAGGGAGTTCATTCATGACTTGCTCGGTACTTTTATTATACCAATGACTGATAACTGTGCTCTTCTACCTGACTAATGCTTTTTTAACATCCATGCAGTCTTACGTGACTCAATACGAGGAGAAACTTGCGGACGCCGCCAAGCTCGTTGAAAAGGAGATATCTTTACGTGAAGCAGCCGAGGCTGAAGCCAGGAGGAACAGGCAATTAATGAAGAAGTACCGAAGAAGGGCTCACCAAGCCGAAGATGACCTGACAAGCCTTTCCGTCGAAATATCTGACACCTATCGTTCTTTGCTTGGTATGCTTCCTTCTCCGGTTTTATCCTTTTGACAAACAGCAAAAGTTGTCCGACTTATATCTTCATTTTACTTCAGGCCCGGACGAAGCCATGCCGGATGAAGATGACATTGCCAAGCTGAAAACCATAAAGAGTGCTAGCCGGCAGCTATGTGCCGGGACCAGATGGATCCTTGACGAGTTACGGTGTCCGGGTAGAGGACATGTTGACCTGAAGAGGCTGTTGGACGCCCTATCCACTATTCCCGAGTGGATTCGGCACTGGAAGCGCTCATCTTGCCGGGTTGGAGTGACCCGGGGGCTTGCGCTTGCGAAAGCTTATCTCCCCAAGCTCGAGTTAGCGAAGCTTATGGGCGGCTTCCCAGAGTTCAAGCTTGACGGATCCAAGTTTTCAGTAAAGGATTTCCAGGCCGTCCAGAAGGAGGTCCGTTACCCGGCCAGCGTAATTGCTGATGAACTGGATGTTAACATACTTGTTCCAGCATATGATTCTGCCGATAAAGCAATTAAGTCGGATCTTCCTGAGCCTTATGACATGCTGGCTCGGTGGAAGGAGGAAGCTGCTGCGATAAGGGCGGAGGCTGCCAAGAAACAAGCTGAAGCCGGCTCTGCTCCTGCTGCCTCAACATCAGTCGTTCCGCCCCCTGCAGGGGCTGGCGCCGCCGATCCGGGTGTTGCTGCTACCACCAATGATGGCAAGGGTAAGGCCAAGATGGGCGCCGAGTGATATATGGTTTCCGATGCCTCTTCTTAAGCGTCAGTCGGTCGACATACTTTTTGAAACAGTCATTTTTTAGGCGGTGCGCCTGTGCACCTTTGATATTTTTTCACCAGTATTTTGTAATGCATACTAAGGCCTTGATATACTCGATACCTGTTCCGACCTTCTTAAGTTTAAGCTCATCTGTTCTCGATATCTGGTTTTATTTACTGCTCCTTTTGTGAAAACTCAATTTCCGGGTCTCATGGGTACTGACAAGCGGATTTTGCTTCGAAGTCCCCAAGTCCCCAAGATTCGGATATTTGGATTTTTGCAACTATACAAGTAAGCCAGTTCTTTTCAAGATTTCAAGCTACCGGGCCCGGATTTCCGAGCCTAGGACACTTGATCTTGAAAAGGGAACAAAATGCTTATTGCTATTTTCACAAAGATCCATGAGTTGTTTCACATCGGTTTTGAAGTTATGCTTAATAGTCATTGAGTTTCCAGCTATTCAGCCTTGTACTCTGCATAACTTGTGGTTTAGATGACCCTTTTGACTGTCTTGTACTGTAAGCCGGCTTTCGCGTGGATACCATGTTGTTACATCAATACGAAGACGTAGCCAGCCAATTCCCGTCGGGTTTCATGACTAACTGCCATCGTAAGCGAACAAATCATGCCACTTTAATGCGAGTCACATCGAGCTTAAGTAAGAGTAGCCAAGAAATTTGGACTTCTTTGTCCGGTTATAAGATTGTAGCCGTACTCGTTTGCGAGTAATCGGCCCTTATAACTCATAGGCATCATGGCCGGGTCTTTGAGTTTGTAACTGTGCTATTTAAGCGACCAGCCCCCAAGACCTAGATATACGCATCGCACTGAGAATACATAACCTGATAACAACCATCTCTTTTCTTGATATCCATCTCTTTACTTGATATGAAAAACTGATAACAACCATCTCTTTCCTTGATAACCATCTCTTTACTTGATATGAAAAATGTAGGTCAGCAAGCCGCCTCATTAAAAACCCGTCCAGTCCCCAAAGGTGCCCTGGATAGGAAAAGAGTACGCCAGAAAACCTGCTGCCTATTACATCGTGCAATTCCACTTGCCAATATAGTCTTTACTAAGTATAATACGGACGCAGCTGAGCCACGTTCCATGGTCTATCTCGTTCTTGCATAGATGAAGTGGTGTGTGCGGTGTCATTGACTGTAGCCGACTCTTCCCTTGCATCTATCAAATAATATGATCCGTTATGTAGGCTCCGGCTTATGATAAATGGTCCTTCCCATGGTGGTGATAATTTGTGTTTTCCTTCGTTTGACTGTACCAGACGCAGAACCAAGTCTCCTTCCTGGAATACCCGGGTCTTCACACGCCGGCTATGATACCTCCGTAGATCTTGCTGATATATGGCTGATCTTTCCAGGGCTTGTTCTCTTTGCTCTTCTAACATATCTACGGCGTCCTGCCGGGTTTTTTCGTTCTCTACTTCGACGTAAGCTGATACTCTGGGCGAATCGTGAATAATATCACTTGGTAACACTGCTTCCGCACCATAGACCATGAAGAAGGGTGTCATCTGAGTGGATCTGTTAGGTGTAGTGTTGATACCCCAAACCACAGAAGGAAGTTCCTCGACCCATGCACCAGCGGCCCTGACACAGGGAACTCGCAATCGTGGTTTTAATCCGCGAAGCAATTCTTGGTTTGCCCTCTCCACTTGTCCATTGGCCTGGGGATGAGCCACCGATGCCACATCGAGCCGGATTCCATTGTTGCCACAAAACTTCTCCATCTCACCAAGGGACATGTTGGTTCCATTGTCGGTAATTATACTGTGGGGGTACCCAAACCGGTAGATAATCCTTTTCAGGAACTTGACTGCTGTAGCTGCTTCGCAATTAGTAACTGGCATAACCTCAACCCACTTGGTAAACTTATCAATGGCCACCAAAAGATGTGTTTTCTTGCATGGTGACATATGGAAGGGGCCAACCATATCCATACCCCAGACGGCAAACGGCCAAGTTAACGGGATAGTCCGCAACTCCATAGCCGGCACATGGGTTTGGCGAGCGTACCTTTGACATCCGTCACACCTTGCCACCAATCGCTCCGCATCCGTTAGGGCCGTGAGCCAGAAAAACCCATGTCGATAAGCTTTAGCCACAAGAGACCTTGTGGACGCATGATGTCCACAGTCGCCTTCATGGATTTCCTTGAGAATCTGTCTGCCTTCTTCCGGCGCTACGCAGCGCAAAAAGACTCCTGCTGCACTTCTTTTGTACAATTCCCCATTGATAATAGAGTACCCCTTTGCTCGCCTCAAAATTTGCCTTGCTAATACCTCCTGTTGTGGTAACTCGCCTCGTGATAGGTAGGCCAAAAACGGTTCTGTCCACTCGGGAATAGTACGTACAGTGGCTACAAGCCCCGAATCCGAGTCTTGATTTGCCAATTCCTCCTCTGACTCGACTTTAACTGATGGTCGCCATAATTCGTCCAGGAAAACGTTAGGTGGAACCGGCTCTCTGCGCGAGCCGAGTCTAGCGAGGGCGTCGGCTGCCTCGTTCTTTCTTCTGTCTACATGCTCCACCTCATACCCGGAAAAACATCCTGCTACCCTATCAACTTCCCTGCGGTACGCCGCCATAGTCGCGTCCTTTCTGTCCCACGTTCCTGACACCTGCTGTACCACAAGGTCCGAATCTCCGAAGCACCGTATCCTCTTGATGTTCATCTCTTTGGCTACCTTTAAGCCATGCAATAGGGCCTCATACTCGGCCACGTTGTTGGAACAGTCGAAGTGAATTTGTAGCACGTAACTCAATTTGTCCCCTTTGGGTGATGTTAGCACCACCCCAGCTCCTGATCCCTCGTACTGCTTCGATCCGTCGAAGTGCATGATCCATGACTCGGAATTTGGAACCGTTGCAGTCATGCCTGTATGTGTCCAGTCGTTAACGAAATCAACTAAAGCTTGAGACTTGATTGCTGACCTGGGTTCGTAGTTGATATGATAATCCCCCATCTCTATCGCCCATTTGGCTATTCTTCCCGTCGCGTCCGAGTTTCTGATGATATCCGACATTGGTATTGAACTAACCACTGTTATCGGATGCTCTTGGAAATACGGCTTCAACTTCCGGCTAGCCATAAAGACCCCGAACACCAACTTTTGCCAATGCGGGTAGCGCTGCTTTGCTTCTGATAATACCTCACTGACGTAATAAACCGGCCTCTGAACCGGGTAACCTTTCCCGTCCTCTTTGCGTTCCACGACAACCACTGCGCTAACGGCTCGGGGGCCAGCTGCCACGTATAGCAACATGGGCTCTTTAGGACCCGGCGCCGCTAGTACTGGTGCTTCAGATAATTGCTTCTTTAGTGCTTCAAACGCTTCATCTGCCTCTTCGTCCCATACGAATTTATCCGACTTCCGCAAGAGCCGATACAAGGGTATTGCTTTTTCTCCGAGTCTAGATATGAATCGGCTCAAGGCTGCTACACAGCCCGTTAGCTTTTGAACATGCTTCAAATTTTCCGGCTTTTTCAAACTCTGGATTGCCTTGATTTTATCTGGATTTGCCTCAATTCCTCTCTCGGAAACTATGAAGCCGAGTAATTTCCCAGCCGGAACTCCGAACACGCACTTCGTTGGATTAAGCTTCATCTGGTACCTCCTCAGGTTTTTGAATGTCTCCTTTAGATCATCAATAAATGTCTCCGCCTTCCTAGTCTTGATGACCACGTCATCCACATAAGCATGGACGTTACGTCCGATTTGGTCCTCAAAGCACTTTTGAATACACCGTTGGTAAGTTGCGCCAGCGTTCTTCAACCCAAACGTCATAGTTTTATAACAAAAGGCCCCAAACAGGGTTATGAATGATGTTTTCTCCCAATCCTCTCTTTTGAGCTTAATCTGATGATACCCGGAATATGCATCCAGGAAGCATAACAGATCGCTTCCAGCTACTGCGTCTATAATCTGATCTATCCTTGGGAGCGCGAACGGATCCTTTGGGCAATGCTTGTTGAGACTAGTGAAGTCAATGCACATCCTCCACTCGTTGGTCTTTTTCATCACCAGAACCGGGTTAGCCAACCAATCCGGGTGAAATACTTCCATGATAAAGCCGGCTGCCAATAGCCGAGCGATCTCTTCGCCTATAGCTTTCCTTCTTTCTTCATTCATTTTCCTCAAACCTTGTTTCACGGGCCTGGACTTGGGATCCACATGCAAACTGTGCTCAGCCAATTCTGTAGGGATACCCGGCATGTCGCTAGGTGTCCAGGCAAACACATCTGCATTCGAGCGAATGAACTCCACGAGCGCTCCCTCCTGCTCTTTTCCCAGGTTAGATCCTATGGTAAACTGCTTAGTAGAATCCCCTTCGACAAAATCTATCTTCTTGGTGTCTTGCGCTGCCTTGAATTTTGCTCTCTCATCCTCAGTATTCGGCTTTTTCAAGGCTGTTCTATCGTCCGGATTTACTTGGGACCGGTAATATTCGAGCTCTTCCTTCCTGCATGCCTGCTCGGCCATAACTGAATCTCCTTCGTCGCACTCGGCCGCTATATCTCGGTTCCCATGTATAGTGATGGTCCGTTTAGGACCCGGGATTTTCAGCTGCAAATACACGTAGCACGGCCTAGCCATGAATTGGGCGTAAGCCGGCCTCCCCAACAGCGCGTGGTAAGGACTGCGCAACTTGACCACCTCGAACGTGAGCCACTCCACTCGATAATTATCCGTCGATTCCCCAAAAGCAACTTCCAAGGTGATCCTTCCCTCGGGGCTCGCCGAGTGACCCGGTACGATCCCGTGAAAGATTGTTGAACTTTTCTGCAGCTGGGACTCTTTGAGACTCATCCGTAAGAAGGTCTCCCAATAAAGGATGTTGATGCTACTTCCACCGTCCATCAGGACCTTCTTCAGCTCGTAACCATTAACCTGTGGAGCAACCACCAACGCCAAGACTCCTGGACGCTCCACCTTTTCCGGATGATCTCTTCTACTCCACGTTATCTCTTGTTCTGCCCATCTAAGATATCCCGGCGCGGCTGATGAAACCGAATTTGTCGCTTGCTTTGATATCTCTTTGTTCCTGCTAGAAGTTCCTGTAGTATGCACATGATATTGTCCTTTTAAGTTAGTCGTTCGTACCGTGTCGACGAAGATATTGATCCGGCCGATCGTCAATATAAATCCGGACTCGAGGTGATCCGATTCTGGCCCCCAGCCGGAATCGTCCACCAACTTTTCTTCTTCGTGGTCGATGTAGATTTCGCCAATGACAAGATCCTCCATGCCCTTCCGAGCTTCTCCCGTGATGTAAACACCTTTGGACGCAGGCCCCACGGTGGGCGCCAACTGTCGTGGGATAATCACGGCAGATGTTACCAGGGGTAACTGATCTTGCGGCAAGTCGACACAGGCGTTCGGGAGAGGGTTTAGCTCAAGGGAAGACATGGTACAACTTGATCTGACAGCCGGCAATCGAAGTCGCCGGATCTCTATTCTCGATACAATAACTCGATTAGGGTTTACACTGGATACTCGATATCACACAATATTGCTAGGGTTCTTGGATCTCTCTCCCTAAAACTATACCTGAGGGTCGGTTTATAAAGCACCCGCACCCCCTAACTTATTCGGCAAGGCATATTCCGGATCCTACATGAACACGGCGCACTAACCATAACTTTCCTCTACAATGGCCCATAACCCGGGCCGTTAAGCCCACAAGTTTGGGCCTCCACAAGCTTCTTTATTCTTAGCCGAATCCTGCACGCCATCCTTCGGACCGGGTTATTTCCTCAGAGCTTGGCATACCGGGTTAGCATCCCCCTGTCACTATTTCTACTTATCTACCAAACATGCTCATTTTTCTTAACCTACTAGTTATGTAAGATAACTTCATAATAACAGCGAGTAACACTCCTACACATGCTAGAAAACATAAATCTAATACTCAAGTATTTCAATAAAACTATTTACACAAGAATAAATAAAAACAGAAAAGCACAAATTCTAGTTATGCACACCATTAATTATTCTACAACTCTAAAAATTACACCAAGCTAGGATTAGGTTGATCTAAGCATACACAAGGACACCCAATTGGATATACTAAAAAAATCATCACCAAAAGGTCTACAAAAATCCTAGAAGTGCTCTCTGGTCATATACCAAAATGCATGGCATTTTCTCTAGGAAGCTTATTTTCAAGAAAGGTAAAGTTCTTCTGGTAGGTATCACTCGGGGCTATCCAAAACAGTTGAGTTTGCATTTTTAGGATTCCTATATTTAAAGTTATGCCACAAATGGCTAAACAGATAGGTTCTGCAAGAATAAACATTACTACAAAAATAAAAGTCAAAATGCAAATCCACCCCATGGATCTGGTTACGAAAAATCTAGGGTACAAGCAATATTTTTGGTTTGGCCAGATTTTCATTTTTCCTATTTTCAAAAAGAATAAAAACACAGCGATGAAACTCAGCGCGGGCTAGATCTAACAGGGCATGGCCCACCAACGGCGAACATGGCTCGTGGGTACGCGCGTGCGCGGGAAAGCTGCGTTCAACGGGGGCCGTTGATCTCGCGATCGACGAACCCTACGTCATCTTCCTCCTCCGCCCTCTCTCTCTCTCCAGCGCGGAAAAGGCTGAGGACAACGATGCGGGATAGCTCACCTAGGGACAGCAAGGGGCGGCGGCGCGGGGCCGGGGTGGATGCAGGTGGTCAACGCCATGCAGGCATGCAAACGGCAGTAGTAGCGGCAGCTCCAATCGCCGGCGGCGATGTATGCGTCCGCGATGGCTCCGTGGACGGCGATGGTGCTCCTGCAAGCAATCGGCCACGGAGAGGTATTAGGGAGATGCGCACGGGTACGGGGAGCTCGACTAGGGCGCAATGGCGGCGTTTGGTTGGCACGGACGGTGGTGACCTTGATGTGGGTTTCACGGTGGCCGGCGGCGTTTCCCTCTTCGCGGCACTCACAGCGATCAAGAGGGGAGGAGAGGGCATGCTGGGGGTGTGCGGTGGAGTGGTGCGAGGTGGCAGGAGCGGTGGGAGGGAGAGGCACGGTTTATAACCGCGGGGCACGGGCGGTGCTCCACGACATGGCCTCAGACATGCATGGCATGGCCTGGGGCGGCACTAGGCGTTATGCAACGATGCCCTAGGGATTAGGGTGGGTGGATACTGCTGCGAGGCGGCGATGGAGAGGCGAGGAAACGGCGGTATGGCCACAGTGGTGTTCCTCTCCTGTCTCCCCTTCCTCTCTACCCGCTTTTCTCCCTCTCTTTTTTCTCTCTCTGTTCAAACATAGGGGAGTAGATTAGACACTATCCCTTCCCCAATTCAAACCAATTCAAAGTAATTTAAACACACAAACCTCGCTCAAAAGCAAAATTCAGAAAAGTTCATAAAACAGGATTTAGAAGAATTTGCTAACTGTTGAAAGAGACAAAACCATCCAAAAGTTCATGCATGTTTAAAATAGCAAATAAATTCCAATTGTGAAATTTTAAGTTGGACATTGTTAAGCAGGCTATGAATATGCATAAACACATTATTAATTTTTTTTTTGAAAATGTGTAAGGCTATGAAAACAAGGTGGAAAAAGAGCATCTTTCTGTTTTTCTCTGTTTTCAAAATACTCTAGTTTTCTCTGTTATTTTCTTGTCTCAAAAAACAAGCATGCCACTATATGTTTTGAAACTTCTTAAATCAAAACGAGGTTATGGCTTTGTAGTCCACATACTAGAGAGCAATTACAAGCCAAGAAAACATAAAATTGGATATTTTAACTAATTGAAAACGTGAGCTAAAACTAGGTTTTTGGCAAGTTTTATAGGGAAAAACGCTAATAGAGAAAACAAGGGAAAACATCCCTAATTCAATTTCCACATTTGTTTTCTTGGATTCAATAAATCTAAATGATGATTTCAAGTTGAAAACAAGCATGATCCAAGTCTTGGGTAAAAATCCCTTAGGGTAACATATGGAAAACAAGATAAAAACGATATACACTTAGGGAAAACACTAGGATGAGTTTAAAGAAAATAATCCTTGCAATACTTAGATGGTTTGGCAACACACACCTTGTGCAACGAAGAAAAACATCATTTCAAAAAAAAATGTTGGCTAAAAAATTTGGGTTCCACTGATATTACAAAGAGACAGAAATTGGGGTGTGACAACTAGGATGGCCAAGACGAGCATGCCAAAGATCAACGCCGACTGAGAGAGCCCGAGGTCCAGCTATGAGGGACGGCTGGACGCGGTAGAAATTGCCGGAACTGTCACATCGGTGGAGAACCATCCTGGTGCGATCGTCCTTAAGAAAAAAACAAAAGGCATCAAATTCGACAGTTAGGTAATTATCACGAGAGAGACTACCAACAGAAACAAGATTTTGAACAAGATGTTGTGAAACGAGGACATTATTAAGAGATAAAGGTTTAGAATTAGATGGAAAGGCGGCGGCACCGATATGAGAGATAGGAATACCGGTGCCGTTGCCGACGATGATGTGAGAAGAAGTGGTTGAGGGAGAAAAATAGGAGAGATTACCAGGGTGGGCCGCCATGCGAGCGGAGGCGCCGGTGCCATGAACCAGTCACCACCGCCGGTGTAAGAGGGTGGCGCGGGCGCTTGCTGAAGCGCGGTGTAGAGCGCCGAATCATAGGGCACAGCCGGCGGGTAGGGAAGGGGCGCGCCTTGCATGGAGCCTCCATAGGCTGGGGGCACGCCGAGCTGCGGTGCCGCGAAGTACGCCTGGTGGGGTTTCGGGCGCGGCCTAAAAATGCCTGGAGCAGGTGCACGTGGAACTGGCATCATGTAGGCGTGCACTACACCCGTCAAGGTAGTGTCCGCCTGTCCAGGTCTTCGGAGGCTGCGGTGGCCGGCGTGCTGGGGTGCACTGGCACCTACACCATCGCGCGGCTGGCCACCGCGACGCCGGCGGTGGCCACCGCGGTTATTGGGCTCATGCGGCGGCGCTTTGGGAGGGTGCATCGGCGGCGCCGTACGACGCAGCTGGGTCGGCGCGGTGGGGGCGCGGTGGGGGAGACGCCCGCATCGAGCGCGGTGTGCTCGGCGGAGCGCGAATCTACTTGAGGCACGTGTCTTCGAGGCGGAGGTAGTCCACCGCGTGCTCGAAGGTGGGGTTGGACATTAGGGTGAGGTTGGAGGCGGCGTTGCTGAGATCCTCGCTGAGGCCGGCCGTGAGAGTGCTGAGAATGAGTTCATCACCAATCTTGAACCCGATTTTGTTGAGCTCATCAGACAGGGTCTTGAGGCGCAGGCAGTAGGCGTCAAGGGAGAGGTCGTTCGGAGGACAATTGAAGAACTCCTGCTGCATAAAAACGATCCTCTCGAGCTTACTGTTGGTGAAGAGCCCCGTAATATTCGTCCACACCGTGTAGGCATCATCGACGCTGCGAACGAAGGTGTGGAAGATGTCCGGCGAGATGGTGAGGAAGAGCCAACGGATGATGGCGGCATCGATAGCCATCCAATAGGCATCGGGACTCATGGCGAGAATATCAGCGGTGCCTTTGACGTGGTTGGTGAAGTTGTACTCACGGAAGAGAAGCCCGAAGTAGGTCTTCGATGCGTTGAACTTGGCGGAAGCGTGGGAGAGCTTGATGGGGACATGGACGGAGATGGAGATGTCACAGATATGAGTGGGCTTGGGTATGGTAGACTCGAAGCCGGAGGAGGCAAACAGGTTGCTGCCGTTGGAGATGGAAGACATGGTGGCAGCTAGGATTTCGGGAGGGAGGTGGTGGCTAGGGTTTTCGGAGGAGAGGTAGGCGTCCGGCGGGAGGCGGCGGCGCTGTGGGGAGAGATGGCGGCGCGGTGGTGCGAGAGTGTGGCGGGCGGTGAGGGGCGCGGCTAGGAGAGAGGTGCGCGGACTGGTAGAGGCGGCGGCGCGGTGGGGTTGGGAGATCAGGTGGGGGATGGGGTGGTAGGAGAGGGAGGAGAGGGGAAGCGGCTAGGTAGGGAGGCGAAGCTACCGGTAGCGAGAGGCGGCGCAGCCGGGTGGGATGCTGCGGCGGCTACTGCTAGGGAAAAGACTCGGTGTCTCATACTATGTAGAATACTTGTGGGAGATTGCACACCTCCAATAGGGCCCGCTATCACGTATATACATTGTTCAGGATACAGACTACATGCCTTGGTAAACAAGGAACCTAGCCAAACTATACACGTATGCAAACACAACTCAACAGTTTCTATTCGTGGTTGCTCCACTACAAAATATAGCTTGGTCAATGTATCTTTATTGCGCTAGCCGAGCATCACTCATCACCCATGCTGCTGAAATGTCGATATGACAAACATCTCACCGATACGCCACATCACGGAGGTCGAGGAAAACCATGGATCTCGAGATGGCGATTATCAAGGTCC
Source organism: Alopecurus myosuroides (assembly GCA_028641055.1). Classification (NCBI taxonomy): domain Eukaryota; kingdom Viridiplantae; phylum Streptophyta; class Magnoliopsida; order Poales; family Poaceae; genus Alopecurus; species Alopecurus myosuroides. The sequence goes on from CM054058.1 coordinate 155,659,138, forward strand.
CCAGGGCAGGCATGACATTTATCACACATTTGCACGCAGGTGACACCCGCACACACGTCGTCGACGCCGGTGGAGTTCATGAGCTTGCCTACATCAAAGAGGCGCTGCTGAACGAGGTGTGATGCGGCTAGTTTTAACAAGGGATCACCAGTCCCTATAGCCATTGGTTGATCAATTGTGTGTGCTAATTTCTAAGACAATGGTTTTTTCATATCCAGATAGTCCTTGATTAATTATTATTTATATATATTTGGTATTTCCTTTTTTACTTAATTATATAGGATTAAATTCAGCTGACTAGATTTTGGTGTGTAGATGGAAAATCTTGTGATCCTATAAAATCTTAGATTATTCTCTACTCAGTAATAATCAACATCTATGTCATAAAAAATCTTATAGAATATTTGTGTAATAATGAGTATTGATGGCATTAAAAGTTCTAAAAATATTAGGATATTACAGTAATAATGAACGTTGCTGTCACATGTCCTATAAAGTTAGATCTCTTCCATCACCCACATGTAAAATAACCAACCATATACAACATCTCTAGTTGAGCAACGATACATTTAACAACGATGGTGATGAGGTCCACAATTCCGATGTTGCTTCTCATCCTCACATTCATCGCAGTTTTCATATGGTAATTACCTACCCTTTGTGTCATTGTTCACAAACACTAGTTCATTTTGCTGTTGAGACTAGGGCCATGCATGTGTCCTATGTATTGCATATTTGTGTTGTTGAATGGGTTTCCTCTAAAAAATACATATAAGTTGTTTGTTGTATACACAGGGGCGGAGCCAGGATTTAGATATAGGGGGGGCGAGCCATTGAAGGTCGCAAGTGAAGTATTTCTATCGTTTATCAAGATACCAAGCCAGAAATAAAAAATGACATTTCCATGTATTTGCCAAAAGAATGACATGAATATATGTTATCTCTATCTCAAATCATATAATGTAGGTATTTAATAAAACAGACACAAAACTACCGTTTAAGAATTCAGACATAGATCTACTACTATTGTCAACACTTGGATATGAAATTTCAGCGGCACGCCAGATTGGAGGTTTAAACAATTGGCTTGAAAAACAATTTATTATATTCATCTTTTTAGGAACTAGTATATCCATTTTCTTCATTTGTTACTACAAAATTATTGAAAAAATTAAACAAGAGGGAATTGATCACGTAAGCATGTACATGTCTGTATCCTGTCTGTGCATGATTGATAATTCGGTGGTGATTTCATGAGACGGACCCATGTCGCAAACGATACGGCGTGCGGGTAACGAAGATCACCGGCGTTGCCATATCCGCCGCTACTCGCCGGCCATCTGCCATCCAAGTTTGGCGGTTTTCGAGCGAGAACAGTATTAGGGCAGCCAGATCGATTGTATTGTGATGTTTGAGAGGCGAGAGGAGACGTCGATTTCTGGACTAAGAAGTTAGCTAGATGGGTTGTTGCCTATTGATTGCTGGGGCTGGGTGCGTAAGACAGACTTCCGCTAGCTTTGGGCTTAAATACTAAGAGAAATACATAGTTATGAACAAATATTAGCATGTATATACCAGTATTATACGATTAGTATATGCTGCAATATGTTAGGGGGGGCGAACCATTGAGGGGGGTCTGACCCCTGCTAGCCCCCCCTTGTCTCCGCCCCTGTGTATACATGCGTGGAGCCAAACCATAGATGTATAAACTGTTTATTTATGTAATAGGCTACTTATGATTAAATATAAAACATTAAGACTATTTTTTTATGGTCAATACCATGATATATAACACAATAACATGTCCATCTAAACAGACTAACCTAAAATAATCCCGTCGTATCAAAATATAAGATGTTTTGGCATTTGCTAGACAAAACGTATCTAGAAATGTTTAAGTGTATACATTCATATGTATATTACCCTAAAATATGTCGAGATACGTGTTGTCTAGAAAATGGTAAAACATCTTACATTTCGATATCGAGGGAGTATTACCTACGATCCTCCCTTGTAAATTGTATATTTTAGCTTTGTAAATATACCAACTTGTACCCTTACCCATATGTTTTATGTATAAACCTACGATGTATACTGTGTACTCAAATCCTACTATTAATACATGGAGCCAAGCCTTGAATGGGCCATCCCAATACCGAGCCACTCTTATAACAGTGGGGTAAAAGGATAATACCTTGCGTGTGTAAGATATAATGCATTGTCACAGTTTTTATCTACAAAATTACATGTGGACTAAATAGATATAGCTAAGATTTGAAGCACTACATGTGGCCTCAATAAAAATATTTTAGAGAAAAATTAATGCACCTAATTGCTACCAATTTCAGCATCGCTTATCTAGAATTTATTTAACATGACTCGAATATTAGAGGTTTTTTGTCAAAAATATATAGTAATAATGAGCATTGATGTCGCATGCATTATAAAAGGCATGTCTTTTCACGTCCCAACAGTAGCATAACCAACCATATACAACATTTCCGCTAGATTAACTTAACATCTAACAAAGATGACCATGACGTCCATAGTTATGATTTTTTTTTGGTTCTCGCATTCGCCATGTTTTTCTATTGTACATACCTATTTGTTTCTTGTGTGCTCAGATTGCTTCTCTTGAAAATATTAGTCAAAACTTGTGTTGTAGTTATTTAATAGTATGTCATCTTCATGGTGCGATTTTCTTAAATTTACAGGTGCCGAAGTTACGTGTACCACTAGAATCATAGCACCGTCGGTTGGCTGTTTTGACGATTATTGTCGTGAATTTTGCGAGTATGAGCGGAAATCCATGGGATGTAGCAATTGCTTCCTCGGTCCTGACACGAGATGCATTAAAGATGATGCTTGCAAATGTGTGACGTGCTTTCGCAGTTGATTGCACTCTCTTCTATGTGGAAAGACGTGGATGCATATGTCTCAAAAATAAAATAGAAGTATATGGGTCGAGAATAAATAAGATTTTGTGCTTTATATTTAGTTCAAAAGAACTTGCCTTTCTTTGCGAAAAAAATGAACAACGTAAATTGAAGATCAAGTTATTGATCTTGTACATGTGCCAACTTCCAAGATGACATAGTGTTAGGCCATGTAGCCAAGTTTGGTAGCTTGTTTCCCAACGAAATGTCCATTACAATGGGTGCAGGGAGCTTACGTGAGCAAGGTGACGATTCGTACATCGATGGACATCGTGAAGCTGGGACCAGCACTAGTAGAAAATGGGCTTTCAGTACCGGTTCCAGAGAACCTTTAGTACCGGTTGGGCAAGCGGTACTAATTAATCGACACTAAAGGCCCACCAACCTTTAGTATCAGTTCCTTACGGACCGGTAGTAAAAGGGCCATCACGTGGCCCAGGAGGATCACACGGGGATGCGACGGCGGCTACTGCTAGGGAAAAGACTCTGTGTCTGATACTATGTAGAATACTTGTGGGAGATTGCACACCTCCAATAGGACCGGCTATCACGTATATACATTGTTCAGGATACATTACATGCCTTGGTAAACAAGGAACCTAACAAAACTGTACACGTATGCAAACACAACTCAACAGTTCTATTCGTGGTTGCTCCACTACAAAATATAGCTTGGTCAATGTATCTTTATTGCGCTACCCGACCATCATTCATCACCCATGCTGCTGAAATGTCGGTATGACAAACATCTCACCGATACGCCACATCACGGAGGTCGAGGAAAACCATGGATGTCGAGATGGCGATTATCAAGGTCCCCAGGGCAGGCAGGACATTTATCACACATTTAGACGCAGGTGACACCCGCACACACATTGTCGACGCCGGTGGAGTTCATGAGCTTGCCTACCTCAAAGAGGCGCTGCTGAACGAGGTGTGATGCGGCTAGTTTTAACAATGGATCACCAGTCCCTATAGCCATTGGTTGATCAATTGTGTGTGCTAATTTCTAAGACAATGGTTTTTTCATATCCAGATAGTCCTTGATTAATTATTATTTATATAGATTTGGTATTTCCCTTTTTACTTAATTATATAGGATTAAATTCAGCTGATTAGATTTCGGTGTGTAGATGGAAAATCTTGTGATCCTATAAAATCTTAGATTATTCCCTACTCAGTAATAATCAACATTTATGTCATAAAAAATCTTATAATATATTTGTGTAATAATGAGTATTGATAGCATTAAAAGTTCTAAAAATATTAGGATATTACAGTAATAATGAACGTTGCTGTCACATGTCCTATAAAGTTAGACCTCTTCCATCACCCACATTAAAATAACCAACCATATACAACATCTCTAGTTGAGCAACGATACATTTAACTACGATGGTGATGAGGTCCACAATTCCGATGTTGCTTCTCATCCTCACATTCATCGCAGTTTCATATGGTAATCACCTACCCTTTGTGTCAGTGTTCACAAACACTAGTTCATTTTGTTGTTGAGACTAGGGCCATGCATGTGTCCGGTGTATTGCATATTTGTGTTGTTGAATGGGTTTCCTCTAAAAAATACATATAAGTTGTTTGTTGTATGCATGCGTGGAGCCAAACCATAGATGTATGAAATGTTTATTTATGTAATTGGCTACTTATGATTAAATATAAAACAGTAAGACTATTTTTTATGGTCAATACCATGATATATAACACAATAACATGTCCATCTAAACAGACTAACCCAAAATAATCCCGTCGTATCAAAATATAAGGTGTTTTGGCATTTTCTAGACAAAACATATCTAGAAATATTTTAATGTATACATTCATATGTATCTTACACTAAAACATGTCGAGATACGTGTTGTCTAGAAAATGCTAAAACATATTACATTTCGATATGGAGGGAGTATTACCTACGATACTCCCTTGTAAATTGTAGCTTTATAAATATACCAACTTGTACCCTTACCCATATGTTTTATGTATAAACCTACGATGTATACTGTGTACTCAAATCCTACTATTAATACATGGAGCCGCCCGCCTTGAATGGGCCATCCAAATACCGAGCCACTCTTATAACAGTGGGGTAAAAGGATAATACCTTGCGTGTGTAAGATATAATGCATTGCCACAGTTTTTATCTTCAAAATTACATGTGGACTAAATAGATATAGCTAAGATTTGAAGCACCATATGTGGCCTCAAAAGAAATATTTTAGAGAAAAATTAATGCACCTAATTGCTACCAATTTCAGCATCGCTTATCTAGAATTTATTTAATGTGACTCGAATATTAGAGGTTTTTTGTCAAAAAAAATATAGTAATAATGAGCATTGATGCCGCATGCATTATAAAAGGCATGTCTTTCCACGTCCCAACAGTAGCATAACCAACCATATACAACATTTCCGATAGATTAACTTAACATCTAACAAAGATGACCAGGTCGTCCATAGTTATGATTGTTCTTTTGGTTCTCGCATTCGCCATGCTTTCCTATTGTACATACCTATTTGTTTCTCGTGTGCCCAGATTGCTTCTCTTGAAAATATTAGTCAAAACTTGTGTTGTAGTTATTTAATAGTATGTCATCTTCATGGTGCGATTTTCTTAAATTTACAGGTGCCGAAGTTAGGTGTACCACTAGAATCATAGCACCGTCGATTGGCTGTTTTCACAATTATTGTCGTGAATTTTGCGAGTATGAGCTGAAATCCATGGCATGTAGCAATTGCTTCATCGGTCCTGACACGAGATGCATTAAAGATGATGCTTGCAAGTGTGTGACGTGCTTTCGTAGTTGATTGCACTCTCTTCTATGTGGAAAGACACGGATGCATCTGTCTCTAAAATAAAATAGAAGTATATGGGTCGAGAATAAATAAGATTTTGTGCTTTATATTTAATTCAAAAGAACTTGCCTTTCTTTGCCAAAAAAATGAACAACGTAAATTGAAGATCAAGTTATTGATCTCGTACACATGCCAACTTCCAAGATGACATAGTGTTAGGCCATGTAGCCAAGTTTGATAGCTTGTTTCCCAACAAAATGTCCATTACAATGGGTGCAGGGATCTTACGCGAGCAAGGTGACAATTCGTACATCGATGGACATCGTGAAGCTGGGACTAGCACTAGTAGAAAATGGGCTTTCAGTACCGGTTCCAGAGGACCTTTAGTACCGCTTGGACAACCGGTACTAATTAATCGGCACTAAAGGCCCACCAACCTTTAGTATCAGTTCCTTACGGACCGGTAGTAAAAGGGCCATCACGTGGCCCAGGAGGAGCACACGGGGATGCGGAGGCGGCTACTGCTAGGGAAAAGACTCGGTGTCTGATACTATGTAGAATATTTGTGGGAGATTGCACACCTCCAATAAGACCGGCTATCACGTATATAGATTGTTCAGGATACAGATTACATGCCTTGGTAAACAAGGAACCTAACCAAACTATACACGTATGCAAACACAACTCAACAGTTCTATTCGTGGTTGCTCCACTACAAAATATAGCTTGGTCAATGTATCTTTATTGCCCTAGCCGAGCATCACTCATCACCCATGCTGCTGAAATGTCGATATGAAAAACATCTCACCGATACGCCACATCACGGAAGTCGAGGAAAACCATGGATGCCGAGATGGCGATTATCAAGGTCCCCAGGGCAGGCAGGACATTTATCACGCATTTGCACGCAGGTGACACCCGCACACACGTCGTCGACGCCGGTGGAGTTCATGAGCTTGCCTACCTCAAAGAGGCGCCGCTGAACGAGGTGTGATGCGGCTGGTTTTAACAAGGGATCACCAGTCCCTATAGCCATTGGTTGATCAATTGTGTGTGCTAATTTCTAAGACAATGGTTTTTTCATATCCAGATAGTCCTTGATTAATTATTATTTATATAGATTTGGTATTTCCCTTTTTAATTAATTATATAGGATTAAATTCAGCTGACTAGATTTCGGTGCGTAGATGGAAAATCTTGTGATCCTATAAAATCTTAGATTATTCTCTACTCAGTAATAATCAACATTTATGTCATAAAAAATCTTATAGAATATTTGTGTAATAATGAGTATTGATGGCATTAAAAGTTCTAAAAATATTAGGATATTACAGTAATAATGACCTTGGTGTCACGTGTCCTCTAAAGTTAGATCTCTTCCACCACCCACATGTAAAATAACCAACCATATACAACATTTCTAGTTGAGCAACGATACATTTAACTACGACGGTGATGAGGTCCACAATTCCGATGTTGCTTCTCATCCTCACATTCATCGCAGTTTCATATGGTAATCACCTACCCTTTGTGTCAGTGTTCACAAACACTAGTTCATTTTGTTGTTGAGACTAGGGCCATGCATGTGTCCGGTGTATTGCATATTTGTGTTGTTGAATGGGTTTCCTCTAAAAAATACATATAAGTTGTTTGTTGTATGCATGCGTGGAGCCAAACCATAGATCTATAAAATGTTTATTTATGTAATAGGCTACTTATGATTGAATATAACAAAGTAAGACTATTTTTTATGGTCAATACCATGATATATAACACAATAACATGTCCATCTAAACAGACTAACCCAAAATACTCCCATCGTATCAAAATATAATATGTTTTGGCATTTGCTAGATAAAACGTGTCAAGACATGTTTTAGAATATACATTCATATGTATCTTACACTAAAACATGCCGAGATACGTGTTGTCTAGAAAATGGTAAAACATCTTGCATTTGATATGGAGGGAGTATTACCTACGATTCTCCCTTGTAAATTGTATAGTGTAGCTTTATAAATATACCAACTTGTACCCTTACCCATATGTTTTACATAGAAATCTACGATGTATACTGTGTACTCACATCCTACTATTAATACATGAAGCCGCCCGCCTTGAATGAGCCATCCAAATACCGAGCCACTCTTATAACAGCGGGGTAAAAGGATAATACCTTGCGTGTGTAAGATATAATGCATTGCCACAGTTTTTATCTTCAAAATTTCATGTGGACTAAATAGATATAGCTAAGATTTGAAGCACCACATGTGGCCTCAAAAGAAATATTTTAGAGAAAAATTAATGCACCTAATTGCTACCAATTTCAGCATCGCTTATCTAGAATTTATTTAATGTGACTCGAATATTAGAGGTTTTTTTGTCAAAAAAATATAGTAATAATGAGCATTGATGTCGCATGCATTATAAAAGGCATGTCTTTCCACGTCCCAAAAGTAGCATAACCAACCATATACAACATTTCCGATAGATTAACTTAACATATAACAAAGATGACCAGGACATCCATAGTTATGATTGTTCTTTTGGTTCTCGCATTCGCCATTCTTTCCTATTGTACATACCTATTTGTTTCTTGTGTGCCCAGATTGCTTCTCTTGAAAATATTAGTCAAAACTTGTGTTGTAGTTATATAATAGTATGTCATCATCATGATGCGATTTTCTTAAATTTATAGGTGCCGAGGTTAGGTGTACCACTAGAATCATAGCGCCGTCGATTGGCTGTTTTGACGATTATTGTCGTGAATTTTGCGAGTATGAGCTGAAATCCATGGCATGTAGCAATTGCTTCGTCGTACCTGACTAGAGATGCATTAAAGATGATGCTTGCAAGTGTGTGAAGTGCTTTCGTAGTTGATTGAACTCTCTTCTATGTGGAAAGACATGGATGCATCTGTCTCAAAAATAAAATAGAAGTATATGGGTCGAGAATAAATAATATTTTGTGCTTTATATTTAATTCAAAAGAACTTGCCTTTCTTTGCCAAAAAATTGAACAACATAAATTGAAGATCAAGTTATTGATCTCGTACATATGCCAACTTCCAAGATGACATAGTGTTAGGACATGTAGCCAAGTTTAGTAGCTTGTTTCCCAATGAAATGTCCATTATAATGGGTGCAGGGAGCTTACGTGAGCAAGGTGACGATTCGTACATCGATAGACATCGTGAAGCTGGGACTAGCACTAGTAGAAAATGAGCTTTTAGTACCGGTTCTAGAGGACTTTTAGTACGGTTGGACAACCGGTACTAAGTAATTGGTACTAAAGGCCGACCAACCTTTAGTATCAGTTCCTTACGGACCGGTAGTAAAAGGGCCATCACGTGGCCCAGGAGGAGCACACGGGGCTGGAATCTTTTGGTACCGGTTCGTAACAGGAACTGGTACGAAAGGATAGTCTTTATCTTTCTTTTTTTTTTACTTTTTTAGAAAAAAGATCAATTTTATATTAATTTTTTATTTATATCTATTAACCACTTTAACTCGCATTTATCACTAAGCATTCTTAATTTCAATCTAAATTACTCCTTTTTACTAAGACCTCCCACAGAGGTCACCCATCCTATCAATACTCCAAAACTAGTACGCTTAACTTCTTAGTTCCTTCCCTGTGAGGGACCTACAAACAAAAGATACTGACCTGACAACAGTATCCTATCAATCCTATTAACGCATAGAGTATGATGTCACACAGTTTTTTTTTGAATCACAACAATTATTTAAACAAAAAGAAATAAATCATTAATAATATTTTCAATTAAAATATTATTAAATGCAAATAATAATTAAATTATTTGCCTTTTCCATTTAATATTGAATAATTCATATATGAAAATCCGTAAATTGAAATTTGACAAATAATTTGTCTAAATCGATTAGAAAAATGAGAGAAATCAATATATGAGACATCCATAACCCAACTCTTGATTAATTTCTCTCATGTTTGTATAATCTAGTACTTTTAAGCTCTAAGTCATGAAACTCCCTTGAGAGAAGTTGATACAGGTGAAGTAGGTCACACCCCGAAGTGTAGTGTCTGTCATCCAAAACCCATAGCACACTTGTATAAACATGTTATGGCACACCCTATCTTGTGGTGGGATACCAACGACGGAGTCCCTCTCCGATGAAACCATAGCCCTGTTGTAGAAAAACCAGGCTTATACGAATAAAGCCAGTACCAACATCAAAATGGGGTAGAAAAGTGTCTAACTAGTTGCTTGGTTGTGTTAGGCTAGGTCCTAGAAAGTCAGAAGACAAATGTATGACCCAACTCTTGATAAATTTCTCTCATGCTTGTATGATCTAGTACTTTTAAGCTCTAAGTCATGAAACTCCCTAGAGAGAACTTGGTACCGGTGAAGTAGGTCACACCCCGAAGTGCAATATCTGTCATCCAAAACCCATAGCACACTTGTACACACATGTTATGGAACCCCCTATCTTGTGGTGGGATCCCAACACCGGAGTCCCTCTCTGATGAAACCCTAGCCCCGTTGTAGAAAAACCAGGCTTATACGAATAAAGCCGGTACCGGCGTCAAGATGGGGTAGAAAAGTATCTAACTAGTTGCTTGGTTGTGTTAGGCTAGGTCCAAGAAAGTCAGAAGATAAAGGTATGACCCAACTCTTGATAAATTTCTCTCGTGTTTTTCTGATCTAGAACTTTTAAGCTCTAAGTCATGAAACTCCCTAGAGAGAAGTTGATACCGGTGAAGTAGGTCACACCCCGAACTGAAGTGTCTGTAACCCAAAACCCAAAGAACACTTGCACACACATGTTATGGAACCCCCTATCTTGTGGTGGGATCCCAATGCCGGAGTCCCTCTCCTATGAAACCTTAGCCCCGTTGTAGTAAAACCAGGCTTATACGAATAAAGCCGGTGCCGACGTCAAAATTGGGTATTGAGTGTCTAACTAGTTGCTTGGTTGTGTTAGGCTAGGTCCTAGAAAGTGAGAAGACAAAGGTATGACCCAACTCTTGATAAATTTTTCTCATGTTTGTCTTATCTAGTACTTTTAAGCTCTAAATCACGAAACTCCCTAGAGAGAAGTTGATACCGGTGAAGTAGGTCACACCCCGAAGTGCAGTGTCTGTCATCCAAAACCCATAGCACACTTGTACACACATGTTATGGAACCCCCTATCTTGTGGTGGAATCCCAACGCCGGAGTCCCTCTCCGATGAAACCCTAGCCCTGTTGTAGAACAACCAGGCTTATACGAATAAAGCCGGTACCGGGGTCAAAATGGGGTAGAAAGTGTCTAACTAGTTGCTTGGTTGTGTTAGGCTAGGTCCTATAAAGTCAGAAGAGAAAGGTATGACCCAACTCTTGATAAATTTCTCTCATGTTTGTCTGATCTAGTACTTTTAAGCTCTAAGTCATGAAACTCCCTAGAGAGAAGTTGATACCGGTGAAGTAGGTGTAATGTCCCAGCGTTTAGGAACTCACGGGGGGGGGGTAGAATTTTAATCTGTGCATCTGCATGCATGTGTTTGCAAAACCTGAATAATTTTTTCGCAAAACCAAAACCCTGGAGTGATTGAGGTTCCATCAATATTCCGATTCTTAGATAGAGGTAGACACTGGAAGTTGATGGAATTTTGACATGACCTTTAGATTATATTTTGAATTTAGGACTTAAAAATTTGAAGTATTTAATTTAGGAATGTTGGAGTTTAAATTGAGTTGGTATTTGAATTGGAAATTCAAATTGGATAAATAGGATTATATCCTAATTATAATTAAATGTAAACATATATGAAATAACAAATATTGGATATTTTCAATATCAATAAGTATAGAAAAAGGAAACCAATTGAATTTTATTAATAACAACACAATATACAAAGTCTTTACAGCTGGTTCCAAAAATAGAAACATTACAACAATATTACATAGGTATCATTACATGAATTTTATCCTAAAAATAAGACCTATCTAATCCTTAGTATGTGTTATCTTCTTCACCTGCAAAAGAAAACACAAACCAAAAACAAAGAGATTAGGAGGGATTAGTACCCTCAGTTTGTCAGTGTGTTGCACTGATGAACTCATCATTGGGTTAATAAACTTGTGTAGTATCTGTTCAAATAAAGATGGCCTTAGACCAGCATCACAGGAAGGGTTAGGAAATACAACTGGCAGCACAAGAAAAATAGAAGGCTAGGATAAGACCAGTCGCACTGCCTGGTGAAAAGATCTTCTCAGCTAGCACACAAGCAAACAACACACTCACTAGCACACTTTGGTGCTGTCAAGACCACTGTTACAGTATAAATACCACATCACCCGCATGGGGAGGGGATCACATCACACTTTCCCCTGTTATTGCTTGGGTTGTGAAAGCAACCAAGAACAGGAAGAGGCAACACCACCAGATCATCCACCCATAAGCATCCACAAGTACTGGAGCATCTGATTGCAAACTAGCAATCAAGATCACAAGGCTAAGGCACAGGGAAGCAGCAGGAGTAAATCAAGCAAGCCACAAGCACCAAAAGCCACCAACCTATTTCTCATCACACAAGGTGAATATCTATGTACCATCTAAGCCATTTACTGGCTAGTTATACATAAACATGGGTTGGGGAAGTATTACCTCAGAGAAGCATATAAGTGCTATGATATATTCATCACATGGGATATAAGCATCAAGATAGTAATCTATTCTTATTAAAGAGAGGCCTCGGGCTATGCATCATCTGCTTAGGGGAAAAAGAAGCAAGTGCGAGCAATCTGTTCTTAGCAAGTAATTTTTAGAGAAGTAAAACCATCAGGTGTAACAATATGTTCTTATCAAGTGATGCACAAGGACAACAGATCAAAAGACTAAAAGTTCTTATCAGTGAATAAGATCTTGAATCAAGCTTTTGGCAAAATAGCTACTGTATCACATCACACATCCTCAATACAGTTGCTGGGAATCAGATCCAAGGATCTGATACCTCAACACAACTTCATAAAGGCATGTAAGCAGAAAAAGGAAATCAGGTGATGATGGCATATTCTCCGAACCTAAGATTCAGAGTAACACCTATCAAAATGAAATACACCCATAGAAATTATTGAAGCAGCACATATTGGTGTGCTCTGTCCAATAGATAGTAATCCACGAGGACTAATCACAGGGAGATAGTCAAGGGGATCTTTCCACAGCAAAGGCACAGGGAGTACATCCCAGATCAAATTCCCATCACAAGCACAAGGGAAGATATCGATATAATTTCCACAACAGATTAGCAACAGAAAATAAGTCCTATGTGCAAATCATCCCAAACAAAAGCATTTGTGCTTTCATTCCATCACAGGATGAAACAATTCCCTCACAGCATCTGTACCCAGGATGTCAATGGGAAAATTTCCCAAACCTAAACAATCCAGCACTAATCTCACAGAGGTACCCCAAGGCGTCATGGCATGAACACTGGCATGACGGCCATGTTCCAGAGCAATGGAGGGAGGAGACAGAGAGAGTTGAGGGAGATGGGGAACTCATAGGTGGTCACCATCGTGGTGACCACAGCCAGTTGGAGAAGCGCAGAGCGGCAGCGTGGCCCCGCGGTTGTACTCCAGGAGGCCGAGACCTCCAGTATGCATACATTCACGATCCCATGATCAGTTAGTCGTGAACAACATACTCGAGTTGGCATTACAGATTACAACATCTACCACACGAATACACGGCTTACACAACTGGTCACTTGACTCAGTTGAAAAACAACTGCCACGCAGGGCAGGAACACACACTAAAAACAGCGGAAGACTACAAAACACACTCGTGGTAAACCCAAGTCACGCCTTGACTACCTACAGGCTACTGACTCGGAGACGTTCCTAGTTCGCATAGCCGTCATCGACACCATCTTCTTCAGGTTCTCCGGGTTTCTGCTCAAAGTCTGGCTAAGACAATAGCTAGGGACGAAACCAATATGAGTACGTTTGAATGTACTCTGCAAGACACCCCAAATGAAAGCTAAACATGCAAGTATGTATATATATAGGTGGTAGGAAGGCTTTAATTAGGTTTCAACTAGCTATGATGAATTTAAGACCCATCATAGTTGCACACGTTTTATTTTTCTTTGTTGAAGAAGATACTTCAAAAGATATTTCATTTCTCTTGTAGATATAGCATGTCCACAAGGTTTTGCTAAAGCATTCTAAATAAAGAAAACATTTCTCTTTGCAAAACTTCTTGGAAAAACACATCTTTAAGATCATCATTTATCCTGTACCTCAAAGGTACAATCATTCCCTTTCAACGTACCTCACAGGTACAATTCCAAAACACTTTCCAGCTTTTTGAAAACATTGACACAATGCTAGCTACATGTCCATTCAACTGTCCATATCCGAGGACGCGGCTATTCTGAATAGTTTTACTCTGCAGAGGTGTACACAATCCACAAGATCCAGTACATCCGCCGTGAACAACCATGGACTGTCCGAGACAGTATGCAAACATCGGATAACTGGTCCTAACCATCCACTATGTCAGCGCTAGTAAATGACTACCTCTTCAACTAGATTTGTTCTCCCCGGCACCGAGTGAGTCAGCCGTATCGATCCGGTTTCCCCTGACAACACACCGCCATGGCAGGAGACCCAACTGTTGCAACCGGTGGCGAACTTAATTCCCACACTCTGAGTGTCCCATTTCTCCCTCGTGGCGACAATTCGGTTCGGGGGACTCTAACCCCTATAGCACATTGAGGTAGACACGGACTAACACCGACAAGCAATTAGCTAGACCCCGTTCCCATATTGAGGTAATGTGGCAGCACAGCTTGGTTGTCCGGCGAAGACTAGGTTATGTGTCATTTTTGGAAAACAAGTCGAAAACATTTCCTTCTTCACAAACCTCCCTCGGACAAGGTCCCACCTTTCCTCGGGGTTTTTCCAAGATTTTGCTTTTCAAAAACATCAAGTTAAAATGTCCACTAGGGGACTTAAGTTTCTTAAGTGATGATACTAAAATGTCTAAAGGGCTTGGTAACACCAAGATTATATATTGGATATAGCATATTAGATACATAAAAATAGATAGTGGTATAGTCCACTTAAAAGAATAGTTTTTGAATCAAAATTTTGTAAAACTTCAGAAGTATAACATGCATGATAGATAATGATAAGTAAAACAACAACAAGCATTTAGAATGGCTTGCCTTGGCACTGGTCTTGGTCTTGCTCTTGAAATAAACAAGAGTTGCAATAAAAACCTCTCCGGGAAATAATACCGTCTTCGTTATCTAACGTCGTAAACACAAAAAGGAAAACACCCAATCAGAACCAAACAAAGGCAAGCACTTTACAAAAAGTAAACATGCATCAAGCATTTCATCAAACAAGTACACTCACGAGCAATATTACTAGGGTGCACACCAACAAGCAAATCAAGCGCAGACAATACACATGAATAACACTAGAATAGGTGCTATGGATCCTCAACCAAAATGGCATGAGTTCAGTGGGTGTGCCACTCTCATATCATGCTCAAATAAGGTTAAATGGCTCTCTGGTCATTCATGAGGATGAGCAAAATAACAAGAAAACAACCTAGGAACACATTCACATGCATAGGAAAATAATAACAAGCAATACTACAAGCCCATAGTAACACATGCTTTTTCTAAACATGGAGAACTAATATAACCAGTAGCTAAACCACCTAATAACAGAGACAAAACAATACCAAACATATCATGGCATCACTCAATACATGGAAAATAATCATGGAGCAAAATGACCACTAAAACTAGAGATGCAAAAGGGGCTATTTAGACATGCATACATGCATAACCATAAGAGATCATCAAACATGATTTATTCTAACATGATGGATCTGTAAGATAGCATCCAAATAACAGAGAAAACAACACCTAGACATGCTAGTAATATCAAAATAACAATCTAATCAATGCCTCAAAAATTAAGCATGCAAATAACAGCTGATGGCAGAAAATCATCTAAAACTAACACAGCATGCCAAAATGATCTAGACCTTATTCAATCATGCAAGCAAGTATAACATGCAAAAAATACCAGTAGCTATGCTATGGATAGAAATAATAAAGCATTTATTCAAGTCATCACACCAATATGAAGAACACCATGATTTAACCTATTAATACTAGGAAAAACACCCTATGAGAATAAAACCATAACAAACATGGCTTTTCACACCCAAACCCTATCATGCTAGTGAAACACTCAAGACACATTTCAAAGATGTATAAATAACCTACACGTGATAGGAATCAATTTTATAACCAACACAATATACCACACAATTTAATAAAGGCATAGCAATAATATGCAGAAAATGGCTAAACACTAAATATTGCACCAATCCTATTCTGTAACTCCTAACATCATGAAAAGCTAGTATTAGGTGATCCTAGTCACTATCAAACCAACACAATTGGTTTCACCTCAAAAAGAATCACCAATAAAATTAAACAATTCACAGAAGTGCTCTCTGGCCTAAAACTAACATGCATGCCATTTTCACACCACAACTCAAGTCAACACAAGGTAAATTGCCACAGATAGCCATTTTCAAGAGTTACTCAGAATAGTTGAGTTTGCATGATTTGGATACTTAAAACCCAAGTTATTAAAGAAATGGTGTTAATGAGTGTCTCTGCCATTTATTTTATTTCTCCTAAAATACAGCACAAAACCCAGATCTACAAGTTGGATATGGTTATGAATTTGTATATATAGTACTTTGCATTTTAGTTTGTCAAGATTCACTGGTTAACATTTTTATTTCGAATTAAAGCAAACACCAGAAAACAGAGCTGCAGGGAAAAGAAATAACCACCTGCAGAAAAACATTAGCAGGCCGGATCTGAGAGGGAAACGGGCCGCACAGAGGCAGGCCGGCCCGCTGGCGTGCGCACGCTGCCGAAGCGGTACGCCGCCGTTCGATAGAGGACCAACGGCTTGGATTAAAAGGTCCAGGGTTCAAAATCACCCGCTAGATGTGGATATGACGATCCGGAGTGGCCCACGTCACCTCCTGCCGGCGTCGACCACAGCTAGCGGCGGTGTCCGCCTCCTCCACCGCGGAACGCCGCTGTGCTCGCCACAGGGAGCCACTGGGGTTGCCTGGAAACGCCGCAAAGGCAAAAATGCTCCTGGGAGCGCCCCCCAAGCCCGTGGCGCCGTTGATGCTTGACGGGGTGGCCACCAATCGAGGGTTCGACGGATAGCTGCGGCGGCCAACTCGGCCATCAAGGGAGACCTGCGAGGGATTTAACACAAATTGGAGAACGTAATGAGGTTCAGAGGACCTAAAGGATGCCACGGAAAGAAACGAGAGGGGAAGGGACAAACTGAGGTGGCGGCTCGACGTGAAGCTTGGCCGCGGTGAGGTCGAGCTCGATCCCGACGATTTGGAGGGGAAGGGATGGGGCTTCCGGTCTTGGTGTTAAATTGAGGAGGAGTTGGGCTTGTGGTACAAGTTGGATAGCGAGGAGGTGGCTCGAGGTGGTCTGCTTTCGGAGCTCGGCGCCCGGCGCCCATGGCAGCCACGGGTGCGCTTGCTCAAGCACAATGAGGTGCTGAGGGAGGGTCAGGGACGGTCACCGTGTCCAGTAGGTCCTCCATGCGAGAGGGATTGGAAGGTCGAGGCGAGCGGATTTGAGAGGAGACGAGGGGCGCCCGCAGGTGTTCGTCAGGTGGTAGAAGAGGAAGGAGGGCTAGAGGAGACGAATGGGAGGCACGGGTAGGATCGTGGAGCTCCCGTGAAGCTTGTGGACAAGAAGAGGGGGTGAGGTGTGCTGCCCACGCGTTGGAACGCGATCGACGTGTCGGGGATGTCCTGGGCGCCATGGACACCTCATGGGCAAGGAAGAAGAAGACAAGGGGAAGGGAAGGGGACTTGCCAGGGAGTCACAAGATGCACGGGAAGCCTTGTGGCGCAAGGGCTTGGCCTGGAATGAACTGAGGGAGTGGATAGAGAAAGAGAGGGTGAGCACCATCCTTGTCCATTTGTGGTTGGCTGAGTTAGATAGAGAGATATATGTGCTGGATCATCTATACCATGTCTATGAGGTTGGGGAGGGGGTTTTTCATCTCCCAGAACAGAAGAGAGGCAGGGAGAGTCCAATTATTGGTCAGAACATGAGTGAACTCAATAGTGACCAGGAAGAGCAGAGAGGAGTTTTGATTGTTTTCACCAACATTTTGAATAGAACAGATAGGAAATATCATGTCCATTGGATAGAGGATGAAAAATGGAGTCTAGGGATGGTGGTCTCAAGGTTTTCTAAAAACATTTATTTCACAAAATTTTGGAAATTCAAAAATGGCAGAAACAATTTTTAAATGTTTTGTCCAAAATTTTCAACACAACTATCAAATGTTTTTGTATAAATAAGTCCCACATGACCATAGGCATGTTGGGTAATTTTTCCAAGATTTGAGGAAATACTTTTCTTCACAAAATATTTAAAAGTCCATTTCTGGCCTTTTGGAAAATGGAAAATAATAAATATTAAAATGCTTTTAAATCAAATATTTTTGAGTTGGGATTAGAGAGTACATAATATAGGTCTCAAAAGTGATTTTTAATAAACAACTCTTTTGAAAATATTTGAGACACCAAGTGGAAAAAGGGCGAAAACAGGAGTTTATTTAATAGTTTAAAAACCATGAGAGATAAATAATTAAATGGGCATTGGAAAATAAATGGACCATATGGAGGTTATGTATAGTTCATGGAGATGACAAGGGTATGTTCATAGGGCCTGAAAACAATAAGGAGTGATTTGGAGTAACATGGAAAAAGTGCTTCATGATAAAGGTGATATGATCAACATTTAGGGATGCCTTCTAAAGGACTTTGAAAGAAGATACCAAAGTGTTTCAATATCCAGAATAATAACTTGGATGGATGGTATAGATATTAAACATGATATACATGAAGGTACATTGATGAATAGAACAATATTTGACATAAAGGCATGTATCCAAGGTTGGAAGTTTTTAAGAAATCAGAATATGAGATGGACATATGATGGGATATGATACATATGCTCGATCTGGCTATTAATAGGTTTTATTTCATTAAATCAACACACATTAATCAACAAGCATAAATAAATACTTCTAAGCACATACAAGATAAGGTCACACAACAAGCAGATAAAATAAAAAGACACACAAGATCACTCAAACAACTAAGTTCTTCCATTTAATTTTTCAGGTGTTTTTATCAAGTGTTAATTATAGGTAGTGACCAAGACATAGCATGACAAGAGGATTTTGTAAAGAGGTTCAGCTCAAAAGTTGTTATTTCCAAAAGAATATAATTGAGGTAAAACACAGGGGTAACATAGTCCCCTCTTATTGTTTTTGCAAAAGAAGGAAATGAGAGGGAGTTTTTGAAATACTTGCAAAAACATCTTGGTTGGAAAACAGGTCGGAGATGATTAGCTCCAAAGTAATTTTCATATTGTTTTGGAAATTATCTTTTGTTTTCTCAAACTGGGCCTTTGGTTTTCTTCAAAAATCAAAACATTTTCCGAAAGGTTTTTGCCAAAAGAGGGTGATGGATGAATAGGATAAGCTTTCTTGTCATGACTTGATCACAAGGGTTGTGTTTTAAGAAAGTTATGATCATTTGTTTTAATGTCAGTTGTTAACAAACTCAACACAAACCTAAACAACAAGCAAATATAAATGAATACACAAGCATAAGTCAAACATATTAAAAAGTTTTTGTTGGCCCTGGTTTTTGGATTATTGAAAACAAAAATCTCATGTCTTCCAAAAATTGGGCTGTTACAGCCGTCCCGGCGGCGCCTCGTCACCGCAACCATCATCGACCACGGGGAAGCAGCAGAAACACTAGGGCAGCACGAGGGCGCCCTAAATCACCTCGAGGAGTAGGCACACACCGGAGAGGGGTGGAGCGCCTCGGGCTCCCGAACCCTAGGGTTAGGGTTTGCAAGCGCACGAGAGGCACAGCGAGCGGAGAACAGATCGAGGAGAAGGAAGTGGTAGAGGGAAAGCTGGCGCATCTTTTGCGTCCATCCACGGCGGCGGGGGGTAGCCGGAGTGAGTCGGAAGAAATTGTCGGAGGTGGAGGCGATCCGATCGCCCGGGAGTCGCATGGGGTCGGGGATGGGGTGAGAGAAGAAGGGGCGCGCGGACGTGTGCGTGGGCGTCTGGCTCGCCAGCCAAACGGGTTGGGTTCAATCCTAAGTGGTTGACCCACGTGTCAGCCCTAGGGGCATATTGGTCATTTGACCATTTCTTTAATAAAAGAATAAAAAATAAATAAATGATAAATAAAAATTCTATAAATTACCAAAAATTACAATAAAAGTTAATGAAAATCTAGTAAAGAATTTGTGTACTAAAATTAAGGAAATAATTAAATAATACTTATAGTCTTAAATTTATGGTTAAAAAATAATATTTTAATAATAAAACCTTGATAATAAAATTTAGAAGAATTCAAATCTATTTAATCAAATATAAATATATTCTCTCAAACACTCCATAATAAATATTTTCTGTGAAAACAATAATTACTTAAACAGTAAAATAAATAATAAAAAAATAAAAATAATAATAATAATAATCATTAATTTTGATAAATAATAAATTCACAAACAATTGACTACCACAAAAGACATAGTCAACCAAACAATCATTTGGTTTAAAATGCATACATATCATTATTATGCGTAATAGCATCATTTGCTTCTTTAAACATTGTCTTTACGAGACAATGATGGTGTTTTGTAGAACAAGGAAGTTAGGATCTGCTCCAAGCATCAGACTTCATTACCTGTCCATATCAAGGCAAGTTCATCACTTTCTCATGTCCTTTGAATTACTTCATAACAACTAATTTCAAAAACCCTATCGTAATACCACCTACGCTCAAAAGAATGCATGATCCTATTTTTATAATAATATGACTAATTGAATGACAACCCGAGTGGTAGTGTTCTGTTTGGTGGGCGGATAGAACCATGGTAAGATGAATTGGTCAAAGGAAGGTTCCATCTGCACGGGAAAGTATTACCTAGGATTAATCACCACTGCCGTCAGAATTCTTCTGCCGTAAATACCACGTTGACCATGGGTCTTCTATGGGGGGAGTAAGTCAGCTGTGATCTTCTCTCGTTCGCATGTCAACGGGCTGCCAGAGACGTACGTTGTAGGTCTTGCGAGACTAAATGCACATGGGTGGGATCCCTTAATTCCCGCGGACTCCGGGGTCTATGATGGTCTGCCAGGGGCGCCTAGATATCCATCGTGAGGGGTGGAATCAGGGGTTCAACCTGCTGGTGGAAATGGGTGGGCATGCGTTGTGCGGAGAAGCACGGTTTGGCTTGGACCAACAAACGGGACCCACACCTGAGTGGGAGTGGACATGATCGCGCGCCTGGTTGTGCAACATGGTCTTGGTCGCCCATGGGTAAATTAACGCACCTATGTAGAGTGTAAAAGGATGTGGCATGCTACCCCTTGTTCCGGGAAGGAACTGCGAACGCTGCAGGAAAGGTAACTCCATGAAGTTCTAGTCCTGTGAAGACTGGCGGGCATAGCTTTCATTATTAAAAGCAACCTCTTGAAGAAAGTTTGACAAAACCTTGCATCTGTCTAGACTCTTTAGAGTCGTGGGCTGTAGATAGTGCATCAATTACTTCCGTACTTAATGAACTTGTTGAGTAATGCTCGTTACTCATTCAATCCCGTTTGACCCCCTGCTTAGGCTATGAGCACTTAGAGGAGGATCCTTCAATATCCTCGGAGGCCAAGACGACATCTACTACGAGGAGCCGGATCTCTCCGGAGGAGTGGAAGGGGTGGAATACACCATCCAGTACGGAGCTGACCCTGAGGGGGCTCAGTCTGACTAGGTTTAGCCTAGTATGAAATTAATACTTAGCACGGCCGAATCGAGCAGCCTTGGACTCTATAGTTGGCTGTTGAGTTCCCGTGTGTGCACCTGCTTTACATTTCGGTTGTTGTTCTAACTTCAATAATGAGATGACCTCATTATGAGCTCATTCTCTTGTGAGCATATTTTGTTTTGTAATATATTTGTTGTATGACAATCTAGTCCCACAATGTTTCTGCTGTACCACCCTAAGGGATGTAATATTTGCGGAACGGTGTTCTGTGAGTGTTATATCAACGACTTGCGTACTACAACATGAAGTGGTATGCTGGGTCACCGCAGTAGGTCACACCTTGAAGTGTAGTGTCTGTCATCCAAAACCCATAACACACTTGTACACACATGTTATGGCACCCCCTATCTTGTGGTGGGATCCCAACGCCGGAGTCCCTCTCCGATGAAACCCTAGCCCCATTGTAGAAAAATCAGGCTTATACGAATAAAGCCGGTAGCGACGTCAAAATGGGGTAGAAAGTCTCTAACTACTTGCTTGGTTGTGTTAGGCTAGGTCCTAGAAAGTCAGAAGACAAAGGTATGACCCAACTCTTGATAAATATCTCTCAGGTTTGTCTAATCTAGTACCTTTAAGCTCTAAGTCATGAAACTCCCTAGAGAGAAGTTGATACCGGTGAAGTAGGTCACACACCGAAGTCCAGTGTCTATCATCCAAAACCCATAGCACACATGTACACACATGTTATGGCACCCCCTATCTTGTGGTGGGATCCCAACTCCGGAGTCCCTCTCTGATGAAACCCTAGCCCCGTTGTAGAAAAACCAGGCTTGTACAAATAAAGCCGGTACCGGCGTCAAAATGGGGTAGAAAGTGTCTAACTAGTTGCTTGGTTGTGTTAGGCTAACTCCTAGAAAGTGACCCAACTCTTGATAAATTCTAGATAAGGTGCTCATAGGCATGTGTTCCATATATAGTCCTAGATAGTCGTACGTGCTCGCAATGAGAAATTGCACAACATACCTATAAGGTGCTCATAGGTATGAACTTGCAATAGTCGTACTTGCTCGCAATGAGAACTCTTGACAAAGGCTAAGTCCTAGATAAATAAGATAAAGAATCAAAAAACTAAGTAATCATAGGCATGTGTTCCATAAATAGTCGTACGTGCTCGAAATGAAAACTTGCAAAACATCTTTTGTCCTACCAGCTCGGTTTTCAGAGGGGCCTCAAGGGAACTACTGGTAATTAAGGTGCTTCCTTTAATAAAGCATCGGATCAAAGCATTAACACTCCGTGAAAACATGTGATCCTCACATCATATCCACCCCCTCCGGTTGTCCCAAATTATGTCACTTCGGGACCTCGGGTTCCGGACAACGATATGTGTAAACAACTTGCAGGTATGATCAAGAAACAATAATTATCATCGTGATCCAATAACATGTTCATATATGAGATCATGGCACTCGGGCCCTAAGTGGCAAGCATTAAGCATAACAAGTTGAAACAATGTCAATAGAACTAATAGAGGACACTAGGCACTATGCCCTAACAATCACGGCATTATTACATGAACGATCTCATCCAATCCCTACCATCCCCTTCAGCCTACAGCGGGGAATTACTCACACATGGATGGGGAAACATGGATGGTGGATGGAGAGGCGTTGGTGATGACGATGGCGATGATCTCCTCCAATTACCCGTCCCAGCAGGGTGCCAGAACAGGAACTTCTGATCCCCGAATGGAGGTTCGGGACGACGGCGACGCTCTGTTGTGTTTCTGTGGAATATGACGAACCCCATCGGGTTTTAGGGTTGGAGGCTACTTGTAGTCGAAAGGGGAGCCCGAGGGGGGCTTTGGGGGGCCCACACCCCTAGGTGGCGCGGCCTAGGGGGACCCGCGCCAGGGGGTGTGGCCACCCCGTGGCTCCTCTCCTGGCCCCCTTCTGGCTCCAGGGGTCTTCCGGGGTGAAAACATCAATGGGCTCTTTTCTGGGCATTTTCCCGAAAGTTGATTTTTCTGCACAAAAACAAGACACCAAGGTAATTCTGCTGAAAACAACGTTAGTCCGTGTTAGTTGTATCCAAAACACACAAGTTTAGAGGAGAACAATAAGAAAAGTGTTCGGAAAAGGAGATAAGTTTTCAACGTATCAACCCCCCCAAGCTTAGCTTATTGCTTGTCCTCAAGCAATTTAGTGACAACTGAGTGCGATAAAAGACTTTACGAACATATTTCTTTCATATGATGTAAATATATTCACTATGTGATCGAATACTTAATTATGCTCATGATAAGATACATGCAATATACTGTCACTTAATAGCTATGCAAACCATGAAGAGATAACAACATAATAATAATAAACAACATGAAGCATAACTATTTGCAAGATTGAAGTATTCATAATAGGATATGATAAAGTGGTATCTCGCTTGCCCTTAAGTGTGGGGCAAAACATAAATGCCAGGGCACCTCTGAAGTTCAAGGGAAGACAAGAAGTAAAGATATCCAAGATGCAAGTATCAAGAATATACCACAATCAACCGTTCTTTGGGACAAACACATTACACTAAGAATGATAATTATGCTCTCAAGAAAGTGCTCAAAGAATATGGCGGAGACTCAACATAAAAGTAAAAGAAAGGCCTTTTGCAGAGGGAAGCATGGATCACTCATGTGCTAGAGCTTTTTATTTTATTAAACATAGGTATTGAAAACATTTTGGGAGAGGTGTATGCTTATGTCAACGAATGGTGAACAAACAATACAGTACGTCACAAGTCAACTGGATTCACAAGAGCGGCTCCCATGTGAAGGACGCATCTGGGTAGAAGGTCATCCCTCTTTCTCTTTTTGTTTAAACAATTATGATTTGACTGATAAATCAGGGGCAAAAAGAGTGAAGAGAATTTGTGTGTATTAATTTGAGGCTGGGCACCCCGCTGCCAGCTCTTCTATCATTTGGATAAGCGGATGAAGCCACTAGTCCAGGGTGTGAAATCCAATCAACAAGTAAGATAAATATTCTCTATTTACGTCCTCATGAGGTAAAATAGGGGCACAAAACATGAATATTTTTTAGCAGGTTTTAAAGGTAGCACATGAGCAATTTACTTGGAGTGGCGGTTAAATACCACATATAGGTAGTTATGGTGGACACATTTGGGAAACTTTGGTTTTCAGGGATTTGGATGCACGAGTAGAGTTCAAACTCAGTACAAGTGAAGGCTAGCAAATAGACAGGGAGCGACAATCAAGAGAGCAACAACTATCATAATCATGTTTGCGACAAAGTAAAATCAACTGGGGCATAAAATTGATACTAGAGCCCTAAGGAAAAGTAAATCATCGAGGCGTATTGACTTTTTGTTTTCAGTCTTAGCATGCATAAGCATGTGCCAAGTCAATTCAAATGAATCCGTCAGAGGAGGCTACCACAATATCATACCCTTCTACGAATAGAACAATCCGAACAAATATTTATATGAAAGGTCATTTACTATTAATAAATTGGAACAAAACATGAGAGAGCATGAACTATTAAGCAACCATTAAGTCACATATATCTTATACGAACAAATTAGGCATGCTCACATAGATGGATATACGTACAAAAATGAAAGCAAATAGAGTTCATACCAGCCTCTCACCACAACTTGAATTGTCGTAGATCGTCATTATTGCTTTTCACTTGTGGCTCGAATAATATATAATGAAAACGAAGCTCTAATGGAATCACGGACGACTGTTGAACTCTGCAACAAACTTAACAAAACCAAAAAAAGAACAACAATTATTTTTTGTTTTTTCAATTAAGGCACGAACAGAAAGAGAGAACAAGCAAACAAAGGAAAATCTTGTTGGGTTCTCGAAATGAAACAAAAACAAGAGAAAGCAAACAAATAAACCAAACAAAATATTTTTGGGTTTTTGAATATTAAACTGCAACTAAAAGATAAAACAAACCAACTAAAGAAACAAATAGAGAGAAACAATAGAAATATTTTCGGTCTTTTTGTGTTTTGGAAAGCGAAAACAAAACAATAAAAACACAAGGAGCGAAAGAAACGAAAACAAGCGAAAGAAAAGAAAACATGGATATACAAAGAACCGACCGAACATGATATATAAGTGAGTGTGATGTCGGTATACCTCCTCCAAGTTTAGGCTTTTGTCCTAAGTGGAGATCAATCACCAATGGGCCCAAGAGGTGCCGTCCCCGTAATACGCCGAGGAGGAAGCCTCCTCCTGATATGTGCTCGAGGATGTGCCAGTGTACTGCGTGTTGTGGTCCTCGGGAGGCGCGTCTCGCCTCTCCTGCTGTCGATATAACTCCATGGTGCTCAGATGCTCATCTACCTTCTCCTTGGAGAGCGACCATGGTGACCTGTCAATCTTAAACAAAACAGGCTGCGGCAAAGTAACTTTCCGCTCTTCTCCACTCATATATAAAACTCTATAGACTAAACGTTCATTAGTAGAGTTAGAAGTGACAAAATGATGGGATTTTGTAGCAGCAAGGTTAAGACTATGTGGAGCAATTATTTCATCATTAGGATCAATGGAAACATGCAAAGCAGCTGCGACACGTGTAGCAATAATGCCACCAAAAATAGGCCCAGCAGCAGCAAGGCGGCGTGCACCAAGTGCACCAAGGTTATACTTTGTGCTACGGTTTAGTCCAACATCAATGAAAGCAAGGTGATAACTAGAAACATTGCTAGTGTTGTCCCTACCAATAATACTAGTAGCAATATAGTAAGTAAAGTATCTAAGAGTAGGAAGTTGAATGTTCCTTATCTTCCCACGCTGGGATGAGCGACCGTCATCGTTGGTGCTCTCTCGGTAGATCCCTTGGAGGTCTGCTGGTCTATCTTGAATCCTGCTTGCCGTCCCGGTGGCGTTGATACCTATAATAGCACAAAATTCCACCAAGGACAAAGACACATGACTACTATATAACTTGAATGCAACAGTTGGACCATATTGAGTGTTCTAAAATTTAAAGCTCTTAATAAAATCTTTTGTGAGCGTGGCATACTGAGGGCTTTCCTCCTCCATAAAGTTGATGAGACCAACTCTCTCAATAAGCATAAGAAAATCATGTAAAAGACCTTCACTTCTTAAAAATGTACAACAAGGGAAGCTAGATGGGTGAATGATACCGTCATCTTCAGCATCATCAATAGTTGACGCAATAACATCTTCATTATATGATGGCCTTGCTGAAGTAGACGAGCGTGATGGACTTGTCCTTCTAGGAGCTTCACTCCTAAATATCTCACCAAAGCTGTAACTATCCATCTCTGAAATTTTTCAACAATTATCATAAAAATTAATTTCAAGCAACTATAATGTGGAAACTACCATAGGGGCTTATATGAGAGCTAAACATACATCAAAACTATATTATTTATACTCAAATCAAGAATGCAAACTCACATAAGTTGTGACCTACAGTAGCGAAATACTCAAGAAATACTTCACTAAATAAAATTCTACTTGGATCATCGGAGGAGTCACATACCGGAGATCAAACACACACACAAAAAATAACACAAATGATGGGCTGAAGAAGGAGATCGAAAATCCATAGGATGAACACCAAGTACACGGGATCTAGGAATTGTTTTCAGTTTGGTAGGTGAGAGAGAGGACTTGGGCAGTGGAGAGAGTAAGTGGAGGGCCAGGGGGCCCTACACCATGTGCTGGCGCCACCAGGGGCTGGCCATGCCACCCTGGGGTGTGCCTGCCTGGTGGGTCCCCCTGGGGTCTCCCAGGTGGCTTTCTGCCTCATTTTTGATGTAAAAATTTATTATAATTTTTCTGGAATTTTTCGAGAAACTCTATTTTTGAGGTATTTCCAGAATTTTAATAATTAATAAAACCCGGGAAAACGAAAGTGAAAACATGGAAAACAAAACCAAAACCAGAACTATAGAGGTTCTATGACACTCTAATGAAAGAATAACCAAAGAAAACAAAGGTGGTAGTGGTCAAAAGAAAAGTATGGGTGGTGAAAACATGCATAACTTCAGTAATCAGAGTGAAAACATCAGGAAAACATGCATAAGGATGGTGGAAAACATGATTGTACTCAAGTAATAATGTAATAACAGAAGTAAACATGGTGAAAACATAATGGGGGAAGGTGAAAACATAGTGAAAACGTTGTCCATTTCATTTAAAATCATTTTGTTATCAAGGGTGATCAAGTCTTGCTACCAAAATAATTTTATATGAAACAAAGCTTTGTTTCTCACTAAATACTCATGTTACCTCAACCTTGATAGGCATAGTCCCAATAATAATAATTTCATATTCTTTTGGTGGCTTTGGAATAGGACAATAAAATTCTCCAATCTTGATGGTCTCAACATTTTCAATGGAATTTAGACCATATTTTCTACAAATCTGCTTGGGAAAATAAATAGCGTGCTCTTTATCATTAACATTAAAAGTAACTTTTCCTTGATTGCAATCAATAACAGCCCCTGCAGTATTAAGAAAAGTTTTTCCAAGAATAATAGACATATTATCATCTTCGGGCATTTCCAACACAAGAAAGTCACTTAATATCACACATTATTAGCAACTTGAACATGAACATTCTCACATATACCCATAGGAATAGCAGTAGACTTATCAGCCATTTGCAAAGATATATCAGTTGGTATCAATTTTTCTAGAAGGAGTCTTTTATAGAGAGTAAAAGTCATGACACTAACTCCAGCTCCCAGATCACACAAAGAAATTCTAACATAGTTATTTTTAATAGAACATGGAATAGTAGGTATACCAGGATCTCCAAGATTCTCAGGAACCTTGCCATTAAAAGAGTAATTAGCAAGCATAGTGGAGATTTCCTCATTAGGAATCTTCCTTTTGTTAGAGACAATATCTTTCATATATTTTGCATAAGGAGGCAATTTAAATAGGATCAGTTAAAGGAATTTGCAAGAACAAAGGTTTCATCCATTCACAAAACTTGGTATAGTGTGCTTCTTCCTTAGATTTGTGTTTCTTACCAGGGAAAGGCATTGGTTTTTGTACCCAAGGTTCTCTTTCATTACCATGTTTATTAGCAATGAAATCTTCCTTAGTATACTTTGTAGTTTTAGTTTGCTTTTCAGGTTCAGCTACAGGTTCTTCTTTATCAGAAGCATCATTCTTTTCATTACCACTTTCAACTTCAGCATTATAGATAGATATACTATTAGGATCTTTAGCAAGTTCAGAGGATTCTACATCAGTTATATGTTTCTTCTTGTTTTTCTTCTTAGTATGAATAACATCATTATTAGTTTGCTGAGAGTCTTGTTCAATTCTTTTAGGATGTCCCTCAATATATAAAGGATCTTGTGTAGCAATATAACTTCTAATTCTTATTTCATAAGCATGTTTTTCTTTAGAAGCATTAACTAGCAAATCTTTTTGCACTTTAGCAAGTTGATCAATTTGAGTTTGAACCATTTGAAAATGTTTAACAAGCATTTTAACATCATTAGAGGTTTTTTCTATAATACCATGCAAATCATTAATAGCTTTAGAGTTTTCCATAAGGTGATTTTGCACTCTAATATTAAAATTATCTTGCTTAATGACATAATTATAAAATTCATCTAAACATTTATCAGGAGGTTTTCTATAGGGAATATCTCTACTATCAAAATATTGGAGAGAGTGTACCTCAATGGATGACGAGTGAGGAATTGGCTTACATAATTCTTATATAGGTCGAAGATTCTTCACATCTTCAGATTTAATACCCCTCTATTTAAGAGATTTCTTGGCTTCTCTCATCTCTTCATCATTTAGTTCAATCATTCCCCTCTTCTTGGGTGTTGGTGTTGGTACTGGAGTAGGGGTCGGATCAGGCTCAACCATAGTCCAATCATCATGATTTTGGCTTATTTTAGCCATTAATTCCTCAGCTTCTTCTGGAGTTCTTTGCCTGAAAATACAACCAGCACAACTATCCAGGTATGTCCTAGATTCAACAGTTAGTCCATTATAGAATATATCAAGAAGTTTATTATCTTCTAGATTATGCCCAGGTGTAGCCCTTACTAAAGAACAAAACCTTGCCAAGATACAGGTAATTTCTCTTCTTCCAATTGCTTGTAATGAAATATTTTTTGTAAATCAGCATGTTGAGCACTAGCAGGAAAACATTTCTGAAAGAAAGCATTAACCAAGCCAATAGGTCTATCAATAGATCCAGGAGACAAACTGTTAAACCAAGTTTTAGCTTCATCCTTTAATGAGAAAGGGAATATTATAGCGACAAAGTAGCTACGTTTCTTAAGATCATCAGAGAATAAACTACTCAAAGAGGAGAGCTCATTCATATGTTTCATAGCACTTTCATTTTAAGTTCCAAAAAAAGGTTATTTCTCAACAATAGATATATAAGATAAATCAAGAGAGAAATCATAATCCTTATCCCTAATATTAGTAGAAGAAGTGGCAAACTTAGCATCAGGAGATAATATATATTTAACAGCACGACTTTCCATAAGACGTATAGCAGAATCTTTATCCTTCATAGCATGTATTTCATCAATAATATCATCACTCAGTTCAATATAGGCATCATCAAAATCATCACTAGGATTCTCTCTAAACTCAGGTGAAAAAGCATGAGTAACAGGATTTTATCATGAGTTTCAGTGTTTGCAATATTTTTTAGCTTTAGCAATAGTAGCATCTAAGAAAGGACCGAGAGAACCACTCTCATCAAGCACAGTAGAAGCATCATCAAAAGTATCAGAAGCATTTTCAGATTCAGCAGAAGTAGCATGTGGTGGTGTAAGAAGCTTACTCATATCAGCCGGTGAATCAAGAGCAACACAGGTGTTCAGAGTTGTACCTCTTCTTGTAGTGGATGGTAATATAGGAACTCTTCCATCACGAGACTTACCCATGATGAATGATTGGAAGTAGATAATAATACTCTCCGGTGAGCTCGCAAATAAAGCTATGCTCCCCGGCAACAGCGCCAGAAAATAGTCTTGATG
Source organism: Alopecurus myosuroides (assembly GCA_028641055.1). NCBI lineage: Eukaryota > Viridiplantae > Streptophyta > Magnoliopsida > Poales > Poaceae > Alopecurus > Alopecurus myosuroides. The sequence goes on from CM054058.1 coordinate 155,689,824, forward strand.
ACCCACAAGTATAGGGGATCGCAACATTCTTCGAGGGAAGTAAAAGCCAAATTTATTGATTCGACACAAGGGGAGCCAAAGAATATTTGTAAGACTTAACAAGTGAGTTGTCAGTTCACCTGCACCTGAAAGAACTTTTTTCGCAATGGTTTATCAGTAGCAACAGTTTTATAGCAGTAGTAGTGAAATAATAGTAGAAGTGAGATGAAAACAACAACAACAGTAGTGTTTGAAGTAAACAACGGGATTAAATACTATAGGCATAGGGATGGATGAACGGGCGTTGCATGGATAAGAAAGTTCTAATAATGATCATGTCAAGGGCATTGCAGATAAATAAGATAAAGCATCCAAGAAGTAAGTAATCATAGGCATGTGTTCCATAAATAGTCGTACGTGCTCGCAATGAGAACTTGCACAACATCTTTTGTCCTACCAGCCCATTTTCAGCGGGGCCTCAAGGGAACTACTGGAAATTAAGGTGCTCCTTTTAATAAAGCACCGGAGCAAAGCATTAACACTCCATGAACACATGTGATCCTCACATCGCAGCCATCCCCTCCGGTTGTCCCAATTTAAGTCACTTCGGGGCCTCGGGTTCCGGACAACGATATGTGTAAACAAATTGCAGGTATGATCAAGAAACAATAATTATCATCGTGATTCAATAACATGTTCAGATATGAGATCATGGCACTCGGGCCCAAAGTGGCAAGCATTAAGCATAACAAGTTGCAACAATGTCAATAGTACTAATAGAGGAAACTAGGCACTATGCCCTAACAATCACGACATTATTACATGAACGATCTCATCCAATTCCTACCACCCCCTTCAGCCCACAGCGGGGAATTACTCACACATGGATGGGGGAAACATGGATGGTCGATGGAGAGGCGTTGCTGATGACGATTTTGATGATCTCCTCCATTTTCCGTCCCGGCAGGGTGCCAGAATAGGAACTTCTGATCCCCAAATCGATAAAGGTACTATAGAGATCACAAGATCGACCCCCAAGCACTACAGACTAGTATTCGTATCAATCATCATCATCATCATCAACTAATGGTGCTTGCGGTACAAGGTGATGTTGCCCATGGTTGACAACGCGAATAATGCGGTACAACTCGTATGCAATGTAAGCATCAATTTCATGGGCATTTCTAGCATTAATTAAAACTCTTTGATTTGGACCTTTCTCGCAACTTTTGTGATCTATAGCATACCGTTTGGTTATCCGTGGACAATTTCATGGGCATTTATGGCATTGATTAAAAATCATTGATTTGGTCCTTTCTCACAGTTTCCGTGAGCTCACGGAAACTGCAAGAAAGGATCAAATCAATGATTTTTAATGAATGTCAGAAATGCCCATGAAATTGTCCCCGGACAACCAAACAGTGTGCTATACAGCACAAAAATAGCGAGAAAGGTCCAAATAGATGAGTTTTAATGAATGCAAGAAATGCCCATGAAATTGCCCCGGTCCCCCAAACAATGTGCTATAGGTCACCAAAACAGTGAGAAAGGATCAAATCGACGAGTTTTAATGAATGCTAGAATTGCCTATGAAATCTTCCCCGGACCCCGAAATAGTGTGCTATAGGTCACCGAAACTGCGAGAAAGGCATAAATCGACGAGTTTTTATGAATGCTAGAATTTCCTATGACATTGTCCCCGGACCACGAAACAGTGTGCTATAGCTCGAAAAAACTACGAGAGAGGACCAAATCTACGAGTTTTAATGAATGCCAGAAATGCCCATGAAATTTTCCAAGGAAACCCAAACAGTGTACTATAGCTCACGGAAACTGCGAGAACAGACCAAATCAACGATTATTAATGAATGCCAAAAATGCCCATGAAATTGTCCACGGACAACCAAATAGTGTGCTATAGGTCACAAAAATTGCGAGAAAGGTCCAAATCAACGAGTATTAATTAATGCCAGAAATACCCATGAAAATGTTCCCGGACCCCCAAAAGTGGACTATATCTCAGAAAATGTGCGAGATAGCACCGAGTCGACGAGTTTTGATGAATGCTAGAAATTCCTAGTAAATTCTCCCTGGACCCTCAACAGTGTGCTATAGCTCACAAAAAACTGCGAAAAGGTCCAAATCAACGAGTTTTAATTAATGCCACAAATGCCCATGAAATTGTCCTGGACCCCCAAACAGTGTGCTATGGCTCACAAAAATTGCAACATAGGACCAAATCTACGAGTTTTAATACATGCCAGAAATTCCCCTGAAATTTTCCACGGACACCCAAACAGTGTGCTATAGCTCGTGAAAACTGCGAGACATGATTAATGGAAAAGTTTTAATGGATTAAATAAATGCCGATAAAATTGTCCCCGGACCCCCAAACAGTGTGCTATAGCTCACCGAAACTGCGAGAAATGACCAAACAGACGAGTTTTAGTGAATGCTAGAATTTCCCATGACATTGTGCCCGGACGCCAAAACCGTGTGATATAGCTCGTAAAAACTACGCGAGAGTACCAAATCTATGAGTTTTAATGAATGCCAGAAATGCGCATGAAATTTTCCACGAAAATCCAAACAGTGTACTATAGCTCACAAAAACTGCGAGAAAGAATCAAATCAATGATTTTTAATGAATGTCAGAAATGCCCATGAAATTGTCCCCGGACAACCAAACAGTGTGCTATATAGCACAAAAATTGCGAGAAAGGTCCAAATAGACGACTTTTAATGAATGCAAGAAATGCCCATGAAATTGTCCCAGACCCCCAAACAATGTGCTATAGGTCACCGAAACAGTGAGAAAGGACCAAATCGACGAGTTTTAATGAATGCTAGAATTGCCTATGAAATCGTCCCCGGACCCCGAAACAGTGTGCTATAGGTCACCAAAACTGCGAGAAAGGACCAAATCGACGAGTTTTAATGAATGCTAGAACTGCCTATGACATTGTCCCCGGACCCCGAAACAGTGTGCTATAGCTCGGAAAAACTAGGAGAGAGGACCAAATCTACGAGTTTTAATGAATGCGAGAAATGCCAATGAAATTTTCCAAGGAAACCCAAACAGTGTACTATAGCTCACGGAAACTGCGAAAACAGACCAAATCGACGATTTTTAATGAATGACAGAAATGCTCATGAAATTGTCCCCGGGCAACCAAAGAGTGTGCTATAGATCACAAAAATTGCGAGAAAGGTCCAAATCAACGAGTTTTAATTAATGCCAGAAATGCCCATGTAATTGTCCCCGGACCCCCAAAAGTTGACAATATATCAGAAAAAGTGCGAGATAGGACCGAATCGACGAGTTTTAATGAATGCTAGAAATGCCCATTAAATTCTCCCGGACCCTCAAACAGTGTACTATGGCTCACAAAAATTGCAACATGGGACCAAATCTACGAGTTTTAATAAATGCGAGAAATTTCCTTGAAATTTTCCACGGACATTCAAACAACTTGCTATAGGTCGTGAACACTGGGAGATATGATTAATGGACAAGTTTTAATGGATTAAAGAAATGCCCATAAAATTGTCCCCGGACACCCAAACAGTGTGCTATAGCTCACCGAAACTACGAGAATGGACCAAATAGACGAGTTTAAATGAATGCTAGAATTGCCCATGAAATTGTCCCCGGACGCCTAAACAGTGTGCTATAGCTCGTAAAAACTACGCGAGAGTACCAAATCTACGAGTTTTAATGAATGCCAGAAATGCCCATGAAATTTCCATGGAAACCCAAACAGTGTACTATAGCTCACGGAAACTAGGAGAAATGATCAGATCGATGATTTTTAATGAATATCATAAATTCCTATGAAATTATCCCGGACAACCAAACAGTGTGCTATAGATCACAAAAATTGCGAGAAAGGTCCAAATCAACGAGTATTAATTAATCCTAGAAATGACTATGAAATTGTTCCCAGACCCCCAAAAGTGGACTATATCTCAGAAAATGTGTGAGATAGGACCGAATCGACGAGTTTTGATGAATGCTAGAAATGCCTAGTAAATTCTCTCTGAACCCTCAACAGTGTGCTATAGCTCACAAAAACTGCGAAAAGGTCCAAATCAACGAGTTTTAATGAATGCCAGAAATGCCCATGAAATTGTCCCGGACCCCCAAACAATGTGCTATAGCTCACGAACACTGAAACATAGGACCAAATCTATGAGTTTTAATAAATGACGGAAATTCCCCTGAAATTTTCCATGGACACCCAAAAAGTGTGCTATAGCTCGTGAAAACTGCGAGACATGATTAATGGACAAGTTTTAATGGATTAAAGAAATGCCCATAAAATTTTCCACGGACACCCAATTTTTCCATGGACACCCAAAAAGTGTGCTATAGCTCACCAAAACTGCGAAAAAGGACGAAATCGACGAGTTTTAATGAATGCTAGAATTGCCCATGAATTTGTCCCTGGACCCCGAAACAGTGTGCTATAGCTCGGGAATTTCTGGCATTTATTAAAACTCGTAGATTTGTTCCTATGTTGCAGTTTTCGTGAGCTGAGTTTGGGGGTCTGGAACAATTTCATAGGCATTTCTGGCATTCATTAAATCTCGCTGATTTGGACCTTTCTCGCAATTTTTGTGATCTATAGCACATTGTTTGGTTGTCCGGGGACAATTTCATGGGCATTTATGACATTCATTAAAAATCATCGTTCTGATCCTTTCTCCAAGTTTCCGTGAGCTATAGTAAACTGTTTGGGTTTTCGTGGAAAATTTCAGGGGTATTTCTGGCATTCATTAAAACTTGTAGATTTGGTACTCTCTCGTAGTTTTAACGAGCTATAGCACACTGTTTTGGTGTCCGGGGAGAATTTCAAGGGATATTCTAGCATTCATTAAAACTCATCTATTTGGTCCTTTCTCGCAGTTTCGGTGTGCTATAGCACACTGTTTGGGTGTCCGGGGACAATTTTATGGGCATTTCTTTAATCCATTAAAACTTGTCCATTAATCCTATCTCCCAATTTTCACGAGCTATAGAAAGCTGTTTGGGTGTCCGGGGAAAATTTCATGGGCAATTCTAGCATTCATTAAGACTCTTCTATTTGGTCCTTTCTCGCAGTATCGGTGAGCTATAGCACACTGTTTGGGTGTAAGGGACAATTTTATGGGCATTTGTTTAATCAATTAAAACTTGTCCATTAATCCTATATCGCCGTTTTCTTGAGCTATAGCACATTGTTTGGGTGTCCATGGAAAACTTCATTAGAATTTCGGTCATTTATTAAAACTCATAGATTTGGTCCTATGTTGCAATTTTCGTGACCCATAGCACATAGTTTGGGGGTCCGAGACAATTTCATGGGAATTTCTGGCATTCATTAAAACTCGTTGATTTGGACCTTTCTCGCAATTTTTGTGAGCTATAGCACACTGTTGGGCGTCTGGGGACAATTTACTAAGCATTTCTAGCATTCAGCAAAACTCGTCGAGTCGGTCCTATCTCGCACTTTTTCTGGGATATTGTCCACTTTTGGGTGTCCGAGAACAATTTCATGGGTATTTCTGGCATTAATTAAAACTCGTTGATTTGGACCTTTCTCGCAATTTTTATGATCTATAGCACACTATTTTGTTGTCCGGGGACAATATCATGGCCATTTCTAGCATTCATTAAAAATTGTCGATTTGGTCTTTTCTTACAGTTTCCGTGAGCTATAGTACACTGTTTGGGTTTGCGTGGAAAATTTCATGGGCATTTCTAGTATTCATTAAAATTCGTAGATTTGGTCCTCTCTCGTAGTTTTTTCGAGCTACAGCACACTGTTTCGGGGTCTGGGGATAATTTCATAGGCAATTCTAGCATTCATTAAAACTCGTCTATTTGTTCCTTTCTCGCAGTTTCGGTGAGCTATAGCACACTGTTTGGGTGCCCGGGGACAATTTTATGGGCATTTCTTTAATCCATTAAAACTTGTCCATTAATCCTATCTCCAAGTTTTCACGAGCTATAGAAGCTGTTTGGGTGTCCGGGGAAAATTTCATGGGAAATTCTAGCATTCATTAAAACTCGTCTATTTGGTCCTTTCTCGAAGTTTCGGTGAGCTATAGCACACTGTTTGGGTGTCAGGGGACAATTTTATGGGCATTTGTTTAATCCATTAAAACTTGACCATTAATCCTATATCGCAGTTTTCACGAGCTATGGCACACTGTTTGGGTGTCCGTGGAAATTTCATAGGAATTTCGGGCATTTATTAAAACTCATAGATTTGGTCCTATGTTGCAATTTTCGTGAGCCATAGCACACTGTTTGGGGGTCCGAGACAATTTCATGGGCATTTCTGGCATTCATTAAAACTCGTTGATTTGGAGCTTTCTCGCAATTTTTGTGCGCTATAGCACAGTGTTGGGGGTCCGGGGACAATTTACTAGGCATTTCTAGCATTCAGCAAAACTCGTCGATTCGGTCTTATCTCGCACTTTTTCTGAGATATTGTCCAGTTTTGGGGGTCCAGGAACAATTTCATGGGCATTTCTGGCATTAATTAAAACTCGTTGATTTGGACCTTTCTCGCAAGTTTTGTGATCTATAGCAAACTGTTTTGTTGTTCGGGGACAAGTTGATGGGCATTTCTCGCATTCATTAAAAATCGTCGATTTGGTCCTTTCTCGCAGTTTCCGTGAGCTATAGTACACTGTTTGGGTTTGCGTGGAAAATTTCATGGGCATTTCTAGTATTCATTAAAACTCGTAGATTTGGTCCTCTCTCTCGTAGGTTTTTCGAGCTATAGCACACTATTTCGGGGTCCGGGGATAATTTCATAGGCAATTCTAGCATTCATTAACACTCGTCTATTTGGTCCTTTCTTGCAGTTTCGGTGAGCTATAGCACACTGTTTGGGTGTCCGGGGACAATTTTATGGGCATTTCTTTAATCCATTAAGACTTGTCTATTAATCATATCTCCCAGTTTTCACAAGCTATAGCAAGCTGTTTGTGTGTCCGGGGAAAATTTCGTGGGCACTTCTAGCATTCATTAAAACTCGTCTATTTGGACCTTTCTCGCACTTTCGGTGGGCTATAGCACACTGTTTGGGTGTCAGGGGACAATTTTATGGGCATTTGTTCAATCCATTAAAACTTGTCCATTAATCCTATATCGCAGTTTTCACGAGCTATAGCACATTGTTTGGGTGTCCATGGAAAATTTCATTGGAATTTCGGGCATGTATTAAAACTCATAGATTTGGTCCTATGTTGCAATTTTCGTGAGCCATAGCACACTGTTTGGGGGTCCGGGACAATTTCATGGGAATTTCTGGCATTCATTAAAACTCGTTGATTTGGACCTTTCTCGCAATTTTTGTGCGCTATAGCACACTGTTGGGGGTCCGGGGACAATTTACTACGCATTTCTAGCATTCAGCAAAACTCGTCGATTCGGTCCTATCTCGCACTTTTTCTGAGATATTGTCAACTTTCAGGGGTCCAGGAACAATTTCATGGGCATTTCTTGCATTAATTAAAACTCGTTGATTTGGACCTTTCTCGCAAGTTTTGTGCGCTATAGCACACTGTTGGGGGTCCGGGGACAATTTACTACGCATTTCTAGCATTCAGCAAAACTCGTCGATTCGGTCCTATCTCACACTTTTTGTGAGATATTGTCCACTTTTGGGGGTCCAGGAACAATTTCATGGGCATTTCTGGCATTAATTAAAACTCGTTGATTTGGACCTTTCTAGCAATTTTTGTGATCTATAGCAAACTGTTATGTTGTCCGGGGACAAGTTCATGGGCATTTCTCGCATGCATTAAAAATCGTAGATTTGGTCCTATGTTGCAATTTTCGTGAGCCATAGCACACTGTTTGGGGGTCCGAGACAATTTCATGGGCATTTCTGGCATTCATTAAAACTCGTTGATTTGGAGCTTTCTCGCAATTTTTGTCCGCTATAGCACACTGTTGGGGGTCCGGGGACAATTTACTAGGCATTTCTAGCATTCAGCAAAACTCGTCGATTCGGTCCTATCTCGCACTTTTTCTGAGACATTGTCCAGTTTTGGGGGTCCAGGAACAATTTCATGGGCATTTCTGGCATTAATTAAAACTCGTTGATTTGGACCTTTCTCGCAATTTTTGTGATCTATAGCAAACTGTTTTGTTGTTCGGGGAGAAGTTGATGGGCATTTCTCGCATTCATTAAAAATCGTCGATTCGGTCCTTTCTCGCAGTTTCCGTGAGCTATAGTACACTGTTTGGGTTTGCGTGGAAAATTTCATGGGCATTTCTAGTATTCATTAAAACTCATAGATTTGGTCCTCTCTCTCTCGTAGTTTTTTCGAGCTATAGCACACTATTTCGGGGTCCGGAGATATTTTCATAGGCAAATCTAGCATTCATTAAAACTCGTCTATTTGGTCCTTTCTCGCAGTTTCGGTGAGCTATAGCACACTGTTTGGGTGTCCGGGGACAATTTTATGGGCATTTCTTTAATCCATTAAAACTTGTCTATTAATCATATCTCCCAGTTTTCACGAGCTATAGCAAGCTGTTTATGTGTCCGGGGAATATTTCGTGGGCACTTCTAGCATTCATTAAAACTCGTCTATTTGGACCTTTGTCGCAATTTCACACTGTTTGGGTGTCAGGGGACAATTTTATGGGCATTTGTTTAATCCATTAAAACTTGTCCATTAATCCTATATCGCAGTTTTCACGAGCTATAGCACATTGTTTGGGTGTCCATGGAAAATTTCATTGGAATTTCGGGCATTTATTAAAACTCATAGATTTGGTCCTATGTTGCAATTTTCGTGAGCCATAGCACACTGTTTGGGGGTCCGAGACAATTTCATGGGCATTTCTAGCATTCATTAAAACTCGTTGATTTGGACCTTTCTCGCAATTTTTGTGCGCTATAGCACACTGTTGGGGGTCCGGGGACAATTTACTAGGCATTTCTAGCATTCAGCAAAACTCGTCGATTCGGTCCTATATTGTAATTTTTCTGAGATATTGTCCAGTTTTGGGGGTCCGGGAACAATTTCATGGGCATTTCTGGCATTAATTAAAACTCGATGATTTGGACCTTTCTCACAATTTTTGTGATCTATAGCAAACTGTTTTGTTGTTCGGGGACAAGTTCATGGAAATTTCTCGCATTCATTAAAAATCGTCGATTTGGTCCTTTCTCGCAGTTTCCGTGAGCTATAGTACACTTTTTGGCTTTCCTTGGAAAATTTCATGCCATTTCTGGCAATCATTAAAACTCGTAGATTTGGTCCTCTCTTGTAGTTTTTCCGGGCTATAGCACACTGTTTCGGGTTCCAGGGAAAATTTCATGGGCAATTCTAGCATTCATTTAACCTCGTATATTTGGTCCTTTCTCACAATTTCGATGAGCTATAGCACACTGTTTGGGTGCCTGGGGACCATTTCATGGGCATTTCTTTAATCCATTAAAACTTGTCCATTAATCCTATCTCGCAGTATTCACGAGCTATTACACACTATTTGGGTGTCCGTGGAAAATTTCATGGAATTTATGGCATTTATTAAAACTCGTAGATTTGAACCTGTGTTGCAATTTCCGTGAGCCATAGCACATTGTTTGGGGGTCCGAGGCAATTTCATGGGAATTTCCGGCATTCATTAAAACTCGTTGATTTGGACCTTTCTCGCAATTTTTGTGAGCTATATGTCGAATATGCATCTCAACAAGTCCCTCGGATGAACCGATAGGGTTTCGAGTAAGAGAACGAGTAGGCGCTGGTGACAATCGTCGGCTAACAGGGGGCAAGATTTACCCAGGTTTGGGGCCCTCGTAGAGGTAAAACCCTTACTCCTGCTTCTGTCGATCTGTATTAGCTCAATAGATCGGTTACAGTGGGGGTGCTCAAGTCGAGAGTAGATCTCAATCTCGAGGCTTAGGTGGTGCGGTATTGCTTGGTCCTCCTCCCGGTGGTTCTCCTGGCTTTATATAGGTAGCCAGGTCTCAAACCGTTCCCGGGGGGGATACAAACCCTAACCTAAAGTCGGTTACAGGTTTCCTTTCTTAACCCGCAAGGCTTTGCGGGTGGGCCTTGATTGGGCCTTCTAGAACAGTCCACGACGTCTCCCTTGGAGCTTGGGTCTTGGGCCTTGGACCGGGTAGGCTCACCCGATAGGTCTAGGATCCATCCCTTCGTCAGTAGCCCCCGAGCGTTTACTCGGCTGAGAATCTGTCGGGTAGACGCTCAAAGTTCGTCTTGATTTCTTTTCGACTGATGGCTTCAATCGTTTGAAGAGGGTGTGTACCCTGTGTGCGATGCATTTCTTGTACTCGAGTATCGAGAAAATAAAAGTGCCTCTGTGTTGGCTGTTTTCGCAGAAGGATGTGGCTCAGTTGCTTGGCTCTCCCGAAAGCTCAGGGCCAATTAATTGCATCTAGGGCAAAAACAGTTCTGGCCTACGCAGACTCGAGACCTCCGACTCGAATCCGGCGAGGTGATCATTGCGACTGGGCCGTGGAGGTCTTACCGAGTCGAATTTAACCTATAAGGGTACCCGGCGCGTCCGCTAGGATTTTTCTTCGTGTTGTTGACACGGAAATTTGCCAGAAGACGCAGCTTGAGTGCGATTCCAGGCCCTCAAGAGAGATCTTTTGGGTCTTACCTTCGTACTCGAGAGAATACGGCATCTGGATGTGCCTAGTCGGCCGAACGATCCAGGGGAGGGATGTGTGTACATCGTGTGACCGAGTGGCAGGAGCTGCGTACTCGTGAGTTTTGTCTTGAGATATTTCGAGTAAAGAAATTTCCCTTGTTTTTATGCACAAGGACTTTTGCATTTTGTAGTTTTCTGTCCATACGAAAGAGTTATCGTGACTGGAAGCTTTGTTGTTCCCATACGAAAGAAAATTTTGTGTCTGGGGCTTTGTTGTGCCCATACGAAAGAAAATTTCGTGTCTGGGGCTTTGTTGTGCCCATACGAAAGAAAATTTCATGTGTGGGACTTTGCTGTGCTCGTACGAAAGAAAATTTCGTGTCTGGGATCCTACTCGAGGAATTCTCGGGTTTGATGAGGTACACAATGATGTCATTGTGCACTTTGTTCGTTCTGACTCCTCCCGATGGGATGTGACGAAGTGTAAACAGGGCACGCTGGCCCACCTTGTCAGGTTTTGACCGGAAACGAGACGTCGTTTCCTGTTTTTCTGCGAGCCACGCGCAGTAAATGCGCACGATCTGCTGTTAAGATCGTGGCATAAAACAGCTTTTCACCGCCGCTCCGTATCCACTTCACGCGTGGCAGCCGCGATGGATGCCACGTTGCTTGATCTGCGGTCCAGATTGGCTTGGCTTGTGTATATATATCCACCCTTAGGCGGAAAGTAAAAACTTCCCGGTCATTTGCTTCCCTTTCTTCTTCCTCGCGCGCATCTCCTCCTCTGCAAGTACTCACGAGCTCTCATGGCGGGAGGCAAGAAGCGTGGCGGTGCTGCTTCGTCGTCGAGGGCGACCGAGGATGTCCCTGTGCTACCCGCCGCGAGGACGGGCGACTGGCGTTCCGCCAACACCACCAACAAAAGCATCAAGGAGATGCAGAGGGAGGGGCTGCTGCCCCCTGATGGCGACAAGCGCGTTCGCTTAGGCAAGAAGGAAGAGGTACCGAATCCTCGCGCGAACGAGCGCGTGATCTTCGCGGATCACGTCTCGCGCGGCCTCTCCCTTCCTCTTCATCCCTTCCTCCTTGGATTGCTGTATGTCTATGGCATACAACTCCACGATCTGCCTCCAAATGCGATTCAGCACATTCGTGCTTTATCGTACTTTGCGAGTGCTTCTTAGGCATTCGCCCGCACTAGGGCCTTTGGAAGGCCCTATTCAAAGTGCGGGTCTTCCGCGAGAAGTCGCGGGTGGAGAACCAGCTTGGAGAGACGCTGCGCACCGGCGGCTTCGGAATCCAGGCGAAGACGGATAGCTCCTACTTGGAGATGCACTTCATCGACTCCGCGCAAGGATGGCGGAGGAAGTGGTTTTATGTCGTCGACAACAGCGCGGGTGGAGCTCATGAATTCCACCCGTTCGCTGTTTTGAAGCGACGGAAGTCCTGGACGCATAAGCTCTCAGCCGAAGAAAACCGGACCGTCGCTCCGCTACTCGCGAAGGTGGCAGTTCTTCGCGACCAGACAACGGGGGTCGCGCTGAATGGTTTGCACCTGGCGAGCGTCTTCCTCCGGCGTAGGATCCAGCCTCTTCAAGAGAGGCCATCGACTATGTGGGAGTACCAGGGCATCCAAGACCCTAGCCGTGTGTGCCAAGATATCCTCTCGAATGCCGAATTCGAGAAGAAAATTGCGGCTATCACCAAGCTGAAGGTAGGCGAGCCCTTTGCGGCTTGCCCTCTTGAACCATTCGAGGCTTCAAAGCCTCCTCCAGCCGATGTAAGTTTTCTTCTCTTCTCTGCTTTAACCTTTTTGCCATTCGAGAGTCTGTCGACTGAGTTTTCTCTTTTCTTCTTCTTCTCTTGTAGAGTTTGGAAATAGCAACGTGCTACCCGCCAGTCTCGGCTGAGGATGCCTCGGACCTCCTGGCGAGCAATGTTGAGGCTGCTCTCGACACCAGTGTTGCTGAGGCCGACTCGAGCTCCGAGCACGGCTCTTCAGACGACGTGGAAGAGTCGGGTAGCGATCTCCATCACCGCAAGCGCCGCAGGCAGGGGGACGATGAAGCTACTTCCAAAGATAGTTCTTTGGGTGGCGGATCTGGCAAGGCGACAGAGCCTCTCGTGGTGACGCCTCTGAACGTGCTTCCTCCTCCAGCCCCCAAGTCGAAGGTCACCACCGCCTGGAACGCGGATATGCTGGATGATGACGACGACGATGAGTGAGTTTTTTCTTTCGCATTATCCTTTAGTCGAAAGTTTTCTCCTGTTTCCCTTATGCCTTTGTTCGATTCTTCCTTTCATGACAGGCTTCAAACCATCAGCCCTGGTCAGTTTGCTTCTTCTATTCCTTCTGTGAAGAGAAAAGAAGCAACTGCGGGTGAAACTCCAGTCGTCAAGGCCACCCAGAAGTCTCCGAGCCCAGCACCGGCAGCTGCGGCTCCAGATTATAGGTTGCCTAGCTTCGCGGGTGGGGCTTCGGCGAGCAAAGAAGTTTCGGGTAGCTCGGCGGACCCTCTGTGCACCGCCCAGGGCCAGGTAAATCTTGTCACCTCTTTTGTATCTTCTGCTTCGTCTGTGTATGTTTTTTATCGGGTGCACGACAGTGCTCCCGATGGGAGTAGCCCCCGAGGCCGTGGTTAATCGCTTGCGATTGGCCACGGACTCAAGTTTAAGCTTTTTTCTTTCCTTGATTTTATCGGGTGCACGGCAGTGCTCCCGATGGGAGTAGCCCCCGAGGCTATACTCGACTGTGTACAGTCGTGGATAGGCTCAATAGATTTTTCCTTTATCTTGAACTTTGTCTTGTGCTTTTGCAGTCTCTTCTTGACTCCCTTGCCGCCATTGGTCGCCGCGTGCTTTCGGCTGAGGCAGATTGTGTTTCCCTTCGGGTGGATCGTGATCGACTCGTCGAGGATGGCCAAGCTCTCCAAGGTAGGTTAATCCGTTCCATCTTTTTTTGCTGTTTCCTCTGATCATATAAGTTTTCTTAGGCTGAATTCATTGCTCTGTAGCTCAAGTCGATCTCCTGAAGGCCGAGAAAACTGAAGCTGTCACTCGGGTGAAAACCCTTGAGGCCGAGTTGGAGTCCACCCGAAAGGAGCTGGAGTCCACTCGCAAGCATTCGGCTGATTTTGAGGGGAAGCTCGCCGAGGCCCAGGAGGCGCTGAAGCAATTGGAAGAGGCTGGTGCTAAACATGATAACGATCTTGTTAGCATCATCCGCCCTCTGGCTCAGCAATTTGCGGGTAAGTTGCACTTGACTTCTGTTGTGACGCAATTTAATTGGCTATCTCGGGAATTTACGGTGTCCTTTTGCAGATGTCCTTGGCGTTGCATTGGAGCTACCTGGGAGCCGACGATTGGATGCCTTGACGGATTCCTGCACCCAGCTCCAGAAACACGCGAGTGGGATCTGCTCCCTCGTTGGCGAAGCCATTCGAGTGTTGACGCAATTCCACGAGCGCCTTCTGGTGGATGCTGTGGTTCCGCCTACACTGGGCGGCCTTCTGAAAGTTTTCCTGGAGGATGAAAATCTCCTTCAGGCTTATTCAGTCGCCCAGTCTGAGTGCGGGGCTAGGACTGCTATCCAGTTTGCGTTGGCGCACGGAGTCGCGGGCCTGGAGAAGGCGTACTCGAGCCTTCCCTACGACGCCGCCACAGGCAGAAAGGTAGCGCTTCGTCCTTTTGGCGCTCCGGCTGAAGCCCTTGCCAAGAAGCTCTCTGAATTGCTTGCCCGCGCTGGTCGCAAGGGGCATCCTGCTGCGAGTGGCAGTACCTCTGCAGTTCCGTAGGATAGTCTGTTTTTACTTTACCCGTTGATGTAATGAACCTTGGGATGTATTCCCGTATTTTGCTTTTAATCGAAGTGTTCTTTGACGTCTAAAATGCTTGATTGTTGCGATTGACTGTTATGAGCTCCCGATGGGAGTAGCCCCCGAGCACCTGATAACTAGGTGGTATGTTTCTCGAGTGGGGTCTTGTAGTGTGCTGAACTTGCTTTATTTCCTTCCAGGTAGTGGGTCCTGACGCAGAATCTTCGAGTGGATCTGCTGCGCGAGTGGATCCCCTTGTTGCTGCTGCTAGTACATTTGCCTCGCTCCGTGACCGTGTGGCTGATGGAGAACGCAAACTGAAGGCTTTGCGCGGAGTGGCTGATGTGGCTAAGTCAAAGCAAAAGTTTGCGGCTGAGCGTGAACAGTTCGTGATGGAGGAGCTGGCAGCTGTTGCCAAAGACATGCTTTGTAAGCCTGCGAGCCCCCTAGCACTTCGCTGTTTGCCTCCTTTTTACTTTTGACCCTTTGTGCTATTTTTGTAGTTGTTGAGCCTGACGGTCCTTGTGAGACGCATTGGGTGGATAATCATATTGCCCATGAAGCGGGTAGCTCAAAGCCGCATGCGAACAACTTCTGGTCTGACCGCAGTCGAGGCTTTATCTTGGCTACCTTGAAGTATCGAATTGGCCAGGCGAAGATGCTTGTTGATTCTTGTCGTGAAGCTCTGACATCTGTGCACAAGACTTTTTATCCACTGGGTGCAGTTCCAGAAGGTTTGAGCAAGCTGCTAAGAATCTTTGGTCGCGTAGGGGAAGTGCGCGAGTGTGTCCGCCAGCAGCTTATCTGCGGGTCTCAAGTAGCGCTTGCTTTTGTTCGGGTGTGGCATCCCGAGGTCAATTTTAACTCTGTGGCTAGGCTTCCCAATGCTCCAGTCGATTTTACTCCTCATTATGCAGTCGTTCAACCTGCGGCGGAGGAGATCATTCGACTGACATCTGAAGAGGTTGACCAAATGCTGGCCGAAAGGACTGCTCATCGTCAGGTGTAATCGTAGGATGTAGATATCCTGTTACCTTGTATAGTTCACTCGAGATTTTATAAGGTGTTTTATAAGGCGTGAACCTTGTTTATACCTTGTATTTGTAAATTTTCCTCTAATTCTTAGTTAGGCGTAGCCCCCGTGCGTTTGGGGTGTATACCTGTTGTTTTAGCATGTAAAATGAAGAAACGTGAATAGCTATGGTTGAAAAACCATGTGTTTTTTATTGATATGGCTGAGAAGCCATGTATTTCCTCGAGCTACAAGATGGCTAGTATAGCCTTATTTTTGCGAATAGGATAATCCTAAGGATAGAACTTGCGGAGATGCGCAACGTTCCATGGATTGGAGTAAATGCCACCGGTCTCCGGGTTCTTCAATCGATATGCGCCGCCTGGGATAACTTCGTGTATTATGAAGGGTCCTTCCCATGGTGGCTCGAGCTTGTGTCCTTCCTTTTGCTTGAGCCGCAACACCAGGTCGCCTACCACGAAAGATCTGTGGCGTATGCGACGACTGTGGTAATTGCGCAGTGATTGCTGGTATACCGCCGATCTTGCGAGTGCAATGTCGCGAATTTCATCGAGTGCGTCCACGTCTTCTGCGAGTGCTCTGTTCGAGGTTTCTTCGCTGTACGCGACAACTCGGGGGCGCTGAATTTGACGTCTTCAGGTAGGACGGCCTCGGCTCCGTAGACCATGAAAAATGGCGTATAGTTTGTTGACCGATTTGGCGTTGTGCGAAGGCTCCACAGTACTGATGGTAACTCCTCTGCCCAGTGCCCTGCTGCTGGGTTTAGGCGATCGAGTAGCCGCTTCTTTAGGCCAGCTGAGACTAGTCCGTTGGATCGCTCGACTTGACCGTTCGTTTGCGGGTGAGCCACTGAGGCGAAGCTGAGGGTGATTCCTTTTTCCTCGCAGAATTCCTGTGTTTCCTTTGCTGTGAAGTTGCTGCCGTTGTCGGTGATGATGTTGTGTGGTATGCCAAATCTGCACACAATGGAGTCGAGGAATTTCACGGCGCATTGGGCGCTGGCGGAGGTGACTGGCATAGCCTCGATCCACTTCGTGAATTTGTCGACTGCTACGAGCAAGTGCGTATATCCTCCGGGTGTCGACTTGCGTAGCGGCCCTACCATGTCTAGCCCCCATTGTGCAAAGGGCCAGGCGATTGGGATCATGTGTAGTTCTGTGGCAGGGGCGTGTGGCTTGGGCGCGAATCGTTGGCAAGCATTGCACTTGTCGACTAGGTCTTTTGCATCCCTGGCCGCCGTGAGCCAGTAGAATCCTGCCCGGAAAGCTTTGCCCACGATTGCCTTCCAGCTGGCGTGGTGTCCGCAATCTCCTTGGTGTATGTCTCGCAGCAGCTCCTTGCCATCCTCGGGTGCTATGCATCGCTGCAATATTCCTGATATGCTCTGTTTGTATAGCTCTCCGTTGAGCACCCGAAAGGTTTTGCTGCGTCGTACTATTTGTCGGGCCTCGCGAACGTCTGCTGGGAGCTGCTTGTTGGACAAGTAGTCGAGGTATTTCTGCGTCCAGACTGGCTCGACCAGAAAAACTTGTCTTGAAATGTTGTGGCTGAGCTCGATAACAGCGGTTTGCGGGCTGACGTCCGTCTCCAATGTTGCGGGTGCTTCTGCTGGCTTTTTTGACCTTGACTGAACGCTTGATCATCCGCTCGAAGTATATTCCAGGTGGTATGGGCGTGTTGGTAGACCCCATGTTTGCCAGTTTATCTGCTTCCTCGTTGCTAGATCGTGCAATGTGCTTTAGTTCGCACCCTTTGAAACTTCCTTCGAGCAGGTTATACATATCTCGATAGGCGACCATGTTATCTGCAATAGCGTCGCACTCTTTCATCGTCTGCTGTACGATGAGGTTTGAATCGCCATAGATCATCAGTCGGGTGGCTCCGCAGGCGATCGCCATTTTCATGCCGTGAAGGAGGGCTTCGTATTCTGCGTCGTTGTTTGATGCCGGGTCGTCGGGTGGGAAATCCAATCGCAGGACGTACTGCAGTTTGTCTCCTCTGGGGGATATCAGGACAACCCCGGCTCCAGCTCCTTCGTTTCTCTTCGACCCGTCGAAGTACATTATCCAGTTGCTCGTGTATTCTGGTGGGCCTGGTGTTTGCAGTTCTGTCCACTCGCTCAGGAATTCCACGAGTACTTGTGATTTCACAGATTTGCGCCCTGCATATATGATGTCCCAGGCGCCGAGCTCGATACTCCACTTTGCAATTCTTCCGGATGCCATGGGATTGTTCATGATAGTACCGAGTGATGCGTCGTTTAGCACCGTGACGGTATGTTCTTGGAAGTAGTGCTTGAGTTTTCGAGCTGTGAGTACCACGCCGTACGCGAGCTTCTGATAATGAGGGTATCGCTGTTTGCAGGGCGAAAGCACCTCGCTGATGTAATATATTGGTCTTTGGACGCCATACGCCTTGCCATCCTCCGGCCGCTCGACCACGATCGCTGTGCTGATGACTTGATTTGTTGCGGCTAGGTATAAGTACAGTGGCTCCCGTTCTTGTGGCGTTGCCAGGATACGCCTACTCTGCAGTGCTCGCTTGAGGTCTGCGAATGCTTTTTGTGCTTCGGGTGTCCACTCGAACTTATCCGTTTTCTTCAGTAGCTTGTAGAAGGGCAATGCTTGCTCGCCCAGCCTCGCAATGAATCTGCTTAGAGCGGCTAGTCGTCCTGCGAGCTGCTGCACACCGCGGAGATTGGTTGGTTCCTTCATTGTCAGGATCGCTTGAATTTTCTCCGGGTTGGCTTCGATTCCTCGAGCAGACACCAGGTACCCGAGAAGTTGTCCTGCAGGGACGCCAAAGACGCACTTGGTCGGGTTGAGCTTGATTCGGTATGCGTTCAGCGCGTCGAATGTTTCTCTGATGTCGTCGAGGAGCGTGTCCTCTACTCGAGTCTTGATGACGATGTCGTCAACGTACACTTGTACATTCTTGCCAATGAGCTTGGCGAGGCATTTTTGCATGCAGCGCTGATATGTTGCGCCTGCGTTCTTTAGCCCGAAGGGCATTGTCGTGTAGCAGTAGACACCGTGGGGTGTGATAAACGATGTCTTCTCCTCGTCCTCCTTTTTCATCCTGATCTGATTATAGCCCGAGTAGGCGTCCAAGAAGGAGAGGCGCTGGCAGCCTGCTGTGGAGTCCACGATCTGGTCGATCCGTGGTAGGGGGAAGTTATCCTTGGGGCAGTGTTTGTTCAACGACGTGTAGTCGATGCACACGCGAAGGATGTCAGTATTTTTCTTCGGGACCAGCACCGGGTTTGCTAACCAGGTGGAGATCTTTATCTCGCGGATGAACTTCGCTGCGAGTAATCTGTTCACTTCTTCTCCAAGTGCTTTTTGCTTTGGCTCTGAAAACCGTCGGGTTGTCTGCTTGATAGGCTTGGCGTCTTTGTAAACTTCAAGTGAGTGCTCGGCGAACTCCCTGGGTATCCCTGGCATATCTGAAGGCTGCCAGGCGAAAATTTCCCAGTACTCACGGAGGAGTTCGACGAGCGCGCCTTCCTATGCTGGCGAGAGGGTGGTGGACACCATCGCCGTCTTCGTAGGCTCCGTCGGGTGCACTTGATGTTTTCGAGTGCCGCTGTTTGCGCTGAACTCGAGCTCTGGGGCGTTCTTTTTGGTGAGAGGCATCACGGAGTGATCCGTGGTTTTTGCTATCTCTTCCAGCTCCTCCTGCATCCCGAAGGATTTGGCGATCTCGTTGAACTCGATGTCGCATTTATTGGATTTTTGGAAATCGCCGTCGATGGTGATGGTGCCATGTTCCCCAGGTAGCTTGAGCTTCAGGTAGGCGTAGTGTGGTACTGCCATGAATCTGGCGAATGCTGTTCGGCCAAGAATAGCGTGGTACTGTGAGGGCCAGTCGACTACTTCGAAGTCGAGGAATTCTCGTCTGTAATTGCTTCGGTTGCCGAGCACCACCTCCAAGTTTATTGTTCCGAGTGGGCGGACTGCCTTCCCTGGTACTATCCCGTGAAAAGATGTCTCTGATTCCGCGAGTCCGTCCAGGTTCCTGTTCATCCTGCGGAGTGTGTCCGCGTAAATGATGTTGATCCCGCTGCCTCCGTCCATGAACACTCGGGCAAGTTCGTAGTTGCCTATCTGCGCCTGGATTACGAGTGCGGCATGCCCTGGTCGATAGACTCGGGGGGGGATGGTCCTCCTTGGAGAAAATTATCGGCTGGTCGGCCATCTTCAGATACTCGGGTTTGGACGGTGGGGCCTGGACGGCCATGAATACTTGTCGAGTGTTTGTTTTCTGGGCCCTGCGGGACGGGCAAACTTTCTGTATCATCCCTAGGAGTCCTGCTGGGTTCGGGTACCCGTTGGCTCCCTGATTTGCGGCGGGTGGCGCTGGTAGCGCGGCTAGCACCGTGTTTTGGTTTCCTGGTGGAGGTAGGGCTTGCGGCGGGTGGAATCCTTGGGTTCCTCCTCCCGGGAGCTGCGGGTAGCCCTGATTGACTGCCGCTCTGTTTTTCTTTGAGAAGGCCTCGTGTATGTCAAGGAACTTTCGGCAATCCTTGAGAAGGTGTGTTGCCTTAGTTTTGCCAGTGCGCTTATCTGTAAATAGATGTAGCGTGCAGTAACCATCGAGATCCTCCTCGGGAGTTTTATCCTCTGGCTTCGGCTTCCACTCGCGATTCCCGCGATGTCCGCTGTCGCGATTTCTTGTGAATTCTGCTGCCACCAGTTCTTCCCGATCATCGTGATCGTAATGCTTTCTCCTTTTCTTTCGACCATGGCGGTCGTCTTCAGGTGCTGGCGAAGATGCTTTCTCGTTGCGCACCGAGTCTTCGCCGTTGGCCCATCTGTCGGCTATAGCCATCAGTTCTCCAATTGTTTTGGGTGCGGCTCGTCCCAGTTCTTCCCGGAAGGCGGTTCGCCGAGCTCCTTTGGCAAAAGCTTCGACTGCAACTTCTTCTGATATATTTCCTGCCGTGTTCCTAAGTGTGGTCCATCGCTGGATGTATTCGCGAGTAGACTCGCCACTTTTCTGCTTGCAAGCCCGCAGCTCCTCGATGGTCGCAGGTCTTTTGTATGTCGCCTGGAAGTTCTTGCGGAAGTCGAAGGTTAGATCGTCCCATGATCCGTAGCACGCCTTCGGTCTTCCTTCGAGCCAGCTGCGCGCAGCGCCTACGAGATGTAGGTTAAGGTACTGCATAGCTGTGGTCTTGTTCCCACGTTGGCATTTTACTGCCGTGAGGTAATCTGACAACCAGGATTGCGGCTCCAGCGAACCGTCGTATTTTGGCACCTCCGTAGTGAGCTTAAACCTCCTGGGCATTGGCGCTTCGCGGATGTCGCGAGTAAAGCATAACGCGCCGCAGGCCTCTTCGTCGGAAGAGGTAGATGGGGAGCGCGCGCGGTTCCTGGCCGCTCGAGCCTTGTCGACTTTGTGCTGAGCGATGTCTGATCGCGCGTTGTACCCAGGCTCGTCGCGATTGACATCTTTCCGCGGCTCCTTGCTGCGGTGTCGCGAGCGGCTGCTGTGATGTCGCGGGCTGCGATCTCGACCCCTCGGGCTGTCATCGCTGCTGCTCGGGCTATCTCCGCGCCGTCGAGCTTCTTTTCCTCGCGCGCGACGAGGTGACTTCTCCTTCCTGGGTGATGTGCTCCTGTGTCCGCGGGGTGTTTCCTTGTCTTTTGGCGCAGTCGCTTTTTTACGGTCATAGGAGGCGAGTCTTGCGGCTGCCATGCCTAACCCTTTCTGGACTTGCCTGTATTGCTCCGCGCGGGGGTCGTTCTCCCCTGGTTGGTTCGTCTGCAGATAAGTGGCTGCAGCCAAGACTGCGGCGGCTGGAGTCGTCGGGTATACGTTGCCGTCTTCGTCGACGCGCATAAGAGAGGCTTCGAGTGACCTGCTGATCCCGGTCAGGGATTCGTTATCCATTGTCGCGGTCTTTGAGACGTGTCTTTTCCTCGCGGGTTGGTTCCCCACCGAGTGCGTTTTGGAGAGTGCTGCACGGCGCTGGCTTGATTCATCCGCCAGTCTTTTCCGCTCGGCCAGATCTTTGCGAGCTTCTTTGATTAATGTCGCCGCTTTCACTAGATGGTAGTGGTATGCGGTTAGCTCTTCCTGAGGGGCTCCTTCTTCAATCGGCTTGGATGAGTGCACGGCCGCTTTTGCTTTGAGCCAGGCTGCTCGCGACACTTTGATGTGCTCGCGTTCCCTTGCGCTTTCTTCGTCTCTTCGGGTGGGTCAGTTGATCCTGCCATGCAGACCTGAGCCAGATATGGCCCGTGAGTCTTAGGCGTAGATTGGAAAGCTTCCCCAACCCGAGAAGGTTCTTCCGCGGAGATGGTGTGGAAGTTGCGAGTGTTCGGGCGGATGGACTCGCCGCTTTTCGCTAGGTCGCGACTCGCGTAGTTAAGTGCTTCAGGTTTCGAGACTGACTCAGAGTCCGATCCTTCGAGATCGGTTTTTTCGGGGAAGCGCGTGATCCCTTCTTTGTTGGTGTAGAACTTGAAGCTTCCAAACGTCAGGGTGACGCTTTTCTCCAGGTCGCTGAACGCCGGGCGCGATTCCGGCGAGTGGGGTGCGACGATGGCTGACCCGATTCTGATCGGATTGGTTGGAGTCGAAGTTCGGGGCTCCAGCTGAATTTTGGCGACGATGAGGCCGAAGATGCCGCAGATCCAGCGCCCGCCGTTCCCACAGACGGCGCCAATTGTCGAATATGCATCTCAACAAGTCCCTCGGATGAACCGATAGGGTTTCGAGTAAGAGAACGAGTAGGCGCTGGTGACAATCGTCGGCTAACAGGGGGCAAGATTTACCCAGGTTCGGGGCCCTCGTAGAGGTAAAACCCTTACTCCTGCTTCTGTCGATCTGTATTAGCTCAATAGATCGGTTACAGTGGGGGTGCTCAAGTCGAGAGTAGATCTCAATCTCGAGGCTTAGGTGGTGCGGTATTGCTTGGTCCTCCTCCCGGTGGTTCTCCTGGCTTTATATAGGTAGCCAGGTCTCAAACCGTTCCCGGGGGGGGATACAAACCCTAACCTAAAGTCGGTTACAGGTTTCCTTTCTTAACCCGCAAGACTTTGCGGGTGGGCCTTGGTTGGGCCTTCTAGAACAACCCACGGCGTCTTCCTTGGACCTTTCTCGCAATTTTTGTGATCTATAGCACACTGTTTTGTTGTCCGAGGACAATTTCATAGGCATTTCTGGCATTCATGAAAAATCATCGATTTGGTCCTTTCTCGCAGTTTTCGTGACCTATAGTACACTGTTTGGGGGTCCGGGACAATTTCATGGGCATTTCTCGCATTCATTAAAACTCGTTGATTTGGACCTTTCTCGCTATTTTTGTGATCTATAGCACACCGTTGGGGGTCCGGGGACAATTTACTAGGCATTTTTGATATTCATTAAAAATCATCGATTTGATACTTTCTCGCAGTTTCCGTGAGCTATAGTACACTGGTTGGGTTTTCGTTGAAAATTTCATGGGCATTTATGGCATTCATTAGAACTCGTAGATTTGGTACTCTCGTAGTTTTTACGAGCTATAGCACACTGTTTCGGCATCCGGGGATAATTTCATTGGAAATTCTAGCATTCATGAAAACTCGTCTATTTGGTCCTTTCTCATAGTTTCGGTGAGCTATAGCACACTGTTTGGGTGTCCGGGGACAATTTTATGGGCATTTCTTTAATCCATTAAAACTTGTCCGTTAATCCTATCTCGCAGTTTTCACGAGCTATTGCACACTGTTTGGGTGTCCGTGGATAATTTCATGGGAATTTCGGTCATTTATTAAAACTCATAGATTTGGTCCTATGTTGCAATTTTCGTGAGCCATAGCACACTGTTTCGGGGTTCGAGACAATGTTATGGGTATTTCTGGCATTCATTAAAACTCGTTGATTTGGACCTTTCTCGCAATTTTTGTGAGCTATAGCACACTGTTTTGTTGTTCGGAGACAATTTCATGGGCATTTCTAGCATTCATTAAAAATCGTCGATTTGGTCATTTCTCGCAGTTTCCATGATCTATAGTACACTATTTGTCTTTCTGTGGACAATTTCATGGGAATTTCTAGCATTCGTTAAAACTCGTGGATTTGGTCCTCTCTCGTAGTTTTTCGGAGCTATAGCACATTGTTTCAGGTTTCGGGGACACTGTCATGGGAAATTCTAGCATTCATTAAAAATCGTCTATTTGGTCCTTTCTCGCAATTTCGGTGAGCTATAGCACACTGTTTGGGTGCCCGGGGACAATTTTATGGGCATTTCTTTAATCCATTAAAACTTGTCCATTAATCCTATCTCGCAGTTTTCATGAGCTATGGCACACTATTTGGGTGTCCGTGGAAAATTTCATGGGAATTTCTGGCATTTATTAAAACTCGTAGATTTGGTCCTGTGTTGTAATTTCCGTGAGCCATAGCACACTGTTTGGGGGTCCGAGACTATTTCATGGGAATTTATGGCATTCATTAAAACTCGTTGATTTGGACCTTTCTCGCAATTTTTGTGAGCTATATCACACTATTGGGGGGTCCCGGGACAATTTACTAGGCATTTCTAGCATTCAGCGAAACTCGTCGATTCGGTCCTATCTCGCACTTTTTCTGAGATATTGTCCACTTTTGGGGGTCCGGGAACAATTTCATGGGCATTTCTGGCATTAATTAAAACTAGTTGATTCGGACATTTATCGCAATTTTTGTGATCTATAGCACACTGTTTTGTTGTCCGAGGACAATTTCATAGGCATTTCTGGCATTAATGAAAAATCATCGATTTTGTCCTTTCTCGCAGTTTCCCTCAGCTATAGTACACTGTTTGGGTTTCCATGGAAAATTTCATGGGCATTTCTCCCATTCATTAAAATTCGTAAATTTGGTACTCTCTTGTAGTTTTTCCGAGCTATAGCACACTGTTTCGGGGTCCGGGGACGATTTCATAGGAAATTCTAGCATTCATTAAAACTCGTCGATTTGGTCCTTTCTCGCAGTTTTTGTGGGCTATAGCACATTGTTTGGGTGTCCGGGGACAACTTCATGGACATTTCTTTAATCCATTAAAACTTGTCCATTAATCATATCTCGCAGTTTTCACGAGCTATAGCACACTATTTGGGTGTCCGTGGAAAATTTCATGGGAATTTCTGGCATTTATTAAAATCGTAGATTTGGTCCTATGTTGCAGTTTTCGTGACCTATAGCACACTGTTTGGGGGTCCGGGACAATTTCATGGGCATTTCTCGCATTCATTAAAACTCGTTGATTTGGACCTTTCTCGCTATTTTTGTGATCTATAGCACACCGTTGGGGGTCCGGGGACAATTTACTAGGCATTTTTTATATTCATTAAAAATCATCGATTTGATACTTTCTCGCAGTTTCCGTGAGCTATAGTACACTGGTTGGGTTTTCGTTGAAAATTTCATGGGCATTTCTGGCATTCATTAGAACTCGTAGATTTGGTACTCTCGTAGTTTTTACGAGCTATAGCACATTGTTTCGGCATCCGGGGATAATTTCATGGGAAATTCTAGGATTCATGAAAACTCGTCTATTTGGTCCTTTCTCACAGTTTCGGTGAGCTATAGCACACTGTTTGAGTGTCCGGGGACAATTTTATGGGCATTTCTTTAATCCATTAAAACTTGTCCATTAATCCTATCTCGCAGTTTTCACGAGCTATAGCACACTGTTTGGGTGTCCGTGGATAATTTCATGGGAATTTCGGGCATTTATTAAAACTCATAGATTTGGTCCTATGTTGCAATTTTCGTGAGCCATAGCACACTGTTTCGGGGTTCGAGACAATGTTATGGGCATTTCTCGCATTAATTAAAACTCGTTGATTTGGACCTTTCTCGCAATTTTTGTGATCTATAGCACACTGTTTTTTTGTTCGGGGACGATTTCACGGGCATTTCTGGCATTCATTAAAAATCGTCGATTTGGTCTTTTCTCGCAGTTTCCGTGAGCTATAGTACACTGTTTGGCTTTCCGTGGAAAATTTCATGGGCATTTCTGGCATTCATTAAAATTCGTAGATTTGGTCCTCTCTCGTAGTTTTTCCGAGCTATAGCACACTGTTTCGGGTTCCGGGGACAATTTCATGGGCAATTCTAGCATTCATTAAAACTCGTCTTTTTGGTTTTTTCTCGCAATTTCGGTGAGCTATAGCACACTGTTTGGGTGCCCGGGGACAATTTTATGGGCATTTCTTTAATCCATTAAAACTTGTCCATTAATCCTATCTCGCAGTTTTCACGAGCTATACCACACTATTTGGGTGTCCGTGGAAAATTTCATGGGAATTTCTGGCATTTATTAAAACTCGTAGATTTGGTCCTGTGTTGCAATTTCCGTGAGCCATAGCACACTGTTTGGGGGTCCGAGACAATTTCATGGGCATTTCTGGCATTCATTAAAACTCGTTGATTTGGACCTTTCTCGCAATTTTTGTGAGCTATAACACACAATTGGGGGGTCCCGGGACAATTTACTAGGCATTTCTAGCATTCAGCAAAACTCGTCGATTCAGTCCTATCTCGCACTTTTTCTGAGATATTGTCCACTTTTGGGGGCCCGGGAACAGTTTCATGGGCATTTCTGGCATTAATTAAAACTATTTGATTCGGACCTTTATCGCAATTTTTGTGATCTATAGCACACTGTTTTGTTGTCCGAGGACAATTTCATAGGCATTTCTGGCATTAATGAAAAATCATCGATTTTGTCCTTTCTCGCAGTTTCCCTCAGCTATAGTACACTGTTTGGGTTTCCATGGAAAATTTCATGGGCATTTCTCCCATTCATTAAAATTCGTAAATTTGGTACTCTCTTGTAGTTTTTCCGAGCTATAGCACACTATTTTCGGGTCCGGGGACGATTTCATAGGAAATTCTAGCATTCATTAAAACTCGTCGATTTGGTCCTTTCTCGCAGTTTTTGTGAGCTATAGCACATTGTTTGGGTGTCCGGGGACAACTTCATGGGCATTTCTTTAATCCATTAAAACTTGTCCATTAATCCTATCTCGCAGTTTTCACGAGCTATAGCACACTATTTGGGTGTCCGTGGAAAATTTCATGGGAATTTATGGCATTTATTAAAAATCGTAGATTTGGTCCTATGTTGCAGTTTTCGTGACCTATAGCACATTGTTTGGGGGTCCTGGACAATTTCATGGGCATTTCTCGCATTCATTAAAACTCGTTGATTTGGACCTTTCTCGCTATTTTTGTGATCTATAGCACACCGTTGGGGGTCCGGGGACAATTTACTAGGCATTTTTGATATTCATTAAAAACCATCGATTTGATACTTTCTCGCAGTTTCCGTGAGCTATAGTACACTGGTTGGGTTTTCGTTGAAAATTTCATGGGCATTTCTGGCATTCATTAGAACTCGTAGATTTGGTACTCTCGTAGTTTTTACGAGCTATAGCACATTGTTTCGGCATCCGGGGATAATTTCATGGGAAATTCTAGCATTCATGAAAACTCGTCTATTTGGTCCTTTCTCACAGTTTCGGTGAGCTATAGCACACTGTTTGAGTGTCCGGGGACAATTTTATGGGCATTTCTTTAATCCATTAAAACTTGTCCATTAATCCTATCTCGCAGTTTTCACGAGCTATAGCACACTGTTTGGGTGTCCGTGGATAATTTCATGGGAATTTCGGGCATTTATTAAAACTCATAGATTTGGTCCTATGTTGCAATTTTCGTGAGCCATAGCACACTGTTTCGGGGTTCGAGACAATGTTATGGGCATTTCTGGCATTCATTAAAACTCGTTGATTTGGACCTTTCTCGCAATTTTTGTGAGCTATAGCACACTGTTTTGTTGTTCGGGGACAATTTCATGGGCATTTCTAGCATTCATTAAAAATCGTCGATTTGGTCATTTCTCGCAGTTTCCGTGATCTATAGTACACTGTTTGTCTTTCTGTGGACAATTTCATGGGAATTTCTAGCATTCGTTAAAACTCGTAGATTTGGTCCTCTCTCGTAGTTTTTCGGAGCTATAGCACATTGTTTCAGGTTCCGGGGACAATTTCATGGGAAATTCTAGCATTCATTAAAAATCGTCTATTTGGTCCTTTCTCGCAATTTCGGTGAGCTATAGCACACTGTTGGGGTGCCCGGGGACAATTTTATGGGCATTTCTTTAATCCATTAAAACTTGTCCATTAATCCTATCTCGCAGTTTTCATGAGCTATGGCACACTATTTGGGTGTCCGTGGAAAATTTCGTGGGAATTTCTGGCATTTATTAAAACTCGTAGATTTGGTCCTGTGTTGTAATTTCCGTGAGCCATAGCACACTGTTTGGGGGTCCGAGACTATTTCATGGGAATTTATGGCATTCATTAAAACTCGTTGATTTGGACCTTTCTCGCAATTTTTGTGAGCTATAACACACAATTGGGGGGTCCCGGGACAATTTACTAGGCATTTCTAGCATTCAGCAAAACTCGTCGATTCAGTCCTATCTCGCACTTTTTCTGAGATATTGTCCACTTTTGGGGGTCCGGGAACAATTTCATGGGCATTTCTGGCATTAATTAAAACTAGTTGATTCGGACATTTATCGCAATTTTTGTGATCTATAGCACACTGTTTTGTTGTCCGAGGACAATTTCATAGGCATTTCTGGCATTAATGAAAAATCATCGATTTTGTCCTTTCTCGCAGTTTCCCTCAGCTATAGTACACTGTTTGGGTTTCCATGGAAAATTTCATGGGCATTTCTCCCATTCATTAAAATTCGTAAAGTTGGTACTCTCTTGTAGTTTTTCCGAGCTATAGCACACTGTTTCGGGGTCCGGGGACGGTTTCATAGGCAATTCAAGCATTCATTAAAACTCGTCGATTTGGTCCTTTCTCGCAGTTTTTGTGAGCTATAGCACATTGTTTGGGTGTCCGGGGACAACTTCATGGGCATTTCTTTAATCCATTAAAACTTGTCCATTCATCCTATCTCGCAGTTTTCACGAGCTATAGCACACTATTTGGGTGTCCATGGAAAATTTCATGGGAATTTCTGGCATTTATTAAAACTCGTAGATTTGGTCCTATGTTGCAGTTTTCGTGACCTATAGCACACTGTTTGGGGGTCCGGGACAATTTCATGGGCATTTCTCGCATTCATTAAAACTGTTGATTTGGACCTTTCTCGCTATTTTTGTGATCTATAGCACACAATTCGGGGTCCGGGGACAATTTACCAGGAATTTTTGATATTCATTAAAAATCATCGATTTGATACTTTCTCGCAGTTTCCGTGAGCTATAGCACACTGTTTGTTTTTCGGGGACAATTTCATGGGCATTTCTAGCATTCATTAAAAATCGTCCATTTGGTCCTTTCTCGCAGTTTCCGTGAGCTATAGTACACTGTTTGTCTTTCCGTGGACAATTTCATGGGAATTTCTGGCATTCGTTATAACTCGTAGATTTGGTCCTCTCTCGTAGTTTTTCGGAGCTATAGCATATTGTTTCAGGTTCCGGGGACAATTTCATGGGCAATTCTAGCATTCATTAAAACTCATCTATTTGGTCCTTTATCGCAATTTTGGTGAGCTATAGCACACTGTTTGGGTGCCCGGGGACAATTTTAAGGGCATTTCTTTAATCCATTAAAACTTGTCCATTAATCCTATCTCGCAGTTTTCATGAGCTATGACACACTATTTGGGTGTCCGTGGAAAATTTCATGGGAATTTCTGGCATTTATTAAAACTCGTAGATTTGGTCCTGTGTTGCAATTTCCATGAGCCATAGCAAACTGTTTGGGGGCCCGAGACAATTTTATGGGCATTTCTGGCATTCATTAGAACTCGTAGATTTGGTACTCTCGTAGTTTTTACGAGCTATAGCACATTGTTTCGGCATCCGAGGATAATTTCATGGGAAATTCTAGCATTCATGAAAACTCGTCTATTTGGTCCTTTCTCACAGTTTCGGTGAGCTATAGCACACTGTTTGGGTGTCCGGGGCCAATTTTATGGGCATTTCTTTAATCCATTAAAACTTGTCCATTAATCCTATCTCGCAGTTTTCACGAGCTATAGCACACTGTTTGGGTGTCCGTGGATAATTTCATGGGAATTTCGGGCATTTATTAAAACTCATAGATTTGGTCCAATGTTGCAATTTTCGTGAGCCATATCACACTGTTTCGGGGTTCGAGACAATGTTATGGGCATTTCTAGCATTCATTAAAACTCGTTGATTTTGACATTTCTCGCAATTTTTGTCAGCTATAGCACACTGTTTTGTTGTTCGGGGACAATTTCATGGGCATTTCTAGAATTCATTAAAAATCGTCGATTTGGTCATTTCTCGCAGTTTCCGTGATCTATAGTACACTGTTTGTCTTTCTGTGGACAATTTCATGGGAATTTCTAGCATTCGTTAAAACTCATAGATTTGGTCCTCTCTCGTAGTTTTTCGGAGCTATAGCACATTGTTTCAGGTTTCGGGGACAATTTCATGGGAAATTCTAGCATTCATTAAAAATCGTCTATTTGGTCCTTTCTCGCAATTTCGGTGAGCTATAGCACACTGTTTGGGTGCCCGGGGACAATTTTATGGGCATTTCTTTAATCCATTAAAACTTGTCCATTAATCCTATCTCGCAGTTTTCATGAGCTATGGCACACTATTTGGGTGTCCGTGGAAAATTCATGGGAATTTCTGGCATTTATTAAAACTCGTAGATTTGGTCCTGTGTTGTAATTTCCGTGAGCCATAGCACACTGTTTGGGGGTCCGAGACTATTTCATGGGAATTTATGGCATTCATTAAAACTCGTTGATTTGGACCTTTCTCGCAATTTTTGTGAGCTATAACACACTATTGGGGGGGTCCCGGGACAATTTACTAGGCATTTCTAGCATTCAGCAAAACTCGTCGATTCGGTCCTATCTCGCACTTTTTCTGAGATATTGTCCACTTTTGGGGGTCCGGGAACAGTTTCCATGGCATTTCTGGCATTAATTAAAACTAGTTGATTCGGACCTTTATCGCAATTTTTGTGATCTATAGCACACTGTTTTGTTGTCCGAGGACCAATTTCATAGGCATTCTGGCATTAATGAAAAATCATCGATTTTGTCCTTTCTCGCAGTTTCCCTCAGCTATAGTACACTGTTTGGGTTTCCATGGAAAATTCATGGGCATTTCTCCCATTCATTAAAATTCGTAATTTGGTACTCTCTTGTAGTTTTTTCCGAGCTATAGCACACTGTTTTGGGGTCCCGGGACGATTTCATAGGCAATTCTAGCATTCATTAAAACTCGTCGATTTGGTCCTTTCTCGCAGTTTTTGTGAGCTATAGCACATTGTTTGGGTGTCCGGGGACAACTTCATGGGCATTTCTTTAATCCATTAAAACTTGTCCATTAATCCTATTCTCGCTAGTTTTCACGAGCTTAGCACACTATTTGGGTGTCCGTGGAAAATTTCATGGGAATTTCTGGCATTTATTAAAACTCATAGATTTGGTCCATGTTGCAGTTTTCGTGACCTATAGCACACTGTTTGGGGGTCCGGGACAATTTCATGGGCATTTCTCGCATTCATTAAAACTGTTGATTTGGACCTTTCTCGCTATTTTTGTGATCTATAGCACACAATTGGGGGGTCCGGGACAATTTACCAGGAATTTTTTGATATTCATTAAAAAATCAGCGATTTGATACTTTCTCGCAGTTTCCGTGAGCTATAGCACACTGTTTGTTTTTCGGGGACAATTTCATGGGCATTTCTAGCATTCATTAAAAATCGTCCATTTGGTCCTTTCTCGCAGTTTCCGTGAGCTATAGTACACTGTTTGTCTTTTCGTGGACAATTTCATGGGAATTTCTGGCATTCGTTATAACTCGTAGATTTGGTCCTCTCTCGTAGTTTTTCGGAGCTATAGCATATTGTTTCAGGTTCCGGGGACAATTTCATGGGCAATTCTGCATTCATTAAAACTCGTCTATTTGGTCCTTTATCGCAATTTTGGTGAGCTATAGCACACTGTTTGGGTGCCCGGGACAATTTTAAGGGCATTTCTTTAATCCATTAAAAATTGTCCATTAATCCTATCACGCAGTTTTCATGAGCTAAGACACACTATTTGGGTGTCCGTGGAAAATTTCATGGGAATTTCTGCATTTATTAAAACTCGTAGATTTGGTCCTGTGTTGTAATTTCCGTGAGCCATAGCACACTGTTTTGGGGGTCCGAGACTATTTCATGGGAATTTATGGCATGCATTAAAACTCGTTGATTTGGACCTTTTCTCGCAATTTTTGTGAGCTATAAACACCCAATTGGGGGGTCCCGGGAACAATTTACTGGCATTTCTAGCATTCAGCAAAACTCGTCGATTCAGTCCTATCTCGCACTTTTTCTGAGATAATTGTCCACTTTTGGGGGTCCGGGGGGAACAATTTCATGGGCATTTCTGGCATTAATTAAAACTAGTTGATTCGGACATTTATCGCAATTTTTGTGATCTATAGCACACTGTTTTGTTGTCCGAGGACAATTTCATAGGCATTCTGGCATTAATGAAAAATCATCGATTTTGTCCTTTCTCGCAGTTTCCTCAGCTATAGTACACTGTTTGGGTTTCCATGGAAAATTTCATGGGCATTTCTCCCATTCATTAAAATTCGTAAAGTTGGTACTCTCTTGTAGTTTTCCGAGCTTATAGCACACTGTTTCGGGGTCCGGGGACGGTTTCATAGGCAATTCAAGCATTCATTAAAACTCGTCGATTTGGTCCTTTCTCGCAGTTTTTGTGAGCTATAGCACATTGTTTGGGTGTCTGGGGACAACTTCATGGGCATTTCTTTAATCCATTAAAACTTGTCCATTCATCCTATCTCGCAGTTTTCACGTGCTATAGCACACTATTTGGGTGTCCGTGGAAAATTTCATGGGAATTTCTGGCATTTATTAAAACTCGTAGATTTGGTTCCATGTTGCAGTTTTCGTGACCTATAGCACACTGTTTGGGGGTCCGGGACAATTCATACGGGCATTTCTCGCATTCATTAAAACTGTTGATTTGGACTTTTCGCTATTTTGTGAATCTAAAGCACACAATTGGGGGTCCGGGGACAAATTTACCAGGGAATTTTTGATATTCATTAAAAATCATCGATTTGATACTTTCTCGCAGTTTTCCGTGAGCTATAGCACACTGTTTGTTTTTTCGGGGACAATTTTCATGGGCATTTTCTAGCATTCATTAAAAATCGTCCATTGGTCCTTTCTCGCAGTTTCCGTGAGCTATAGTACACTGTTTGTCTTTCCGTGGACAATTTCATGGGAATTTCTGGCATTCGTTATAACTCGTAGATTTGGTCCTCTCTCGTAGTTTTTCGGAGCTATAGCATATTGGTTCAGGTTCCGGGGACAATTTCATGGGCAATTCTAGCTTTCATTAAAACTCATCGATTTGGTCCTTTATCGCAATTTTGGTGAGCTATAGCACACTGTTTGGGTGCCCGGGGACAATTTTAAGGGCATTTCTTTAATCCATTAAAACCTTGTCCATTAATCCTATCTCGCAGTTTTCATGAGCTATGACACACTATTTGGGTGTCCGTGGAAAATTTCATGGGAATTTCTGGCATTTATTAAAACTCGTAGATTTGGGGGTCCTGTGTTGCAATTTCCAATGAGCCATAGCAAAACTGTTTGGGGGCCCGAGACAATTTTATGGGCAATTCTGGCAGTCATTAGAACTCGTAGATTTGGTACTCCTCGTAGTTTTTACGAGCTATAGCACATTGTATCGGCAACCGGTGGATAATTTCATGGGAAATTCTAGCATTTCATGAAAACTCGTCTTTTGGTCCTTTCTCTCAGTTTCGGTGAGCTATAGCACACTGTTTGGGTGTCCGGGGACAATTTTATGGGGCATTTCTTTAATCCATTAAAACTTGTCCATTAATCCTATCTCGCAGTTTTCACGAGCTATAGCACACTGTTTGGGTGTCCGTGGATAATTTCATGGGAATTTCGGGCATTTATTAAAACTCATAGATTTGGTCCAATGTCAATTTTCGTGAGCCATATCACACTGTTTCGGGGTTCGAGACAATGTTATGGGCATTTCTAGCATTCATTAAAACTCGTTGATTTTGACCTTTCTCGCAATTTTTGTCAGCTATAGCACACTGTTTTGTTGTTCGGGGGACAATTTCATGGGCATTTCTAGAATTCATTAAAAATCGTCGATTTGGTCATTTCTCGCAGTTTCCGTGATCTATAGTACACTGTTTGTCTTTCTGTGGACAATTTCATGGGAATTTCTAGCATTCGTTAAAACTCATAGATTTGGTCCTCTCTCGTAGTTTTTCGGAGCTATAGCACATTTTTCAGGTTTCGGGGACAATTTCATGGGAAATTCTAGCATTCATTAAATATCGTCCTATTTGGTCTTTCTCGCAATTTCGGTGAGCTATAGCACACTGTTTGGGTGCCCGGGGGACAATTTTTAAGGGCATTTCTATAATCCATTAAAACTTGTCCATTAATCCTATCTCGCAGTTTTCATGAGCTATGGCACACTATTTGGGTGTCCGTGGAAAATTCATGGGAATTTCTGGCATTTATTAAAACTCGTAGATTTGGTCCTGTGTTGTAATTTCCGTGAGCCATAGCACACTGTTTGGGGGTCCGAGACTATTTCATGGGAATTTATGGCATTCATTAAAACTCGTTGATTTGGACCTTTCTCGCAATTTTTGTGAGCTATAACACACTATTGGGGGGGTCCCGGGACAATTTACTAGGCATTTCTAGCATTCAGCAAAACTCGTCGATTCGGTCCTATCTCGCACTTTTTCTGAGATATTGTCCACTTTTGGGGGTCCGGGAACAGTTTCATGGGCATTTCTGGCATTAATTAAAACTAGTTGATTCGGACCTTTATCGCAATTTTTGTGATCTATAGCACACTGTTTTGTTGTCCGAGGACAATTTCATAGGCATTTCTGGCATTAATGAAAAATCATCGATTTTGTCCTTTCTCGCAGTTTCCCTCAGCTATAGTACACTGTTTGGGTTTCCATGGAAAATTTCATGGGCATTTCTCCCATTCATTAAAATTCGTAAATTTGGTACTCTCTTGTAGTTTTTTCCGAGCTATAGCACACTGTTTTGGGGTCCGGGGACGATTTCATAGGCAATTCTAGCATTCATTAAAACTCGTCGATTTGGTCCTTTCTCGCAGTTTTTGTGAGCTATAGCACATTGTTTGGGTGTCCGGGGACAGCTTCATGGGCATTTCTTTAATCCATTAAAACTTGTCCATTAATCCTATCTCGCAGTTTTCACGAGCTATAGCACACTATTTGGGTGTCCGTGGAAAATTTCATGGGAATTTCTGGCATTTATTAAAACTCATAGATTTGGTCCTATGTTGCAGTTTTCGTGACCTATAGCACACTGTTTGGGGGTCCGGGACAATTTCATGGGCATTTCTCGCATTCATTAAAACTGTTGATTTGGACCATTCTCGCTATTTTTGTGATCTATAGCACACAATTGGGGGTCCGGGGACAATTTACCAGGAATTTTTGATATTCATTAAAAATCAGCGATTTGATACTTTCTCGCAGTTTCCGTGAGCTATAGCACACTGTTTGTTTTTCGGGGACAATTTCATGGGCATTTCTAGCATTCATTAAAAATCGTCCATTTGGTCCTTTCTCGCAGTTTCCGTGAGCTATAGTACACTGTTTGTCTTTTCGTGGACAATTTCATGGGAATTTCTGGCATTCGTTATAACTCGTAGATTTGGTCCTCTCTCGTAGTTTTTCGGAGCTATAGCATATTGTTTCAGGTTCCGGGGACAATTTCATGGGCAATTCTAGCATTCATTAAAACTCGTCTATTTGGTCCTTTATCGCAATTTTGGTGAGCTATAGCACACTGTTTGGGTGCCCGGGGAAAATTTTAAGGGCATTTCTTTAATCCATTAAAAATTGTCCATTAATCCTATCACGCAGTTTTCATGAGCTATGACACACTATTTGGGTGTCCGTGGAAAATTTCATGGGAATTTCTGGCATTTATTAAAACTCGTAGATTTGGTCCTGTGTTGCAATTTCCATGAGCCATAGCAAACTGTTTGGGGGCCCGAGACAATTTTATGGGCATTTCTGGCATTCATTAGAACTCGTAGATTTGGTACTCTCTTAGTTTTTACGAGCTATAGCACATTGTTTCGGCATCCGGGGATAATTTCATGGGAAATTCTAGCATTCATGTAAACTCGTCTATTTGGTCCTTTCTCGCAGTTTCGGTGAGCTATAGCACACTGTTTGGGTGTCCGGGGACAATTTTATGGGCATTTCTTTAATCCATTAAAACTTGTCCATTAATCCTATCTCGCAGTTTTCACGAGCTATAGCACACTGTTTGGGTGTCCGTGGATAATTTCATGGGAATTTCGGGCATTTATTAAAACTCATAGATTTGGTCCTATGTTGCAATTTTCATGAGCCATAGCACACTATTTCGGGGTTCGAGACAATGTTATGGGCATTTCTGGCATTCATTAAAACTCGTTGATTTGGACCTTTCTCGCAATTTTTGTGAGCTATAGCACACTGTTTTGTTGTTCGGGGACAATTTCATGGGCATTTCTAGCATTCATTAAAAATCGTCGATTTGGTCATTTCTCGCAGTTTCCGTGATCTATAGTACACTGTTTGTCTTTCTGTGGACAATTTCATGGGAATTTCTAGCATTCGTTAAAACTCATAGATTTGGTCCTCTCTCGTAGTTTTTTGGAGCTATAGCACATTGTTTCAGGTTTCGGCGACAATTTCATGGGAAATTCTAGCATTCATTAAAAATCGTCTATTTGGTCCTTTCTCGCAATTTCGGTGAGCTATAGCACACTGTTTGGGTGCCCGGGGACAATTTTATGGGCATTTCTTTAATCCATTAAAACTTGTCCATTAATCCTATCTCGCAGTTTTCATGAGCTATGGCACACTATTTGGGTGTTCGTGGAAAATTTCATGGGAATTTCCGGCATTTATTAAAACTCGTAGATTTGGTCCTGTGTTGTAATTTTCGTGAGCCATAGCACACTGTTTGGGGGTCCGAGACTATTTCATGGTAATTTATGGCATTCATTAAAACTCGTTGATTTGGACCTTTCTCGCAATTTTTGTGAGCTATAACACACTATTGGGGGGTCCCGGGACAATTTACTAGGCATTTGTAGCATTCAGCAAAACTCGTCGATTCGGTCCTATCTCGCACTTTTTCTGAGATATTGTCCACTTTTGGGGGTCCGGGAACAATTTCATGGGCATTTCTGGCATTAATTAAAACTAGTTGATTCGGACCTTTATCGCAATTTTTGTGATCTATAGCACACTGTTTGTTGTCCGAGGACAATTTCATAGGCATTTCTGGCATTAATGAAAAATCATCGATTTTGTCCTTTCTCGCAGTTTCCCTCAGCTATAGTACACTGTTTGGGTTTCCATGGAAAATTTCATGGGAATTTCTCCCATTCAGTAAAATTTGTAAATTTGGTACTCTCTTGTAGGTTTTCCGAGCTATAGCACACTGTTTCGGGGTCCGGGGACGATTTCATAGGCAATTCTAGCATTCATTAAAACTCGTCGATTTGGTCCTTTCTCGCAGTTTTTGTGAGCTATAGCACATTGTTTGGGTGTCCGGGGACAACTTCATGGGCATTTCTTTAATCCATTAAAACTTGTCCGTTAATCCTATCTCGCAGTTTTCACGAGCTATAGCACACTATTTGGGTGTCCGTGGAAAATTTCATGGGAATTTCTGGCATTTATTAAAACTCGTAGATTTGGTCCTATGTTGCAGTTTTCGTGACCTATAGCACACTGTTTGGGGGTCCGGGACAATTTCATGGGCATTTCTCGCATTCATTAAAACTCGTTGATTTGGACCTTTCTCGCTATTTTTGTGATCTATAGCACACCGTTGGGGGTCCGGGGACAATTTACTAGGATTTTTTGATATTCATTAAAAATCATTGATTTGATACTTTCTCGCAGTTTCCGTGAGCTATAGCACACTGTTTGTTTTTCGGGACAATTTCATGGGCATTTCTAGCATTCATTAAAAATCGTCCATTTGGTCCTTTCTCGCAGTTTCTGTGAGCTATAGTACATTGTTTGTCTTTCCGTGGACAATTTCATGGGAATTTCTGGCATTCG
Organism: Alopecurus myosuroides; assembly: GCA_028641055.1. NCBI lineage: Eukaryota > Viridiplantae > Streptophyta > Magnoliopsida > Poales > Poaceae > Alopecurus > Alopecurus myosuroides. Next base: position 155,727,486 of record CM054058.1, read on the forward strand.
TTAAAACTCGTAGATTTGGTCCTCTCTCGTAGTTTTTCGGAGCTATAGCACATTGTTTCAGGTTCCGGGGACAATTTCATGGGCAATTCTAGCATTCATTAAAACTCATCTATTTGGTCCTTTATCGCAATTTTGGTGAGCTGTAGCACACTGTTTGGGTGCCCGGGGACAATTTTAAGGGCATTTCTTTAATCCATTAAAACTTGTCCATTAATCCTATCTCGCAGTTTTCATGAGCTATGACACACTATTTGGGTGTCCGTGGAAAATTTCATGGGAATTTCTGGCATTTATTAAAACTCGTAGATTTGGTCCTGTGTTGCAATTTCCATGAGCCATAGAAAACTGTTTGGGGGCCCGAGACAATTTTATGGGCATTTCTGGCATTCATTAGAACTCGTAGATTTGGTACTCTCGTAGTTTTTACGAGCTATAGCACATTGTTTCGGCATCCGGGGATAATTTCATGGGAAATTCTAGCATTCATGAAACTCGTCTATTTGGTCCTTTCTCACAGTTTCGGTGAGCTATAGCACACTGTTTGGGTGTCCGGGGACAATTTTATGGGCATTTCTTTAATCCATTAAAACTTGTCCATTAATCCTATCTCGCAGTTTTCACGAGCTATAGCACACTGTTTGGGTGTCCGTGGATAATTTCATGGGAATTTCGGGCATTTATTAAAACTCATAGATTTGGTCCTATGTTGCAATTTTCGTGAGCCATAGCACACTGTTTCGGGGTTCGAGACAATGTTATGGGCATTTCTGGCATTCATTAAAACTCGTTGATTTGGAACTTCTCGCAATTTTTGTGAGCTATAGCACAATGTTTTGTTATTCGGGGACAATTTCATGGGCATTTCTAGCATTCATTAAAAATCGTCGATTTGGTCATTTCTCGCAGTTTCCGTGATCTATAGTACACTGTTTGTCTTTCCGTGGACAATTTCATGGGCATTTCTAGCATTCGTTAAAACTCGTAGATTTGGTCCTCTCTCGTAGTTTTTCGGAGCTATAGCACATTGTTTCAGGTTTCGGGGACAATTTCATGGGCAATTCTAGCATCCATTAAAACTCGTCTATTTGGTCCTTTCTCGCAATTTTGGTGAGCTATAGCACACTGTTTGGGTGCCCGGGGACAATTTTATGGGCATTTCTTTAATCCATTAAAACTTGTCCATTAATCCTATCTCGCAGTTTTCATGAGCTATGGCACACTATTTGGGTGTCCGTGGAAAATTTCATGGGAATTTCTGGCATTTATTAAAACTCGTAGATTTGGTCCTGTGTTGTAATTTCCGTGAGCCATAGCACACTGTTTGGGGGTCCGAGACTATTTCATGGGAATTTATGGCATTCATTAAAACTCGTTGATTTGGACCTTTCTCGCAATTTTTGTGAGCTATAACACACTATTGGGGGGTCCCGGGACAATTTACTAGGCATTTCTAGCATTCAGCAAAACTCGTCGATTCGATCCTATCTCGCACTTTTTTTGAGATATTGTCCACTTTTGGGGGTCCGGGAACAGTTTCATGGGCATTTCTCGCATTAATTAAAACTAGTTGATTCGGACCTTTATCGCAATTTTTGTGATCTATAGCACACTGTTCTGTTGTCCGAGGACAATTTCATAGGCATTTCTGGCATTAATGAAAAATCATCGATTTTGTCCTTTCTCGCAATTTCCCTCAGCTATAGTACACTGTTTGGGTTTCCATGGAAAATTTCATGGGCATTTCTCCCATTCATTAAAATTCGTAAATTTGGTACTCTCTTGTAGTTTTTCCGAGCTATAGGACACTGTTTCGGGGTCCGAGGACGATTTCATAGGCAATTCTAGGATTCATTAAAACTCGTCGATTTGGTCCTTTCTCGCAGTTTTTGTGAGCAATAGCACATTGTTTGGGTGTCCGGGGACAACTTCATGGGCATTTCTTTAATCCATTAAAGCTTGTCCATTAATCCTATCTCGCAGTTTTCACGAGCTATAGCACACTATTTGGGTGTCCGTGGAAAATTTCATGGGAATTTCTGGCATTTATTAAAACTCGTAGATTTGGTCCTATGTTGCAGTTTTCGTGACCTATAGCACACTCTTTGGGGGTCCGGGACAATTTCATGGGCATTTCTCGCATTCATTAAAACTCGTTGATTTGGACCTTTCTCGCTATTTTTGTGATCTATAGCACACCGTTGGGGGTCCGAGGACAATTTACTAGGAATTTTTGATATTCATTAAAAATCATCGATTTGATACTTTCTCGCAGTTTTCGTGAGCTATAGCACACTGTTTGTTTTTCGGGGACAATTTCATGGGCATTTCTAGCATTCATTAAAAATCGTCCATTTGGTCCTTTCTCGCAGTTTCCGTGAGCTATAGTACACTGTTTGTCTTTCCGTGGACAATTTCATGGGAATTTCTGGCATTCGTTAAAACTCGTAGATTTGGTCCTCTCTCGTAGTTTTTCGGAGCTATAGCACATTGTTTCAGGTTCCGGGGACAATTTCATGGGCAATTCTAGCATTCATTAAAACTCGTCTATTTGGTCCTTTATCGCAATTTTGGTGAGCTATAGCACACTGTTTGGGTGCCCGGGGACAATTTTAAGGGCATTTCTTGAATCCATTAAAACTTGTCCATTAATCCTATCTCGCAGTTTTCATGAGCTATGACACACTATTTGGGTGTCCGTGGAAAATTTCATGGGAATTTCTGGCATTTATTAAAACTCGTAGATTTGGTCATGTGTTGCAATTTCCATGAGCCATAGCAAACTGTTTGAGGGCCAGAGACAATTTTATGTGCATTTCTGGCATTCATTAGAACTCGTAGATTTGGTACTCTCGTAGTTTTTACGAGCTATAGCACATTGTTTCGGCATCCGGGGATAATTTCATGGGAAATTCTAGCATTCATGAAAACTCGTCTATTTGGTCCTTTCTCACAGTTTCGGTGAGCTATAGCACACTGTTTGGGTGTCCGGGGACAATTTTATGGGCATTTCTTTAATCCATTAAAACTTGTCCATTAATCCTATCTCGCAGTTTTCACGAGCTATAGCACACTGTTTGGGTGTCCGTGGATAATTTCATGGGAATTTCGGGCATTTATTAAAACTCATAGATTTGGTCCTATGTTGCAGTTTTTGTGAGCTATAGCACACTGTTTTGTTGTTCGGGGACAATTTGATGGGCATTTCTAGCATTCATTAAAAATCGTCGATTTGGTCATTTCTCGCAGTTTCCGTGATCTATAGTACACTGTTTGTCTTTCTGTGGACAATTTCATGGGAATTTCTGGCATTCGTTAAAACTCGTAGATTTGGTCCTCTCTCGTAGTTTTTCGGAGCTATAGCACATTGTTTCGGGTTCCGGGGACAATTTCATGGGCAATTCTAGCATTCATTAAAACTCGTCTATTTGGTCCTTTATCGCAATTTTGGTGAGCTATAGCACACTGTTTGGGTGCCCGGGGACAATTTTAAGGGCATTTCTTTAATCCATTAAAACTTGTCCATTAATCCTATCTCGCAGTTTTCATGAGCTATGACACACTATTTGGGTGTCCGTGGAAAATTTCATGGGAATTTCTGGCATTTATTAAAACTCGTAGATTTGGTCATGTGTTGCAATTTCCATGAGCCATAGCAAACTGTTTGAGGGCCAGAGACAATTTTATGTGCATTTCTGGCATTCATTAGAACTCGTAGATTTGGTACTCTCGTAGTTTTTACGAGCTATAGCACATTGTTTCGGCATCCGGGGATAATTTCATGGGAAATTCTAGCATTCATGAAAACTCGTCTATTTGGTCCTTTCTCACAGTTTCGGTGAGCTATAGCACACTGTTTGGGTGTCCGGGGACAATTTTATGGGCATTTCTTTAATCCATTAAAACTTCTCCATTAATCCTATCTCGCAGTTTTCACGAGCTATAGCACACTGTTTGGGTGTCCGTGGATAATTTCATGGGAATTTCGGGCATTTATTAAAACTCATAGATTTGGTCCTATGTTGCAATTTTCATGAGCCATAGCACACTATTTCGGGGTTCGAGACAATGTTATGGGCATTTCTGGCATTCATTAAAACTCGTTGATTTGGACCTTTCTCGCAATTTTTGTGAGCTATAGCACACTGTTTTGTTGTTCGGGGACAATTTCATGGGCATTTCTAGCATTCATTAAAAATCGTCGATTTGGTCATTTCTCGCAGTTTCCGTGATCTATAGTACACTGTTTGTCTTTCTGTGGACAATTTCATGGGAATTTCTAGCATTCGTTAAAACTCATAGATTTGGTCCTCTCTCGTAGTTTTTTGGAGCTATAGCACATTGTTTCAGGTTTCGGCGACAATTTCATGGGAAATTCTAGCATTCATTAAAAATCGTCTATTTGGTCCTTTCTCGCAATTTCGGTGAGCTATAGCACACTGTTTGGGTGCCCGGGGACAATTTTATGGGCATTTCTTTAATCCATTAAAACTTGTCCATTAATCCTATCTCGCAGTTTTCATGAGCTATGGCACACTATTTGGGTGTTCGTGGAAAATTTCATGGGAATTTCCGGCATTTATTAAAACTCGTAGATTTGGTCCTGTGTTGTAATTTCCGTGAGCCATAGCACACTGTTTGGGGGTCCGAGACTATTTCATGGTAATTTATGGCATTCATTAAAACTCGTTGATTTGGACCTTTCTCGCAATTTTTGTGAGCTATAACACACTATTGGGGGGTCCCGGGGACAATTTACTAGGCATTTGTAGCATTCAGCAAAACTCGTCGATTCGGTCCTATCTCGCACTTTTTCTGAGATATTGTCCACTTTTGGGGGTCCGGGAACAATTTCATGGGCATTTCTGGCATTAATTAAAACTAGTTGATTCGGACCTTTATCGCAATTTTTGTGATCTATAGCACACTGTTTGTTGTCCGAGGACAATTTCATAGGCATTTCTGGCATTAATGAAAAATCATCGATTTTGTCCTTTCTCGCAGTTTCCCTCAGCTATAGTACACTGTTTGGGTTTCCATGGAAAATTTCATGGGAATTTCTCCCATTCAGTAAAATTTGTAAATTTGGTACTCTCTTGTAGGTTTTCCGAGCTATAGCACACTGTTTCGGGGTCCGGGGACGATTTCATAGGCAATTCTAGCATTCATTAAAACTCGTCGATTTGGTCCTTTCTCGCAGTTTTTGTGAGCTATAGCACATTGTTTGGGTGTCCGGGGACAACTTCATGGCATTTCTTTAATCCATTAAAACTTGTCCGTTAATCCTATCTCGCAGTTTTCACGAGCTATAGCACACTATTTGGGTGTCCGTGGAAAATTTCATGGGAATTTCTGGCATTTATTAAAACTCGTAGATTTGGTCCTATGTTGCAGTTTTCGTGACCTATAGCACACTGTTTGGGGGTCCGGGACAATTTCATGGGCATTTCTCGCATTCATTAAAACTCGTTGATTTGGACCTTTCTCGCTATTTTTGTGATCTATAGCACACCGTTGGGGGTCCGGGGACAATTTACTAGGATTTTTTGATATTCATTAAAAATCATCGATTTGATACTTTCTCGCAGTTTCCGTGAGCTATAGCACACTGTTTGTTTTTCGGGGACAATTTCATGGGCATTTCTAGCATTCATTAAAAATCGTCCATTTGGTCCTTTCTCGCAGTTTCTGTGAGCTATAGTACACTGTTTGTCTTTCCGTGGACAATTTCATGGGAATTTCTGGCATTCGTTAAAACTCGTAGATTTGGTCCTCTCTCGTAGTTTTTCGGAGCTATAGCACATTGTTTCAGGTTCCGGGGACAATTTCATGGGCAATTCTAGCATTCATTAAAACTCATCTATTTGGTCCTTTATCGCAATTTTGGTGAGCTATAGCACACTGTTTGGGTGCCCGGGGACAATTTTAAGGGCATTTCTTTAATCCATTAAAACTTGTCCATTAATCCTATCTCGCAGTTTTCATGAGCTATGACACACTATTTGGGTGTCCGTGGAAAATTTCATGGGAATTTCTGGCATTTATTAAAACTCGTAGATTTGGTCCTGTGTTGCAATTTCCATGAGCCATAGAAAACTGTTTGGGGGCCCGAGACAATTTTATGGGCATTTCTGGCATTCATTAGAACTCGTAGATTTGGTACTCTCGTAGTTTTTACGAGCTATAGCACATTGTTTCGGCATCCGGGGATAATTTCATGGGAAATTCTAGCATTCATGAAAACTCGTCTATTTGGTCCTTTCTCACAGTTTCGGTGAGCTATAGCACACTGTTTGGGTGTCCGGGGACAATTTTATGGGCATTTCTTTAATCCATTAAAACTTGTCCATTAATCCTATCTCGCAGTTTTCACGAGCTATAGCACACTGTTTGGGTGTCCGTGGATAATTTCATGGGAATTTCGGGCATTTATTAAAACTCATAGATTTGGTCCTATGTTGCAATTTTCGTGAGCCATAGCACACTGTTTCGGGGTTCGAGACAATGTTATGGGCATTTCTGGCATTCATTAAAACTCGTTGATTTGGAACTTCTCGCAATTTTTGTGAGCTATAGCACAATGTTTTGTTATTCGGGGACAATTTCATGGGCATTTCTAGCATTCATTAAAAATCGTCGATTTGGTCATTTCTCGAGTTTCCGTGATCTATAGTACACTGTTTGTCTTTCCGTGGACAATTTCATGGGCATTTCTAGCATTCGTTAAAACTCGTAGATTTGGTCCTCTCTCGTAGTTTTTTCGGAGCTATAGCACATTGTTTCAGGTTTCGGGGACAATTTCATGGGCAATTCTAGCATTCATTAAAACTCGTCTATTTGGTCCTTTCTCGCATTTTGGTGAGCTATAGCACACTGTTTGGGTGCCCGGGGACAATTTTATGGGCATTTCTTTAATCCATTAAAACTTGTCCATTAATCCTATCTCGCAGTTTTCATGAGCTATGGCACACTATTTGGGTGTCCGTGGAAAATTTCATGGGAATTTCTGGCATTTATTAAAACTCGTAGATTTGGTCCTGTGTTGTAATTTCCGTGAGCCATAGCACACTGTTTGGGGGTCCGAGACTATTTCATGGGAATTTATGGCATTCAATAAAACTCGTTGATTTGGACCTTTCTCGCAATTTTTGTGAGTATAACACACTATTGGGGGGTCCCGGGACAATTTACTAGGCATTTCTAGCATTCAGCAAAACTCGTCGATTCGATCCTATCTCGCACTTTTTCTGAGATATTGTCCACTTTTGGGGGTCCGGGAACAGTTTCATGGGCATTTCTCGCATTAATTAAACTAGTTGATTCGGACCTTTATCGCAATTTTTGTGATCTATAGCACACTGTTCTGTTGTCCGAGGACAATTTCATAGGCATTTCTGGCATTAATGAAAAATCATCGATTTTGTCCTTTCTCGCAATTTCCCTCAGCTATAGTACACTGTTTGGGTTTCCATGGAAAATTTCATGGGCATTTCTCCCCATTCATTAAAATTCGTAAATTTGGTACTCTCTTGTAGTTTTTCCGAGCTATAGGACACTGTTTCGGGGTCCGAGGACGATTTCATAGGCAATTCTAGGATTCATTAAAACTCGTCGATTTGGTCCTTTCTCGCAGTTTTTGTGAGCAATAGCACATTGGTGTCCGGGGACAACTTCATGGGCATTTCTTTAATCCCATTAAAGCTTGTCCATTAATCCTATCTCGCAGTTTTCACGAGCTATAGCACACTATTTGGGTGTCCGTGGAAAATTTCATGGGAATTTCTGGCATTTATTAAAACTCGTAGATTTGGTCCTATGTTGCAGTATTTCGTGACCTATAGCACACTCTTTGGGGTCCCGGGACAATTTCATGGGCATTTCTCGCATTCATTAAAACTCGTATGATTGGACCTTTCTCGCTATTTTGTGATCTATAGCACACCGTTGGGGGTCCGAGGACAATTTACCTAGGAATTTTTGATATTCATTAAAAATCAATCGATCTTGATACTTTCTCGCAGTTTTCGTGAGCTATAGCACACTGTTTGTTTTTCGGGGACAATTTCATGGGCATTTCTAGCAATCATTTAAAAATCGTCCATTTGGTCCTTTCTCGCAGTTTCCGTGAGCTATAGTACACTGTTTGTCTTTCCGTGGACAATTTCATGGGAATTTCTGGCATTCGTTAAACTCGTAGATTTGGTCCTCTCTCGTAGTTTTTCGGAGCTATAGCACATTGTTTCAGGTTCCGGGGACAATTTCATGGGCAATTCTAGCATTCATTAAAACTCGTCTATTTGGTCCTTTATCGCAATTTTGGTGAGCTATAGCACACTGTTTGGGTGCCCGGGGACAATTTTAAGGGCATTTCTTGAATCCATTAAAACTTGTCCATTAATCCTATCTCGCAGTTTTCATGAGCTATGACACACTATTTGGGTGTCCGTGGAAAATTTCATGGGAATTTCTGGCATTTATTAAAACTCGTAGATTTGGTCATGTGTTGCAATTTCCATGAGCCATAGCAAACTGTTTGAGGGCCAGAGACAATTTATGTGCATTTCTGGCATTCATTAAAACTCGTAGATTTGGTCCTCTGTCGTAGTTTTTCCGAGCTATAGCACACTGTTTCGGTCTCCGAGGAAAATTTCATGAGCAATTCTAGCATTCATCAAAACTCATCAATTTGGTCCTTTCTCGCGGGTTCGGTGAGCTTTAGCACATTGTTTGGGTGTCCGGGACAATTTTATGGGCATTTCTTTAATCCAGTAGAACTTGTCCATTAATCCTATCTCGCAGTTTTCACGAGCTATAGCACACTGTTTGTTGTCCGTGGAAAATTTCATGGGCATTTTTAGCAATAATTAAAACTCGTTGATTTGGACATTTCTCGCAATTTTTCTGATCTATAGCACACTGCTGGGGGTCCAGGGACAATTCACTACGCATTTCTAGCATTCAGCAAAACTCGTCGATTCGGTCCTATCTCGCATTTTTTCTGAGATATAGTACACCGTTTGGCTTTCCGTGGAAAATTTCATGGGCATTTCTGGAATTTATTAAAACTCGTAGATTTGGTCCTCTCTCTCGTAGTTTTTCCGAACTATAGCACACTGTATCGGGTTCCGGGGACAATTTCATGGGCAATTCAAGCATTCATTAAAACTCGTCTATTTGGTCCTTTCTCGCAGTTTCGGTGAGCTATAGCATACTGTTTGGGTGTCCGGGGACAATTTTATGGGCATTTCTTTAATCCATGAGAACTTGTCCATTAATCCTATCTCGCAGTTTTCACGAGCTATAGCACACTGTTTGGTGTCCGTGGAAATTTTCATGGGAATTTCGGGCATTTATAAGACCTCATAGATTTGGTCCTATGTTGCAAGTTTTGTGAGCCATAGCACACTGTTGGGGGTCCAGGGACAATTCTCTAGGCATTTCTAGCATTCAGCAAAACTCGTCGTTTCGGTCCTATCTCGCACTTTTTCTGAAATATAGTACACTGTTTGGCTTTTGGTGGAAAATTTCGTGGGAATTTCTGGAATTCATTAAAACTCGTAGACTTGGTCCTCTCTCGTAGTTTTTCCGAGCTATAGCACACTGTATCGGGTTCCCGGGACAATTTCATGGGCAATTCTATCATTCATTAAAACTCGTCTATTTGGTCCTTTCTCGCAGTTTCGGTGAGCTTTAGCACACTGTTTAGGTGTCCCAGGACAATTTTATTGGAATTTCTTTAATCCATTAAAACTTGTCCATTAATCCTATCTCGCTGTTTTCACGAGCTATAGCAAACTGTTTGGGTGTCCGTGGATAATTTCATGGGAATTTCGGGCATTTATTAAAACTCATAGATTTGGTCCTATGTTGCAATTTTCATGAGCCATAGCACACTATTTCGGGTTCGAGACAATGTTATGGGCATTTCTGGCATTCATTAAAACTCGTTGATTTGGACCTTTCTCGCAATTTTTGTGAGCTATAGCACACTGTTTTGTTGTTCGGGACAATTTCATGGGCATTTCTAGCATTCATTAAAAATCGTCGATTTGGTCATTTCTCGCAGTTTCCGTGATCTATAGTACACTGTTTGTCTTTCTGTGGACAATTTCATGGGAATTTCTAGCATTCGTTAAAACTCATAGATTTGGTCCTCTCTCGTAGTTTTTTGGAGCTATAGCACATTGTTTCAGGTTTCGGCGACAATTTCATGGGAAATTCTAGCATTCATTAAAAATCGTCTATTTGGTCCTTTCCTCTATCGTAGTTTTCCGAGCTATAGCACACTGTTTCGGTGTCCGGGGAAAATTTCATGGGCATTTCTTTAATCCATGAGAACTTGTCCATTAATCCTATCTCGCAGTTTTCACGAGCTATAGCACACTGTTTGGTGTCCGTGGAAAATTTCATGGGAATTTCTGGCATTTATAAAACCTCGTAGATTTGGTCCTATGTTGCAATTTTCGTGAGCCATAGCACACTGTTTGGGGGTCCGAGACAATTTCATGGGCATTTCTGACATTCATTAAAACTCGTTGATTTGGACCTTTCTCGCAATTTTTGTGAGCTATAGCACACTGTTGGGGGTCCAGGGACAATTCACTAGGCATTTCTAGCATTCAGCAAAACTCGTCGATTCGGTCCTATCTCGCACTTTTTCTGAAATATAGTACACTGTTTGGCTTTCCGTGGAAAATTTCATGGGCATTTCTGGAATTCATTAAAACTCGTAGATTTGGTCCTCTCTCGTAGTTTTTCCGAGCTATAGCACACTGTATCGGGTTCTGGGCACAATTTCATGGGCAATTCAATCATTCATTAAAACTCGTCTATTTGGTCCTTTCTCGCAGTTTCGGTGAGCTCTAGCACACTGTTTAGGTGTCCCAGGACAATTTTATTGGATTTCTTTAATCCATTAAAACTTTTCCATTAATCCTAACTTGCTGTTTTCACGGGCTATAGCAAACTGTTTGAGCGTCAATGGAAAATTTCATGGGAATTTCTGGCATTTATTAAAACTCGTAGATTTGGTCCAATGTTGCAATTTTCGTGAGCCATAGCACACTGTTTTGGGCTCCGGGACAATTTCATGGGCATTTCTCGCATTCATTAAAACTCGTTGATTTGACCTTTCTCGCTATTTTTGTGATCTATAGCACACCGTTGGGGGTCCGGGGACAATTTACTAGGATTTTTTGATATTCATTAAAAATCATCGATTTGATACTTTCTCGCAGTTTTCGTGAGCTATAGCACACTGTTTGTTTTTCGGGGACAATTTCATGGGCATTTCTAGCATTCATTAAAAATCGTCCATTTGGTCCTTTCTCGCAGTTTCTGTGAGCTATAGTACACTGTTTGTTTTCCGTGGACAATTTCATGGGAATTTCTGGCATTCGTTAAAACTCGTAGATTTGGTCCTCTCTCGTAGTTTTCGGAGCTATAGCACATTGTTTCAGGTTCCGGGGAACAATTTCATGGGCAATTCTAGCATTCATTAAACTCATCTATTTGGTCCTTTATCGCAATTTTGGTGAGCTATAGCACACTGTTTTGGGTGGGGTGTCCGGGGACAATTTTATGGGCATTTCTTTAATCCATTAGAACTTGTCCATTAATCCTATCTCGCAGTTTTCACGAGCTATAGTGTCGCACCCGGACTTCTAGGGGATACTCACAGTCCGTCAAACAGTAGATAAATGGCTTACGGGGCATACCGGCACCCGCATCTCAATATGAGCAGGCCAACACGTAAACATGTGACAACCATTATCTTACTATTCATCGTGTGCGCAAACCATCCCGTAGAAATCCAGATACTTCCGTTGACGTACTTCAAAACATACACACATGGTACGTCAATGGCATTGGAACAAGTGATATCACAACAGATCTCTACGACACAAAAGATTGAAATAAGTTGCAAATGGCTCTCATTAGAGCAGAGATAGCAAATACAACCATTCAGAGGGCACATGCCCCAACAATACATCATTACATCACAGCGGAAGCATTCAACATGTCTGAGTACAGACAAGAACCAAATAGGCCTAAGAGGCCGGAAACGAAAAGACGGAGCCCATCCACGAAGTCTCGGATCCTGCCCGGGTCCGCTATCTACTCGTCAGCAGCCTCGTCATACTCCACGTAGTAGCCACCATGTAGAACCTCGGAGACGTCGGTCTGCGGAAACCACAGCCCCAAAGGGGTCAGTACATAAACGTACTGGCAAGCAAGACTCACAATTCACCAAAGTGTAACCCGTCAACACCAAGCACAGATGCTTTGGGTTCAACAGAAGGAAGGGGATATAAAAGAGGCTGCAACTGGCTGCTCTAACCAACTACAGAACATACTACAACTTCCGGCTATCAGAAAGGAGATAAGATCGGGTATCGTAACCAACTAAAAGATAACTTCAATCAAACCCATCCTGGATCTCGCCCCTTATCCAAAGAAGCAATCCGAGGATAACTCACACAGTTGAGTTATTGATGGTTCAGATTATTGTGTCAATAAGCCTATTACTAGTCAAGTTGTTAATCAGTGGGTGAAAGGTTGTTAATCATTAGGTTTAAGTTGTCCTGAGTACTTGTTAGCCAGTACTTTCACCAAGTAATCCATAACCGCGGAAAACACGGCTTCTCGAGAAGATTATCCCTGCAGGGTTGCACCAATTTGGCCGTACACGCATGAATAACCCGCCAGATGGAAAGGCCCTTCCACCAAGCGGGGCACTCAACACAACTCAACTCTTCTTCGCATCAAGCCCAAAGAACCTTGGGCGCACGGCTAATCAAGCCCCGAAGAAAAGGGACCCTCATAGCACTCTAAGACCGTGTCCCCCTATATGCCGACTACGAAAGTTCCACCCGGGTACCAAGGGCTCGCAAGATCATGCATGCAGCAAATGGAAAACCCGAACTAAATGAGGCGATTTGGACGAGATGCGAATCGAGTCAAATTGAGGGGGGCGCCCATACTCGCTTCCCACATGCGGTTAGTGCGCTCATCATGGATCAGTAGACAAGACCATTTTCCTATTAGGGTCGACACTAGCAGGCCTCAAAACCACAAGGGCCTCCTGCCGGTGCCTTATCATCAATTATTATTTAACAATAACATTAGCATGATTGATTGATTAAACATCGATCCCCCAGAACATAATGAAGTAGTAACTGAAAGTAACGGGTAACAGACTCAAGCAAAACAACCTAAGCATGCTAGTAAGACACTGGCTCAATCAATGGGGTTGTAGGAGGGGTGATGAGGCAGTATCAGGGTTAAAGGATTCATGTGATAGGTTCGTAACAGAAATTACTACCACTAAGGCTAGCAGAAATAGACAACGGAAAGTATCGGTAACCAGGGTTGAAAGGAACACAATGGTTCATGTGAGTGATAACTTGCCTGCAAACCCAGTAGCCTGGTACTGAGCTAACTCCTTAGAAGGGGTGTCGTAAGTATCGTCGGTCTCAACGTCGTCGTTTATCCGAGAAGAAGCAAACAAACAAGGCAGAAATATAATCAATCATCATCATGGCATTGTGCACAATCAAGATGATGCATGGCAAGTTAATGGTTGCATCAAAATAAACTAGCTAACATGTTAACACACTTAAGATGGACCCCTATGCAACTTTGAGTTGCATATGGGAAAAGGTCCATGAATTAAGTGGAACAAATGATTTACAATTAATTATTATGTGAAAGTTGTTAGCATGATGCATGCATGATGGTAACAACAAAATAACAACAAATAACAATAATAGATGCAAGTGATAACAAGGATTTAACAAGTTTTGGAAATCATTTATTAAGTTTGGAAAGTTTGGTTACTTAAACATGTCACTCAAGTATTTGTTGTTTTCATCAAGTTAAATTGTTCAAAATAGATAACAAAGTTCATAGTTGATAAGAACACACAATTTTAGGTGGATTGCATGTTTCACTTGTTGAAAAAGGATTTCAAATGATTTATTTATGAATTAAACAAGTTTAAGCAAGAGTTAAATGAATTTAATTCAAACATGAACTTATTTGAATTTTTTATTTGTTCAAAACATTGAGTGAAGTTCATATTTGAAAATGTTATGCTTTTATGGTTTGAAAACATATTTTATATGTCCCAAAAGAATTTAATTTGATCAAGTTATAAATTTAGCAATATTAAACGATTTAAACAAGTTTTAAATCATTTAACCAATTTTAATTATTCAACACATGAAACAAATTTTATATTTGAAAAGGTGGTTTAATTTTGCATGGGAAACATATTTCATTTGTTGAAATTGGATTTAAAATGAGCAAGTTATTATTTTGACAATTTTAAATGCAATAATTAAGAAACAGTTGTTTTCAGCAATTTAAATTATTCAAAACATCAAAAAAAAATTATATTTGGGAAGTACATCAAATTTTAGTTGGATTACATGTTTTAAATTTTGAAATAGGAGTTATGATGAATTTATTATGAATTAAACAATATTAAACATGTTTTAATTGAATTTAAAACAAGTTTGAATTTAATTGAAGTTTTATTTGTTCAAAACATGAATTCAAACTCACATTTGAAAAGTTCACACTTTGATGGTTTGAAAACATATTTTGCATGTTCAAAAATATTTTATTTTGAGCAAGTTATGATTTTTATCAAATTTAAATGAATTAAACAAGTATTAAATTATTTAGGCAATTTAAATTACTCAAACCAGGAAACAAATTTTATATTTGAATAGGGTATTCAAAATGGTATGGAAAACATATTTTATTTGCATTTATTGGATTAATAATGAATTAGTTATTGAATTTAGCAAATTGCTTTTGAATTATTCAAATTTGAATTTTAAATGCATTTGGAATTGTCAAAACAGTGCACAAATGGATTATTTGGAAAGATCATTTGATTTAGAGCAATAAACATATATAACTTTTATTTTTTTGAGTTATAGATCAAAAGTTATTAAAGATTTAATTTTTGGGTTTAAATATGTTATTTAGAAGGAATTTGTTTTGAAAACAGAAACGTGAAATCTTTTGTTACAGCACCGTGGTCTAGCCACAGTCACTGTCCCGTGGGCCACTGGCCAACGTGGACCACGCAGCTGCACGCGTGGCCACCAGAGGGGCTTACAGGTGGGCCTTGGTGAGGGGAAAAATCCCCAAAAGAATTTGCGCCGCGGGGGATTCGATCCGCGGCCGCTGCGCTGCAAACAGTGGAACGCTACCACTGCGTTGGCTTGCGAATCCTTGTCAGGTTCAGCTACGTAGCAAGGTTGTCTTTGAGTTTCGCTTAACTGAAGTTTACTGACGAAAGCCAACACTGAACCCTGACAGAACTAGCGTCCGGCGATGATCACCGTGGCGACGAGTTCGTGGTGGTGCGGTGGTGCAGATCGTGTGCGAGCGGGGACGTTGAACAACAGAGAGGGAGGAGGAAGCACGGAGGCGTGCTCACCGACGTTGCAGACGTGGCAGAGGTTCGATGGAGCTCCCGCGGCGGCGACAGCGAGGTCGTGGATGGCGGCGCGGCAGCAGGGACTCGTGGGCGCCGTGCAGGTGTCGGGGTGGACGAGAAGGACACGGGGTTTCCATCCCCGTGGTCAAATTGGACGGCGGAGTACGGAGGTGGACGGCGGTGTTCCTCGTCGAGGTTCAGAGGAACAATTTCCGGTGAGGACGGGTCGAAGACGGCGGCGACGATTTCGAGTAGCTCCGGGGTGGCTCTGGTGTCTAATCGAAAGAGGGGATGATGGCGCGTCGGTTCCAGGTTTTAGGTGGCTAGGTGGGTGGTTGAGGTGGTGGATATCGACGGGGATTCAGAGGCTCGCCGGGGTGGTTCAGAGCAGTGGCGAGCAGTGAGAGGAGAATTCGGCGGCGAGGAGGGAGATAGCTAGGGGAAAGTGGCTAGGGTTAGCAGTGGGTAGGTGCTCTTATGGGGTTCCGGGCTCGTACGGCGCACCATCGAGCGGGGGAGGAGGGATCGCACGGTGGTGATCCATGTCGTACAGAGATGACCTCACCGAGAGGTAGGTGACAGCGATGGAGGGGGGTGGGCCAGAAAGGAAAAGGGCCTGGGGGAAAAGATATTGGGCTGCTAGGGGGAAAAAATGGGCTGGCTGCTGTGCTCTCCTTTCTTTTTATTAATTTTGCTTTTTCTGTTTTTTTTGTAGCAAGTTAGAAAAGGAAGAAAACATGAGATTGTGGTTAGCAAAAATGTCATGAAAATTAGTTAAGCTAGCTGGGTTAAAAGAAAACATTAGCCAAGTTTTGTTTTCAGAAAACTTTAATTTTGCTTGATGTTTGTTTGTAATTCAAATTTGGATGCATTTTAATTAAGTGACCATTTAACAAAAACAACTTTGAATAGGGGAACCCCTATGATTAATGTGATTAAAAATTATTAGAATAGTTTGGTAGCCTTAATGACTTGGAAATTGGTGCTGTTTGGAAATAAACCAAATTTGAATGAATTTCTTTATTAGATGAACATTAATAAAACACACTTTTAAATAGGGTGACCCCTATAATTTAATTTGATTAAATTAGTTGATTAAATTCATAAGTTCAAATTGGTTCTGCTTAATGCATTTGATTTGAACTTGAAGGTGATTTGGAAATTATTTGTTTGATTAAAACCCACAATTTTAATAAGTGATCAACATGGAATAAAAAGAAAACAACTTGGTTGTTTTTTATTTGTGGTTTTTATTTCAAAGGTTGTAACAGAACAAGTATGAAAACCAAGTATTTGAAATTGTTTGAGTTTCATTGTGAAAACAAATAAGAACAGATGCAAAACAAATAGTAAACAAGGCAAACAATGAAATAAATATGATGCCATGATGCAATACTTTAATAACAAGAAATCAAACATTCTAAATGGTAGGTTTTCATACTTGGGCTGTTACAAAACGCCCCCCCTTGAAGGAATCGCGCCCCGAGATTCCTACTGAGAAAAGAAAAGGTCCGGATACTTCTTGGGAAGATCTTCTTGAGCTGTGACACGTGAAACACATCGTGCACATTGGATAGTTTTTCTGGAAGTTCAAAACGATAGGAATTTCTGGCAACTCTTCTGGAAAGATGTCAGGGAATTTGGAAAACACCGGAACATTTTCAATTGAAAGAAGAGGTTTGTATTGAGGGTGTATAGTTGAACAGGATTTGATTGATTTGGAGGATAGACTATCTGGAATGGGGTGCTTCAGGAATGCTTCATCGAAACAACCCCAGGTGATAGGAATGCCAGCTCTCATAGCCTGGGATCAACAACAACAACAACAACAACAACCTTTCTGGCCAGATAGACTTGATATTTGGGTAGTTTGATTAGACGCCGGTAGAAGAATTGAAGTGGAAAACAACAACAAGATTTCAACGGACGAAAAGGATGTTGACAAGAACAGGATGTCGAAGCAACACCGGGAAAATGAGACCAAAACACTCCTGAGGTACTACGGAAAACCCATCCGGGCTTCTAAAGGATCAATATCTACTGCTTAAGGAATAGAGGATCTGCTTCCGGGGCTTACACGCCTCCGTTCTCAATCGTGAGTAGGCAACATGAAAAATCATGTCACAACCACCTCCATTCCTATGGTCTAGTAGATATAACCATCCTAGAGAAACCAGGATTCGTGAAATCCTAACTTGAAAGTTTAGGTGAGAACAGAAAACAACGTTGCACTTCCTTACCAGAAAAGGGTGGGTGGGTGGGGAAAGAAGAAAAATGGCAGAATTCCTACTCTCACGTCTCATTTTTCCTATATAGCTACAAAATAGTTTCTAGACTCAACTGCGACCAGTAAAAGGGATCCTACAGGCAGACAGGCTCTGATACCATTTGTCGCACCCGGACTTCTAGGGGATACTCACAGTCCGTCAAACAGTAGATAAATGGCTTACGGGGCATACCGGCACCCGCATCTCAATATGAGCAGGCCAACACGTAAACGTGTGACAACCATTATCTTACTATTCATCGTCTGCGCAAACCATCTCGTAGAAATCCAGATACTTCCATTGACGTACTTCAAAACATACACACATGGTACGTCAACGGCATTGGAACAAGTGATATCACAACAGATCTCTACGACACAAAAGATTGAAATAAGTTGCAAATGGCTCTCATTAGAGCAGAGATAGCAAATACAACCATTCAGAGGGCACATGCCCCAACAATACATCATTACATCACAGCGGAAGCATTCAACATGTCTGAGTACAGACAAGTACCAAATAGGCCTAAGAGGCCGGAAACGAAAAGACGGAGCCCATCCACGAAGTCTCGGATCCTGCCCGGGTCCGCTATCTACTCGTCAGCAGCCTCATCATACTCCACGTAGTAGCCACCATGTAGAACCTCGGAGACGTCGGTCTGCGGAAACCACAGCCCCAAAGGGGTCAGTACATAAACGTACTGGCAAGCAAGACTCACAATTCACCAAAGTGTAACCCGTCAACACCAAGCACAGATGCTTTGGGTTCAACGGAAGGAAGGGGATATAAAAGAGGCTGCAACTGGCTGCTCTAACCAACTACAGAACATACTACAACTTCCGGCTATCAGAAAGGAGATAAGATCGTGTATCGTAACCAACTGAAAGATAACTTCAATCAAACCCATCCTGGATCTCGCCCCTTATCCAAAGAAGCAATCCGAGGATAACTCACACAGTTGAGTTATTGATGGTTCAGATTATTGTGTCAATAAGCCTATTACTAGTCAAGTTGTTAATCAGTGGGTGAAAGGTTGTTAATCATTAGGTTTAAGTTGTCCTGAGTACTTGTTAGCCAGTACTTTCACCAAGTAATCCATAACCGCGGAAAACACGGCTTCTCGAGAAGATTATCCCTACAGGGTTGCACCAATTTGGCCGTACACGCATGAATAACCCGCCAGATGGAAAGGCCCTTCCACCAAGCGGGGCACTCAACACAACTCAACTCTTCTTCGCATCAAGCCCAAAGAACCTTGGGCGCACGGCTAATCAAGCCCCGAACAAAAGGGACCCTCATAGCACTCTAAGACCGTGTCCCCCTATATGCCGACTACGAAAGTTCCACCCGGGTACCAAGGGCTCGCAAGATCATGCATGCAGCAAATGGAAAACCCGAACTAAATGAGGCGATTTGGACGAGATGCGAATCGAGTCAAATTGAGGGGGGCGCCCATACTCGCTTCCCACATGCGGTTAGTGCGCTCATCATGGATCAGTAGACAAGACCATTTTCCTATTAGGGTCGACACTAGCAGGCCTCAAAACCACAAGGGCCTCCTGCCGGTGCCTTATCATCAATTATTATTTAACAATAACATTAGCATGATTGATTGATTAAACATCGATCCCCCAGAACATAATGAAGTAGTAACTGAAAGTAACGGGTAACAGACTCGAGCAAAACAACCTAAGCATGCTAGTAAGACACTGGCTCAATCAATGGGGTTGTAGGAGGGGTGATGAGGCAGTATCAGGGTTAAAGGATTCATGTGATAGGTTCGTAACAGAAATTACTACCACTAAGGCTAGCAGAAATAGACAACGGAAAGTATCGGTAACCAGGGTTGAAAGGAACACAATGGTTCATGTGAGTGATAACTTGCCTGCAAACCCAGTAGCCTGGTACTGAGCTAACTCCTTAGAAGGGGTGTCGTAAGTATCGTCGGTCTCAACGTCGTCGTTTATCCGAGAAGAAGCAAACAAACAAGGCAGAAATATAATCAATCATCATCATGGCATTGTGCACAATCAAGATGATGCATGGCAAGTTAATGGTTGCATCAAAATAAACTAGCTAACATGTTAACACACTTAAGATGGACCCCTATGCAACTTTGAGTTGCATATGGGAAAAGGTCCATGAATTAAGTGGAACAAATGATTTACAATTAATTATTATGTGAAAGTTGTTAGCATGATGCATGCATGATGGTAACAACAAAATAACAACAAATAACAATAATAGATGCAAGTGATAACAAGGATTTAACAAGTTTTGGAAATCATTTATTAAGTTTGGAAAGTTTGGTTACTTAAACATGTCACTCGAGTATTTGTTGTTTTCATCAAGTTAAATTGTTCAAAATAGATAACAAAGTTCATAGTTGATAAGAACACACAATTTTAGGTGGATTGCATGTTTCACTTGTTGAAAAAGGATTTCAAATGATTTATTTATGAATTAAACAAGTTTAAGCAAGAGTTAAATGAATTTAATTCAAACATGAACTAATTTGAATTTTTTATTTGTTCAAAACATTGAGTGAAGTTCATATTTGAAAATGTTATGCTTTTATGGTTTGAAAACATATTTTATATGTCCCAAAAGAATTTAATTTGATCAAGTTATAAATTTAGCAATATTAAACGATTTAAACAAGTTTTAAATCATTTAACCAATTTTAATTATTCAACACATGAAACAAATTTTATATTTGAAAAGGTGGTTTAATTTTGCATGGGAAACATATTTCATTTGTTGAAATTGGATTTAAAATGAGCAAGTTATTATTTTGACAATTTTAAATGCAATAATTAAGAAACAGTTGTTTTCAGCAATTTAAATTATTCAAAACATCAAAAAAAAATTATATTTGGGAAGTACATCAAATTTTAGTTGGATTACATGTTTTAAATTTTGAAATAGGAGTTATGATGAATTTATTATGAATTAAACAATATTAAACATGTTTTAATTGAATTTAAAACAAGTTTGAATTTAATTGAAGTTTTATTTGTTCAAAACATGAATTCAAACTCACATTTGAAAAGTTCACACTTTGATGGTTTGAAAACATATTTTGCATGTTCAAAAATATTTTATTTTGAGCAAGTTATGATTTTTATCAAATTTAAATGAATTAAACAAGTATTAAATTATTTAGGCAATTTAAATTACTCAAACCAGGAAACAAATTTTATATTTGAATAGGGTATTCAAAATGGTATGGAAAACATATTTTATTTGCATTTATTGGATTAATAATGAATTAGTTATTGAATTTAGCAAATTGCTTTTGAATTATTCAAATTTGAATTTTAAATGCATTTGGAATTGTCAAAACAGTGCACAAATGGATTATTTGGAAAGATCATTTGATTTAGAGCAATAAACATATATAACTTTTATTTTTTTGAGTTATAGATCAAAAGTTATTAAAGATTTAATTTTTGGGTTTAAATATGTTATTTAGAAGGAATTTGTTTTGAAAACAGAAACGTGAAATCTTTTGTTACAGCACCGTGGTCTAGCCACAGTCACTGTCCCGTGGGCCACTGGCCAACGTGGACCACGCAGCTGCACGCGTGGCCACCAGAGGGGCTTACAGGTGGGCCTTGGTGAGGGGAAAAATCCCCAAAAGAATTTGCGCCGCGGGGGATTCGATCCGCGGCCGCTGCGCTGCAAACAGTGGAACGCTACCACTGCGTTGGCTTGCGAATCCTTGTCAGGTTCAGCTACGTAGCAAGGTTGTCTTTGAGTTTCGCTTAACTGAAGTTTACTGACGAAAGCCAACACTGAACCCTGACAGAACTAGCGTCCGGCGATGATCACCGTGGCGACGAGTTCGTGGTGGTGCGGTGGTGCAGATCGTGTGCGAGCGGGGACGTTGAACAACAGAGAGGGAGGAGGAAGCACGGAGGCGTGCTCACCGACGTTGCAGACGTGGCAGAGGTTCGATGGAGCTCCCGCGGCGGCGACAGCGAGGTCGTGGATGGCGGCGCGGCAGCAGGGACTCGTGGGCGCCGTGCAGGTGTCGGGGTGGACGAGAAGGACACGGGGTTTCCATCCCCGTGGTCAAATTGGACGGCGGAGTACGGAGGTGGACGGCGGTGTTCCTCGTCGAGGTTCAGAGGAACAATTTCCGGTGAGGACGGGTCGAAGACGGCGGCGACGATTTCGAGTAGCTCCGGGGTGGCTCTGGTGTCTAATCGAAAGAGGGGATGATGGCGCGTCGGTTCCAGGTTTTAGGTGGCTAGGTGGGTGGCTGAGGTGGTGGATATCGACGGGGATTCAGAGGCTCGCCGGGGTGGTTCAGAGCAGTGGCGAGCAGTGAGAGGAGAATTCGGCGGCGAGGAGGGAGATAGCTAGGGGAAAGTGGCTAGGGTTAGCAGTGGGTAGGTGCTCTTATGGGGTTCCGGGCTCGTACGGCGCACCATCGAGCGGGGGAGGAGGGATCGCACGGTGGTGATCCATGTCGTACAGAGATGACCTCACCGAGAGGTAGGTGACAGCGATGGAGGGGGGTGGGCCAGAAAGGAAAAGGGCCTGGGGGAAAAGATATTGGGCTGCTAGGGGGAAAAAAATGGGCTGGCTGCTGTGCTCTCCTTTCTTTTTATTAATTTTGCTTTTTCTGTTTTTTTTGTAGCAAGTTAGAAAAGGAAGAAAACATGAGATTGTGGTTAGCAAAAATGTCATGAAAATTAGTTAAGCTAGCTGGGTTAAAAGAAAACATTAGCCAAGTTTTGTTTTCAGAAAACTTTAATTTTGCTTGATGTTTGTTTGTAATTCAAATTTGGATGCATTTTAATTAAGTGACCATTTAACAAAAACAACTTTGAATAGGGGAACCCCTATGATTAATGTGATTAAAAATTATTAGAATAGTTTGGTAGCCTTAATGACTTGGAAATTGGTGCTGTTTGGAAATAAACCAAATTTGAATGAATTTCTTTATTAGATGAACATTAATAAAACACACTTTTAAATAGGGTGACCCCTATAATTTAATTTGATTAAATTAGTTGATTAAATTCATAAGTTCAAATTGGTTCTGCTTAATGCATTTGATTTGAACTTGAAGGTGATTTGGAAATTATTTGTTTGATTAAAACCCACAATTTTAATAAGTGATCAACATGGAATAAAAAGAAAACAACTTGGTTGTTTTTTATTTGTGGTTTTTATTTCAAAGGTTGTAACAGAACAAGTATGAAAACCAAGTATTTGAAATTGTTTGAGTTTCATTGTGAAAACAAATAAGAACAGATGCAAAACAAATAGTAAACAAGGCAAACAATGAAATAAATATGATGCCATGATGCAATACTTTAATAACAAGAAATCAAACATTCTAAATGGTAGGTTTTCATACTTGGGCTGTTACAAAACGCCCCCCCTTGAAGGAATCGCGCCCCGAGATTCCTACTGAGAAAAGAAAAGGTCCGGATACTTCTTGGGAAGATCTTCTTGAGCTGTGACACGTGAAACACATCGTGCACATTGGATAGTTTTTCTGGAAGTTCAAAACGATAGGAATTTCTGGCAACTCTTCTGGAAAGATGTCAGGGAATTTGGAAAACACCGGAACATTTTCAATTGAAGGAAGAGGTTTGTATTGAGGGTGTATAGTTGAACAGGATTTGATTGATTTGGAGGACAGACTATCTGGAATGGGGTGCTTCAGGAATGCTTCATCGAAACAACCCCAGGTGATAGGAATGCCAGCTCTCATAGCCTGGGATCAACAACAACAACAACAACAACAACCTTTCTGGCCAGATAGACTTGATATTTGGGTAGTTTGATTAGACGCCGGTAGAAGAATTGAAGTGGAAAACAACAACAAGATTTCAACGGACGAAAAGGATGTTGACAAGAACAGGATGTCGAAGCAACACCGGGAAAATGAGACCAAAACACTCCTGAGGTACTACGGAAAACCCATCCGGGCTTCTAAAGGATCAATATCTACTGCTTAAGGAATAGAGGATCTGCTTCCGGGGCTTACACGCCTCCGTTCTCAATCGTGAGTAGGCAACATGAAAAATCATGTCACAACCACCTCCATTCCTATGGTCTAGTAGATATAACCATCCTAGAGAAACCAGGATTCGTGAAATCCTAACTTGAAAGTTTAGGTGAGAACAGAAAACAACGTTGCACTTCCTTACCAGAAAAGGGTGGGTGGGTGGGGAAAGAAGAAAAATGGCAGAATTCCTACTCTCACGTCTCATTTTTCCTATATAGCTACAAAATAGTTTCTAGACTCAAATGCGACCAGTAAAAGGGATCCTACAGGCAGACAGGCTCTGATACCATTTGTCGCACCCGGACTTCTAGGGGATACTCACAGTCCGTCAAACAGTAGATAAATGGCTTACGGGGCATACCGGCACCCGCATCTCAATATGAGCAGGCCAACACGTAAACGTGTGACAACCATTATCTTACTATTCATCGTCTGCGCAAACCATCCCGTAGAAATCCAGATACTTCCATTGACGTACTTCAAAACATACACACATGGTACGTCAACGGCATTGGAACAAGTGATATCACAACAGATCTCTACGACACAAAAGATTGAAATAAGTTGCAAATGGCTCTCATTAGAGAAGAGATAGCAAATACAACCATTCAGAGGGCACATGCCCCAACAATACATCATTACATCACAGCGGAAGCATTCAACATGTCTGAGTACAGACAAGAACCAAATAGGCCTAAGAGGCCGGAAACGAAAAGACGGAGCCCATCCACGAAGTCTCGGATCCTGCCCGGGTCCGCTATCTACTCGTCAGCAGCCTCATCATACTCCACGTAGTAGCCACCATGTAGAACCTCGGAGACGTCGGTCTGCGGAAACCACAGCCCCAAAGGGGTCAGTACATAAACGTACTGGCAAGCAAGACTCACAATTCACCAAAGTGTAACCCGTCAACACCAAGCACAGATGCTTTGGGTTCAACGGAAGGAAGGGGATATAAAAGAGGCTGCAACTGGCTGCTCTAACCAACTACAGAACATACTACAACTTCCGGCTATCAGAAAGGAGATAAGATCGTGTATCATAACCAACTGAAAGATAACTTCAATCAAACCCATCCTGGATCTCGCCCCTTATCCAAAGAAGCAATCCGAGGATAACTCACACAGTTGAGTTATTGATGGTTCAGATTATTGTGTCAATAAGCCTATTACTAGTCAAGTTGTTAATCAGTGGGTGAAAGGTTGTTAATCATTAGGTTTAAGTTGTCCTGAGTACTTGTTAGCCAGTACTTTCACCAAGTAATCCATAACCGCGGAAAACACGGCTTCTCGAGAAGATTATCCCTACAGGGTTGCACCAATTTGGCCGTACACGCATGAATAACCCGCCAGATGGAAAGGCCCTTCCACCAAGCGGGGCACTCAACACAACTCAACTCTTCTTCGCATCAAGCCCAAAGAACCTTGGGTGCAGGGCTAATCAAGCCCCGAAGAAAAGGGACCCTCATAGCACTCTAAGACCGTGTCCCCCTATATGCCGACTACGAAAGTTCCACCCGGGTACCAAGGGCTCGCAGGATCATGCATGCAGCAAATGGAAAACCCGAACTAAATGAGGCGATTTGGACGAGATGCGAATCGAGTCAAATTGAGGGGGCGCCCATACTCGCTTCCCACATGCGGTTAGTGCGCTCATCATGGATCAGTAGACAAGACCCTTTTCCTATTAGGGTCGACACTAGCAGGCCTCAAAACCACAAGGGCCTCCTGCCGGTGCCTTATCATCAATTATTATTTAACAATAACATTACCATGATTGATTGATTAAACATCGAGCCCCCAGAACATAATGAAGTAGTAACTGAAAGTAACGGGTAACAGACTCGAGCAAAACAACCTAAGCATGCTAGTAAGACACTGGCTCAATCAATGGGGTTGTAGAGGGGTGATAGGCAGTATCAGGGGTTAAAGATTCATGTGATAGGTTCATAACAGAAATTACTACCACTAAGGCTAGCAGAAATAGACAACGGAAAGTATCGTAACCAGGGTTGAAAGGAACACAATGGTTCATGTGAGTGATAACTTTGCCTGCAAACCCAGTAGCCTGGTACTGAGCTAACTCCTTAGAAGGGGTGTCGTAAGTATCGTCGTCTCAACGTCGTCGTTTATCCGAGAAGAAGCAAACAAACAAGGCAGAATATAATCAATCATCATCATGGCATTGTGCACAATCAAGATGATTGCATGGCAAGTTAATGGTTGCATCAAAATAAACTAGCTAACATGTTAACACACTTAAGATGGACCCCTATGCAACTTTGAGTTGCATATGGGAAAAGGTCCATGAATTTAAGTGGAACAAATGATTACAATTAATTATTATGTGAAAGTTGTTAGCATGATGCATGCATTATGGTAACAACAAAATAACAACAAATAACAATAATAGATGCAAGTGATAACAAGGATTTAACAAGTTTTGGAAATCATTTATTAAGTTTGGAAAGTTTGGTTACTTAAACATGTCACTCAAGTATTTGTTGTTTCATCAAGTTAAATTGTTCAAAATAGATAACAAAGTTCATAGTTGATAAGAACACACAATTTTAGGTGGATTGCATGTTTCACTTGTTGAAAAAGGATTTCAAATGATTTATTTATGAATTAAACAAGTTTAAGCAAGAGTTAAATGAATTTAATTCAAACATGAACTTATTTGAATTTTTTATTTGTTCAAAACATTGAGTGAAGTTCATATTTGAAAAGGTTATGCTTTTATGGTTTGAAAACATATTTTATAAGTCCCAAAAGAATTTAATTTGATCAAGTTATAAATTTAGCAATATTAAATGATTTAAACAAGGTTTAAATCATTTAACCAATTTTAATTATTCAACACATGAAACAAATTTTATATTTGAAAAGGTGGTTTAATTTTGCATGGGAAACATATTTCATTTGTTGAAATTGGATTTAAAATGAGAAAGTTATTATTTTGGCAATTTTAAATGCAATAATTAAGAAACAGTTGTTTTCAGCAATTTAAATTATTCAAAACATCAAACAAAATTTATATTTGGGAAGTACATCAAATTTTAGTTGGATTACATGTTTTAAATTTTGAAATAGGAGTTAGGATGAATTTATTATGAATTAAACAATATTAAACAGGTTTTAATTGAATTTAAAACAAGTTTGAATTTAATTGAAGTTTTATTTGTTCAAAACATGAATTCAAACTCACATTTGAAAAGATCACACTTTGATGGTTTGAAAACATATTTTGCATGTTCAAAAATATTTTATTTTGAGCAAGTTATGATTTTTTATCAAATTTAAATGAATTAAACAAGTATTAAATTATTTAGGCAATTTAAATTACTCAAACCAGGAAACAAATTTTATATTTGAATAGGGTATTCAAAATGGTATGGAAAACATCTTTTATTTGCATTTATTGATTAATAATGAATTAGTTATTGAATTTAGCAAATTGCTTTTGAATTATTCAAATTGAATTTTAAATGCATTTGGAATTGTCAAAACAGTGCACAAATGGATTATTTGGAAAGATCATTTGATTTAGAGCAATAAACATATATAACTTTTATTTTTTTGAGTTATAGATCAAAAGTTATTAAAGATTTAATTTTTGGGTTTAAATATGTTATTTAGAAGGAATTTGTTTTGAAAACAGAAACGTGAAATCTTTTGTTACAGCACCGTGGCCTAGCCACAGTCACTGTCCCGTGGGCCACTGGCCAACGTGGACCACGCAGCTGCACGCGTGGCCACCAGAGGGGCTTACAGGTGGGCCTTGGTGAGGGGAAAAATCCCCAAAAGAATTTGCGCCGCGGGGGATTCGATCCGCGGCCGCTGCGCTGCAAACAGTGGAACGCTACCACTGCGTTTGGCTTGCGAATCCTTGTCAGGTTCAGCTACGTAGCAAGGTTGTCTTTGAGTTTCGCTTAACTGAAGTTTACTGACGAAAGCCAACACTGAACCCTGACAGAACTAGCGTCCGGCGATGATCACCGTGGCGACGAGTTCGTGGTGGTGCGGTGGGTGCAGATCGTGTGCGAGCGGGGACGTTGAACAACAGAGAGGGAGGAGGAAGCATGGAGGCGTGCTCACCGACGTTGCAGACGTGGCAGAGGTTCGATGGAGCTCCCGTGGCGGCGACGGCGAGGTCGTGGATGGCGGCGCGGCAGCAGGGACTCGTGGGCGCCGTGCAGGTGTCGGGGTGGACGAGAAGGACACGGGGTTTCCATCCCCGTGGTCAAATTGGACGGCGGAGTACGGAGGTGGACGGCGGTGTTCCTCGTCGAGGTTCAGAGGAACAATTTCCGGTGAGGACGGGTCGAAGACGGCGGCGACGATTCCGAGTAGCTCCGGGGTGGCTCTGGTGTCTAATCGAAAGAGGGGATGATGGCGCGTCGGTTCCAGGTTTTAGGTGGCTAGGTGGGTGGCTGAGGCGGTGGATATCGACGGGGATTCAGAGGCTCGTCGGGGTGGTTCAGAGCAGTGGCGAGCAGTGAGAGGAGAATTCGGCGGCGAGGAGGGAGATAGCTAGGGGAAAGTGGCTAGGGTTAGCAGTGGGTAGGTGCTCTTATGGGGTTCCGGGCTCGTACGGCGCACCATCGAGCGGGGGAGGAGGGATCGCACGGTGGTGAGCCATGTCGTACAGAGATGACCTCACCGAGAGGTAGGTGACAGCGATGGAGGGGGTGGGCCAGAAAGGAAAAGGGCCTGGGGGAAAAGATATTGGGCTGCTAGGGGGAAAAAAATGGGCTGGCTGCTGTGCTCTCCTTTCTTTTTATTAATTTTGCTTTTTCTGTTTTTTTTTTGTAGCAAGTTAGAAAAGGAAGAAAACATGAGATTGTGGTTAGCAAAAATGTCATGAAAATTAGTTAAGCTAGTTGGGTTAAAAGAAAACATTAGCCAAGTTTTGTTTTCAGAAAACTTTAATTTTGCTTGATGTTTGTTTGTAATTCAAATTTGGATGCATTTTAATTAAGTGACCATTGAATAAAAACAACTTTGAATAGGGGAACCCCTATGATTAATGTGATTAAAAATTATTAGAATAGTTTGGTAGCCTTAATGACTTGGAAATTGGTGCTGTTTGGAAATAAACCAAATTTGAATGAATTTCTTTATTAGATGAACATTAATAAAACACACTTTTAAATAGGGTGACCCCTATAATTTAATTTGATTAAATTAGTTGATTAAATTCATAAGTTCAAATTAGTTCTGCTTAATGCATTTGATTTGAACTTGAAGGTGATTTGGAAATTATTTGTTTGATTAAAACCCACAATTTTAATAAGTGATCAACATGGAATAAAAAGAAAACAACTTGGTTGTTTTTTATTTGTGGTTTTTATTTCAAAGGTTGTAACAGAACAAGTATGAAAACCAAGTATTTGAAATTGTTTGAGTTTCATTGTGAAAACAAATAAGAACAGATGCAAAACAAATAGTAAACAAGGCAAACAATGAAATAAATATGATGCCATGATGCAATACTTTAATAACAAGAAATCAAACATTCTAAATGGTAGGTTTTCATACTTGGGCTGTTACAGATAGCACACTGTTTGGTTGTCCGTGGAAAATGTCATGGGAATTTCTGGCATTTATCAAAACTCGTAGATTTGGTCCTATGTTGCAATTTTCGTGAGCCATAGCACACTGTTTGGGGCTCCGAGACAATTTCATGGGCATTTCTGGCATACATTAAAACTCGTTGATTTGGACATTTCTCGCAGTTTTTGTGAGCTATAGCACACCGTTGGGGGTCCAGGGATAATTCACTAGGCATTTCTAGCATCCAGCAAAACTCGTCGATTCGGTCCTATCTCGCACTTTTTCTGAGATATAGTCTACTTTTGGGGGTCTGGGAACAATTTCATGGGCATTTCTGACATTAATTAAAACTCGTTGATTTGGACCTTTCTCGCAATTTTTGTGATCTATAGCACACTGTTTTGTTCTCCGGTGATAATTTCATGGGCATTTCTGTCATTCATTAAAAATTGTCGATTTGGTCATCTCTCGTAGTTTTTCGGAGCTATAGCACACTGTTTCGGGTTACGGGGACAATTTCATGGGCAATTCTAGCATTCATTAAAACTCATCTATTTGGTCCTTTCTCGCAGTTTCGGTAAGCTATAGAACAATGTTTGGGTGTCCGGGGATAGTTTTATGGGCATTTCTTTAATCCATTAAAATTTGTCCATTAAACCTATCTCACAGTTTTCACGACCTATAGCACACTGTTTGGGTGTCCCTTGAAAATTTCATGGGAATTTCTGGCATTTGTTAAAACTCGTAGATTTGGTCCTATGTTGCAATTTTCGTGAGCCATAGCACACTATTTGGGGGTCCGAGACAATTTCATGGGAATTTCTGGCATTCATTAAAACTCGTTGATTTGGACCTTTCTCGCAATTTTTGTGAGCTATAGCACACTGTTGGGGGTCCGGGGACAATTTACTAGGCATTTCTAGCATTCAGCAAAACTCGTCGATTCGGTCCTATCTCGCACATTTTTTGAGATATTCTCCACTTATGGGGGTGCGGGAACAATTTCATGGGCATTTCTGTCATTAATTAAAACTCGTTGATTTGGACCTTTCTCGCAATTTTTGTGATCTATAGCACACTGTTTTGTTGTCCGGGGACAATTTCATGGGCATTTCTGGCATTCATTAAAAATTGTCGATTTGGTCCTTTCTCGCAGTTTCCGTGAGCTATAGTACACTGTTTGGCTTTCCGTGGAAAATTTCATGGGCATTTCTGGCATTCATTAAAACTCGTAGATTTGGTCCTCTGTCGTAGTTTTTCTGAGCTATAGCACACTGTTTCGGTGTCCAGGGAAAATTTCATGGGCAATTCTAGCATTCATAAAAACTCATCTATTTTGTCCTTTCTCGTAATTTTGGTGAGCTATAGCACACTGTTTGGGTGTCAGGGGACAATTTTATGCGGTTTCTTTAATCCATCAGAACTTGACCATTAATCCTATCTCGCAGTTTTCACGAGCTATAGCAAACTGTTTGGGCGTCAATGGAAAATTTCTTCGGAGTTTCTGGCATTTATTAAAACTCGTAGATTTGGTCCTATGTTGCAATTTTCGTGAGCCGTAGCACACTGTTTGGGGTCCGAGACAATTTCATGGGCATTTCTGGCATTCATTAAAACTCGTTGATTTGGACCCTTCTCGCAATTTTTGTGAGCTATAGCACACTGTTGGGGGTCCGGGGACAATTCACTAGGCATTTCTAGCATTCAGCAAAACTCGTCGATTCAGTCCTATCTCGCACTTTTTCTGAGATATAGTACGTTGTTTGGCTTTCCGTGGAAAATTTCATGGGCATTTCTGGAATTTTAAAACTCATAGATTTGGTCCTCTCTCGTAGTTTTTCCGAGCTATAGCACACTGTATCGGGTTTCGGGGACAATTTCATGGGCAATTCTAGCATTCATTAAAACTCGTCTATTTGGTCCTTTCTCGCAGTTTCGGTGAGCTATAGCACACTGTTTGGGTGTCCCAGGACAATTTTATTGGAATTTCTTTAATCCATTAAAACTTGTCTATTAATCCTATCTCGTTGTTTTCACGAGCTATAGCAAACTGTTTGAGCGTCAATGGAAAATTTCATGGGAATTTCTGGCATTTATTAAAACTCATAGATTTGGTCCTATGTTGCAATTTTCGTGAGCCATAGCACACTATTTGGGGGTCCGAGACAATTTCATGGGAATTTCTGGCATTCATTAAAACTCGTTGATTTGGACCTTTCTCGCAATTTTTGTGAGCTATAGCACACTGTTGGGGGTCCGGGGACAATTTACTAGGAATTTCTAGCATTCAGCAAAACTCGTCGATTCGGTCCTATCTCGCACTTTTTCTGAGATATTGTCCACTTTTGGGGGTCCGGGAAGAATTTCATGGGCATTTCTGGCATTAATTAAAACTCGTTGATTTGGACCTTTCTCGCAATTTTTGTGATCTATAGCACACTGTTTTGTTGTCCGGGGACAATTTCATGGGCATTTCTGGCATTCATTAAAAATTGTCGATTTGGTCCTTTCTCGTAGTTTCCGTGAGCTATAGTACACTGTTTGGCTTTCCGTGGAAAATTTCATGGGCATTTCTGGCATTCATTAAAACTCGTAGATTTGGTCCTCTGTCGTAGTTTTCCCGAGCTATAGCACACTGTTTTGGTGTCCGGGGAAATTTCATGGGCAATTCTAGAATTCATTAAAACTCATCTATTTGGTCCTTTCTCGCAGGTTCGGTGAGCTTTAGCACACTGTTTGGGTGTCCGGGGACAATTTTATGGGCATTTCTTTAATCCAGTAGAACTTGTCCATTAATCCTATCTCGCAGTTTTCACGAGCTATAGCACACTGTTTGGTGTCCGTGGAAAATTTCATGGGCATTTCTAGCATTAATTAAAACTCGTTGATTTGGACCTTTCTCGCAATTTTTGTGATCTATAGCACACTGTTTTCTTGTCCGGGGATAATTTCATGGGCATTTCTGGCATTCATTAAAAATTGTCGATTTGGTCATTTCTCGCAGTTTCCGTGAGCTATAGTACACTGTTTGGCTTTCCGTGGAAAATTTCATGGGCATTTCTGGCATTCATTAAAACTCGTAGATTTGGTCCTCTATCGTAGTTTTCCGAGCTATAGCACACTGTTTCGGTGTCCGGAGAAAATTTCATGGGCAATTCTAGCATTCATAAAAAATCATCTATTTTGTCCTTTCTCGCAGTTTTGGTGAGCTATAGCACACTGTTTGGGTGTCCGGGGACAATTTTATGGGCATTTCTTTAATCCATGAGAACTTGTCCACTAATCCTATCTCGCAGTTTTCACGAGCTATAGCACACTGTTTGGTGTCCGTGGAAAATTTCATGGGAATTTCTGGCATTTATACAACCTCATAGATTTGGTCCTATGTTGCAATTTTCGTTAGCCATAGCACACTCTTTGGGGGTCCGAGACAATTTCATGGGCATTTATGACATCCATTAAAACTCATTGATTTGGACCTTTCTCGCAATTTTTGTGAGCTATAGCACACTGTTGGGGGTCCAGGGACAATTCACTAGGCATTTCTAGCATTCAGCAAAACTCGTCGATTCAGTCCTATCTCGCACTTTTTTCTGAGATATAGTACGTTGTTTGGCTTTCTGTGGAAAATTTCATGGGAATTTCTGGAAATCATTAAAACTCGTAGATTTGGTCCTCTCTCGTAGTTTTTCCGAGCTATAGCACACTGTATCGGGTTCCGGGGACAATTTCATGGGCAATTCTAGCATTCATTAAAACTCGTCTATTTGGTCCTTTCTCGCAGTTTCGGTGAGCTATAGCACACTGTTTGGGTGTCCTGAGGACAATTTTATTGGAATTTCTTTAATCCATTAAAACTTGTCCATTAATCCTATCTCGCAGTTTTCACGAGCTATAGCAAACTGTTTGGGCGTCAATGGAAAATTTCATGGGAATTTCTGGCATTTATTAAAACTCGTAGATTTGGTCCTATGTTGCAATTTTCGTGAGCCATAGCACACTGTTTGGGGGTCCGAGACAATTTCATGGGCATTTCTGGCATTCATTAAAACTCGTTGATTTGGACCTTTCTCGCAATTTTTGTGAGCTATAGCACACTGTTGGGGGTCCGGGGACAATTCACTAGGCATTTCTAGCATTCAGCAAAACTCGTCGATTCGGTCCTATCTCGCACTTTTTCTGAGATATTGTCCACTTTTGGGGGTCCGGGAACAATTTCATGGGCATTTCTGGCATTAATTAAAACTCGTTGATTTGGGCCTTTCTCGCAATTTTTGTGATCTATAGCACATTGTTTGGTTGTCCGGGGACAATTTCATGGGCATTTCTGGCATTCATTAAAAATTGTCGATTTGGTCCTTTCTCGCGGTTTCCGTGAGCTATAGTACACTTTTTGGCTTTCCGTGGAAAATTTCATGGGCATTTCTGGCATTCAATAAAACTCATAGATTTGGTCCTCTGTCGTAGTTTTTCCGAGCTATAGCACACTGTTTCGGTCTCCGGGAAAATTTCATGGGCAATTCTAGCATTCATTAAAACTCATCTATTTGGTCCTTTCTCGCAGTTTCGGTGAGCTATAGCACACTGTTTGGGTGTCCGGGGACAAATTTATGGGCATTTCTTTAATCCATTAGAACTTGTCCATTAATCCTATCTCGCAGTTTCCGTGAGCTATAGTACACTGTTTGGCTTTCCATGGAAAATTTCATGGGCATTTCTGGAATTCATTAAAACTCGTAGATTTGGTCCTCTCTCGTAGTTTTTCCGAGCTATAGCACACTGTATCGGGTTCCGGGGACAATTTCATGGGCAATTCTATCATTTATTAAAACTCGTCTATTTGGTCCTTTCTCGCAGTTTCGGTGAGCTATAGCACGCTATTTAGGTGTCCGAGGACAATTTTATTGGAATTACTTTAATCCATTAAAACTTGTCTATTAATCATATCTCGTTGTTTTCACGAGCTATAGCCAACTGTTTGAGCCTCAATGGAAAATTTCATGGGAATTTCTGGCATTTATTAAAACTCGTAGATTTGGTCCTATGTTGCAATTTTCGTGAGCCATAGCACATTGTTTGGGGCTCCGAGACAATTTCATGGGCATTTATGGCATACATTAAAACTCGTTGATTTGGACCTTTCTCGCAGTTTTTGTGAGCTATAGCACACCGTTGGGGGTCCAGGGATAATTCACTAGGAATTTCTAGCATTCAGCAAAACTCGTCGATTCGGTTCTATCTCGCACTTTTTCTGAGATATAGTCTACTTTTGGGGGTCCGGGAACAATTTCATGGGCATTTCTGGCATTAATTAAAACTCGTTGATTTGGACCTTTCTCGCAATTTTTGTGATGTATAGCACACTGTTTTGTTGTCCGGGGACAATTTCAAGGGCAGTGCTGGCATTCATTAAAAATCGTCGATTTGGTCCTTTCTCGCACTTTCCGTGAGATATAGTACACCGTTTGGCTTTTCATGGAAAATTTCATGGGCATTTCTAGCATTCATTAAAACTCGTAGATTTGGTCCTCTCTCGTAGTTTTTCCGAGCTATAGCACTGTATTGGGTTCTGGGGCTAATTTCATGAGCAATTCTGGCATTAATTCAAACTCGTCTATTTGGTCCTTTCTCGCAATTTCCGTGAGCTATAGTACACTGTTTGGCTTTCCGTGGAAAATTTCATGGGCATTTCTGGAATTCATTAAAACTCGTAGATTTGGTCCTCTCTCGTAGTTTTTCCGAGCTATAGCACACTGTATCGGGTTCCGGGGACAATTTCTTGGGAAATTCTTTCATTCATTAAAACTCGTCTATTTGGTCCTTTCTCGCAGTTTCGGTGAGCTCTAGCACATTGTTTAGGTGTCCCAGGACAATTTTATTGGAATTTCTTTAATCCATTAAAACTTGGCCATTAATCCTATCTCGTTGTTTTCACGAGCTATAGCAAATTGTTTGAGCGTCAATGGAAAATTTCATGGGAATTTCTAGCATTTATTAAAACTCGTAGATTTGGTCCTATGTTGCAATTTTCGTGATCCATAGCACACTGTTTGGGCCTCCGAGACAATTGCATGGGCATTTCTTGCATACATTAAAACTCGTTGATTTGGACCTTTCTCGCAGTTTTTGTGACCTATAGCACACCGTTGGGGGTACAGGGATAATTCACTAGGCATTTCTAGCATTCAGCAAAACTCGTCGATTCGGTCCTATCTCGCACTTTTTCTGAGATATAGTCTACATTTGGGGGTCCGGGAACAATTTCATGGGCATTTCTGGCATTATTTAAAACTCGTTGATTTCGACCTTTCTCGCAATTTTTGTGATCTATAGCACACTGTTTTGTTGTCCGGGAACAATTTCATGGGCATTTCTGTCATTCATTTAAAATTGTCGATTTGGTCCTTTCTCGCAATTCCCATGAGCTATAGTACATTGTTTGGCTTTCCGTGGAAAATTTCATGGGAATTTCTGGCATTCATTAAAACTTGTAGGTTTGGTCCTCGATCGTAGTTTTTCCGAGCTATAGCACACGGTTTCGGGTTCCAGGGACAATTTCAGGGACAATTCTAGCATTCATTAAAACTCGTCTATTTGGTCCTTTCTCGCAGTTTCGGTGAGCTATAGAACATTGTTTGGGTGTCCGGGGACAATTTTATGGGCATTTCTTTAATCCATTAAAACTTGTCCATTAAACCTATCTCGTAGTTTTCACGACCTATAGCACACTGTTTGGGTGTCCCTTGAAAAATTCATGGGAATTTCTGGCATTTATTAAAACTCGTAGATTTGGTCCTATCTTGCAATTTTCGTGAGCCATAGCACACTATTTGGGGGTCCGAGACAATTTCATGGGCATTTCTAGCATTCATTAAAACTTGTTGATTTGGACCTTTCTTGCAATTTTTGTGACATATAGCACACTGATTGGGGTCTGGGGACTATTTACTAGGCATTTCTAGCATTCAGCAAAATTCGTCGATTCGGTCCTATCTCGCACATTTTTAGAGATATTGCCCACTTATGGTGGTCCTGGAACAATTTCATGGGCATTTCTGGCATTAATTAAAACTCGTTGATTTGGACCTTTCTCGCAATTTTTGTGATCTATAGCACACTGTTTTGTTGTCCGGGGACAATTTCATGGGCATTTCTGGCATTCATTAAAAATTGTCGATAAGGTCCTTTCTCGCAGTTTCCGTGAGCTATAGTACACCGTTTGGCTTTCCGTGGAAAATTTCATGGGCATTTCTAGCATTCATTAAAACTCATAGATTCGGTCCTCTCTCGTAGTTTTTCCAAGCTATAGCACTGTATCGGGTTCCCGGGACAATTTCATGGGCAATTCTTGCATTAAATAAAACTCGTCTATTTGGTCCTTTCTCGCAGTTTCGGAGAGCTATAGTACACTGTTTGGCTTTTCGTGGAAAATTTCATAGGTATTTCTGGCATTTATTAAAACTCGTAGATTTGGTCCTATGTTGCAATTCTCGTGAGCCATAGCACACTGTTTAGGGATTCGAGACAATTTCATGGGCATTTCTGGCATTCATTAAAAATCGTTGGTTTGGACCTTTCTCGCAATTTTTGTGAGTTATAGCACACTGTTGGGGTCTCCGGGGACAATTTACTAGGCATTTCTAGCATTCAGCAAAAGTCGTCGATTCGGTCCTATCTCGCACTTTTTCTGACATATTGTCCACTTTTGGGGGTCCGAGAACAATTTCATGGGCATTTCTGGCATTAATTAAAACTCGTCTATTTGGTCCTTTCTCGCAGTTTTGGTGAGCTATAGCACACTGTTTGGATGTCCGGGAACAATTTTATGGGCATTTCTTTAATCCATTAAAACTTCTCCATTAAACCTATCTCGTAGTTTTCACGATCTATAGCACACTGTTTGGGTGTCCGTGGAAACTCGTAGATTTGGTCCTATGTTGCAATTTTCGTGAGCCATAGCACATTGTTTGGGGGTCCGAGACAATTTCATGGGCATTTCTGGCATTAATTAAAACTCGTTGATTTGGACCTTTCTTGCAATTTTCGTGATCTATAGCACACTGTTTTGTTGTCCGGGGACAATTTCATGGGCATTTCTGTCATTCATTAAAAATTGTCGATTTTCTCCTCTCTCGCAGTTTCCGTCAGCTATAGTACACTATTTGGCTTTCCGTGGAAATTTTCATGGGCATTTCTGGCGTTAATTAAAACTCGTAGGTTTGGTCCTCTCTCGTAGTTTTTCTGAGCTATAGCACACTGTTTCGGGTTCCGGGGACAATTTCATGGGCAATTCCAGCATTTATTAAAACTCGTCTATTTGGTCCTTTCTCGCAGTTTCGGTGAGCTATAACACATTGTTTAGTTGTTCGGGGACAATTTTATGGTCATTTCATTAATCCATTAAAACTTGTCCATTAATCCTATCTCGCAGTTTTCACGTGCTATAGCACACTGTTTGGGTGTCCGTGCAAAATTTCATGGGAATTTCTGGCATTTATTAAAACTGGTAGATTTGGTCCTATGTTGCAATTTTTGTGAGCCATAGCACACTATTTGGGAGTCCGAGACAATTTCATGGGCATTTCTAGCATTCATTAAAACTCGTTTATTTGGACCTTTCTCACAATTTTTGTGAGCTATAGCACACTATTGGGGGTCCGGGGACAATTTACAAGGCATTACTAGCATTCATGAAAACTCGTCGATTCGGTCCTATCTCGCACTTTTTCTAAGATATTGTCCACTTTTGGGGGTCCGGGGAAAATTTCATGGGCATTTCTAGCATTCATTAAAACTCGTCTATTTGGACCTTTCTCGCATTTTTTTTATCTATACCACACTGTTTGGTTGTCCGGGGACAATTTCATGGGATTTTCTTGCACTCATTAAAAATTGTCGATTTCGCCCTTTCTCGCAGTTACCGTGAGCTATAGTACACTGGTTCGGTTTCTGTGGAAAATTTCATGGGCATTTCTGCCATTCATTAACATTCATAGTTTTGGTACTCTCTCGTAGTTTTTCCGAGATATAGCACACTATTTCGGGGTCCGGGGACAATTTACAAGGCATTTCTAGCATTCATGAAAACTCATCGATTCGGTCCTATCTCGCACTTTTTCTGAGATATTGTCCAGTTTTGGGGGGTCCGGGGAAAATTTCATGGGCATTTCTAGCATTCAGCAAAACTCGTCGATTCGGTCCTATCTCGCACTTTTTCTGAGATATTGTCCACTTTTGGGGGCCGGTAACAATTTCATGGGCATTTCTGGCATTAATTAAACTCGTCTATTTGGTACTTTCTCGCAGTTTTGGTGAGCTATAGCACGTTGTTTGGATGTCTGGGGACAATTTTATGGGCATTTCTTTAATCCATTAAAACTTGTCCATTAATCCTATCTCGCAGTTTTCACGAGCTATAGCACACAGTTTGGGTGTCCGTAGAAAATTTCATGGGAATTTTTGGCATTTATTAAAACTCGTAGATTTGGTCCTCTCTCGTAGTTTTTCTGAGCTATAGCACACTGTTTTGGTGTCTAGGGACGATTTCATAGGCAATTCTAGCATTCATTAAAACTCGTCGATTTGGTCCTTTCTCGGAGTTTTGGTGACCTATAGCACAGCCTTTGGGTCCGGGCATTTCTTGCATTCCTTAAAACTCGTCTATTTAGACCTTTCTCACAATTTTTTTGATCTATACCACACAGTTTGGTTGTCCGGGTACAATTTCATGGGATTTTCTGGCATTCATTAAAAATTATCGATTTGGTCCTTTCTCGCGGTTTCCGTGAGCTATAGTACACTGGTTGGGTTTTCGTGGAAAATTTCATGGACATTTCTGCCATTCATTAAAACTCGTAGATTAGGTACTCTCTCGTAGTTTTTCCGAGCTATAGCACATTGTTTCGGGGTCCGGGACAATTTCATGGGCAATTCTAGCATTCATTAAAACTCGTCGATTTGGTCCTTTCTCGCAGTTTTGGTGAGCTATAGCACACTTTTTGGGTGTCCGGGGAAAACTTCATGGGCATTTCTTTAATCCATTAAAGCTTATCCATTAATCCTATCTCGCAGTTTTCACGAGCTATAGCACACTATTTGGGTGTCCGTGGAAAATTTCATGGGAATTTCTGGCATTTATTAAAACTCGTAGATTTGGTCCTATGTTGCAATTTTCGTGAGCCATAGCACACTGTTTGGGGGTCCGAGAAAATTTCATGGGAATTTCTTGCATTAATTAAAACTCGTTGATTTGTACCTTTCTCGCTATTTTTGGGATCTATAGCACACTGTTTTGTTGTCCGGGGACAATTTCATGGGCATTTATGGCATTCATTAAAAATTGTTGATTTGGTCCTTTCTCGCAGTTTCCGTGAGCTTGTACACTGTTTGGCTTTCCTTGGAAAATTTCCTGGGCATTTCTGGCATTCATTAAAACTTGTAGATTTGGTCCTCTCTCGTAGTTTTTCCAAGCTATAGCACACTATTTCGGGTTTCGGGGACAATTTCATGGGCAATTCTAGCATTCATTAAAACTCGTCTATTTGGAAGTTCCTCGCAATTTCGGTGAGCTATAGGACACTGTTTGGGTGTCCGGGGACAATTTTAAGGGCATTTCTTTCATCCAATAAAACTTTTCCATTAATCCTATCTCGCAGTTTTCACGAGCTATAGCACACTGTTTGGGTGTCCGTGGAAAATTTCATGGGAATTTCTGGCATTTATTAAAACTCGTAGATTTGGTCCTATGTTGCAATTTTCGTGAGCAATAGCACACTATTTGGGGGTCCGAGACAATTTCATGGGCATTTCTGGCATTCATTAAAACTCGTTGATTTGGACCTTTCTCGCAATTTTTTGAGCTATAGCACACTATTGGGGTCCGGGGACAATTTAATAGGCATTTCTAGCATTCAGCAAAACTCGTCGATTCGGTCATATCTCGCACTTTTTCTGAGATATTGTCCACTTTTGTGGGTCCGGGAACAATTTCATGGGCATTTCTGGCATTAATTAAAACTCGTTGATTTGGACCTTTCTCGCAATTTTTGTGATCTATAGCACACTGTTTTGTTGTCCGGGGACAATATCATGGGAATTTCTGGCATTCATTAAAAATCGTCCATTTTGTCCTTTCTCGCAGTTTTCGTGAGCTTTAATACACTGTTTGGCTTTCCGTGAAAAATTTCATTGGCTTTTCTGGCATTCATTAAAACTCGTAGATTTTGTCCTCTCTCGTAGTTTTTCCGAGCTATAACACACTGTTTCGGGTTCCGGGCACAATTTCGTGGGCAATTCTTGCATTTATTAAAACTCGTCTATTTGGTCCTTTCTCGCAGTTTCGGTGAGCTATAGCACATTGTTTGGGTGTCCGGGGACAATTTTATGGGAATTTCTTTAATCCATTAAAACTTGTCCATTAATCCTATCTCGCAGTTTTCACGAGCTATAGCACACTCTTTGGGTGTCCGTGGAAAATTTCATGGGAATTTCTTGCATTTATTAAAACTCGTAGATTTGGTCCTATGTTGCAATTTTCGTGAGCCATAGCAGATTGTTTGGGGGTCCGAGACAATTTCATGGGCATTTCTAGGACTCATTAAAACTCGTTGATTTGGACCTTTCTCGCAATTTTTGTGAGTTATAGCACACTGTTGGGGGTCCGGGGACAATTTACTAGGCATTTCTAACATTCATCAAAACTCGTCGATTCCGTCCTATCTCGCACTTTTTCTGAGATATTATCCACTTTTGGGGGTCCAGGGAAAATTTCATGGGCAATTCAGCATTCATTAAAACTCGTCTATTTGGACCTTTCTCGCAATTTTTTTGATCTATTGCACACTGTTTGGTTGTCCGGGGACAATTTCATGGGATTTTCTGGCATTCATCAAAATTGTCGATTTGGTCCTTTCTCGTAGTTTCCTTGAGCTATAGTACACTGGTTGGGTTTCCGTGGAAAATTTCATGGGCATTTCTGCCATTCATTAAAATTCGTAGATTTGGTACTCTCTCGTAGTTTTTCCGAGCTATAGCACACTGTTTCTGGGTCCAGGGACGATTTCATAGGCAATTCTAGCATTCATTAAAACACGTCGATTTGGTCCTTTCTCGTAGTTTCGGTGAGCTATAGCACACTGTTTGGGTGTCCGGGGACAACTTCATGGGCATTTCTTTAATCCATTAAAACTTGTTCATTAATCCTATCTTGCAGTTTCCACGAGCTATAGCACACTGTTTGGGTGTCCGTGGAAAATTTCATGGGAATTTCTGGCATTTATTAAAACTCGTAGATTTGGTCATGTGTTGCAATTTTCATGAGCCATGGCACACTGTTTTGCGGTCCGAGACAATTTCTTGGGCATTTCTGGCATTCATTAAAACTCGTTGTTTCGGACCTTTCTCGCAATTTTTGTGAGCTATAGCACGCTATTGGGGGTCCAGGGACAATTTACTATGCATTTCTAGCATTCAGCATAACTCGTCGATTCGGTCCTATCTCGAATTTTGCTGAGATATTGTCCACTTTTGGGGGTCCGGCAATAATTTCATGGGCATTTCTAGCATTAAGTAAAACTCGTTGATTTGGAGACAATTTCATGGGCATTTCTGGCATTCATTAAAAAACGTCGATTTGGTCCTTTCTCGCAATTTCCGTGAGCTATAGTGCACTGTTTGGATTTCCGTGGAAAATTTCATGGGCATTTCTGGCATTCATTAAAACTCGCAGATTTGGTCCTCTCTCGTAGTTTTTCCGAGCTATAGCACACTGTTTCGCGTTCCGGGGACAATTACATGGGCAATTCTAGCATTCATTAAAACTCGTCTATTTGGTCCTTTCTCGCAGTTTCGGTGAGATATAGCACACTGTTTGGGTGTCCGGGGACAATTTTATGGGAATTTCTTTAATCCATTAAAACTTGTCCATTAATCCTATCTCGGGGTTTTCACGAGCTATAGCACACTGTTTGGGTGTCCGTGCAATATT
Source organism: Alopecurus myosuroides (assembly GCA_028641055.1). Lineage (NCBI taxonomy): Eukaryota > Viridiplantae > Streptophyta > Magnoliopsida > Poales > Poaceae > Alopecurus > Alopecurus myosuroides. The sequence goes on from CM054058.1 coordinate 155,769,778, forward strand.
TCATGGAAATTTCTGGCATTTATTAAAACTCGTAGATTTGGTCCTATGTTGCAATTTTCCTGAGCAAAAGCACACTGTTTGGGGGTCCGAGACAATTTCATGGGCATTTCTGGAATTCATTAAAACTCCTCGATTTGGTCCTTTCTCGCAGTTTCCGTGAGCTATAGTACATTGTTTGGGTTTCCGTTGAAAATTTCATGGGCATTTGTGGCATCCATTAAAACTCGTAGATTTGATCTTCTCTCGTAGTTTTTTCAAGCGATAGCAAACTATTTCGGGGTCCGTGGATGATTTCATAGGCAATTCTAGGATTAATTAAGACTCGTCGATTTGGTCCTTTCTCGCAGTTTCGGTGACCTATAGCACACCGTTTGGGTGTCCGGGACAATTTCGTGGGCATTTGTTGCATTCATTAAAATTCGTCTATTTGGACCTTTCTCACAATTTTTTTGATCTATACGACACTGTTTGGTTGTCCGGGGACAATTTCATGGGATTTTATGGTATTCATTAAAAATTGTTGAGTTGGTCCTTTCTCGCAATTGCCGTGAGCTATAGTACACTGGTTGGGTTTCCGTGGAAAATTTCATGGGCATTTCTGCCATTCATTAAAATTCGTCGATTTGATCCTCTCTTGTAGTTTTTTCGAGCTATAGCACATTGTTTCGGGGTCCCGGGACAATTTCATGGGAAATTCTAGCATTCATTAAAACTCGTCGATTTGGTCCTTTCTCGTAGTTTTGGTGAGCTATAGCACACAGTTTGGGGGTTCGGGGACAATTTACTAGGCATTTCTGATATTCATTAAAAATCATCGATTTGAATCTTTCTCACAGTTTCCGTGAGCTATAGTACACTGTTTGGGTTTCCGTAGAAAATTTCATGGGCATTTCTACCATTCATTAAAACTCGTAGATTTGGTACTCTCTCATAGTTTTTACGAGCTATAGCACACTGTTTTGGCATCCGGGGAAATTTTCATGGGTAATTCTAGCATTCATTAAAACTCGTCTATTTGGTCCTTTTTGGCAGTTTTGCTGAGCTATAGCACACTGTTTGGCTGTCCGGGGACAATTTTATGGGCATTTCTTTAATCCATTTTAACATGTCCATTAATCCTATCTCGTAGTTTTCACGAGCTATAACACACCGTTTGGGTGTCCATGGAAAATTTCATGGGAATTTCTGGCATTTATTAAAACTCGTATATTTGGTCCTATGTTGTAATTTTCATGAGCCATAGCACACTGTTTGGGGGTCCGAGACAATTTCATGGGCAATTCTAGCATTCATTAAAACTCGTCTGTTTTGTTCTTTATCGCAGTTTCGGTGAGCTATAGCGCACTGTTTGGGTGTCCGAGGACAATTTTATGGGCATTTCTTTAGTCCATTAAAACTTGACCATTAATCATATCTTGCAGTTTTTACGAGCTATAGCACACTGTTTGGGTGTCCATGGAAAATTTCATGGGAATTTCTGGCATTTATTAAAACTCGTAGATTTGGTCCCATGTTGCAATTTTCGTGAGCCATAGCACACTGTTTGGGGGTCCGGGACAATTTCATGGGCATTTCTGGCATTCATTAAAACTCGTTGATTTGGTCCTCTCTCGTAGTTTTTCCGAGCTATAACACACTGTTTCGGGTTCCGGGGACAATTTCGTGGGCAATTCTGGCATTCATTAAAACTCGTCGATTCGGTCCTATCTCGCACTTTTTCTGAGATATAGTCCACTTTTGGAGTCCGGGAACAATTTCATGGGAATTTCTGGCATTAATTAAAACTCGTTGATTTAGACCTTTCTCGCAATTTTTGTGATCTATAGCACACTGTTTTGTTGTCCGGGGACAATTTCGTGGGCATTTCTGGCATTCATTAAAAAACATCGATTTGGTCCTTTCTCGCCGTTTCCGTGAGCTATAGTACACTGTTTGGCTTTCCGTGGAAATTTTCACGGGAATTTCTAGCATTCATTAAAACTCGTAGATTTGGTCCTGTCTCGTAGTTTTTCCAAGCTATAGAACACTGTTTTGGGTTACGGGGACAATTTCATGGGCAATTCTAGCATTCATTAAAACTCGTCTATTTGGTCCTTTCTCGCAGTTTCGGTGAGCTATAGCACACTGTTTGGGTGTCCGGGGACAATTTTATGTGCATTTCTTTAATCTATTAATACTATCTCGCAGTTTTCACGAGCTATAGCACACTGTTTGGGTGTCCCTGGAAAATTTCATGGGAATTTTTGGCATTTATTAAAACTCGTAGATTTGGTTCTATGTTGCAGTTTTCGTGAGCCATAGCACACTGTTTGGGGGTCCGAGACAATTTCATGGCCATTTCTGGCATTCATTAAAACTCGTTGATTTAGACCTTTATCACCATTTTTTGAGCTATAGCACATTGTTGGGGGTCCGAGGACGATTTACTAAGCATTTCTAGCATTCAACAAAACTCGTCGAATCTCGCACTTTTTCTGAGATGTAGTCCACTTTTGGGGGTCCGGGAACAATTTCATGGGCATTTCTGGCATTAATTAAAACTCGTTGATTTGGACCTTTCTCGCAAATTTTGTGATCTATAGCACACTGTTTTGTTGTCCGGGGATAATTTCATGGGCATTTCTTCCATCGTCGTTGAGAGAACGTCATGTATCAACACATTTTCGGCGACATACTCTCGATTACTTCGTTGATTTTGTCATGGTAGCCGAACATAGCCTAAAGGAAGTAAACGGCATCAGGGGGAAGTCCAGCTCCAGTTCGATAGAACCAAGCTGAGCCATGGACGACCTTGTTGGCGGCGACAAACCCAGCGCTACACCTGGCGCTCATGGTGTCCAGGCGCTTCCAATCCGACGACCACGCATGGATGGGCAAGGACGCAACGAATTTCCAGATTCTAGCGGCCGGAGGATCGGGTAGACATGGCCGGATAAAATGGGAATGGGATAGAGATGGGGAGGCGTCGGCTTAAGATTGGAGCTGACATTAGAGAGGGAGATGACATGGTTATGATTCGAGTGGTGAAAATGATGGACTCCTGGTAGGAAAGAGTAACGCGACTGGCATTCAGAGTAGAGTAACCCATAAATAACAGAATAGATTGGGAACCAAATTCCATCCAGAACCAACACATCGATTTAGACAATGGACAAATCTTTTTTATGCCAAAAGAGAGAACATATAAGACCAAAAAAAATCAGAATGATGTAGAACTTCACCTCTCTGAATCCATCTGTTTCTTGCTGCCCCAAGAACATTTGTGCAGCACAAAAGAACACAGAGAAGAGGAGAGAATGAGGTGGTATAGCTCGGGAAAAATGGATGGCAGTGGCACCAGAGGTGTAAAGGGGATTTTGTTGAGTAAAAGAAAAGTGGACATAAAGAAGCTTGGACTGATCAAAGACAGCTCAAACGGAAAAAACTTGATCTGCCGGCAAGCCATCCGAAGTAAATAAAAAAAAGGTATTGAAGCGATAATAGAAGATGGGACACCATGTAGTAACACGAACAGATCTCACCAGATGATGGAAATCCAAAATTTGCAATGTCTGGGACATCTTTCCCTCACCTCATCACACATCAAGGGTGTCGGATCTGGGGCGTGGATGGACATGACGCAGCAGGAACTCCTAGATCCGGCTGCCAAAATCGATAGGATGGAGCTGGGGCAGCGGTGGCTCACCATTGATTTGAAAGAGGCGAGAGGATATGGAGAGGGGCTGCATTGTGTAGAGAAAGAGAATGTTTTTTCTGAGAAATGGAGAAAGGGAATTGGGAGCGGGGGGGAATAGAGGAAGGGATACAAAAGTGGCCCACTTTTAGGGGATCTAGGCATTTGACCACGAGCGGCATCCCCACAGCTTACATTCCTAGCAAACGATGTTAGACATGCGGCCATCAAATGAGGCATGCGTAGCTACCGTGCTGGTGAGGAGGTAATATCCCTAATATATATATATCCCTAATATATATATATATGTTTCATAATTATTATTCATATTATTATGCTATAACCGATGTGGCTCTTGAATATGAGATTCAGAGGAAAACCCACGCTCACGTGTAGTAACATGAGCAGAATTATCAAACCCTAGTCTTGCCTTTTATGACTAATTCATTGGATGCTTGGTGATTGTGTTTTCCTGGTCATGGACATTGTGTATGTCAGCATCAATGAGTAGTGTATTGTTGGAATGGAACAATATGGATGGGTATTCCCTAAGTAGATTGATATGCTAAGATATTCCATTAAGAACATCTTTTTCCTTAGTATCATATCACAGCACGGTTATATTACAATGTGTACTTTGACCATGAGGTTATCGGGGTGATATGTTCTGGAGGTTTTACTTTGGTACTATTTAGAGTCACGCCGTAAACTGGGTGAACATAACGGTAGCCACTAGGTAATTCTAAATGAGTATATTGCCTCGATGTTCTAAGATGGGAATTACTCCTCCGTAAAAAGAGAGATACGAGGCTAGGCCCACTCGGTATTATTGATATCCATAAGTTCTGCAGACAATGCATGATGATGATACATCATGTGGGATATCATAATAAAGTAACGAGTAATAGGAAACTTACCGGTTAATGAGACAAGACAAAGATATAGTGAACTAGAGATTGTTTTAGGGCAATACCGGAATCCATAGTCTCAGATAAGTTCAGTATCGTGAGTAAAGAGAAATTTTTGTAATGACCAATAGGTTCATCAGTTTATTCATATAGTATGTAGGAGTCAATATGGGCATCCATGACCCATCTATTGGTTATTGGAAAGGAAAGAGTTTCCAGTTTCATGTCCACACACTATCGAATCTATAGGGGGAAAAACTCTTAAGTTAGGCCTAATTTTCGTATATCATTAGGTCCGGATCAACTAGGAGTATCATTGGAACGATGTTTTTGCGTGATAGATATATTTTATATATCGGAGAGAATTTATATTGAGTGCATTGGATGTCCAAAAATAATATATACAGTTTCTACTACTACCGAAATTTATTTCGGTGTTATTCCGAGAGAAAATTGAGGATGCACGCTTTACCGGGCAAGTGTAAGGGGGCATGAGATGTCCCGGTGTGCGTGAAATATATTTCTTACATCGTTAGATAATATAGATGATTTTATCTGAAGTGATAATAGGTCCCGGAAGAGTCCGGGCAAAAAAACGAGAAGGGGGAAGTGAAGGAGGTTTATCTAGCTAGTGAACTAAGGGGTAATAGGGTCATCCTGTGGCTTGGTCTAGTTGGTGAACTAAGTAAAGGGTTGTGCTCTCTCTTTTGAGGAGCTTTATTGGTTCCTTTATTCTAGTTGTGGTTTTTCTATCCTTCGTTTATTTTTTCCAAGACATATGGGTACGATGTTCTGGTTAATGGAACCTGGCTTCATGTTGAAGTGGTCCTGGAAAAAAATAACCTAGAAACAAAGATATAATAAAAATAAGGTGGATTATTTATCCACGCATCCTCGTTCAATCCACTGGCTAGCCTATAAATACACACTCGCGATAAATCCCCGGTATCCCATGTATACTTACAAAAGAGCAAACCTGACAAGAAAATTTGATCTCCACTTTTCATGCACACTCATTAAATGGCCCAAATAAACTCAGCAAAAATTTTGTTCAATTTCCCTCACATCATGCCTGCCATATATAAGCATGTGTGATTGATGCATACCATATATACACACAAGAAAATATCGCGCGCGTGACAGACGCGTGCAATATATACCGAAGAAAGAAAAAAAAATGTCCAATCACATTTCCCATTTGAGTTCCATTCTGCCATATAAATAATATCCCCGTCATTCCCTAAAAAAATCCCGTCTTGGAATGAACGAACGACCATGTAACCTACTTACCTTAAAATTTGTTTAATTATTAATTTTCAATATTTTTGCAAATAATAACTGATGTTTTGCAATTTATGAATTTTAAAATGATGCAACTCGTCTATGCATTGTGTGTTGTTCGCACGTCGTTATACTAAAATAGAAATGAAGATGTGAGTTGCATGTGTATAACTACTACTATGTTTAAATTTATTTTCAGAAAACAAGAAACTAGATGTTAGCAATTATCGAAACCATCACTGCTACGCCATGCGAGTTACCTCCTTTCGCATTACTCTAACCGTCTCCATGTAATCTGAAAAAAAGGACGAATCTGTTACATCCCATAACATGTGTTAGAGTCGGCCCTTGTTTCATGGCCTAAGCTTCAGCTGACAAAGCTCCCTTGACAACTTCTAATTTTTTATTTCTATATTTGTAATTAACAAAAAAAATAGATAAGTAACAAATCAGAAAACTGAAAAAAAAATATAATATAAAATACAATTAACTAGACCGGCCTAGAAGCGTGCACACCGTCCAGCCGCTCTCATTTTTTGTTGTGTAATTAACCAGCTATGGATGTTATGCTTTTGAGCCACTACCAAGTAGGCTTTGAGCCAGGTTTGGTCCTAGCTATATATCTGCTAAATATATGGAATGTATGGATATTGTTAAGAATGTTTGCTATGAACCAAGTTTTTTAGTATCTATCTAATTTTTGGGCATGGTTCCAGTTTTGAAAATAGTTCATGATATTTTTACTTTGAAAAGAAAAGAAAAACTATATATAAAAAAACATTGGTTAGTATATCCTTAAAAAGGTAATTTTGTAGCGCAATAGCAATGCATCTATATCACGAAACTAGTTTTCATGTGTTCGACTCCCAGGCCTAACATATTTTTTTGCATTTTTCCATTTCCTTTTGGATGGACCAGGCACAGTTCAAAAATACCCTGGCAGCACCATTCCATAAGGTTGTCTCCAGCATTCAAATTCAAACTGTTTAACTCTCAAAAATATTAGACAAATTCACCTAATTAACACAGATGTTACTATACATAGTTGAGCTTCCACTTTGAAATAGTTCAACACAACACTCTAAAATAGTACAAAGAATCAACATAAATATTGCATCGTCTCAAACATTACACAAATTGAACTAAATAGTACACCCTAAACCTTAAAATCGAGTGCAATATTTTTATAATATTAGGTTTTTACTATTTAAATATGTATAAATAACAAAACATAAAACCAGAAAAGTTATTAGAAAAAACAATTACCTTGACCGGCCCAAACAGCGTGCACAGTGTCCAACCGGCCAGCATGTGATGGGCCCGCGCAGCCGTTCCGCTTGGCAGCCTCTGGCGTGGAGCTTTGTGCCATTTTGTTGCCTAGCAGGTGGGAATTTTCTTGGCGCATACATTAGATCGGCCGGACTAGGTCCGTTCATTGCCTAGATTGCTTCTGTTATTGCCCACACAGTCCGGCCAAAAAATCAGGGTAAGAAAATCCTAAGCGCCTTGAGCATCTCCACCCTTCTTTCGACCACCGATCGCCGGTAACAATAATGGACCAATCATGAACACGCGGGACAATGGACAGGCCCACGTCGATTTTTTTACAATGGCAACATACGAATCTCGTACATACAAATACGTTTATGCAATTCGTACAAATGGGCTTGACATGTTACTACCGGGCCCGTAGCCTAATACAACTTATTATTCACAGAGTCGTCCATGTTGACGAAAGGGTGTGGAGCAATCTCGGCCATCTTTCTATCAACTTTTTGGTTTAAGGGGGGCACCGAAACAGAATTTTCCATGAATTGGATCGGCCAGCCTGACGAGTCGCCCATGTCCGCTCTAGCATTTTGCTTTGTGTGTTGTACCCTCCACATACGCTCAATGTAGTTCAGGCAGAGTCCTGCTGCCATGCATTCCAGGCCGCCCAGCAGTCCAGCACCACCTTCTCGGTGTTTTCCTCGTCTCGAGAAGATCACCAACAAACTTGTGGGATGTAGATCGAATTCGTACAAGACAAAAGTCAATACTACAGCCCGAAAATATTGCTCGAAACATACCCATGTGATATCTACTTTCCAATGCTTCATCCATACAAAGCCAACGGTGAAAACAAATTGTAAACCAGACATAATTATATGTTTATGAAGTATATTTTCATATGATATTCATACTAAACATCTATAATACTTATATTTTATACAGTTAGATACACCATGAAGTGTATTTTCATATGATATCAGTTGTTCATCGTTTTGTTGTCAAAAAACTTGGTCAAACATTACTTTGATTAATTTTTAAAAAAATAAGCCTTACTTTAAGGAGTGGAGGGAGTATTATATTCGTGGAAAAGTATCTCATACGATGATGTGAACATCTATGTCTACTAAGTGATTTACCTTTTGCTTCTATAGGCACCTAGCAGTTCTCCATCATTGCTGCTCCCTCTTTGCATGCATTGATGCTATTTGTTTGATTCAGCAGGCAAGAGTGTCACGTTGCAGTGCTATCTTTTAACGGTTTTGCTAATTCTCAGTCGTCTGAGAATCAGCTAAATCTTAGTCGCATTCGTAACCGTTGGATTTGGGTGTTAAGATTCGTCATGTTTACCTTTTTTATGAGCAAAGCCTTCGCCCTCGTGTATGAAGCAATGCGGCCTCTTCCTGCCTTTTGTCGCGCATGTGTGGGCTGCGGCCCGTGTGTTGTCTTTTTCCTTATATTTCTTGCCATCGTGACTTGTTTGGATTTTGTTCTCTACAATTTGCAATATAGAAGGTCAGCCAAGAGCCTTGTTAGATCGTTTCATTCAGTTGCACGTTGGTTTGTTTGTATTTGATGCACACGGTAAGTTTAAGTTGTCTCTCTAATTTTTAATGATTGTGACATTGGTTCACAATAAGGCATGATAAATACTTTATGATTTTTGTTGTTCTCTATTTTCATGTCTTTATATGTCCCAGTGTTGTAGCAAGTCATTTTTACATGATAGTTAGTTGTAATTGATAAAATGTTTTAAATCATTTTATTTTCGTTTTGAGCCATCTTGAATACGAGTTACAAAAAATGTTGCAACGGTGTTGATTCTACAACCGTCGGTTTTAATGGGGATATTCGTGCCAATTTGTTGTTGTTGGTGGTGTTGTTTGTTTACACGAGTTGCTAACAATTCAAGGCGACCTAGCAAAATAGGAGAGAGGGAAAACAATAGCATTTGGTTAGTACCCAACCACGACTTCTAGCAGTAGACATGACCATCCTTACCACCACAACCCTGAACTAATTGTTTGTAATTATTTATGAACTGCCACACTTTATTTAATTGTTTCATGTTGCTTTCTTTTGTCTACATAAGATATGTTTTGATATAGAGAAAAGATGATACTCCCTCCTATCCTAAAAAAAAGTGTCGCAAGCTATGCTTATACCTTATACGTTGTTGCGACACTTTTTTAGGATCTTAGGGAGTAGTTTTTTCATGTTGTGTGACTTTATTTTAGCTTGGCCACTTTTTTAACAGATTTTACGTCATATTTTTACTTTTAAGCTATAAGTACTTTAATCTACTTAAGTCCTTATTGCCATCGTGCATAAATATTCTCAATAATTTATTGTTACTTCGTTAGTTTTACAATCTTTGTATTTTTGTTATGTTTTACTAATTCTTACGTCGGCATAATTTAAAGTTGGATCTCGGTCGGACCGCTCCATTGTGTCGTGATTTGTGATAGCATGGAAGTTTTAAATGACTTGCACTGGGTTTTTTTTAGTTACATCTGGGGCTGAAACATTTTTTCAGTTGCGAGTGGGGTTCAACTAAGGATTTTCCCGTCGCGAGTGGATTTTTTCCGGTTGCAAGTTGGTTAGAACCGAGATTTTTTTGAGTTGCAAGTGCATTGCAACTGAATTTTCTTTTCTAGTTTCCACTGAGATTGCAACTGATATTATTGGGCTTGCAGCTGAGAATTTCCAGTTACAAGAGGATTACAATTGAGTTTTTTCTAGTTGGAAGTGGGGGTTGCAACTGGGTTTTTAGTTGAAACTGAGAATTTTCTAGATGCAAGTGGATTTATTTCAGTTGCAAGTGGATTGTAACTGAGATTTTGAAGTTGAAGGCACTCGAAACTGAGTCTTTTTCTAACTGTAAGTGAGGTTGCAACTACTATTTCACATTTGGAGTTGAAGGCACTCGAAACTAAGTCTTTTTCTAACTGTAAGTGAGGTTGCAACTACTATTTCATATTTTCAAATGTGCTTGTAACTAAGATTTTTCGGTTGCAAGTGAGTTGCAATTGAGTTCTTTAGTTGAGAGTGGAAGTTGCAACCCTTTTTTTTCGATTTTGCTAGCTCTCGGTTGACCAAGAATTATCGAGCTCGGTCACCTCTAAAATCATTAGATTCTGCAACGTGATTTGTGCATCATGTGAGTTGCAAATGGATCATAACTGGGTTTTTTCTGAGTTGAAAGTAGGTTGTAACCATGATTTTGATTTTACTAGTTACAAGTGAGTTGCAACTAACCGATTCTTGGTCGATCGAGAACTAGTCGATCTTTTTCCAGTTTTTTTTTAAAGTGTATTTTTCTATTTGCAAGTAGGTTGCACTTGAGATTGTTTCTAATTGCTGGGTTGCAACTTTTTTTTCGGTTGCAAGTGAGACTGCAACTGAGATTTCTAGTTACACTCTTCAGTTGCAACTGGGTTTTTCAGTTGCATGTGGGTTGCAACTAGGTTTTTTTCGGTTGCAAGTGAGGTTGCAACTAAGAAAAGGTTGCATGGGAGTGCAAATAGGTTGCAGCTGAGATTGCTGCTTTAAGAAAAGGAAGGACGAAAAAAGTTGCTCCTATATGATGGAGGTCATATCAGCATAAATCTTAGTTGCAAGCCACTGAAATTTGTTTTCCATGTAGTTGCACACATGTTGTAACAGCATGCCAGTTGCACAATATGTGCAAGTGTACATCAGTTGTACTAACCGTGTCTTAGTTAAACGCCATGTTTAATTGTATACCTCCCGCACACATGTGGTAATTGTAGTCTGATTATAAAGAACACTCATGTTATTTTTTTTCATTTTCTGAAGATTATTATGTGATAAAATTGTATATTTACAATTAAAATTGCAAAAAATATTTTTTTCACTTTTTCACTGCTAATTTTTCAAGAAAATAAGACTCTTCAGTGAAGAGACACATAAAACTCCGTGAAGCAATCAATTAGTTGGCTTAACAAAAATTGAAGTAGAAGTGTAGAACTAGTTAGCCCAGAAAGAAAGGCCCATAGGCCAAGGGAAGGAACACGTACAGCTCATGCCTCCTATAGGAACCAACATCACACAGGAAAGTCATGGACAAACAACGGATGTTACAGGAATCGACTGAGCCCTAGACTTCCCCATTTTTCTAACGTTCGTTGTTTATCATTTCCGAATAATATTTGCACTGATACAGAAGCCTATGCGGTTCTATGGCACACATTTATTCTGATAGAACAAATCTAACTCCTCGACCCAGCTTACATTTATGCCGGAGATTTGTACCATCCCCACGGCTCATCAGAGGTGTACTCCGTTACTTGCTTGATGCTCAGGTAGTTATCAATGCCCCTGCAAAGCAAAGGCACGGTGTCAGGTGGAAATCCTCAACAGTTATGCCTTAAGAATCCGATCATCATGCCCTGCTCACCCTTCTCCGAGCTCACGTCCAAAGCCACTGCGCTTCTTCCCGCCCCAAGGTGCTTGGCTGAAGCAAGGTTGAGAGCAGTTTACCCAAATAATTCCTGCGTCGATCTCCTGTAGTCGGAATTGCCATTACACAGTTACTACAAAAACACAGCAAAGCAGTCCCAAGAGCAATTTGCATAACACCAACTTAATTGAACTAACGCAGAAATGAATCAGTGTTATCAAGTGAACATAAGTGGAAAAATGATAACTTGGAACAGCAATCTGATGTAAATCTCAAGCCACGTCAACAGCTTAATGTTAGAACCCGCGTACCTCAGCTAATCTCTCGCATCGCTCGCGATCACCGGAAATCACAGCACCAGCCAGACCATAACTGTCGAAGGGAGAAGAGTTGTGGAGTAAGTTCAACAGGCTAACAACCCTCAAAACAGCCAAAGATAAATGTTACTATATTGAAAAATTAATAGCGCACTGAGTATCATTGGCCAGTTCAATGGCTTCATCTTCGCTGCTAAACTCTTTCACACACAGGACTGGACCAAAGACTTCCTCCCTCCAAATTTCCATTGATGTGTTGATATCGGTAATGATGGTGGGTTCAATAAAGAAACCTTTCTCCAGATGCTGCAAAAACACAATATATTAGCTATAGTCTAACAGTGTATGCATGTACATTTAACAGCGAACTGCAACATTACCTTGGGCCTGACACCCCCAGTCAGAATGGTAGCACCTTCACTTTTAGCATTGGATACAAACTTCTTAATCTTCTCATACTGACACAGGAAATATCACGAGTAAGATTCCTGACAAGGAACGAGTCTAAAAAATGAGTAATTTGCAACTACAGAAAATATTGCAAAGCTGGATGGTCATTTAACCCAACTTTATTGTCATGAAGCTCAGAAGCTGTAACCAGAACTTTAATTGTTACTGTGAAAAACATAACAACGTAATCCTACAGCTAATGTATTGCAACATGTAATACCTGTCCTGCACTAATAACTGGCCCAAGCCTGCAACCCTCTTCAAGCGGATCTGACGCTTTAATATGTTTGCACCATGCAACCATCCTCTCCATGAACTCTTTAGCGATTTTTTTCTGCAAAGCTTTTGATTTCAGGATTGTGAAGCCGATTGCCATATGCCCAAGAGCACAAACTAACTAACTCCAAATATAGCTTGCGGAGCAACATCTTGAAATTGCTTCCATTGACAGCCATAAAGTACAGCAACCCACAAAGTATTTACTTCATCAATATACACATGAACAGATAATATTAAACTCCGCATAGCAAACTGAAGTGCTAAAACATGTAAGTTGAACGATGGGGCAGGGCAATACATAAATTGCTCAAAATAACAAGCATACTGTTCACAATGCAACGCCATTTGTTATGTGAACTCATAGTGGCGTCATAAAATCATCTTATGTGAGATGTTGATGCCAGATCTGAGATATGATTGACACCCATCAAACGTGTAGAGTCATAGAGTACTTCCTAAACATCACCAGGTGTAACATTGAATACTTACATGGATAAGAAGACGAGAAGTTGCACTGCAAATCTGACCATTGGTCCAAAAGCAACCAAATAGAGTCCACTCAACAGCTGTTTAAAGAGAATGATCAACAATGGAATCTAACTAAAGGTCAAAAAAGGTTGCTTAACAGACTTCATATTTGATTGAAATGTAAGTATCAACAAACTGAAGTGAATTGCAGTCTGGAAAAGTGGAAAGATACAGGAAGGGTTTCCAGAATTTAACCACAGCTACTTGTATTTTTATGGTTAGTCGAACTAACCACCTCGTTTTTCACCAAAAAATAATGATGAAACTATGCAAAGTGTCACATAATACCGCAACACATTTTTTTAATTCAAATTTTTTATTCAGTCGGTACATCTCCAGCATAAATGTTTACGCTAGTTGAAAAAATAGAAAGTGTGGTCAGACAAATAGACATCCTGTTTTTTTGTATCAGCTGTCTAAGGTTACTAATCCAACATTCCAAAAATAATTAATCGTGACAAGCACCAGAGATTAAAATAAAGGCTTTTGGGAATATCCTGCTCAATTAAGTCAGACTGAAAAGTCCCACATAGTGAAGTTCTTTAGGAATTGGTTAAGTCTCAGCAAGTGGCATGTACCTTTGTCAATGTCGACATCATCAAATACTACTATAGGACTTTTGCCACCAAGTTCCAGCGTGACAGGCTGCCAAGAAAAGATGCGATACGGAAGGTAAGATATGAGATATGGTTTCTATCAGGATGGTTCTCGAAATCTCTTGGCCATAATCTAATAATCTAAGGAGAAAAGGCACAGATTCATGGCATCAAGTTACTAGCATGATAACAAAAGTACAGACATTTGGAACAAACCTTGACTGTAGGAGCTGCAGCAATCATAATCTTTTTACCGGTTTCATAGCTCCCAGTAAATGCTACCTAAAAGCTCAACACACCACATATATGCTGAGGAATGTACGCATTAAATGGATCACACATAGATATAGGAAAAATATATGTACCTTGTCAACGTCAGGGTGTGATGACAAAGGAGCGCCAGCTTCAGGACCTAATCCGGTCACGACATTCAAGACACCTGAAGGAAGGCCGACTTCTTTACACACATCAGCAAGCTCTAAGCAAGTCCTGGTAATTAAAAAACATAGATCTATCAATCGCCATTGCTCATAGCATGGAAGTGTCATAACATTTTAAACTTACACAGAAGCCAATTCAGATGGTTTCAGTACAGCTGTACAGCCAGCTGCCAGAGCAGGAGCTACCTTCCATGTAGCCATTAGCAGAGGATAGTTCCTGCATTATATAATGTCAAGCAAAGAGCATTTGCTTCAGAATCAACTTTCAGTTATAGACAAGAAACTATCATGGAATAGACGAATTAGAATGTAATCAATAATCAATTACCAAATCAACTGTTTGATTTCAGCAGTAAGATATAGCTAAGTCTACAATGCTGACAACAGATTACCAGGGTTGATAAGGAAAAGAAACATTCAGTAACATTAGTTACACCTTTCACACATGCAAAAACGAGTTAATTTGTCTCAGCTAACTAGCTTTAACACTAGGTAGTAAGCACACATCTGGAGAAGATTAGCACTATACATGATCAAGAAAACATGGAAAGCATATCAAATAACTTGAAATGGAATTGATAAAGGTCTTCTGGCCAAATAACAGCTCCTTTACTATATACATGCTACATATCCTAAATAGAGACAGTGTGGTGGAAGAGGAATCAGAAATACCAAGGTGTGATTAGCGCAACCACCCCAATAGGTTCCTTCTTAAGATGGCATTTAAAATTCTCTGGGAGAGAAACTGCAGCATTTTGCCTTTTGTCCAAGGCTTCAGCATGACCTGCAAAGTACTCAAAGCAGCCGGCAACATCGTCCTGACAAAAGAACACCATACACATCAGAATACGATGTCAAGAAAAAATATTTATCTAAAGGTGGGTCGCATACCATGTCCCATGCCGCTTCATCAAGAGGCTTCCCACAATCAAGTGACTCTAACCTAGACAGGTCGGATTTTCGCTCAATTATCTGAAGAAAAAAGGAAATAAAAAGCACATCAGAAGCTGACATGCATGTAAATATCAAGTCTTGATGAGCCACATGTTACCTTATTTTCTAAATTAAAGATCAAAACTTATTTATTTATTTATTCACTCGCCTAGAAAAAAGGCTATCAGCCCCGGCGTTACTAGTAAAAAAAATGAGGATTTCCCCTAAATATGGGTCCTAAGGAAAAAAAAAATTACTTACTTTGAGACAGATAAACATAGTGCACTATTGTAGTAGACCATACCAGTAATTTTGTAGGGCGTAATTTACCAATATAGCCACCAAGACATGCAGGAAAGTACGCTGAACAAAAGAGGGATTTAGTATGAAATGTGATTTTTTTTTTCTTACTGGGATTGAGTTCGATCATGATTTTTTTCACCTCTCTCACCTGTTATATATTTTTGCGATTTTTTAAAAACTTCTACATGTGATTTCCGCAGAATTACATAGATAGGATAGTTCCTGTTGAAGGGTGATCCAAATTCTTCTAATGGGCTTTACGCTGGCCAGCACATACGAGTATAACTCGTTTTCATGTCTTTCAATGACTTCTGTATATTGCCCCATATATATACCCCAGTAGTCTGACCTTAAGACGGTCTGGCATCTCGTGATTGTAATACTCCTCCATTTTAGTGAAGTTACGCCTTCGTCCGTGGTTTTTCCTGTAAGGGTTTTTTCACCTAGAAACCTGTGTCTCGTTTTCTCTTGTTTTGATCTCTATTTAGACAACAGTTCCATCTAAGAATGTATGCCTCGTCGGTACACACTAACTGCAATCTCGTCATGTGACTAATATAGAGCTAATATAGAGTTATGTATGCAGAAAATACACCAAAAGAAGCTCCAGGGAAAGAGCCACTGACAAATCTAGCCTGTAATTGGCATTGAGAACCAGGCTTCGCACACGATAAATGAGTCTAAAGTTAGAAGTCAACTAAAGGAGCGACTGAGCACAACCCCGCCGGACCCATTACGCTACAGCCTACTGGCTTGTGAGTCAAATCCGCGCGGAAGCAGCATGGAGCTCCTGGCCACAGCGTGCCTTGGCCGTGGTTACATACTGATGGGCGCGTGGCGTACCTTGGCGGCGATTGCCCGGAGATATTTGGCCCGGACGGCGCCCGGCGCGCGGGACCAGTCGCGACCGCGGTTCCTCTTGAGCGCCGCTCGCGCGGCCGCCACCGCCGCATCCACGTCCTCCGAGGTACCCGCCGGGATCTCGCCTGCGCAAACGCAAACCTGGCTCATCAGCACGAAAAGAGGAGCGCATGGGCGAGCGGAAAAAACACCAGAGAGAGAGACGGATGGATCCGGGGCGATTTGGTACCGATGGCGGCCTCGGTGGTTGGGTTGACGACGGGGAGGCGGCGGCCGAGTGCGGGGGCGCGCCAATCGCCGTCGATGAAGAGCTGCCGCTGCGGGATCGCTAGCGAGGCCATCGAGGCGTGCGACTGAGCCGTAGCGGTATCTGGGTTGGTGGGAATCGGAATCGGATGATCCGATCAGCCGCCGCTGTGGAGTGAACCAGTGTGGCGTGGACCGTGCCAAGGCGGAAAGCGCTATCCTCTTGTTCCGGAGGCACGTGGATGAATGGATTAACTTACACATTTTTTTTAGACTACTATGTTACCATACCCCTCTCTACACCTCATTAAATACTTGCCATGTCATCTTTTTTGCCTACGTGGCATCGATGTCACTACTCAAGTTACTCCCACTTTGACCAGCCTCAGGCCATGAGAGCATCTCGAGGCACATGCGCAAAAAATCACCGCGTTAAAATCTACTCTACACGCTGTTAGAGCTCGAACCCTCGAACCAGTTTAAGGGTTGAGAATTGGTATTTTTTTTGGCACTTTTAAGGGTTGAAAAACAGGGACAAAGACTAAACCCTCAAACCCAACCCTTATAACGGAATATTCCCCACATGTGCTTGCATCCATCCCCGCATGTGCCCATGACGACGTCGTCGTTGCGGGCATACCGTCGAGCACCTCATGCACAACCGGTGGAGGGTCGACGATTGGGGGCGCGGGCGCTGTCTTCTTCCGGGAGGTGGTCCTCTTCACGGTCGGGGTCCCTCGCGCGGCGAGCTTGGCGGCCGCAGCACCCTTCAGCCCAAGCGACGACGTCGCCCGACGTCGCTTGGTGGTAGGCGGCTGCGGCGGGGCGAGGGAGGAGGCGGGGGCCGGGGCGACTGCGGGCTGCAGAGGGACGACGTGCTGGCCAGCACGCCGACGCTTGGCGCTGACGTGGGTGGCGGCGGGCGCCGACGCCACCTACGCCTGGCTCAGGGCGGCTTGCTGCTGGCCGGCGCGGGCGTCGCGGAGGCGGCGATTGGGGGCGGGGCGATGGGCGGGGCGCGGGAGGAGGCGGGCGAGAGGACGGAGGCAGGCGGCGGCTCCATGGCGCGCGGCGGCCAGCGGTTGCGAGCTTGCCGGGCGGCGGGAGGAAGGGGATGGGGCTGATTTTTCCTTCCCGCGCGTTCACAGTGGAGGAATAGGGGTTGGGGTTGTTTCCCCTCTCCAACCCTCACTTGTAGAGGTTGGAGGGCGACCCGAGGTCCAACCCTTAATTTTTGTAGAGGTTTAGGGGTTTAGGGTTCTAGTCTTTGCGTTTTTTTCGTTCCAACCCGTATAAAAGCGGTTATTTATGAGGGTTTGAAGATTTGAGGGTACTACTGAAAGAGCATGGTGCCTCCATGTGTGGTTTTGGTAATTGATGACAATCACTATGGACTAATAGTTGCATTGAGCTATAATTGTAGAGTTTGTCCATATGGCAATGCTTGATGTCCATGTGTTGGATTCAAGATAATCAAGTGGTGACCATGGCGCTATTCATGTGAATATCCCAAGTTTGGTCATGAGAGAGTTGAGCATATTGCAAGTATGTCTTGAAGAAGAATATTGTGTGAACATTCATCTTTACCTTCAAGATATCATTATTATGAAGAGAGAAGAAAAGATACAAGGTTGATCAAGGCACAGTGCTAAGCGATGGTTAATATTGATCAACTCACAAAGCAAGAAGATGTACCATGTGGGATCATGGTATGGTAAGTAATTGTTCATATAGCTTTGTGTTCTAACCCATTATATGTGTGTGTGGTATATCTATGTGGGGTTAGGTATCTTTCCATGGTCTTGCATCAAAAGGAAGATTTCATATAGTCCATGGTGGATGACGTCAAGTTGTGGTCGTCATCAAGTTCGAGAAGTGCAAGTTCAAGGGGAGCATATCTAATAGATCGCATGCTTGAAGCTTGCCACTCTTTTGGAGATAATGTCCAAGTGAAGATGTACCTAAAAGAGCCTCTCCCATAGTGGCGTATGGGGGAGCAAACTATGTCTTCACCGAGCAAAGCGAAATCGATAAAGGTGTTCCATCTTGAGGAGGTCTAGATCTTCATCATGTAGCTCAAGTGGAATTCTCAAGGCAAAGGTATGATCTTGATAGGTTTTCTATTTTACCGGTCTCATAGCATTAGGAGGGAGACCGGGTTATAGGATAGATAACCGTACTATCAAGAGGGGCTCTCATATTAGCACCTTGATCGCATCACTCGGAGAGAGCTCAAACCTTTGCATACTTGGCATCATCTTTCTTGGTTCTTATTTGTGTTTTCTCCATGTGTGGTTTTAGAGCTTGTCATGTGTTTCAATACAAGCTCAAGTTAATCAAAAACGGGTTTCGCATGAAAAACTTATTGCGTTTTTTATATTGGAGGTTTTACCGATTGTTCCTTTATAGAGAGGTCAAACCTTTCATCATTTGGTTTTATCCTCCAATGATGTATTATGATGTTTCTCTGCGTGATTTTATAGTGCTCATCGTTGCGAGTTCAACGAGACCAAGATCATCGAAAACGGAGTCCAGAGACGAAAGATATCGTGTTCTTAGTGTAAGTGTTTTTCGGGAAACAGTTTGGCTGGCCGGGCCGGGCTCTAGGCCGGGCTCTAGGCCAGGCTGCTCGGGTGGTGGCCAGCCTACGTGCAGGGTGACCAGCCCAGGCCGGCTCCCAGGCCGGGAAACACAGAGAGGCCAGCCCAGGCCGGCTCCCAGGCCGGGAAACGCAAAGAGGCCAGCCCAGGCCGGGCTCCAGGCTGGGCGGTTCTGTTAGGTGGCCGGCCTGGAGGCCGGGGATGCGCAAAATGCCCCCCAACAGGCTGATTTGGGGGGGCCTATATAAGGGGTCTTATTCTCCAATGGTTACCTACCTTTTAGTCAAGTTTTCCCCCATCATTGTTGACCTCTTGGAGCTTACTTTCTCTCTATTCCTCTGTGATTCTTACCTCCAATTAATGGGAAAAGAGAGAGGAGATCTAGATCTATGTTTCCACCAATCCATCTCTCCTCTTAGTGAGGGGAAGTCTTTGGATCTAGATCTTGTGGATTCATTTGTTGAGTTCTTCCTTGTTCTTCTTCTCTTCTGCCCCCATCGCATTTGTTGCTTTGGTGGGATTTGAGAGTGAAGGATTTGAGCACTTCTTGTGTTCTTGCCATTGCATAGGTTGCATCGCTTTGAGTTCTCTACGAGGATTCGTTCGAGTGAAAGGTTGATAATCTTGTTACCCTTGGGTTCTTGTAGTTCCCTTGAGCTTGTACTCTTGGGTACTTGGAGTGCCCTATACGGTTGTTGTTGTCTCGGAGTTTTGGTAGCTCCGGACCTTGTTGTCTCGGAGTTTTGGTGGCTCAGGACCTTGTTGCTATCTCGGAGTTTTGGTGGCTCGCGGGATATTGTTGGGAGCCTCCAATTGAGTTGTGGAGATTGCCCCAACCTTGTACGGGATCGGTGACCGCCCTCAAAGGTCACATAGTGGATCGTGTCACTCCGTATTGGTGGAGGCACGAGCAGAATAAGGTGAGCCATTGGGCGCTTGGATTCATTGTGACTCCACACCTCTACAACGGAGATTAGCTTCCATTGGGAAGTTAACTTCGGGATAAATCATCGTCTCCTCGTCTCTTGGTTATTTCTATACCTGATCTCTTTACTTATGCAATTTACTTTGTGATAGCCATCGAGCTTGAAGCAACATATCTTGCTATCACATAGTTGCTTGAATTGTTTAGCATAAGTTGTTGGTGCACATAGGTGAACATAGTTTGTTTAGGTTTTGGCTTGATAAATTAATCGCTAATTTTATTCGGCATTTATTCAAGCCTTAACCATAATTATTTTTAAACGCCTATTCACCCCCCGCCCCTCTAGGCGACATCTGTGTCCTTTCAATTGGTATCAGAGCCGGGTCTATCTTCATAGGGTTTCACAACCTAGAGAGTAAAGATGTCGGCTAGGGTATTAGTGCATAATGACACTTTTATATTCGATGGCACAAATTATAATACTTGGAAAATTAGTATGCTTAATATTTTTAAGGACATGGGTCCAAATATAGAGAAAATTGTAGATATGGGTTTTTCTACTCCAACGGGTATTGGTTGTTATTTATAGGATGAGAAAAACTTATATCTCAATACTCAAGCTACTAATGTGTTTTTCAAATATTTGAGCATTGTAGTTCTTGAGTCAATTAGGCCATCTTGGAAAGCTCATGAGATATGGACCAAGCTTCAAGATAAATATGATGTGTCCGAAAGTTGTGGGGATGATTATTCTCCCTCCACCTACGGGCATGATGAGTTCTCGACTTCTTCTACTTCACCAACATGTGGCAAGGCACAACATAATGATATGGTGAGTAGTGACAAAAATTGCAATCTTGATAGTAAGTTGTTGACGATTCTTCATCTCTATCTTATTGCAATACTTTGTCTATGGACACATCTAGGACCCAAAATGATTTACATGCTTGTGTTGATAGTCCATGCATATCATGTAGAAATTCCTTGACTAAATCTTATAATGATATGCTTTATACATCTTGTTTCCATAGTAAAAATGGTTTTATTTCCTCTAGTACTTGTGTTACTAAACATGTAGAAGAAACTCAACATTCCATGGAACAAGATGTGGATTTAAGTGGCGCTTCAAGTAATGGTTCATCATCATCTACCATATCTCACTTTTGCCTTATGGCTAAAGGTTCAAAGGTAGCTCCTACTTTGAACACCAATGTATCTAGTGATGATGATGATGATGATTATGATGGTGATGATGATGATGATGATGATGATGATGATGATGACGATGACGATGATAATGAAATGATTTGTTAATGGAGAAAGGTAAAATTATTCATAATATCCTTTATGAGGATAAAGATGCTTGTGACAATTTCCTAGAAATCATTAGAGCATTTGATAGGCGCAATATCGCCATTAATGATTTGGAAGCATGCATTGACGCGTGTTATAGCCGCGAGCGTGATTATTCCAATGAAATTGCAAAACTAGAGGAAGCTCTTGTAGAAGAACAAACCACCAATGAATCTCTTGAATATACTTTTACTCTAGAGTTATCAAAAGTAAAGGACTCTCATGATATAAATCTTGAGGTGGTTAATTGTCTTAAAACTAAAAATGATGACCTAAAAGTCGCACATACTCAACTTAAAGCTTCATATTCAAAAGGGCTTGCCAAGTTGCCTTCTCCTATTTCTATTAATAATGATGCGTGTGCTACTAACTCTATTTCTTTCTAAGCATCTACATTGAAGGAAAATGTTGAGCTAAGGGCTCAACTTGAGTTGCTAACTAGCAATTATGGGAAATTGGAAGAAAGTCATGAAAAGCTATCAAGTTCTCATGAGGATCTTTTAGTATCACATGATAATCTAAAGTTAGCTCATGAGGCTATTACTACCAAGGTGATATCTTGTGATCCTCATGTGTACATTAGCACAAACTCTACTCAAAATTCTATTTTGCCTCGTGCTAGTACTATTAGTTCATTCACTCATAACATCGCTACATCTTGTGATGAATTTCTTTCCATGCCTTATTGCTATAAAAATGAATCATCTACTTCCTCTATTGCTTGTGTTGATACTAACCATGTATAGAAAATAAAAGAGCTCAAGGTCCAAGTCGCTTCTTTGAAGAAAGACTTGGAAAAGCGCCATGGGAAGTCCGCACTTGAAAACATGTTGAGTGTGCAAAGATTACCCAATGACAAGAGTGGACTTTGATTCAACTCTAATAATAACAAGAAGTCCAATATCAAGAAGAATCATACAATAAACAAGAACAAGGGCCAAGAACAAGTCAAGAATTCGTCCAAGATTGTTTGCTTCAAGTGCAAAGTTGAAGGGCACCATGTTAGGTATTGCCCATTAAAGAAGAAGTCTCTTAGTAAGAAGCAACAAGGGAAGCGGCCACAAGTTCAATCTCATGCTCAAACTCAAGATGAAGAAAGGCCTCTGTAAGGACCCCAGACCGGCAGTCTGAAACCCTACGTATGCATACATTCACGATCCCAGAAAGATCAGTCGTGAACAACATACACAGTTGGCACACAGAAATACATCATCCATTACACGAATACATAAAGGTATTACATAAAAGATCACATGATCAAGTTTAACACAACTGCCAAAAGGGCAGGCAACTTAATCAAACACAGCGGAAGACAAATAAAACACAACGTAGTTGAGCCCAAGTCACGCCTTAACCTACAGGCTGCTGACCCGGAGACGATCCTAGTTCGCAAAGCCGTCAACTCCGTACTTCTCTTCATAGATGTCCTTTGGAGGCTCCTTCTCCAAATCTGATAAGTAGATACCAGGGGCGAAACCATAATGAGTACATTTGAATGTACTCAGCAAGACATCCATCATGTCACTTACCAACATGCAAATATGCTTATATGGTGGAATAGGTAAGCTATAAATAGGGTTCACTATCAATGGTGTTCATATATGATGACACCACAGTTGCAGTCAGGTTAATCTGTATCTTCGTTGAAGAAGATACTTCGGAAGAGAAATAATATATAGTTTTATTTCTCTTGTAGATATCACATGTACAAGAGGTTTTGTAAAGTTTTGTTAAAGAATATTTTCTCTTTGCAAAACTTCTTGGAATCAGTTTCCAGAATTCTTGCTTAGAGTAGAAAAGGTTTTGTTTGCAAAACATTTTGTTTTGTATAACATCATCTGGCTTTTCATCCTCGACGATACCTCCACGGTATAAGTTTCCATTCCTTTCCGAACTTCACAAGTTCAACACTTCCTTTCCAAAATTCCCTTTCAAAAACATCCTTTTTGAAAACATTGACACAATGCTAGCTACATGGCCATTCAACTGTCCATATCCGAGGACGCGGCTTCTTCGAAAAAGTTATACTCTGCAGAGGTGTACACATCCACCAGATCCAGTACACCTCCCGTGAACAATCACGGACTGTAACAACAGTATGTAAACATCAGGTATCTGATCATAACCATCCACTATGTTCAAGCTAGAATATGCCTATCTCTCAGTTGAGTTTTACCACATCCCCGGCACCGAGCTAATCCCCGCCAAGCCAGGATGTCTCAACTGATGCATCCGGAGGGAAAATTAATCCCACACTTTATATGTCTCCGCGACATTCGGTTCAGAGGATCGCATCCCCTATAGCACATTGAGATAGCACACACTAATAAGAACAAACTTCAAGTTAAGCCCCTTGCCCATGTTGGGGTAGGGTGGCAGTACGGTAAAGGTTGTCCGGCGAAGACTAGGTTATGTGTCATTTTTGAAAACACCACTTTCTCAAAAATGACCACTTCCACATTCCTCCGGAGAACAAGGATCCGCCTTTTCTCCGGGTTTTTCCGTAAAGCCTTTGTTTTGTAGAATCACAATTTTAGGGTGTCCACTTAGGGACTAGTATATTTGATGGTAATAAATACCATATGGTGGCTTATGGGCTTGGTATTACCAAGTTCAACTATTGGCATGATAGTAACCTATAATAGTATAGTAGTAATTTCCACCTCAAAAATAGTTTTGATAATCAAGTTTTTTGTAAAACTTCAGAGGTAAAACATGCATGATAGATAATGATAAGTATTGTATCAGCAAGCATCAGGATGGCTTGCCTGGTATCTCCTTGTGTCCCTGGTTTTTGGAGTGACTAGAACTTGAAACAGAGCTTCACGACACTTCCTTCCTCTTCGTTTTTCTAACGCCGTAAAAGGAATAAAGGACACACATTCAGAACCAATCAAGGCAAGCAACCATACATAACAATACATACAGCAAGGAAATCTAATAATAACAAAATCACTCAATTATTAATTGAGGCAAACAATCAAACAATCCTACTTGGCAGAAATGCCATTTAATAAACAGATCAAGGTTGGAGGAACATATCTCACAACCTCAATATCATGGATTCAGTGGGTGTGCCACTCTCATACCAAGATATTAATAAACCCAAAATACACTTAGTTTCACAAGGGTGAGACTACTAAAAGTATATAAAACATGCCCAAAAATAATCATGGCAATGGGTCTGTCAACCAAACCACAAAAAGAATAAGGTAGCTATCTTACTAAGTCTAAATTCACAACAAGAATAAATAAGACACATGATTTGCAAAAGTTACTTTTACAAATCAGTGAGCCTACACAAGTGTAACAAGGTAATAGACTCATCACAAAACACACAATTTCTCATAGTGAGAACAATAGAAACAATGACTAAAAAGGAGGAATCCTATAGACATGTTTCTACTAAAAGTTTGCTATGCAAGCATGCATAACAAGTAAAATACTAAAATGCAAACAAGGAACCATGTTATCATAATGGGAAATGAAAACATGTCCTCATGCAAGGGTACACAAATATCTACCAAACACAAGTTGGCAGGAAAAATAATTCAACACAAAAACTGCTAAGGAATCTAGTACTACTCAAACATGAAGAATCAATGGATGTATTTCAATCAAGTAATTGAAATACAACCAGAGGGTCCATGTCATAAAAACCAGGAGTGAAAAACATATATACTTGCTATAACAAAAATATCCCATTTAATAAAACAATGCATCAATTTGCAGGGCAACTCCTACATACTAGTAGTAATAAAAAAGGGCATTACTAGAGGAATCAAACAACACTCCAAAGATGGATTTTTCCTAGCAAGCCACACATGATTACAACCACTTACAAACAGAAGCATACCCATTTTTGTTTAGCACAAAAATTCCCAAAGCAAAAATGCTAGGCACTCATTAGTTATGAAACTACATAAGAGAAATGCATCTAGTTTGGGGAAATAATGTTTACACCAAAAATGCAATGAAACCAGTGGGTGTTCCACTAGCATAACAAAGCATTAAGAGGTCACAAAGCCTCTGGTAACACTTGCTAAAAATTAACAAAAGACTAAACTAGCACCTAGTGCAATAACAATACTAGTAGAAAATAATGGGATGCTAACATAAGCAAGGTAATGCTACTCATGCTTTTGTTTTCACTCAAGTGAAAACTCTAGTGTTCAAGTACTCATAAAAACATAACCAAAATGCTACTGGTCCTATTAATACAACACAAAAATCTGTGGCCACAAAACCACAAATGATTATGTCAAAATTCCACACATGAGGGAATTTTTCCATAACCATCCTCATAGTCACCACAAAGCTATTCATGCTGTTCTACCAACTCAAATGCAAGATAGCAGAGGTGATAACAACACAAACTAAGTACTAACAAGGCACTGGATCCAATCAAAAATCCAAGTGCTAGCACATCAATTCATCACTCAAAAATTATATGCAACTATACACTAGAGATAACCATATGCTACTAACAAATATCATATTTCTTCTCCACTCAAGCCCACACAATATAACATGATAAAATAGCTAAGTAACACTTAGAAAACAAGTTCACACCACTTATACATGCTATAAAACAATATTGCAACACAAAAATATCATCACACAAATTAATTAACTAAAATGCCAAAATGGCAGAAATATGCCAAACAAAGATCTGTCCACCAAATTTTCTAGGATGATCTAAAAATTAAACCCTTCTAGGTTTGGATAGACCTAAACATATACAAGACCATCCAGTTGAGTTTGCATCAAAATTCATTTTTAATAATTTTATAAAAATCACCAAAGTGCTCTCTGGTGTTTTACCAAATTGAATGCCATTTCAAAAATACTATGAATTTGGAAACGAGGTTAATTTCTCCTGTTAGGAAATTTCAAGGGCTTTCCAATGCAATTGGCCTCACTTCATTCTGAGTTGTGAAATAAAAATGGTGCTCATTTTGGTGTTTCAGGTACCTGTTGCCAAATCATTTTTAATTTCAAAAATGTTCATCCAAAAGTAGATCTGCAAGTTGGAGGTGGTTTAGAATTAGTTGAGGTACCACTGTGAATTTTAGTTTGGTCAGATTCATATTTTAAGGTGCCTTTTTGAGCCAAAAGTAAACAAGTACTTCTCTGTGAAAAATTAAAAGGAAAAACACTTGTCACGGGCCAGATCTCACTATTGGGCCGGCCTGGACGATTAGCACCGCGAGCAGAGCTAGCCCCTGTGGCTGACCAGCGGGCCAGCGGCCACGCGGCAGCCACGCGGCAGGTGCGCGGCCCCACGGGCCAGTTTGACTCGCCCACGCGCGGGTCAAGGCGCTGGCGCGGGCGCGACGTCAGGACGACGTCACTCGCCGGCGAGCTCGAATCTCGCTTTTCCGGCCACCGTTTTGCGAAATAAAAGTACCTACGAGATGCCCACGACGAGGGGAACCATACGGGCTCAGCCTCGCTTCCCGGGAGCGGCCGGAAAGCAACCGGCGACGAGCAACGCGCGGCGGCCGGAGAGCGGCCACGGCTCGGCGTCGATTCGGAGGGAGAGGGAGAGGGGAAAAGGGCGGCGGGGGTTCTCCTGCTCACCGTGAACGCGACGGAGGACACGGAGAAGTCGGAGGAGGCGCGAGTCGCCGGGAATCCTTCGCCGGAGTCCGCCGGACCCGCCGAAAGGAATCGGATGGCGCGGCCACCCCGCGACCATCCGCCTCGATTCCTTCAGCACAGGTGGTATACGCGACTAGGCGAAGAGGGTAGGCTACCCTGTGGCCGGCGGCGAGCTCTCCCTTGGCCTAATCGCCGGCGAGCTCGAGGCTAGGGTTCGGTTTGGGCTTTCTTTGAGCAGAGAGAGAGAGTTCGAGGGGGGGAGAGATAGAGGGGGCATGTGGGCAGACAAGGCACATGGGGGGCCTCTTTATCCTCAATGATTCCTTCCCTTCGAAGCCATGGCTAGGGGTGCTGTTTTCTACAGGGAGCTAGAGGTTGAAGATGATGACTGGGATTACAATTTGATCCCAGGATAATTACAAATAGGTCCCTGTACTCTCTGAAAAATGTTGTTTTCACCAAGCAAACAAAGTCTAAAATTTAATTCCTTTTGCCCAAAATTCTAATTAGTTAATATACACAACATATGTCAAAATTGGCTCAATTAGATAAACTTGATAATTCAAAGTTGTTCAAATTTGAATTCTTACATAAATGGACATTGAATTTATTAACCTACTTAGGAGCTTCCAAAAATGATAATTTTTGGCACACATTCCTTATTTGATGTGTTCCTTATGTGGTAGAAAATTCAAGTCATTTTGAGTTACTGCATAGAACAAACTTGTTCAAATTTCAAAAAGGTGCTGTCAAGAAAACAGGGTTTTGTGGCAACTTAAATTATTCAAAAACTTGTGCCCTTTTAGTTTTCATCCTTATTTATGCTATAGAGCATGTGGTATTTATTTCATGGCATTTGGAAAAAGTTTTTAGAACAAACTTGTTCAAAATCCCAATTGTTGCTGTGGAGAAAAACCATGTTTTCAGGACTTTAATGGATTCAATTTTTGGTCTCCTCTTGTGTGTGTTCCTTATTTGATATAAGGAAGCAATGGTATGAATTTCAAATCATTTTAAGAAAGTTTCCAATAGTAACTTGTTTGAGTTTTCTGTTTCTGGAAATATTGGAATTTCTATTTAATAAAGCACTTGGCTTTTCTTTAGCAATGCTTTGCCAAAATATTTATATGACTAGAGATAGCAAGTCAATGCTCTCCAATACTTTGTTTTTAAGCTTGCAAGGATGGAAAAACATTTGATAAGATTTTGGTGAAGCATTTAAGAATGCCTCTTTTTCTGATAATCTTTTAGGGAAATTTATTAAGTGTTTTCTCTTTCTTAACTTAGGCCTTGGAATAATATTCAACAAGTATGAGATTCATAAGATAGTTTTGGAAAACTATTTGATCAATATTTACTATAGAAAATATTGCCAAAGTCATTGGAACACTATGTTGAATATTTTTATCATTGGAACAATATGTTGAATATTTTTAGTTTACTGCTTTGCTATCCTTTTTAAGTTTGTTTAGTTGCACTTAAACAAACACAAACAAACACAACCAAGGTTTATTAGTCAAGCAATTAGCAAAACAACTGTGTTAACAGGTATTCCAAAATTGGGATGTGACAGCCTCTTCCCAAGAAGAATCAAGTTAGAACTCCTCAAGTTGATAAATCAACTAAGAAGAAAGGGGGAAGCCGATGTTGCTACTTATGCCGTGAAAAGGGACACTTCGCTTCCTCATGCATTAATGGTACCTTATCCAACCCTATCATTATTGATGATGTTTATTCCTTTCGGAAGGATAAGGTTGGCAATGTGTTTGCCAAATATTTTGGCACTCAAAGTGGTGTCAAGAAACGAACCATTTGGGTTTCCAAGCCTATTGTGACTAACCTCCTCGGACCCAACTTGGTTGGGGACCAACAAGCTAAAACATGATCAATAGGTGTTGTTGGAGGGCATTGGATATTTGGCTATCTTATGAAGAATTAAGGGATCTTCATCAATTATATTTACTCAGGCCAAGTCATTTGTATCATCATATATCTATCTCACATCCAATGTATCTCCTTGCGGTAACTTCTATTTAAATTATGTACATTGAAAGTTGCTTGCCCCTTGCATGTGTTAGTTTATATAGCATGTGTTT
Organism: Alopecurus myosuroides; assembly: GCA_028641055.1. Taxonomy (NCBI): domain Eukaryota; kingdom Viridiplantae; phylum Streptophyta; class Magnoliopsida; order Poales; family Poaceae; genus Alopecurus; species Alopecurus myosuroides. Next base: position 155,798,863 of record CM054058.1, read on the forward strand.
GTATATGGTGTGCTTACTAATTACCTATCTTGAGTAATCTAGTATGTGTTTGTTGGTTTGCACTCCATGCACTTGTTTGTTTTGTGTTGAGCCTTTATTGCAATTTATGATTAAATTAGTTGCCTCTTTTGAGAGATTAATTAACTATCTCATTTTGGGGAGTGATGTTCTTTGCCACCTCACAATCCTAAAATATGTGTACATGAGGTATATCACTTATTATTAACGTGACAAGATTATATAGTCTCCATGTGGTATTTCATTCTCATGAGAAATTCAAATTTTACAATGTTCATTAATTATCTCTTATTTGATTTCACTTGCCTCTTGTTGAAAAGAAATGGATTATCACATTATGGGGGAGTAATAAGATATGTGCATATTACAATCCTAGAAATGTGAACATGTGAGGTAATGACACTTAGAATTGATATTCTAATTATCTTGTTACTGCGTGGCATGATTAGCTCAAACAAGTTCCATACTTGCTTAAATGAGTTTTTGTATCTCATACTTTGGTTTCTTGAATTTGAGAGAGTTTCTTCGTGCGGTGTTCCTCAAATGTGCACTAGTATGTATTATTTGGGAAACCGGTTGCTTCAAGATATATTAAGCATTGCTTTGCATGATCATTTGACTAGTTGAAGCCACCAAGAATCTCTATGTAAGCATGGTAATTAAATCATATCCTTTTCCATAAGCTTTTGTGTTTGAACATGATCATGAATATTTTTGCAATATACCACCGAAAATTAACACCATACCCTCCTTTTCCTTGGACAAGTGACAACCATATTTGTGGTAGAAGTTATTGATCATATTTACATTTTTATTTGCTTCCATTTGTATTATCGACGAGAAATTGTTTTGTATGAACTCACATTGTATTCCTTGACTCTTGAATATCTATGTGTTATAATCAAACAAAATTCTAGTGTAATGGTTGTAAGAAAAGCGAGGATCCCCTTATAGTGCTTTTGTATTAAAATGCAAACATCTAGATAATGCACAAGTCATGGGAGAGCTATATTACTTCCTTTAGAACACTTAATTTTCAATTGTATCTCTTGCCACTTAATGAAAGTTTCTATTGTATGTGTGTGGAGAGTGATGATCCCATTTGTGTGAAAAATTTAAAAAGCATGCATAGATCATGGGGGAGCTATCATAGATTCTTTTTTAACACTGGTTATCATCAATTTATATTAGATCTTTTTAAATTGGTATTTTAATCAATATCTTGTGTGTTTATGGAAGGCACAACTTTTCTTTTTTATTACTTTGTGCCATCATAAAAAGTGTATAGGTCTTGGTTATCTCATTCCTTGTTTTGCATTCTATTGTTTTGAATGAGATAAGTCTTTGAGCATATTTTATATAGTCATCTTCTATGCTCATTTGTTTTGCTTTGATGCCCTCAATTAGTATTAATTGGAGTTCGATATCTCACTCATAGATATTTGCTTCAATTAACATCTCTTGGAATTTGACATGGTTCATTTTATGTCTATTGGGATCTCAATATTTTACTCCTTGATGCATTTTTATTTAGTATCCCCCAAGTGATAAGTATTTCCTTTGGAATTTTATTTTTACATGATATATTTTCTAATTGGTATCTTATCAATCATGAGTTGATTTTGTTTGGTTCCGATTGGTATCTCCTTTCATATGTTGACGTGGACCTTTGATATAATTTGGACAACCTTTATGGCGTGTCATGCCTTTGTGTACATATCTTGGTTTACTAGGTGTTTTGTCCAAATTACATCGCTTTTGGTTCTTGAAAGTGATTGCATGCATAATTACTAATGTATATGTTATGGCATGTTTTATCTTCCTTGATCCAATATTTATATAGAATAATATCCATCAATCCTAAATTGGCTAAGATGTTCATGATATTCAATTTCATATTTATATGCCCATATTCATGTGGATTGTGTCCTATATATTGTAGTTTGTCTAACTACTTTGGACCCAATGAGTTTGGGGACCAGTTTTGTACTTAAATATGTTTTAGCTACATTTGATATGCATTGGGTGCTTGCCTCATTCACAAAGAAGGTGTTATCACTAAATGCTTATTGGAGTCAAGCTATGATGATGGATGAATTCTTATATAGTACAACATCACCAATGCTACCTCTGTAACAAGTATCTACCTCATGCATATACTCTAACATTTCAACCTTTTGTTGGTTGTATCATGGCATGAAATATATTTACTCCTTGTGATACTTGTTGCTTTTATCAAAACGTCCCAACTATCTCTTTTTCCCTTATTGATGTTTGTTATGTCTTTGATGTGTTATTGTTGTAAGGTCATTCATATCCTCTAAGATAAAAAAAAATAAAGCTATGGGCTATGCTTTCAAGCAAACATCTTATTGCCGTATTTATGTCTTCAAATTGGATAACTCACTCTTTCTCTTTGTAACTATATAGCGTGTACATGTTTCTTTATGGATGTACATCATCATGATTGTGTTCTATTTAGAAACTTATACACATGATAATAATTACATGTCTTATTGGTATCCTAATGGTTCGGTGTTCATCCTTTTATTGGTAACTTATCTTATGGCTCAACCACCTCTTGCTCCAAGTGATATGCTGATGCATGTAAAATGCATAGATGAATTTTCCATATTTTCACATGGTTTTCTATTACATATTGCATCATATAAGGGTATAATTCAATGTTTTATAGTATTTTGGGGTTAAATTACAAAGTCCCCCAACTTTTATGGAATTAACCCTGCCTGTCAGAAACCCCGTTTTCTATATTTTTGATGTTTTAGGGGGCAAACTTCCGCGAAATCACCTGAAAATCTGCGGGGGTCATTTTCTTGGAAGAAGAAGACTTGCGGGCGAAGGATCCACGAAAATTGGGCAAGGAGGCCCAAAATAGGACCCTCCACGCGGCCAGATTCCTTGGCCGCGTGAGAGGCCCCCTTTTGGCCCCTGTGGCCCCAATTCCTTCCATCTTCGACTTACCGACTCCGTCTTGACCTAAAACCGACTATAAAAAGGGTCCCCCGTACCCTTACGGAGGAGAACGCCGTCAAAACACCAAAACAGAGACCCGGAGTTCCAGATTGGAGGGGGAAAACTCCGGCGGGGCGCCGCCGGTGTGATCTCCTACCCCTCCAACATCATCTCCATCGACATCTCCATGAAGAGGGAGTAGTCCACCCCAGGGCTATGGGTTTGTGGAAGTAGCACTTGTATCTCTCTCTCTCTATGTGCTTCACTAATTAGATCCTTATGAGCTGCCTCACATGATTACGGGCACCGTTGTAATTCCTATGTGGTGGATCTTTTCTATGAGTTATTGAATCTGAGATTGCAATTGTTTCTCTTGAGTTATTTGAGTAGATGTATCTTATGTACCCCGTTCTTATTTGCTAGCTTTGATCAATCTAGTTCTTGAGAGCGTGTGTGGGGTGATGGGTGCATTAGTTGGAGTAACGGGGGGTGGCTAGTGCTGTGAAAGTGACAGAAGTTCAGCGATCCACTTAGGTTTTGTTAAACCTTTCTTAGTTACCTCACTAGGGATAAAAAGGAGTACCTTCTTACCGGGGATTTGAAGTGACACTAATCAATCTCCATGACTAGATCTAGCAAGTTCTTACTTCAACTTCATGTCACATTGCTTAAAGCTATACTCTGGTTTTTCCTTAATTATCGAGGTGTTATGATTTATTTCGCATCTTGGTGGAGTATAAGAGGGATCACTATGACCGTAGAGATCTCTATGCTAGGACGTGATGCCCATATGAAAGTACTCAATGTTAAACATGTTATTGTAATCTCACATGTAATTCTTTATGTCCACCGTCTATCACTTTATTTGAGAGAATGCAAGTGTGAAACCATGAACCCCGTTCCTATTTTAAATATAAGAAAACACTCTAGTTACTTTGCTGCAATTTACTTTACTTGCACTTTACTTTACTTGCATCTCCAATTCGAATTTACATTATCTCCATCACCACTTGCATCACAAAAATACAAAAACAATCCATTGCATATTTATTTTCTCTTTTGCATTTAGTAGTAGATTTAAGTATTGCACATTTACTTTCAGTTTTGCATTGCAATTTAGAAGTCTCACATCTTGTGCTTGACAACCACTTGGTGAGGTTGAGGGTACAAAATTCTCTACTTGTTTGCAGGATCCTGGAGGAAGCTTGGAAGACAACTGCTGAAATACTGGCTCCCCAAGAGTTTGACATAAACCCTCGAGTCACCCTCGTGGGGAAGAAGGCTTGCCACTAGCTACACACTCTACACTTGGAGTCTCAACCTAGCCATCATATGCCTTGTTTTATTTTATGACCACTTGCACTTGCTTTGAGTTTTGAACAACAGTGGGGGAGTTATGATTCTATTTTTGCGCACTTTGCATTCAAAATGCAATATTTCTAAATCCTGCACAAATATTGGGGAGCTCCTTTGTTTTCTTTAAAAACACTCATTTTCTCAAACCATAATATACCTTGTTCATTTGGTTTGTTGGATCTTTTTATTTCTTGCTTCTATTTAGGAGAAGATTAGAGATTTGTATACCATCTTATTGCAATATTTGGATCCTCATTATAGTTTTATTTCCTCCCATTATTCATCATTGGATAAGTGTAGATTTCACTCATATTATGAGAAGTGCACATCCTACGGAGGAACCCTTACTATATTAGCCATCTAAAATTTCTATGATCCCATTTTGGGAATGGATGCCAATGGGGGATAAAGTTTAGAGGGTTTAAGCAAATTTGGTTTTATTCTTTGGTTTTGTTCTTAATCATTTGTCTTTCATGCTCATGCATCCTTGCTTGTTTATGTGCATGGTTGGTCAAATTCATTATATAAACCCTCGTAAAAGAGTTTGTCATAAATTACCAAAATGGGGGATATTGAAAGAGCATGGTGCCCCATGTGTGGTTTTGGTAATTGATGACAATCACTATGGACTAATGGTTTCATTGAGCTATAATTGTAGAGTTTGTCCATAAGGCAATGCTTGATGTCCATGTGTTGGATTCAAGATAATCAAGTGGTGACCATGGCGCTATTCATGTGAATATCCCAATTTTGGTCATGAGATAGTTGAGCATATTGCAAGTATGTCTTGAAGAAGAATATTATGTGAACATTCATATTTACCTTCAAGACATCATTATTATGAATAGAGAAGAAAATATACAAGGTTGATCAAGGCAAAGTGCTAAGCGATGGTTAATATTGATCAACTCACAACGCAAGAAGATGTACCATGTGGTATCATGGTATGGTAAGTAATTTTTCATATAGCTTTGTGTTCTAACCCGTTATATGTGTGTGTGTGGTATATCTATGTGAGGTTAGGTATCTTTCCATGGGCTTGCATCAAAAGGAAGATTTCATATAGTCCATGGTGGATGACGTCAAGTTGTGGCCGTCATCAAGTTCGAGAAGTGCAAGTTCAAGGGGAGAATATCTAAGAGATCACATGCTTGAAGCTTCCCACTCTTTTTTATATAATGTCCAAGTGAAGATGTACCTAAAGGAGCCTCTCCCATAGTGGCGTATGGGGGAGCAAACTATGTCTTCACCGAGCAAAGCGAAATCGAGAAAGGTCTTCCATCTTGAGGAGGTCAAGATCTTCATAATGTAGATCAAGTGGAATGCTCAAGGCAAAGGTATGATCTTGATAGGTTTTCTATTTTACCGGTCTCATAGCATTAGGAGGGAGACCGGGTTATAGGATAGATAACCGCACTATCAAGAGGGGCTCTCATATTAGCAACTTTATCGCATCACTCGGAGAGAGCTCAAACCTTTGCATACTTGGAATCATCTTTCTTGATTCTTATTTGTGTTCTCTCCATGTTTGGTTTTAGATCTTGTCATGTGTTTTAATACAATCTCAAGTTCATCAAAAACGGGCGTCGCATGAAAAACTTATTGCGTTTTTTATATTGGAGGTTTTACCGATTGTTCCTTTATAGAGAGGTCAAACCTTTCATCATTTGGTTTTATCCTCCAATTATTTACTATGATGTTTCTCTGCATTATCTTATATTTATCATCGTTGCGAGTTCAACGAGCCCAAGATCATCGAAAACGGAGTCCGGAGGCGAAAGATATCGCGTTCTTAGTGTAGGTGTTTTTCGGGAAACAGTTTGGTCTGCCGGGCCGGACTCCAGGCCGGGCTGCTCGGGTGGGTGGCCAACCTACACGCAGGGTGACCAGCCCAGGCTGGCTCCCGGGCCGAGAAACGCAGATAGGCCAGCCCAGGCCGGCTCCCAGGCCGGGAAACGCAGAGAGGCCAGCCCAGGCCGGGCTCCAGGCTGGGCGGTTTTGTTAGGTGGCCGGCCTGGAGACTGTCCAGGCCGGCCCGGAGGCCGGAGACGCGCAGAATGCCCCAAATGGGCTGATTTGGGGGGCCTATATAAGGGGTCTTCTTCCCCAATGGTTACCTACCTTGTAGGCAAATTTCCCCCCACCATTGTTGACCTCTTGGAGCTGGCTTTCTCTCTATTCCTCCGTGATTCTTGCCTCCAATTAGTGGGAAAAGAGAGAGGAGATCTAGATCTATCTTTCCACCAATCCATATCTCCTCTTAGTGAGGGGAAGTCTTTGGATCTAGATCTTGTGGATTCATTTTTTGAGTTCTTCCTTGTTCTTCCTCTCTTCTCCCCCCATAGCATTTGTTCCTTTGGTGGGATTTGAGAGTGAAGGATTTGAGCACTTCTTGTGTTCTTGCCATTGCATAGGTTGCATCGGTTTGAGTTCTCTACGAGGATTCATTCGAGTGAAAGGTCGAGAAGCTTGTTACTCTTGGATTCTTGGAGTGCCCTTGAGCTTGTACTCTTGGGTACTTGGAGTGCTCTAGACGGTTGTTGTCGTCTCGGAGTTTTGGTAGCTCCGGACCTTGTTGTCCCGGAGTTTTGGTGGCTCGGGACCTTGTTGTTATCTCAGAGTTTTGGTGGCTCGCGGGATATTGTTGGGAGCCTCGAATTGAGTTGTGGAGATTGCCCCAACCTTGTACGGGGTCCGTGACCGCCCTCAAAGGTCCCATAGTGGATCATGGCACTCCCTAATGGTGGAGGCACGAGGAGAATAAGGTGAGACATTGGGAGCTTGGAGTCATTGTGACTCCACACCTCTCCAATGGAGATTAGCTTCCATTGGGAAGTGAACTTTGGGATAAATCATCGTCTCCTCGTCTCTCGGTTATTTCTATACCTGATCTCTTTACTTATGCAATTTACTTTGTGATAGCCATTGAGATTGAAGTAACATATCTTGCTATCACATAGTTGCTTGAATTGTTTTGCATAAGTTGTTGGTGCACATAGGTGAACCTAGTTTGTTTAGGTTTTGGCTTGATAAATTAAACGCTAGTTTTATTCCGCATTTATTCAAGCCTTAACCGTAATTATTTTTAAACGCCTATTCACCCCTCCCTCCTCTAGGCGAAATTCGTGTCCTTTCAACTACTAGACATGCTCTTACGCCTTTTGCACGTGGAAAACATATTTTGTACCAAAAATAGCGAATGAAGATCAATAAATAGACAGAAAATAGAAATCTCTACTATATAGTTTTGCTTAAGGACGTTTGTATGTCAAGAAAACCATTCGCTAGAAAAATTCGGTTGTATGTACTCGAGAAATACTATTCGGTAGCTATTGATGACCCACAAGTATAGTAGGTGTATCGTAGTACTTTCGATAAATAAGAGTGTCGAACCCAACGAGAAGCAGAAGGTGTTGACAAGCATCTTGGATAGAGAATTTATTGTAAACACTAGCAAACGGGTTTTTGGTGGTTTTTGATATAGCGGATAAATAAAGTACGAGTAAATAAAAGACAGTAAATATAATTGCAGCGAGTGGCCCAATCCTTTTGAGAGCAAAGGACAAGCCGGTTGTTCTACTTATGGTTACCAAACGTTCTCGAGGACACATGGGAATTTCGTCAAGTGCCTTCGCTTCATACAGTTGATTAATGTTTATTTTCGATAGGTGTTGTGTGGGTGAACCTATGCTAATGCACCGTCCAACTAGGACTAATACATACTTGTGATTATACCCCTCGTAGGCATCCGCAAATACAAGAAAGTAATTAAGATAATTCTAACCATAGCCTTAAAAACTATGGGGCCCTACACTCCCCCATGCATTGGTTTCCTAACGGGGGTTTAGGTTTCTGTCACTCCGGCAACCCCATAATTAGTAGCCAAAGACACAATGCATTCCTCTAGGCCCATAAAGGTGAAGTGTCATGTAGTCGACGTTCACATGACACCACTAGAAGAATAACACCACAAATTAAATATCAAACCACTAGATATTACTTCAACATAATTCCACTACTAACATCATGACTTCTTCCATGTCCTCAAGAATTAAACGAACTACTCACAAGACATCATATGGATCATATACAGAGGTGATATAATGGTGAATAACAATCTGGTCATAAAGTGCAAACACCGATAAATCTCACAAGCATCAACTACTAACAAGTAATCCACACCGGGAGAGATATCTAATGAAGAACAACGATAAAGACCCCTAATTGTTACATCGGGATGAAGGTGGATGATGAGGGTGATGGTGCTAGTGGTGATGATGATGACGCTTACGATCTTGATGATGCCCGGAGCGATGGCGGTAACGATGGCCATGATGCCCCCTCTCCGGGGAGGAATTTCCCTCGCAGATTTCTCCCTGCCAGAGAGATTTTCTCTCTCTGTTGTGTTCCGCCCCGAGGCGGCGGAGGAATATTTCTTCGATGATGTTCTGGGGCTTAGGGTTCCCTGGGGTTCAAGTAAGCGAAAGGGGGCGACCAGAGGTGGGCTAGGGTGGCCACACCACCTGGCGGCGTGGCCAAGGGGTGCGCCACCCCATGGTGTGGGCCCCCTGTGGCCCCCCTCCAGATCCCCTCATGTCTAGCTCCCTCTTCTAGACTTCTAAGACATCCCTAATGCTCCCTTCTTCTTCCGATCTTTTGAAATAGGGTATCTTGACGGTGCTTTTTCCATCAGATTTCTGGTCCCAATGTTTATTCTCCAAAAATTACGAAACATGCAAAATAAGATGAAATAACATATGTAATGCATCATAACATGAAATATATCGATGAATAACAGAAAATAACAATATGAAATAGTGATGCAAAATGGACGTATCAACTCGCCCAAGCTTAGACCTCGTTTGTCCCCAAGCGAAACTGAACTCACTAAACATGACCACTGGTTTATGGAGTGAGGTGTAGATAAATAAAATACGGACAAGAAGCATCACATCTATCAAAGCACAAGTCATTTTATACATCAACTTACTCTCATATAATTAAACTTGAAACAAGTAGAGGAAATCACAATAAAGGTGCAAAAGGAAATCATAATTGGTGAAGGCAAACTTCGTTCTTGGTCAGAGAACAATTAATAGTGTACTTATCTTTCGATCAGGGCCTTTATACTAGAGCTTATATTGCAAAACTTATCATGCTCAATCATAACAGTCTCTTTGCAATCATTGATAACTTTCAAAGTGGTGTTCAATCAGATAAAAATATTTGTACTAAACAAGGAAAAATAAAGGACATGATTGAGTAAATCAACATATAGATGGATGGATCACAACAACTCAAATGCTTGCTTAAGACAAAAAGGAGTGTTTACTGACTCAACATAAAGGTAAAAGATAGGCCATTCGCAGTGGGAAGCAGGGATTAACTCATGTGCTAGAGCTTTTCATTTGATAAACATAAGTATTGAAAACAATTTTGAGAGTGGTGTATGTTTATGTCAACGAATGGCAAACAGAAAATACAATACGTCACAAGCCAACTAGACTTTACAAGAGCGGCTCCCATTGAAGGACGCAACTGGTAAAGAAGGTCTTCCCTCTTTCTGTTTTGTTTACACAATTATGCTTTGACTGATAAATCAGGGGCAAAAATAGTGAAAATAATTTGTATTATTTAGTTTGGGGCTGGGCACCCCGCTGCCAGCTCTTCTATCATTTGAATAAGAGGATGAAGCCACTAGTCCAGGTGTGTAAAGTCCAATCAACAAGTGAGATAAAGATTCTCTATTTGCGTCCTCGTGAGCTAAAACAGGGGCACAAACAGGTGTAATTTTGAAGGTTTAAAGGTAGCACACAAGCAATTTACTTGGAGTGACGGTTAAATACCACATATAGGTACGTATGGTGGACATAAATGGAAAGGTTTTGGGGCTCAAGGTTTGGATGCACGAGAAGCATTCCGTCTCAGTACAGGTTTTTGTCTAGCAAGGCTGGGTAGCACGCATAAGAGTTGGGGGAAAACAAACAAATATACATGTGATAAAACCAATCATGCAATCTTCCTTGGAGTTACAAACAATCTTACTTGAGAATACTAAGCTTATGAGCCAACAAGAAAGAAAGATCATGGAATAATATATCTACATGCAACTCCCTCTTTTCTACTTAAGTCTCAGCGTATTGTTTCTACTGACTAATGCTAAGTTTGCCAAAACCAACTAGATTAACTTTATGCTCCAATATTGGTACCAATACTAATAACAAGATCAACCATATAACAAAATTTGCAAACTAAAATAAAGTATAGAAAGTAAATGATGAAACTTCTCATTAATATTCCATTACGACAACTCAAACCAAGGGATACAACGATAACCAACTAAAGAGTAATACTTCCATACTTCAAACCATACTATATGATAACTTCTCTACTCATGATATGACTCTACTAAAAGGTAAAAAGGTGAAAGATAAAGGTGTGATACCGCGACACTCCCCCAAGCTTGGAACAAGCAAAGGGGATGCCAATACCAATGGCGAATTAATTCTTCGGTGGTGGTGGTGAATCCTTCCCATCATCAGACTTCCAAGGTAAAGGCTCTCCATCAACAAAAGATGCCTTGGTCTCCAATATCCTGAAACTAGCAACATAACTTATACGTTTTTAAACCTGTTCTCATACTCACAGTTCTGATTCTACACATCGTAGAGTTGTGCTTTGTAACTTGTTGGTGGTCTCGGTGAGTGAGAAAATCTCCTCCCAAAGCTTTAAAATCTACTTCTTGTGCACGACGGCCAGTTCTGTCTTTATTTTGTGGATGATGTCCACTTCACGCTCCGCCATCTTCTTGTACCTATAGACTTCTTGCTCCAGCTCTTCCATCCTAACTTCCAGACTACCTTCTCCTTTAGGTCCCCGAACATCTTCTCTCTACACAAACCCATCCTTGGGCAGCAACTCCTTGGGATGCATCTTCAACTCGTTCATGTACGGGTTAACGACGTTCGCAAAGAAACTGTCTTTGGGAGGTCCGGAAGAGTACATCGTGCCTCTAGATCTGAGGATGTAACCTGGCAGAAACAGATCGAAACAAAAACACGACGAGAAAACGATATACGGACCTCGGGGGGTCAAGGGGATTAAATAGCAGAAACATACATAACGAAAGGAAAGTGATACGTGCATTTTATATCATCATTTATACCCTCCATATATGCATTATTGGGATGTTTTATCAATGTTATGTCATTGTTTGCATGTTTTAGATGATTTTATGGGACTTTCCTACAAAGTCCCTATTTTTGGTATTTAATTTCTGGGTGTCAGAAAACACCTGTTTTCATGTTTTTTATGTTTCAGGAGCTACAGGTATTCAAATTGCGAAAGGAAAGAAACCCTGTCAGTTTTCTTCGGGAGAAAGGCCGTGGGCACACGACACAAAGGAGGAGGGCCAGGAGGCCCAAAAGGGGGTAGCCCACGCGGCCAGATTCCCTGGCCGCGTGTGGAGCCCCCAAATGGGCCCACAGCACCTCCTCCCCGAGGTGTTTTTGCTGACGACTCCGTCTTCCCCGAAAAAGCAACACCCTAATTTTCCCGAGACGAGACGGAGCCGCCAGGGCGGCGAAACTCTCGAAACTCTCCGCGGGGGAGACGGATCCTGCTGCTCCGGAGCTCCGGAGAAGGGGGAAATCATCCCTATCTTCATCCCCATCTCCTCCTTGGCGTGGGAGGAGGCATCTCCATCACCATCCTCACCAGCACCTGCATCTCCACCATCACCATCACCGTGATCCACTCCGTTCCCCTCATAGTTTGATCATTGCTACACCCTAGATACGTGTTATTGTAGTCCGTTGCATGTTTGGGATTGAGTACTTGTCATTATTTGGTGGTGGATCCATTGTTTCAGATTGTGTTGTGCCACATATGTCACCATACATGATCATGTTTGCATGTTGTGAGTAGTTCCCGCATGTTCCTGAGGGCATAGGATGAATTCGCAATGATTTGTTACATGAGATGAGTTGTTATTTGGTCTAGTATTTATCTTTTATGTGATTCTAGGATGGTGTTGTACGAACGTAGACTGTACAACACTTCACCTACATGGGCTCATAGGAGAACACCGTAGTGTAGTGACGTGATGATGTCTTTAGGTGACAGGAACTTGAGACAGAGTCGTTGAATTGCATTATGAGGGTAGTTGTATCGGGGACCTTAGAGCATAAGGCTATGGTGGGACATCATGTCTTAATAATTCTCGTGCTGTCATTTAATTGGCCACGTGATCCATCATATGGGGTGATAGTTTATTTATTTAGCTATTCCTATTTGTGGCCCGTCCGAAGAAGATTAAAACTAGACAAGATATACAAACATGTTATGCAATGAATCACTATCCCAGCTAAATCCGTGCAGCCCTCGGGAACGTTTTCCACATATAAGACACAAACACACACTTGAGCCTGTCCTCTTGCGCATTAGAGGATTGGGCTTTGTCTCTCATTGAGACCTACTACTTGCTGCAATTTACTTTCCACATTTTACTTTACTTGCACTACACAATTAAAACACAAAAACACCTGTTGCTTTTATTATTCCTTTGCTATTCTACTTACCAGTTCCTTCTGCTCCTCGTGGGTTCGACAACCTTTCTAATTCGAAAAGTACTACAATTGATCTCCTGCACTTGGGAGCCATCAAGACACTTTTCTGGCGCCGTTGCCGGGAGCATAGCGCTATTGGTAAGAAGTTTGGTAAGGAAACTTGAAAGCTGAATTTTACTTGCTGTTGCGTCCTGTTATTATTATGGCTTTTATGAGAGATGCTTCGCTGAAACTTGCTTTATATGAGAGTGCTTATGCTATTAAACCTAAAGTTTTTGAAAAAGCACCTCATGATGATGGTTATATTATTCCCCTTGAATTTGTTAAAGCTGTTAGGAATGAGTATTTTGCAGGGGATGGAACAAAGGCTGCAAGTGATCACATACGGGCTATTGAGGATATATGTGGGCTAATTAGGCTCAAGGCTATTTCTGAGGAGGAGATAAAATGCAAGTTATTGTACCAGTCCTTAACTGGTGATGCTCGAAAATGGTATATGTCCCTAGATGAAGAAATTACACATAATTGGGATACTTTTATGAAGGGTTTCTTTCTTAAATATTTTACTCCTAAAGAGGCTTATGATAACCGTTGATTTATATTTAATTTTTGGCCACACCTTGGAGAGAGTATTACTCAAGCTTGGGGGAGGCTTAAGGACCTCCTTCGTAAGAATCCTTGTCACGATCTCACAAATAAACTTATATTGATAAACTTTTATGTGAGACTACCTGATAGGCTAAAGCAATATTTGGATGGTTCATCTGGTGGAAGCTTTACAAATAATACTGCAGAAGAAGCTTGGAATTTGTTGGAAATTATTTCGAAGATCTCTGAATATTGGGACCTAGACAAAGGTAATGAAGCTTATTTTGATTATGGATATTCATGTGTAGAAAGTTTCTCTAGTTCTATTTTGTTCAAGAATGTTATTAAAGATTTTGGTCTTGATCCATATGTTGCAATTGAAATAGCTAAGAAATTTGCTGAGCACATTCGAATTCCTAAAAGTGGCTTTGATTATTATGTTGAACCTGTTAAATCTTCTATTGTTGTCCCTAAATTTATTAAAGAAACACCAGTGTCATCTGTAGTAATAGAAGAATATATTGAACCACCTCCCTATCCTGAAAAAGTTAAAGAGAGTTTGCTTATTGTTGTTGCTGACAAAAGTAGAAAGAGATGTTCTCAACCTAAAGAACAGGTGGAAGTCAAGAACCAAGTCTCTATTTTTAAGCAATTAAATGAAGAAGATCATGTTGATGTTTATTTATGTGAAGATGCTACCAAAGTTATTAAAGGGAATTCATCAAAAGTTGGTAAGCCAATTATATCATGCTCTATTGGGACTTCTTGTTATCATGGTTTATGTGATATTGGAGCAAGCATTAGTGTCATTCCATATTCTCTCTATCAAGAAATTAAGCCTGATATTGATCCTATCACCATGGAAGAAACAGGTATGACCATTCAGCTTTCTAATAAAGATTATATTAGTCCCTTTGGAATTGTTAGAGATGTTGAAGTATTGGTAGGGAAAATAAAATATCCTACTGATTTTATTGTGCTTGGTTGTCCACAAGATTCTTTCTGTCCTATTATATTTGGTAGACCTTTCTTACATAATGTTGGTGCTGAAATTGATTTGCCTAGAGAAAGGGTGTTTATTGAATGTGCTGGAGAGAAACTTGAATTTAATTTTTCTAAATTTGCTGATAAACCTGCTAAGAAAGAACCAAAATCTAAAGATATAATTGAAACTCTTGCTCATATAGCTGTAGCTTCATCAGACGTGGTGGAACGTTATATGCTTAATCAGGAAGAGCCATTTAATGATGCAGAAAAAGAAGCTTTAGAACAAATATTATGGCAGCAACCTCCACAATTACAATTTCATATCCCACCTGATAATCTAGGAGTACTCCCACCTCCTAAAGGAGATCCTAGTTTTGAATTAAAGCCTTTTCCTGAAAATCTGAAATATGCATACTTGGATAAGAAAAATATATATCCTGTTATTATTAGTGCTAACCTTTCAGCTGAGGAAGAAGAGAAATTACTTGATGTGCTTAAAGCCCACCGTAAGGCTATTGGTTATTCTCTTGATGATCTTAAGGGCATAAGTCCAGCTCTATGTATGCATAAAATTAATTTGGAAGAAGATGCTAAACCTGTTGTTGATTTCCAACGCCGTCTACATCAAAAAATGAAGGAAGTGGTAAGAAAGGAGGTAATTCGACTCATAGAGGCTGGTATTATTTATCCTATAGCTGATAGTAAATGGGTTAGTCCTATTCATTGTGTTCCTAAGAAAGGTGGAATTACTGTGGTTCCTAATAAAGATGATGAACTTGTTGCTCAACGTATTGTTGTTGGTTATAGAATGTGCATTGATTATAGAAAATTAAATAAAGCAACTCGTAAGGACCATTATCCATTTCCCTTTATTGATCAAATGCTAGAGAGATTATCTAAACATTCTCACTTTTTTTATTTAGATGGGTATTCAGGCTTCTCTCAAATTCCAGTTCATAGTGATCATCAGGAAAAGACCACTTTTACTTGCCCATATGGTACATTTGCTTATAGGAGAATGCCTTTTGGTTTATGTAATGCGCCTGCTACTTTTCAGAGATGCATGAATGCTATATTTGCTGATTATATTGAAAAGATAGTGGAAGTCTTTATGGATGATTTTTCGGTGTATGGTACTTCTTTTGATAATTGCTTGTTCAACCTTAATAAAGTTTTGCAGCGTTGTGAAGACCAACACCTTGTTCTTAATTGGGAGAAGTGTCACTTTATGGTAACAGAGGGAATTGTTCTTGGGCATCGTATTTCTGGAAGAGGAATAGAAGTTGACCCAGCAAAAATTGAAGCTATTGAGAAATTACCATATCCAAGAGACATCAAAGGTATAAGAAGTTTTCTCGGTCATGCAGGTTTTTATCTTAGGTTCATTAAAGATTTCTCTAAAATATCAAAGCCTCTAACCAATCTTTTTCAAAAGGATGTTCCGTTTTCTTTTAATGATGATTGCATAGAATCCTTTAATGTTTTAAAGAAAGCCTTAATAACTGCACCTATTATTCAACCTCCTGATTGGAACTTGCCCTTTGAAATTATGTGTGATGCTAGTGATTATGCAGTTGGAGCTGTTTTAGGCCAAAGGGTTGATAAGAAATTGAATGTTATTTACTATGCTCGTAAACCACTAGATGGTGCTCAAAGAAATTATGCTACAACTGAAAAAGAATTTTTAGCGGTAATATTTGCATGTGATAAATTTAGATCTTACATAATTGATTCAAAAGTCACTGTGCACTCTGATCATTCTGCTATTAAATATTTGATGAATAAGAAAGATGCTAAGCCTAGGCTAATAAGATGGGTACTTTTGTTGCAAGAATTTCATTTACACATAGTAGATAGGAAAGGAGAAGATAATCCCGTAGTTGATCATCTTTCTAGAATGGAAAATATACCTGATGATCCTATTCCTATTAATGATAGTTTTGCTAATGAACAACTTTCCCTTGTTAGTGTTTCTAGTGCTAAAGTTGCATCTCCTTGGTTTGCTAATTATGCAAATTTTATTGTTGGGAAAGTTATGCCACCACAATTTACTTACCAGCAAAGAAAGAAATTCTTTTATGACCTTAGACATTATTTTTGGGATGATCCATTCTTGTATAAGAAAAGTGTTGATGGCATTATTAGATGTTGTGTACCTGAGCATGAACAGCAGGCTATTATAAGAGATTGTCATGACAGTCCCTATGGAGGACATCATGCAGGAGATCGTACTGCAGCAAAGGTATTACAATGTGGTTTTTATTGGCCTACTCTATTCAAGGATTGTGCTGAATATGTTAAAACTTGTGATAAATGTCAAAGAGTAGGAAACATTGGTAGAAGGAATGAAATTCCTATGAACTATACATTACCACTTGAACCATTTGATGTGTGGGGTTTTCACTTTATGGGACCATTTCCTGCATCTAGTACAAAACATACTCACTTTTTGTTTGATGTTGATTATGTTACAAAATGGGTAGAAGCAATTCCTACTAAGAGTGCAGACCATGCCACGGCCATGCAAATGCTTAAAGAAATTATTTTTCCTAGATTTGGTGTTCCTAGATTTTTAATTACTGATGGTGGATCTCATTTTATGCATGGTGTTCTTAGAAAAACATTGGCAAAATATAACGTTAATCATAGAATTGCATCACCCTATCATCCTCAAACTAGTGGACAAGTTGAATTAAGTAATAGGAAAATTAAACTTATTTTAGAGAAAACAGTAAACAGAGCTAAATCTGATTGGCCACTTAAAATTAATGATGCATTGTGGGCTTATAGAACTGCTTACAAAAATCCTATGGGTATGTCTCCTTATAAAATGGTTTATGGAAAAGCATGTCATTTACCCGTTGAATTAGAACATAAAGCTAGATGGGCTATTAAGAAATTAAATTTTGATTTCAAAACAGCGGGGGAGAAGAGATTGCTTGACCTAAATCTATTAGATGAATGGAGGAATGAAGCATATGAAAGTGCAAAATTGTTTAAAGAGAAAGTTAAAATTTGGCATGACAAGAAAATTAAAAGAAAGGAATTTAAAGTAGGTGATCAAGTCCTATTGTACAACTCTCGTTTTAAGTTTTCTGCAGGGAAATTAGCTTCAAAATGGCAGGGTCCATTGGTAGTACAGGAGGTATACCGTTCGGGGGACATCCGTCTTCACGGTGATATGAAAGGTAAACCTCATGTGGTCAATGGACAACGCCTAAAACATTATATTGCAGGAAAGAGCTTCATAGGAACCATCGAGCAGATAAAGTTAATGACACCGGAGGAGGTAATTGTAAGGGATCCTGCAGTTTCAGAAACCCAAATTCAATAATTTACAATTATTGTGTTTCGAAGTTTCTCGGAATTGCGTGAAAACTTACGGAACTCATTTTTTATTGAAATTAACGTGTGGGACAAGAAAATTGGAAGGAATTGGACCTCGAGGGGGAAAAGAGGACCCCACACGCGGCCAGTTCCTTGGCCGCGTGGAGGTACCCCTTTTCCACCTCGGGGTCCCGTTCTGTCTCGTTTTCGACTCCGACACTTCGTCTTACCCTAAAACCCGTCAATATATACCCCCTTTTGTCGATCTAATCCCGCACCGAGAGTTCTCGCGCGATCTTTGTTTCTGCTGTTTCTGTCTGCGAGGGTTTAGCCATGTCAAGCTCCGGATCCAACCTAGGGGGGAAGATCCACCCAAGGGAGGCATTGTGAACCATTACCTCAACTCCGTGATGACCCCCATGAAAACCCTGACCTTGAAGGATGGTGTGTTGCTCATGGAGGAGGTGAAGGCTCCCAAGACTGAAGACACGCTGGAGGAGAGGCTGGAGGCTCTGGAACAAACAGTTTTCAGGTATAACTCTATTGTTGAACGCAGCCTTGATGCCCACCACTTCATGAATCTGGAGCTGGAGAAGAAGATAGAGGAGTACGAGGAGAGGATCAAGGACCTGGGGACTAGGTATCTGCGTGCCATATCAGAGATGGATAGGTACCAAGCTCTGATGTGGGACATGGAGAACCAGAACTGTGAGTATGAAGAACGTTTCAAGAAGATTGCAGAAGCTGCCACTCTCAGGTACAATGATCCACCCATGTCCTTCCATACTGGAAGGACTTTTCCATGGAAGCAGGAAGAGTGGAAGGAAGATTACGGCAAGAAGAAGAAAGAATGGTGGGCTAAGTATGAGAAGAAGGGAGAATGAAGAAATTACCGCAACCATCTAAGTTTGGGGGAGTTTCACCTATCCCCCGTCTTTTATCAGCTTTATCATATCTATCTAGTTTTGGTGTGTCTTGCTTTTATTATCTAGTATCGTTTTCGTTTAGGCTTGAGTGAGCTCATTGAGCATTATCATGCATCCCCGTCTTATGGTTTATCAATGAATAATAAAGTATGGTGTCATCCATGATTCCCTTGTTTAGGGGATTTATGGGTAACACTCATGCAAATGAGCATGGCATATTTAGAGGTTTCAATCACATCTTGCCTTGAAATTAATTAACTTGAGTGTGTTGGACAATTGTAGAATTATCTCAATATGACATAAATCCACTATCTATTTATTAGCTTAATGGCTATTCCGAGCATGTTCACCATGTTATAGTTTCATTTATGCTCTAAATTAAGATGCTTATGTTATTAATTGGCATGGGCTGAATTTGGGATAAGACTCTCACGAACTTTTGAATGCACACATTTATTTCTATTGCACTTAACAAACATGACCCATTAATGGGAGCTAAAAGTTTTGTGCTTGACAAGGATTTTGGTTGGGAGTTGGCTAACACGTGCATCACGTGAAAAGCTTTCAACATTGCACAAAGAAATTTTATATTTAGTTGATGTCATGTGCTTTTGTTTATGGACTCCCTCCATGCCGAAATGAAATAGAGGAATAGTAAGTTTTGATGAGTAAGTATATATGACTAGAGAAATTGCATTGGGCCGCTAACCCAAGCCATGCTTGATCATGGTGGAAATTTACTTACAGCTAGAGTGGACTCTACAAACACATCCTATAATAAAATAAGAAGCTATGCATATAGTGAATGAAATAAAAAAGGATGATGAGTCTACTCCGTTTGTTCATCTTGTTATTGTGACATGGGCTGGTTTCTATGTCATGGGGCAAGAGGTACCTCTTTGCAATTCTCTATGATGTCATTAATGCTTATTATGATTGTACAAAGCTTATTAGGAATCTTAAGTTGTGTAATCATGGAGTAGGTTTTCACACTCACGGGGCATGAGACATTCAACCAACACGTTGTCAACCACATTACTTCAACATTCATAAATTAAGATGCTAATGATAAAGGGGCAATGAGAGTCTTAGCCCAATGGATGCCACATTACAATTAGTAATTTAAGATGAATAATTTGGAAACTAAATGAGACTTGATCATGTTTTACCTCTACTCATTTATCTTTCTCCAAATTAAAGAGTATAATTCGATTGTCCAACATACAATGGTTATTTGCTTTCAAAAGTATGGGGTGTTTGCTAGAGCTTCGAATATGTTATCCTTATGTGTATGAGTTCTATTCATTCATCTTGCATTATAACTGAACATGATGATGATACAATGCCCGTATTTATTTATCAACCATAAGTCCATTGATGCATGTAATGATCTATGTTCTTATTTACTCGAGGATGAGCAAAGGTTTAAGCTTGGGAGAGTTGATACGTGCATTTTATATCATTTTTCCCTCCATATAGGCATTATTGGGATGTTTTATCAATGTTATGTCATTGTTTTGCATGTTTTAGATGATTTTATGGGACTTTCCTACAAAGTCCCTATTTTTGGTATTTAATTTCTGGGTGTCAGAAAACACCTGTTTTCATGTTTTTGATGTTTCAGGAGCTACATGTATCCAAATTGCGAAAGGAAAGAAACCCTGTCAGTTTTTCTTCGGGAGAAAGGCGGTGGGCACAACACACAAAGGAGGAGGGCCAGGAGGCCCAAAAGGGGGTAGCCCACGCGGCCAGATTCCTTGGCCGCGTGTGGGGCCCCCAAATGGGCCCACATCACCTCCTCCCCGAGGTCTTTTTGCTGACGACTCCGTCTTCCCCGAAAAAGCAACACCCTAATTTTCCCGAGACGAGACGGAGCCGCCAGGGCGGCGAAACTCTCGAAACTCTCCGCGGGGGAGACCGATCCTGCTGCTCCGGAGCTCCGGAGAAGGGGGAAACCATCCCCATCTCCTCCTTGGCGTGGGAGGAGGCATCTCCATCACCATCCTCACCAGCACCTGCATCTCCACCATCACCATCACCGTGATCCACTCTGTTCCCCTCATAGTTTGATCATTGCTACACCCTAGATACGTGTTATTGTACTCCGTTGCATGTTTGGGATTGAGTGCTTGTCATTATTTGGTGGTGGATCCATTGTTTCAGATTGTGTTGTACCACATATGTCACCATACATGATCATGTTTGCACGTTGTGAGTAGTTACCGCATGTTCCTGAGGGCATAGGATGAATTGGCAATGATTTGTTACATGAGATGAGTTGTTATTTGGTCTAGTATTTATCTTTTATGTGATTCTATGATGGTGTTGTACGAACGTCGACTGTACAACACTTCACCTACATGGGCTCATAGGAGAACACCGTAGTGTAGTGACGTGATGATGTCTTTAGGTGACAGGAACTTGAGACAGAGTCGTTGAATTGCATTATGAGGGTACTTGTATCGGGGACCTTAGAGCATAAGGCTATGGTGGGACATCATGTCTTAATAATTCTCGTGCTGTCATTTAATTGGCCACGTGATCCATCATAAGGGGTGATAGTTTATTTATTTAGCTATTCCTATTTGTGGCTCCGTCCGAAGAAGATTAAAACTAGACAAGATATACAAACATGTTATGCAATGAATCACTATGCCAGCTAAATCCGTGCAGCCCTCGGGAACGTTTTCCACATAAAAGACACAAACACACACTTGAGCCTGTCCTCTTGAGCATTAGAGGATTGGGCTTTGTCTCTCATTGAGACCTACTACTTGCTGCAATTTATTTTCCACATTTTACTTTACTTGCACTACACAATTAAAACACAAAAACACATGTTGCTTTTATTATTCCTTTGCTATTCTACTTACCAGTTCCTTCTGCTCCTCGTGGGTTCGACAACCTTTCTAATTCTAAAAGTACTACAATTGATCTCCTGCACTTGGGATCCATCAGAAAGTGCATGTCGAAAACGAGTCGGAGAGGGGCTTTGGGGCGCCCACTGCCCATCATAGGGTGGCGTGGCCAGGAGGGGGGCCGTGCCGCCTGGTGGTGTGGTTCCCTCGGGCACCATCTCCTACCCTTCTTTGGCTCGATATTTTTCATATTTTCCATATATGAATAATTTATAACTTGGAAAACGATACGCGAACTTTTTCTTAACAGATTTGTTACCTATTTGAAAACGGACTCTGCACATTCTGGAATCTTCCCTCTAATAAATTTTTTCGGAGTCAATACTTGAATAATATCAACATCTTCATCATAAGAATCCCCGGAAATATAATGTTTGAGTCTTTGCCCATTTACCACTTGTGTAGTGTTATCTTTGAGGGAAGCAATTTTGATTGCACCCGAACGATACACTTCTTCAATAATATAAGGTCCTTCCCATCTCGAGAGTAACTTTCCTGCAAAAAATATGAGATGAAACCTATACAATAGAACTTTCTCACCAACATGAAACTCTCTTTTAAGAATTATCCTATCATGCCATTGTTTAACTTTCTCTTTAAAGAGTCTAGAATTTTCATAAGCTTCACATCTCCATTCATGTAGAGAACTCAAATCAAGCATTCTTTTCTTACCAGCAAGTTTAAAATCTTTATCAAGTTCTTTCACTTCCCAATAAGCTTTGTGTTCTAATTCCAAAGGCAAGTGACAAGCTTTTCCATAAACCATTTTATAAGGAGACATACCCATAGGATTTTTATAAGCAGTTCTATAAGCCCATAAAGCATCATTCAACTTATTAGACCAATTTTTCCTAGATTTATTAACAGTCTTTTACATGATAGATTTAATTTCTCTATTTGATAATTCTACTTGCCTACTAGTTTGAGGATGATAAGATGAGGCAATTCTATGATTAACATCAGATTTAGCAAGGGTTATTCTAAAACCACCATGAACAAAATGAGAACCTCCATCAGTCATAAGATATCTAGGCACACCAAACCTAGGGAAAATAACATCTTTAAACATTTTTAAAGAGATCTCACCATCAACACTTTTTGTAGGTATAGATTTTACCCATTTAGTAACATAATCAACAACAACAAGAATGTGAGTGTAACCATTCGAAGGAGGAAATAGACCCATAACGTCAAATCCCCAACGATCAAAATGTTCAATAACAAGAGAATAACTCATAGGCATTTCATTACGTTTAGAAATATTACCAACTCTTTGACATTCATCACAAGGTAAAACAAATTTACGTGCATCTTTAAAGAGAGTAGGCCAATAGAAACCTGATTGTAGAACCTTCTGTGCGGTTTTATCTCCAACGTGATATACTCCATAAGCACTACCATGGCATTTTCTCAATATTTCACGTTGTTCGTGATCTGGAACACATGTTCTCATAATACCATCTACTCCTTCTTTATATGAGTGTGGGTCATCCCAAAAATAATGCCTCAAATCATAAAAGAATTTTCTTCTTTGTTGAGTTGTAAATGTTGGAAGCAAATAGTTGGAAACAATAAAGTTAGCATAATCAGCATACCATGGACTATCTTGTGAGTTTACCTTTATTGAAGCCAACTATTCATTTGGAAAACTATCATTAACAGGAATAGGGTTATAAGCAATGTTTTCCAATCTAGACAAGTTGTCAGCAACAGGATTTTTAGCACCCTTTCTATCCACAATATGAAAATCAAACTCTTGTAAAAGCAACACCCATCTAATAAGTCTAGGCTTAGCATCTTTCTTTTCCATAAGGTATCTAATAGCAGCATGATCAGTATGAATAGTAACCTTTGAATCAACAATATCTTTACCTAATAATAAAGAGAGGAACGCTTCTTCCGGTCCGTCTGTAAGTTTGCAATTTAGTCCTTTAAATTTTGCGAAATCAACCCGTAGTCCATAATAACCACACGATGAAACGTTTTTTCCCCTAACTGGTGCCTGACCCGCAAGCACGCATAATCTCGCTCGCGACGCCGCCCTACCGTCCTCCTCATCCGGCGAGTCAGCCGCCCGCCGTGCTACCATCGCTCCCCTTCTCTTGCGGCAGGGTCAAGCCAACATCCATTCGTGGCCGTGCGTGTCTCGGCCTAACACCGCCCCCCTCCGCGCACTACCTCCGCCGCCAGGGAATACCTGCGTCGCCCTCCCGACCAACTCTGCTTCGGCCTCCACTACCCTAGTTCTGGCCACCCCCAATCCTTCCTCCCGGACGCGGCACCACGGCTTAATCCGCAATCATCCTCGCTGGAGATCTGATCTGTTTTGTGATGGAATCGCTGCTGCCGTCATGTGGCTCTGCTGGGCACAATGGACTTGCCTGTCTCCCGACGAGGATGAGGAAGATGAGTGGGAGGATGGAGAGAAAGCAGATGAGGTGCAGGAGGAAGTTCTAAGAAGAAGGCCAGGCAGCACAGTGACCAACTCAAGAGGCTGCAGGAAAATGTCCAACTCCGGTCAGTATATCTTCTGGCTTCTGGGCTGTCCATCGGTGGAATCTGATTTTACATCAATTATTAGTTGTATACATTGGTTATTAGCTACAATTAGCTTAGAAAGTGGCTACTCATAACTGTCTAAAGCCATTGTTCAGGTTTCCTATGCAACGTCCCCAAAAAGTTTTACTCTGTACTTAGCAAATTTTGGGCTCTTTTTCTGGATGCGTGGTTTACCTCTTTAGCGAGCTGTCAATTTATCTGTATGTGAGTTAGATACATTTAATTCAGGCTGTAAGCCCGTGCTGCACTCTTATAAATTTACTTATCAGTTGTAGCTTAGTACCTTAAAGAATGAAGACAAATAAACTCAAAATTGCACTGACCATACTAAGCTATGTAATTATCAAGAACGATGCAAGTCTATGATTGTTGATTTGGAGAGTGAAATTGTGTGTAAGAGAAAAGAGATAGGAAATATAGTTTATCATTTTCTGCATTGATAGTTGGAGTTCTACTTCCTTGGCTGGTGAGGGGAGACGCTGCGAGCCAGCTGGGGCGTCTATGTGACGCCCCGAGATCGGGCACTATGCAGATTTCAGCATTCCCGCCAAAATCCACATAATAACCGATTCCAGGTTGCCACGTGTGATAACATTACAACAGTTCACGAATATTCCACAACAACAACAGAAAAGATATATACAAGATGACTCAAACGAGTCAGGGATACAACTGATACAATACAAAGATACAAATAACAGCGAAAGAAACAACATATCGTCCGTCTACGGACAAGATACAAATTGGACTAAGAGTCCTGAAGATAACCGAGAGCGTCCAATCCCTGCCCAGGCCAAACCGGAGGGATTCCCAAGCTAACGTCGTCAGACTTCAAACCTGTTGACTGCAATGTTGAATATGCAGCCACGAAAAAGGATTCGTGGGTCAGTACGGTTAAGTACTGGCAAGTGGATAAACCCATACTCACAAGATACCGGCGTAGCCAGTCATCACAAGATACAAATACTTTGGGATCAACGGAAAGGAAGGGATTATTGCAAATAAGCGGCAGCGGGCTGCACTAACCAACTACAGAGACTCGCTACAACATCCGGCTAAAAGAGGGGGATAAGATAGCGTATCGGAACCAACTACAACTACTCACCAAAACAATACCCATCCAATGTCACTCCCTACTAAGGAAGCAACCCAAGGATAACTCACACTGTTGGATTAATGATGTTCAACTTATTGTGTCAATAAGACTATTACTAGTCAAGTTATTATCATTAGGTGTACGTTGTCTGAGTACTTGTTAGCCAGTACTTTCACCAAGTCGTCACATAACCGCGGACAACATGGCTTCTCGAGAAGATTTATCCCGACAGGGTGTGCTCCAGTACCCGTACACACTCAAGCCACCAACTAAAACTCAGGTTGGCTTGACACGACCCAAACCGTCTCTACAACCTGTCCTAGGAGCCACGGAGCTATAAGGTCCCGGCCAGTCCGACCTAACCTAAGCGCAAGGGTGAAAACCACACCCCCCGGCACCACAGGCCTCGCCCTATATGCATCATCATCATCATAATCATCACCAACAGTAACCATGGGGGATCCACCCATTATGCAAGGAGCAAATGGAACACCCGAACTAAGTGTGGCTCTTCGGACAACCTGCAGATCAGGTCTAAGTCGAGGGGGGTCCCATACTACCACCCGGATGCGGTGAGCACGCTCATCATGGATCAGTAGACAAGACTCTTTTCCTAATTAAGTTCGACACTAGCAGGCTCCAAAACCCTAACCCGGGCCTCCTGCCGGTGCCTTATCATCAAATTATTATTACCCAAAACATTAACAGGTTGCTGATTGAATTGAAACCCAACTATCAACTAAACAGGTGATACGACAAAGGATAACAAGACTCGAGCACAAACAAATCTAAGCATGCAACTACGACACGAGGGCCAACAGGGTAAACCAACAACAGTTAATAGGAAGTGGAAGGAAGGCTATATCATGGCTGCAAGGTAAACATATAATAGGATCGAGACACAAGCATCGAACATAAGGCTAGAATAAGAACAACGGAAAGAATCGGTAACAAGTGATGAAAGGCAGCCATTTGGCAGCAAGTGAGTATACTTGCCTGGAATCCAGCAAGTAGAGGTACATCCGCAGAACTTGTCGTTGCTCACATCATCTCAACGTCCTATCCGAGAAGAAGCATCGAACCTCGAACAAACACCGGATACAACAATTACTACTACGGCAAAAGATCCAGCATGATCAAGATATGGATGCATGACAAGTTTAAAGATGCATCAAGATAAACTAGCTGACAAGATAACATGTTTAAATGGGCCCATATGCAATTTGGATTGCATATGGAAAAGCCCATGAATTAAGGTTGAAATAATTGTTCTACAACTAACCAACAGGTGAAAGTGGATTAGCATGATGCATGGATGAAGAAAACAACAAAATAACAACAATAGAACCAAGTGGAAATAAGGTTTACCCATTTTGAAATTCACTTATTAAGTTTTGGAATTTTGGTTACTTAAAGGTGTCACACAAGCATTTGTTATTTTCATCAAGTTAAATTGTTCAAAACAGATAACAAAGTTCATATTTGAGAAGATCATAAAATTTTAGGTGGATTACATGTTTCAATTATTGAAAAAGGAATTACAATGATTTAATTATGAATTAAACAAGTTTAAACAAGATTTAATTGAATTTAATTCAAGTGTGAATATTATTTGAATTTTATTTGTTCAAAACATAAATTCAAATTCATCATTGAAAAGGTTATACTTTTCTAGTTTGAAAACATATTTTATATGTTCAAAAATAATTTAATTTGAGCAAGTTATGAATTTAGCAAATTTAAATGATTTAAACAAGGTTTAAAATTATTTAAGCAATTTTAATTACTCAAATCATGAAACAAAATTTATATTTGAAAAGGTGGTTTAAAATAGCATGGAAAACATATTTTAGTTGTTAGGAAACAATTTTAAATGATTTAGTTAAGCATAGTACCAAATTAAATGCATTAAATAAGAGGTGAAGCAATTATCCAATTTAGATGTTGCAAATCAGAAATCAAAGTTGATATTCAGCAAGGTGATTTCATTTTGAGTGGAAACCATATTTTATTTGTTGAAATTGGATTTAAAATGAATTAGTTATGAATTTGGCAATTTAAATTGCATTAAATAAGAAACAGTTGTTTTCAGCAATTTAAATTATTCAAAACAGAAATCAAATGTTATATTTGGAAAGAGCATGAAATTTTGGTTGGAAAACATATTTTATTTGGGTTATTTGAATTAAGTATGAATTATTTATGGAATTAACCAAAATTAAGAGGATGTGTTTGAATTTGAAATTTGAAACAATTTGAAATGTGCAAAACAGAAAAAAAATGCTTTGAATAGGTAGAGGATTAAATTTGGTTCAAGAAACATATTTTATTTGCATTATTTGAATTTAGGAAACAAAAGTTATTATCATTTTAAGATTAGGGACCAAACTGTAATATCAGGGACCTAAAAAGAAGGAAAAGGAGTTGCAGATGGGCCCCTGGGGCGTTTTTCACCGAGGGCACCCTAGCCTGGGCCTATGCAGTGCGGGCCCGTGCCCCTGTGGCGGCCACGTGGGCGTGTGTGCGCAGCTAGGTGGCAACAGGGGTCGCTGACCAGTGGGCCTGGCTGCGCGCGAAGCAAAGGAAAAAAGATGGGGCATTTTGCGGCCGGGAGGGATCGATCCAGGGTCTCCCCACCGCGCGCAAGGAACGGGACCAATGCGCTGCTGCTGCTGTTGTGTTCAGGTAAGGAGCACGACTGAATAAGAGGCGAAACAGCGACGCGTTTTTAACTGTCGACTGAAACTCGACAGCGCCCAGGTTCAGATCAGCGACACGGACGGGAAACGGCCAACAGCGATCGTTTTCCGGTGGCGCGCGCGGCTGGCAGGGTGTGGAGTTGCGGTGGTGCGTGGACGTGTGTGTAGCGTGCACGTACAGGAGAGACAAGAGGGAGGAGGAAGGGGAAAACGGAGCGCACCTGCTGCCGTTCGAGGAGGCAGATGGCGGCGGTGCTTTCCGGCGACGGCGCGGTCACCCTGGTGGTTCCCAGCCACGGCGAGGAAGCGAGGCACGTAGAGGGAGTCACCACGGTTCCGTTCCCGTGGAGGGCTCGGCTTGAGGAGGACCGTGGTGGCGGTGAGCGGTGAGTCTCTGACGGCGCCGTTCGGTGGGTGGTTGAGGTTCAGAGACAGAAGGATTCGGGGGGAAGGAAGGAGAGATGGCGGCGCGGCAGAGAGGAGGGCTAGGGCTCTAGGGTGAGCAGAGGGGTAGGCTAGGTTTTTATGGGGAGCTGAGCTCGGTACGGCAGGCATCAGAGGAGGGGGGAGGAAGATCTCACGGTGGTGCGTGGTTTGTACTGCTGACGACAGCTCGAGGAGGAAGAAAGCGAAGGAAAGGGGTACCGGGCTTAAGTGGTGGGCTTTGGGTAGTGGGCTGAGGGGAAAAAAAGATGGGCTGGCTGCCTCTCTCCTTTTCTTTTGATTTTTTTTTCCTTTTCTCTTTTTTTTTTGTAAAGGATGAAAGAGAGAGAGAGATAGAAATAGGGTTTGGGGGGTTTTCATTTCATAATTAAATTTTATTAATTGCAAAACAGTGAGTAAAAGCAAGGTTAGTATTGATTTCAAAATTTGGAATATTAGTTTGATTTTAAATGGTTAGTTGGATTTTCAAATATTAGTTTGATTTGGAATTTTTTGGGAATAAACAAGTTTTATTTAATAAGCTCAAGCAATTATGAAAACATTATGGAATTTAATTGTTTGCAAGAATTTAATTTTTAAACCTCAATTGGATCATGTCAATTATGATTGAAATGATTGGAATTTGAATTGGCCATTTTGGGTGTTGATAAAAAGGAATTTTTAGTTAATAAGCAATTTAAATAACTTCAAACTATTGGAAGCAAATTGAGTTGTTTAGTTGGCAAATTTTAAATTGGAAATTTTGGACATGGGTGAAAGTTTAAAGTGGTTTGAATTTTCCAGTTGTTTTGAAAACAGCATGCAATGCATATGACGCATGTGATGCAAAAAGAAAAAGAAAAACAACCAACTTTCTACTAAGGGGGAACACCCCAGGTGTTACAGTCTATGACATGAGCAGCAAGACCATTTGCTGCGCGGTTCACTCGTTCAGGAATGTAAACCCATAAACTCATGGCTCTTTCCGCCTACTGCTGATCTGTATGCAAATAGTATATATTTAGTATAGTGATTATATTTGGAAATTAGCATGTAATAGGAGCTCTGCCCCGCCGCATCTCGAGTATTCCTTTCCAGTTCATGTACAGTTATACGTATATAATGCCTAATTGACTCTTTGAACCAATTGGATTATATGTTTATAGCTTAACTGTGTGTGCAGTTCGGGATGCAATTGAATGTATGCACAAGAAAGAAATCATGGATCCTGACTATCACACAATGTTTGTATTTCCTGGATATTTTTGTCTACTGCATGAAACTTACGGGTTTATATCTCAATTCGATGTGATCTGGAAAATATGATTTGTCTCCCTAAACATGAGACAAGATTTTACTTCTTGTGCGTATTTCAAACAATCTGTATGCACACATGAGCAGAAATAGTGATGGTCAATTGAGAGCCCATTTGAATATGATAAACTCTTTCACATTGACTATCTGATTTTACCATGGGAAGAAATCGCACACAGTCATCATATTGCTAATGGTGGAAGGTTCATGAATGCAAAAAACAATTTGAAGGTGACTGAAAAATTGTGTTAACTATATGCGTAATCAACTTTTAGAAACAGCTAAACGAAGCAATGTTTGAAAAAAGATTAAGAAATAACAAATAAGGTTGGAGACCTGATCCATCAGTCAGTTTGTATTCTTCTGATGTACATTTTTGTCTCTCGTTGCCAATGTATAATTTGTTGCGTTGTGTCTGAAAAAAAGGGTTGTGTTAGCTTTGTTTGGTGTTCCATCAAACCTAAATAAATTACCCTTAAGTTTTTGTTCTTATTTATTTGCCCCAATGGCATTCCAGTTCAAAGGGAAAATTTTTCATCTGGAAATCACATGAAGAGCACTTATATTCAGTCAAAAATATGTGAGGAGTATTTCTCTCCCGCCCCCTCTTTTGTCCGTCGTCTCTTATCACATGTCATGCTAGGATTCCCGTGAATATTTTATCAAATCCTTGCACCACTGACATGTATTCACCCGTAGCAACGCAAGGGCATGTTTACTAGTAAGGTCTAAAATCATCACAAGCAAACAGTACAGCTAAGAACTCTTTTTCATTAGTAGCATAATTCTTTTGAGCAGCATCAAGACTCTTACTAGCATAATGAATAACATTCAATTTCTTATCTACTCGCTGTCCAAGAACAACACCTACAGCCAAATCACTAGCATCACACATAATTTCAAAAGGAAAATTCCAATCAAGTGGTTGAACAATAGGAGCAGTAGTTAAAGCCTTCTTTAAAGTTCAAAAGCTTCCTTACAATCATCATAAAAAACAAAAGGTACGTCTTTTTGAAGAAGATTAGTAAGAAGTTTCAAAAGCTTCCTTACAATCATCATCCTTGGGACAGAGCATTTTCTCTATTGCTTCCACTTTAGCTATGTCAACTTCAATACCTCTTTCAGAAATTTTATGCCCAAGAACAATTCCTTCATTCACCATAAAGTGGCATTTTTTGCCAATTAAGAACAAGATTAGTTTCCTCTCATCTATGTAAAACTTTATCAAGGTTGTGCAAGCAGTTATCAAAAGAAGTTCCATAGACGGAGAAATCGTCCATGAATACTTCCACAATTTCATCACAAAACCATAAAGAATAGCAGACATGCATCTTTGAAACGTAGCATCAGCATTACACAAACCAAAATGCATACGTCTATAAGCATAAGTACCATAAGGACGAGTAAAGGTTTTTTTCTTCTTGATCTTGCTTCCTAACAACAATTTGAGAAAACCCAGAATAACTATCAAGAAAGCAAAAATGAGTTTTCTTAGACAACCTCTCTAGCATTTGATCAATAAAAGGCAAAGGATAATGATCTTTCTTAGTAACCTTGTTAACTTTCCTAAAATCAATGCACATTCCATAACCAACTACTACTCTTTGAGGAATAAGCTCATTAATTTCATTAGGCGCAACAGTCATTCCTCCTTTCTTAGGGACACAATGGACAGGGCTCACCCATCTACTATCAGCAATAGGAAAAGTAATACCAGCATCAAGGAGTTTTAATATCTCATTTCTTACCACTTCCTTCATCTTAGGAATTAAACGGTGTTGATGTTCAACTACTGGCTTTGCATCTGGTTCAATATTAATAACATGCTGACATATAGAGGTAGAAATCCCTTTCAAATCATGAAGAGTATATCCAATAGCTCCACGATGTTTCTTCAATATTCCCAATAATCTTTCCTCTTCTTCACTTGAAAGTTTAGAACTAACAATAACAGGATATATTTTCTTACCATCAATATAAGCATATTTAAGATCATCAGGTAAAGGTTTTAAATCAAAAACAGGATCCTCCTTGGGTGGTAATGTGGTACCCAAGTCCTCCACGGGTAAATTATGTTTCAGTATCACCGGTTGACAAAGAAGAATATCGTCAATCTCATTTATCGCTTCCATAAAGACCTCACTCTCATGGTCCTCCATATATTGTTGCAAAGCATTATTAGGAGCAAGAGCAATAGAGCCAAGTTGTTCAACTCTAAAATTTTCATTAGGCAATTCAGATTCATAAGGAGCTCTAGCAAATTTGGAGAAACTGAACTCATAAGATTTTCCATCAAATTTAGTCAATATTTTCTCCTTCTTACAATCTATAATAGCACCACAAGTGTTAAAGAAAGGTCTACCAAAAATAATAGGACAAGTTTTACTAGCAGCCTTACCCAGCACTAGAAAATCAGTAGGATATTTAGTTTTACCACATAAAACTTCCACATCTCTAACAATATCAATCGGAAAGATAGTTTCTATATTAGCAAGCTGAATAACCACGTCAATATCCTCAATCTCACAAGAACCAATTTCATTCATAATTTCTTTATAAAGCTCATAAGAAATAGCACTAGAACTTGTACCAATGTCACACAAACCATAATAGCAATGATCACCAATCTTAACAGAAAGCACAAGAACACTAGTTTTCTTAGGTCTATTGGGATGTGAGACAATATTAGAGGCATCCTCACAAAAGACAATATGTTCATCCTCTACGTTTCCACAGACAAGGTCTTTTACTATTGCTACTGCAGGTTCAACAATTTTTTGTTCATCGGGTTCAATAGATTTTTTTAATATTTTTTTAACCACACTAGCTACAATAGAGTGTTCTTTTACCTAGCAGGGAAAGGTATTTTCTCAATATAAGGTTCAGGCACAACAGGATTAACAACATGCACTTCTATATTTCTAGCAGGAACAATATCTTTATAAGGTGCATGGTACTTGCTCAATTCCTTTTTAGGAATATCAAGATAGGAGGCAGAGGTAAGACAATTTGCAAAGATTTGAGAATCAAGACCACAAACAGCACTAACATTGTAGAAATCATCAGTTCCCATAAAATTTGTAATGCATTCATAATCAGAATTTATACCCGACTTTCTACCTTTGTCATTCTTCCATCCTTCAGTGTTTTTTTGAATACGGTCAAGAAGATACCATTTAGCTTCTTCCTTCATACGTGTGATTGATCCAGAACAAGAAGCATTCAATAAATTCTTATCATGAAGAGAAAGCCTTGCATAAAAATTATTGATAATAATATTACTTGGGAGCTCATGAACGGGACATTTAAGCATTAATAACTCCATTCTCTCCCAAGGTTGGGCAATACTGTCTCCATCATGAGGCCAGAAATTATATATTTGATTCATGTCTTTATGAATCTCACTGGGAGGATAGAATTTAGAATAAAAGAGAGGTATAATTTCCTCTCATCCAATAGATTCACCATTCTTCAGTAATTTAAACCATTCAGCAGTTCTACCTTTCAGCGATAAAGAGAATAATTTCCTTTTAACTTGATCCATTGTAGTACTTGCACCCCTGAATAACTCGCATAATTCATGTATAAATAAGAGTTTCAAACCCAACAAGGAGCAGAAGGTGTTGACAAGCAGGTTGGATAGAGAATTCACTATAAACACAAGCAAAACATATTATTGGTGGTTTTTTATATAGCAGATAAATAAAGTGTGAGTAAATAAAAGACAATAAATATAATTGCAGCGAGTGGCTCAATCCTTTTGAGAGCAAAGGACAAGCCAGTTGTTCGACTTATGATTACCAAACATTCTCGAGGACACATGTGAATTTCGTCAAGTGCTTTCGCTTCATACAATTGATTAATATTTATTGTTTCAATAGGTGTTGTGTGGGTGAACCTATGCTAATGCACCACCCAACTAGGACTAATACATACTTGTGATTATACCCCTCGTAAGCATCCGCAAATACAAGAAAGTAATTAAGATAAATCTAACCACAACATTAAAACTCTATGATCCTACACTCCCTCGTGCATTGGTTTCCTAACGGGGGTTTAGGTTTCTGTCACTTCGGCAACCCCACAATTAGTAGCCAAATACACAATGCATCCCTCTATGCCCATAAAGGTGAAGTGTCATGTAGTCGACGTTCACATGGCACCACTAGAAGAATAACACCATAACTTGAGTATCAAACTACTAGATATTACTTCAACATAATTCCACTACTAACATCAAGACTTCTCCCATGTCCTGAAGAACTAAACGAACTACTCACAAGACATCATATGGATCATAATCAGAGGTGATATAATGCTGAATAAAAATCTGGTCATAAGTGCAAACACCGATAAATCTCACAAGTATCAACTACTAACAAGTAATCCACAGCGGGAGAGAGATCTAATGAAGAACAACGATAAAGACACCTAATTGTTACAGCGGGATGAAGATGGATGATGAGGGTGATGATGCTAGTGGTGATGATGATGTTCGGAGCGATGACGATGACGATGGCGATGATTCCCCCTCTCCGAGGAGGAATTTCCCCGACAGATTTCTCTCTACCGGAGAGATTTTCTCTCTCTGTTGTTTTCCGCCCCGAGGCGGCGACGGAATATTTCTTCGATGATGTTCTGGGGCTTAGGATTCCCTAGGGAACATTTTTCTTGGGCTGCATGCGAGCACTTGTGATCAAATATAATAATGAGCTTTTAACTCCCAAGGCCAACTAGATATATTAGATATGTATGCTGCATGCATGGCGACAATCCTTTAGAAAATGGTGCACTCGCTGAAAAATTGCTGGTTTTGGCACGACTCATTGTCGTTAAGTTCTTATGTTTATCCATCATTATTTTGTACTAGTTCTAATATGAAATAATGCATATGCTTTTCTTCTAATTAAAATAACTGATCCATGAATATAGACATGTACGTACAAAGGTGTACAAAGGAAAATGGTTCTGTACACCTGGGTGTACGTATTCTCAGCGTTCAATATACCACATAGATGAATCAAATATACCTCTTTAATACTTTTAATATACTTCATTATTTAATACTAGATACCCCAAATTGAGTTATGTGAAAAATTTCATTACAATCTCTATATTTTATATTATTTGCACATATATTGCTTTCATGTTCGCAAAAAATGTATATTGAAAAAACTGAGTATGTTGATGATATTTTTTTCTTAAAACTTTTATTGAGGTATCTTAGAATAATTAACTAGGTATATAAAAACAATAAAGAGGTATAATATGCTCGTATGTGAGGTATATTCAATATGAGAGTACGTACACCCGGGAGTGTATAATAGGAGTTCTATATATATAATATGCACGATCTGGCGAGCCGCAACCGCAGCCACCACCGTCGCTCATGAATCGAGTGGGCGTCGTCGCCGAGGTACTCCGAAGGGTCGCACAAGCCACCACCCATCTTCTACGTAACACCACAACCCACTCGTTCCTCCCCACAGCCGAAGTCGCACCTACAACCATCACCGATCCTAGGAACACACCGATGGATATCACCGATCCCAGGAACACATAGATGGTATCCTCCGGCTCCAAGCTCCCACACTTCTCGTGCATGTCAATCAACGCTCCACATTCTCATGGATCCGCTCCCTCCGCCACTCCTACTGTTGTCGCGCTGCCGCTCTGCCGGAGACGACGCTCCCCGCAGCGGACGGCTCCGGAGATGGTGACGAGTTTACGAGGACGAATAGAGCTACCGTACTCCTCACGTTATCACGGTGATGTTGTCTGGTGCTCTCTACTTCACTAGAGTAATTGCAAGACTGAACCTAACAAGACAAAAGACGACTTGGCCCAGAGGTCGGCCACGGTATCCTTCATCGGTCAATGTTGCCTCCTCTGTCCAGTCTGCAACATCCTATGACAAGATTTAAGATTACCAATCTCTGATCTTTGTTATAGTTTGACTCCATCCATCTAAATTTTCTAATAGTACCGGGTGTTTGATGAAATTCTCAATAACACGTGCCAGTTGTCACCAAGACACCAACAAAGCCACATGATATCCAGTCTTGCACCAGGTCCACTCCATCTTCATTCAGCAGCTGAAATATGGAATCCTAGGTGTAGATAAAATTCTCAATAACACGTGTCACCAAGACACCAACAAAGCCATATGATATCCAGTCTTGCACCAGGTCCACTCCATCTTCATTCAGCAGCTGAAATATGGAATCCTAGGTCTAGATAATGTCGAACTCTACCGTTGTGCAAAACTTTAATGCAAAATTCGTATTATTTTAGACTACACAAAGATGACAAATCTGACGAAATTTCAAGTTTTTCAAAATATGTATTCTTCACGATTTGTCATTTTTGTCCACCCTAAAATACAAAATTTTGGATTATTTTGCAAACTTGTAAATCGTATTATTATCTATATTTAGACTCTGTTTCTCGTATTATCAGAAACTTCAAAATGCAGATTTTTTGAACGTTTCAAAAAAAAAAAAACGATCTTCCTAGAGCTCAACCTCCAAAATGCCTCACTGAGACCATGCACTATTTTTTTTTTCCCTTCAGATTTGGAATTAATCAAGAAAATTTTAGTTGTTGGTTTAAGCCTTGTTCGATGAAGAAACACATTTGCCTCCTCTAGCAAACAAACGAGCAGCACAGGCCAAATTGAAGTTTTGGTATTTCTTAGATGACTAAAGATAAATACCCTCAAGTTAGCACCAAGTCGTGCAAGTCTAAAAGAGACGAGAAAGACGAAAAATGACTAAAAAACTATTAATCCCTCTATATCATATTATAAGACGTTTTAGCAAACTAGGAGCATTTCTTATTGGACTGAGCAATAGTCACTCCCAACAATCTATCCTATAAAGGCTCAGGCACACTCCGGCTCTTCCATGCGTTTGGTGAGGCACACCTTGCGCATTTTTACACATTTGTACACAGCCTGAAGACTACTCCACTCGCTTACGGCTGGGGCCAGTGTTCCTGTGGGCCTAACCACTCGTTGCGCGCACCCGCCTCGTCCCCGCCGGTGTGCCCGTCACGCGCGTGGTTCCCCGCCGGTGTGCCCGTCACGCGCGTGGTGAAAACCTAGATCGAGAAAATTCTTCCTTTCGCTGCCTTCCCTTCGTTTCTCTCCTTCTCCTCTTCTCAGCGCCGCCGCCGGGCTCCCACGCTCTGCTCCGTCGCTCTGCTCGGCGGCACCGAGATCCCTGACCACCAAGAGGCTACCAAGGAGTGTAGGTCGACGCTGGTAGTCGGCCCCACGCACGGCGGGTGGACGATGCTGGACTCGGCGCCGCCCCGCGAGCTCCTCCTCTCCTCATTAAGGACACCGTCCCCGTGCTGCTCGCCGTCCTCATCTACTACGATATCGCGGACGCGGGGTGGAGTTTGGCCGGCCCCGCGCGGGCTCGCGCGATTGGTGGACGATGGTGGCCGGCCGCGCCTACAAAGGCTGGGCTGGACTCGGCGAGCCCCCGCGAGCTCGTCCTCTCCTCATTAAGGACGCCGTCCCCATGCTGCTCGTCGTCCTCATCGACTATGGCATCGCAGACGCAGAGTGGAGTTTGGCCGGCCGCGCGCAGGCTCGCGCGGCTGGTGGACGACGGTTGCATGCTGCGCCTGCAAAGGATGTACGAGTCCGCTCGGAAGAAGAGAAATGTTGTTGATCATGATCCCAGTTCCCAGGCGCTCAACCCACAAGCATGGAGGGGGTTACGCATGGTGAGTTGCAGATTTCTAATCTGATTATTTATTTTCCATCTCAGTAGTTCTCTTCTACGAATCGGTGCTTCTCATTAAATTGGTTCTGCTGTTGCAATCTGTTCTCACGGAAGAAGCTTGATTAGATATGTATGCTTAAAAAATAATGTATTGGTGCCTCGGGTTTGACCTCTCGACATGAATGTGAGTATCTCCGGCCTACAAAAATATATAAGAGATATGTGGAAGCTAGAGGAGAATGGTGCTGCATATTTTTCATATTAAGTAGACTAAATGACGACACTGATTGAGCTATAATGTTTATTAATCATTCATGTCTTTTAGTGCAGTTCACATGCTCTGGTCCATGATCTAAATATATATGGATCTCGGCATATACTTGTTCTGATTTGTTTGTTTTTGTGCATTTACAATTTCTGTCATTAGGGGTCCAGTAATTGGTATTTTGGTTAATTTATGAATTGGTCAAGAAACATCAACCTCCTCACGAGATCATCTGCTATGCAACATTGTTCAGGTCATATTTGATTTTACTGGGTTTACTTCCATGTCACATGTTTGTCCAAAAGTAAAGCGTGAGAATTTCATGGATTTATTTGGCTACTATGGAGAATGGCCTTCATTCACAAACGTTCGAGGTATTTTGAACGTGCTCTCGAGTTGGACGGTTTTTCAGTATTTGTATTACAGGGGCAGGTGAAAGAGCAACCTTATTTTCTGCTCACTCCTGGCTAGCTAGCTAGCGATGCGGTGCTACAGCTATGAGCTTTGATGCAAAAAAAAGGCCATAACACTTGGTAAATAAGAATTGGCCCTATATTTGCCGGTACTTTGGTTAAGACTTACGACTGTTGGTGCTTTCGAACATTATCTGCCTCTGTATGTGTGTTCCCAGTAATTATATTTGCACATTGCTCATATTAGTTACACATTGTTTTTGTCTTCCAGGCCAGAGGGATGTTAGAGGCACTTCTAACTTCACCGGTATTATCAATGAGGACCTTCCCTATAACAATAACAGGTATATTCACCTGCTTTTAGTTATTCTCCGTATGAGTTTTGCTGCTTTCACCTACGATGGTCTATATCGGTTCTTATTTCCAGAATTTCCTGGTTCCGGACTTTGTGGCATGTTTTTTCCTATTGAGAGCATCTGTTTACCCCGGACAGATTGCTGCTGAAGTTGATGCATAAGTTAGTTTGATGTTAAATACTGTTAAGGAGTTGCTTGAGTTCGACATGTTTGATAACAACGTAATTAGCTTCTACTTCCCATAGGTTGATTCAGAACAACATCGTTGATACATTTTCTTCCTAGGGCTTGACATTTTCTCATAGCTCTAAAACAATACATGATGCTCGGTTGTTTTGCACAGCCACTCTCACTAGCCTAAGACCTTCTCAATGTGCATGGACAGATGTTCTACCGAGTAGACATAGTAACTATCGCATACTTGCAGGATGGATTTTATTTATTGGTCTGAAAATTTCTGTGCCCGCACTTATAGGATATGGTTGTAAATTTGTGTTTGTTTTTATCACTGATCTTATGAATCCGCTGCTTGACCATTCGAAGCAATCCCAAGAAATCTACTCCAAAATTGTAGTTTTAATGTTATCATGACGATGCCACCACTCCAGACAAATGCAATAGCTTCTCTGCACCATGTAAAAAATGTTGAGCAAGAAGGGCACTAGAGTATGTGAGCTGTAGATCTTGTTTAATTTGTTTTCTTATATATCCAGAAGTGTCACTGGTCGACCCTGGAAAATAAGCTAGGGAGTTTCGCATAAATTAGATTTTAGATTTTTTTTCATAAAACGATCCTTAGAATCTGAGTTGGTTGGAAGGTGTTGTTGCTCACAATGGTTTTCTAATTTCTGAATCTTAGATTTATTTAATAAAACAATCGAATTGGTCATGGTTGTTCTAATTTCTGAATCTTTGGTTAGATCAGGGGATGATGAAGCGGTAACCTTATTATTAATTATCATGTTTGCTTCTATTGTCTCGGGTTTACAAGGAGATCACTCTCAAGGACCACAATTTGAAGCTTCTAGCCGGTTCAACGTGTATCTTGTAGTGGTAGTTGCTTCTAGAAAATTTACAGTGGATAAATATATCAGTTGACTTAAATGCATGTCCATCAGAATTCAAGAGTGTGGAGGACTGATGAACCAAATATATTTTAGTTATCTTTCAACCGATCTGAAAAATGCAATTTCTATACTAACTATCTTCTTAATTCATGTTATGGTTCGGTTGGTGTCCTCTTCCATCTCTAAAATAGGAGTTGTTGGCTCAGATTATGCAGTGGCATAGTGCATATTTTGTGTTCGTTCAAGATCATATTTACATGATTTTAGAAGAATGCAAACTCAGTATTTGTGCTACAGAATGGTCCCTAATTTACACATGTTGCATTTCCTGGTAGATTAGGTGTGCCAAAGATCATTTGGGTTTTTACAAGACGGTTACGAAACCCTCCATGCTAAAATTAAAATGATGCTGATAAGAGGTGCTTGTTTCTTGTGTTTTTTATGTCATATTCCCTGTGTGATCCTCTTCGTTTATATTGTGTCTCTTCCTATCGAACCATAAGTTGCTGGCCTATATGTATGTGACTATCATTTCTTAATGCAAAATTTTGCTTCTCGGTTTTCTTTGATGTAGTATTGCCCCGGTTGTGTCTGACCTCTGTTCACGAGCTTAGATTTTGTTGTGTACTGTGTGTTACAAAACCATATTAGCATTTAAATTGTAAGACCCGGGTTGAGCTCAGATAATCCGACATTAGTAGACATCAAATGCTATTTGATGGACACGATTTTGAAATTATTCATGAGGATATTGACAAAAAAAATGACATTGACAAAAAACATCTTAGTTTTAGTAATATGCATTAGGAAATTGCATGGTTACTTTAATTTCGACTTGATGGAGTGATGTTTGAGTCTGCATTCTTTGGATTACTTAATACCAGAATTATGTGCCTATCGATTTTCATGTCGACTTAATATCAGAATTATCAGACTACCGATGA
Source organism: Alopecurus myosuroides (assembly GCA_028641055.1). Classification (NCBI taxonomy): domain Eukaryota; kingdom Viridiplantae; phylum Streptophyta; class Magnoliopsida; order Poales; family Poaceae; genus Alopecurus; species Alopecurus myosuroides. The sequence continues at coordinate 155,839,395 of CM054058.1, forward strand.
TTACTATAATTTGGACTTGACTACCCTTTGAAGATTTTGAATAGCACATCTCAACTCAATCTCGCTAATTGCAGAATCCGAGGTGAACCTGCATTTTGTCTCCTAGGGTGGTAAAATGTATTTAGTTCTCTGTGACTCGGCTCCAACACTTTATGGACTAATGTATTGTTTGTTGCTTGCTTCCTTTGGAGACTCTAATAGATCCAGCTCTCGATGTGCTTTTATCCTCTCAAAGCTATTAATATTCAATTGGTGAGGAATTGCAAGTAGTGGTTTTAATTACTAGAATCGTTACGATAGGAAGTGTGGTAATTGGTTGTACGGCTGCAAATGAATTTGTTCACAATGAAATATTGTGCCACCTTTCAAAGTTCAAAAATTGAATTGGTTCACGGTTTGGTAATTTAACCACATTTCCCCGCCCTTAAATACCTGAATGATCGTGTACTGTGCTCATTTCTTTGTGTTTTCTAGGAATGTATAATTCAAGTTATGCTAGGGTGCTTGTGCTAACATGGACATATGTTTTTGCAAGATATGTTGTTTTGAACCTCTTGGGACCTGCCAGAGAAGTATTTACCTAACGATGGTGAAGACCTCAATCGCATCAACAAGTTTGCTCATTTCTTTGTGTTTTCTAGGAATGTTTAATTCAAGTTATGCTAGGATGCTTGTGGTAACATGGACATGTTTTTGCAAGATATGTTGTTTTGAACCTCTTGGGACCTGCCAGAGAAGTATTTACCTGACGATGGTGAAGACCTCAACCGCATCAACAGGTTTGATACTTGGCGTGGGAAAGTCAACAGAACAGGCCCCAGTTGCAATGGATTTGCGTGAGCGGTTCATTACAAATGTGGTTTGTCTGATTGAACAAATTATGTCTGTTGTGTTATATAAGCTATGATCTAGAGCTTCACCAATGCATGGATTTTAGTTGTCTCCGTAAGCTATTTATGGACCTGTGTATTGGAAGCTATGGATGAACTTGGATGGGATGTCACTGTGTATAAGCATTAGTGTTACCTATGTTGTATAAATTTGGGAGATATGTTTATGTGTTTGTTTGTCTATCTAAACTGTGAAGTTCAATCTGGATACAAATTGTGAAGTTGGTAGTGGAGTGTTGTCCATTTGGTGCTAGCACCAGCAACCGCTTTGTGGTCACGGGTTTGATATGCTCTTAGGTTTGGTAGGCCATTGTGGACAAAACACAAACCCGTTTTTGGTGCAATGTTTAGACAGGTTTTGTGCCTACATGTTAGCTTGTTTAGCACATTTTACATATAATTTAAACTTAAATGTGGCCAGCCTTTTGACTAATGCTTGGGGCCACCTTGGTAGATCCTCTTTTAAGATTAGAGCATCTCCAAACACCCCTCCCCCCTCGGCGGCCTTTTCTCTGTCGGTGCAAGCAATTATGCTCGGGGCAGTTGGGGATCCCACAAAAGGGAGAATGGTGAAAACAATTTTCTCGCATGCAGCCCCATCCCGTGAATGAGCCAAAGAATCGTCGTCCTCATTACCTTGTTTGCCGCGAGTATTAACGCTGCCGCCGGTTAGTCCAGTCGCCACGTATCCAAGCAGTCCAATCGCCCAACGCGGTGGAGTTATGGCGGGGGCACGCGATAAAACCCAACGGCACCACCGTGAAACACACAGTAGCTCGCCTTCTTCTCCCTTCCACCTTCTCGCCAACCCTCACCAAGAAAAAATGTCGATATTCCTAGGCAACGGTGCGGCTCTACGCCGAGAAAATTACCACACGTCGCCGTGCATGAGGGCCTCGAAGACATGGCACCTCAGCTCCAGAGGTATCCATGTAGCTCCGTCGCACCACGAACGCGCCTCTGAGATCGAAGCAATAAGAGCGGCCTTGCGGGAAGCAGCGTGGCTCGAACCTTGATAGAATCCAGGCACCGGCGTTGGCTAGACCTCCTACTTCGACCAGCGCCACGCTGAACAGCCCGTGGCGCCACCTACAAGAGGCTCTGTGTTAACGCACAACAACACCGTGGTCCGCCGTATCTGGTGGAGTAAGACGGTGTGCACCATCCCCGCATCCTCGCGCACATCCAGCGACGGCTGGTCAACACCAACCCCCGTCCCGTCGCCACAACTCGTTCTCGTCCACGACATTGGTGCCGCGGACCTGCTTGGCAACTCCCCTCGCCTACGCGAAGGACCAGCCGAACAAGGAACCGCCTCACTACTGAGCACGAAACAACCTCTTCATCGGCGAGCTTTAATCGCCATTAGAAAATGTAATTACTTTGGGTTCGTCAATAAAATTTGCGGATAGTCATTCTCTATGATTAATATAATGTAAATCTCTTATACATTTTCCTGAATATAATGCAGAAAATTGGCTTCCGATACTCGTGTTTGTAGCTTTTGTGTTCTACCTATGAATTGCTAATTTTCATTTTAGAATACGCTTACATCACGTATTGTTGCAGCATAATTTTTTTCTTCGTTTTGTAACCAATCCAGAATAAATCGAACTTCCTTGCGCTATTTAGCGCAACGGGTCATCTAGTTAAAGTAAAAGGATGTGCATAGGTACTTCCATTGATAGACTATCAGTAGTCCAATACATAAAGCCAATGACAGTAACGAGCTAGGATAAATTCACGCGTCCATTGGCAACAGAGTATCCATGACCTAAAGGAGCAATCCATCCGGTCTAAAAAATACTACTCCCTCCGTATCAAAATATAAGATGTTTTAGCATTTTGTAGATATAATGTATCTATACATGTTTTAGTGTGTAGATTCATATGCATCTTACACTAAAACATGTCTAGATACATATTGTATAGGAAATGCTAAAACATCTTATATTTCGATACGGAGGAAGTAATTCCCAAGAGAATTGAGACACACGTTTCTTAAGCGGAACGTTGGCAATACAGTAACGTTGTCATTATTTTTTCCTAATTTTATTCCTAGAATTCCTGGCGTTCGAATGTTGCAAAGCACTACAAATATTTGCTCTTGTCCTAGAATTCCTGGCGTTCTGCGGGACGTCACTTCTCCCCTCCTAGCCTACCCCTTGCTACCAAATGTGCACAGGGGAACGGACAATGATGTCCCGGGATGCAAGAGGATTCCACGTGCGGTTGAAAATTCCCCGTGGGGGGTTGGTTCCCTGGAATATCTCACCCGTCCAACCAAATAAGCCCTAAGGTGGCCGAATCAACACGGGGAACAGTCCTAAATTTCCCCGTCCCAGAGCTCCTCGTTTTTTTAGACAACAGGCAGAGCAACTGCCCTGCTTTAACTTAATAAAGCAAACAGAGTTTTACAACGAAACCAACAGACAACAAAACACCACCAGGGGCTCAGCCTGCCAGGAACATCCTCCCAGACACAGGTCGAACCAGAGAGAGACACCAACAGACTGGTAAGAACGGTAAACACCAGACGAAAAAGTACCAGGGGTCGGCTCCCCAACAATACACCGGAGGAAGGAAAAGCTACACCCAACTAGGTAGAAGGTAGTGGTGCCACTAGGGAGCAGAAGCATCTCCTCAGCTCAGCGGCCACCTGCCGCAGCGAGTCCCGGTCTGGCTCCTTGGCGAGCGCCACCCACCGCTGCACAAACACAAGCATTTTAAAGATGATATCAGCGGGTCTGTTCGGGCATATGCCCTCCATTGCGAGTTTATTACGCGTTAGCCAAAGTGACCAGGTAAGCGCGGCGAACACCACCCAAGCTGTTCGGCGCGCTGGCACCTCCAATCTCTGCAAGGTGGCAAAGAATTGCGGGAAGTTCATCGGACCCCCGTCCCAAACTCCCGCCTCTCGTAGCACACTCCAACCCAGGATAGCCAGCGGGCAATGGAAGAAGATATGCTCGGCGTCCTCCGGCTCGCCGCAAAGTGCGCACAAACCGTCGGCCGGACCCCTACGGGAGGCCACTTGCAGGCTCGAAGGGAGCCTGTCAAGCGCCAACTGCCACATGAACACCTTGACTTTCAGCGGCAGTCTCGCACCCCACACATCGGCATGGAAGGCCACCTCGGGGCCCTTCGAGATCGCCGTGTACATCGAACGCACCGAGAACTTCCCAAAAGGCTCCAGGGCCCAACTCATTATATCCGACCCCTCGCTAAGGGGCAGCTCCGCCAGCTCCGCCGACATCGCGGCCCACTGGTTCGCACATTCACTATCGAAGGAGCGGCGGAACGCAAGGTGAGACCCATCTCCCGCCCTCGCATCCCCCACTGAAATGTTGGGGTCACTACAGATTGCAAACAGTCTGGGGAACCTGACCCGGAACGGAGCTTCCCCAGCCCACCAGTCTAGCCAAAAGCTTGTCCTGAGCCCGTTCCCCACCTTAAAGCGGGCTCCCAGCTTGAAGAGCCCCTTGATTTTGTGAAGACTGCGCCAGAATTGCGACCCGCCCTAGGGTTGCGCCGCGAAGATATTACCGGCCTCCGGATACTTGGCAGCCACTAGTTTCTTCCATAATGTATTATCCTCCTGGAAGAGGAGACATATCCATTTGCTCAAAAGCGCCTTGTTCATGTTCTTCGTGTTGGTGAGCCCCAACCCACCACACTCCTTAGGCCGGCACACCGCCGGCCAGTTCACTATGTGGTATTTGCGTTTCGGTCCCGCTCCTTCCCAATAGAAGCGTGCTCGAACCGAATCGAATTTGTCGTGTACCCCATCTTGAAGTAGGAATAGGCCCATTGCATACGAGGGAAGTGCCTCGAGACACGCGTTGGAAAGGATGAGTCTTCCCCCGGAGGACAGCAACCTACCCATCCACACTTCCACCTTAGCCGACAGCTTGGCCACCAGGAAGTTCCACTGCTCCACCGTGAGCTTACGATCCGACATGGGTAAACCCAGATAAATGAACGGGAAAGACCCAAGGTTGCAGTTGAACATGTTAGCAATTCTTGTCTGTTCGGCGAGCGGTTGTTCTAGCACGAAGACCTCACTTTTATGGAAATTTATTCTCAGCCCAGACATGTCCTCGAAGCAAAGTAGCAAGAATTTCAGATTCGCTATGGCACGATCGTCGTTTTGGATCAAAATAAGCGTGTCATCCTCATATTGGAGATGCGTGACCCCCCCCCCGGATCAAGTGCGGCACCACCCCTGCGATGTGACCCACCGTGTTGGCCGCGCTAAGGATAGCTGCCAGAGCTTCCGCTACAAAGTTGAACAGAAGCGGGGAAAGTGGATCCCCTTGTCGGACCCCTCGACGGTTGCGGAAGTATGGCCCTACCTCACCGTTGATGGAAATGGTTGTTTGCCCCCCGGCCACCAGCTGCTCAATCCGGTGCACATAACCGGGGTCGAACCCTTTCCTACGTAGAATCTCGAGAAGAAAGTCCCAGTTTACCCGGTCATATGCTTTCTCGAAGTCTAATTTCAGAAGGATCCCCCCGGACTTCTTCACCTTCAACTCGTGCAATATCTCGATCAGTGCCAAAGGACCTTCCAAAATATGCCTCCCTTTGATGAAGGCGGTTTGCGTCGGGCTGATAATCCTACTCGCCACCCGGTCTAGTCTCGAGGCGTAAGCTTTCGCGATAATCTTGAAGATCACATTGATAAGAGCGATTGGTCTGAACTGTGATATCGAATCGGCCCCCGGTATTTTCGGGATAAGAGTGAGCACCCCGAAGTTCAGTCTAGCCACGTTCACGCACCCCAACACGAAGTCGTTCAGTAGGTGTAACACCCCCAGTTTGCAGGCTGGCCAAAACTTTTTGAAGAAGGTTACCGGAAACCATCCGGGCCGGGCGCCGTGTTCGACTTCATGTCCCAAACCACCTCTTCCAACTACTTTTCCGAAAAGGTTATCATCAGTGTGTCATTTTCCGCCGGGGTCACTCTCCCCAGAGTACCCCAAGTATCACCTGCCAAGCCCAGGTGCTTAGGCGCCACCGAGCCCATGAGGTCCTTGTAGAAGGCATAAATATGGTCCTGGATGAGCTTCGGTTCCGTGAGAATGCCTGCTGGCGCCACTAGCGAGGTGATGGTGCACTTCCGGCGCCGCCCATTGGCTACCGCGTGGAAGTAGGCCGTGTTGGCGTCCCCCAGCAGGGCCCAACGCGTCCTACCTCGCTGCCTCCAGTACTCTTCCTCTACCCGGAAGATCTGGAGCAGTTGTTCTTCTAGATAGTACCTGAACAGCCACTCCTCCTCCTCTAACCCCGTGGTATCCGCCTTCTCGTCCAGCCCCTTGATCTCCTCGAGGAGGGTCAACTTATTGACCCTCACTTCCCGACCCAAATTACCGCTCCAACCCCGGAGAAATTGTCTAAGCCCGACACTCATATGGTTCTACCAGTCCACAATATCCCGCCCCCTGGCAGACGCCATCAGGATTGACCATCTGTTGAGCACCAGCGACTCGAAACCCTCAACTTCGAACCACCCTAGTTCAAAGAAGAAGCGCTTCAGCTGGACCGGGAGCGCGCCCCCCGCGTCCAGGATAAGAGGCGTGTGATCTGAGCCCAAGTAGTTTTCCGCGCGGAGAGACGCCAGCGGGAAGAAGGCATCTAAGGCCGGGGACCAAAACACACGGTCTAGAACACAGCGCACCGGGGAGGTTTGGTGGTTGGTCCAGGTAAACCTAGCCCCGGAGCGGGGCAGTTCCCTAAGCGCCCAGGACGCAATTGCGTCGTTAAACAACGCCACCCTAGGCCAGTTGATGCGGTCGTTATTCTTGTCCCGCGCCCCCCTAATTAGGTTGAAGTCGCCTCCCATGATAATTGGGAGTCTACACGACTCCACTTTCCGTGAGACTTTCTCCAAGAAAGCTCTCGATCTGCTATGATCCGCAGGTCCATATATCCCCAATATGGTAAACTGCAGATCCCGAGCGCGGTGAAGACAGTTGATCCCTAGGTAGAACTCCCCTTTGTCGAACGATTCGACGTTGAAGGCACTGTCCCTAAGGCCTATTAGCATCCCTCCCGAGCGACCCACCGCCGGGAGCCAACTCCATAAAAACTTCTCTCCCACTTCAAGACTTTGCAGCTCTAAGTCCGTGAAATCCGGCTTCATCGTTTCTTGCAAACAGATGATATCTATCTTATGCTTGCCCAAATACTCCCTAAGCTGCTTCCGACGCCCCTTGCGCCCGAAGCCGCGCATGTTCCACACAAGGATATGCATTAAATATCTTCGCCTCTCGCCCGTGCTTGGCGGGTTACTGGGCGCCTACCCTGAGGCGCCGCAGATTTTGCGCGCTTCTTGCGCGGTGTAGGGGCCACCCTAGCCTGGGGCATCCCCTCCCTGGCCGGCTCGGATACCTCCAGGTCCCCCACCTCTGGAATACCTGCTGACGGCTCCCCAGCCTCGGATGTATTCCTCCTCTCCTCCTGTTCGATCTCGAGGGGCGCCTCTTTCTCGGCCGCAATAGCCGCCCGTGTTTGAGCCAGCGCCGCTTGCGCCAACTCGTTTGCGCGGATCATGGAGAGCACTTCGGCGGCTGGGGCTGCCGCAGCCGGGAACACCACGCAGCTATCCGCAGCCACCGAGAGCAAGTGTGCATCTGGTAAATTTTGCAGAATGGCAAAGATTGGGTCTAGATTTATACCTGTCTTCGGGGTCTTGGCAGCCGAGGTCTTGTTTGCGTCGTGAGAGGTCGTCAAGTCCTCCGCTCGGCGCATGGCGCGCTCCAGGACGGGCCCGTCCTTGGCCTCTGCGTCCCAAGCGCCCTTGCGCACCAACTCCACCGACTCCGCCCTGGAGTGAGCCCCGCGCGCCACCACCGCCTTCAGCGCCGGCACCACCGGAGCTGAGATGAAGGAGCCCAGCGCCTCGGCCGAAGAGGGGGCCGAGCGAGCCAGCTCCGTCGAGTCCGCCACCACCGCCTGAGACAGCTGTCGTCCCAGGACCCGACCAGGGCGGTCCTGGTTCGACTTGCTCCTGCGCTCCCGAAGATGGATGGCCTCCATCGGCGTGGCCGCCGGGCATCGCCAGCACCACAGCGCCTCCTTCTGCCGGTTTTTCCACCACCAAGCGGCGTTTACACGCGGGCGTGGTCTCCGAAGGCCGCACGGACAGCATCCCAGAAGATACGTCCCCACCCCCTGCAGGAGAGAGGAGCAGGGACTCGCTAGCGTTGGATCTAGGGGGGGCCTCCAGCGAAACCTCGGCCTACGCCGCCGCCACCACGGCCCCAAGAGCCTTGAACACGTTGCCCTCTCCGTCCTCCGTCAGGTTGGAGCCATACTCCGAGAACATCGACTTAGGCAGCACCGGCGGGGCGGGGCGCAGCGCGGGCGCCACCCTAGGCGTGCTACAGACCCCTGCCAAAGCCAACCCCTTCTCAGTTTCCACACCCAGCGGCGCCGACTTGGCGCGCGGTCCTTCCACCTCTCCCTTCCTGGCCGTCGCGTCGGACTTGGACTTCTTGCGGTCACGTGCCTTTCTGCTATCCCAGTCTTCCATCTCATCATCCGAGGAGTCAGATAAATTCCCCGATGGGTCGTCTCCCTTGTCTTGTCTCTCAGCAGGGGGTGGTGATGGTGGTTTCCCAGCCTCCTCGACGCCTCCGAGCCGCTCCACCCTGACCTTGTACCCGTCCAAATTCACGAATAGCATAATTGTCTCTTTCAGCTTGACAGGGGAGCGGCAGCCGAACTTCATGCGTATCGGCGCCTCTTCATCCCCCAGGGTCGAGGTGTCCACCTCCAAGGGGCACCCAACTCCACCGTAGTCTTCATCAGCACACTCTCCACCCGCAGCGGCAGCGGCACCCCATGCAGCCGAACCCAGACCACCTCCAGCGTCTCTGCCGCCCGCGGGTCCCCAACCACTTCCGCCACCACCGCGCGGAAAGCGGTGATCGGCAGAACGAGACCCCCGCCTCGAGTCGCCATCCGCAGCAGTTCCTTGGACGGGAAGACCAAGGAGAAAACCGTGGGGCTGACTTGCTTGATCTTCCAGTCCCAGCCATCGTCCACGAGTTCCTTGAACTCCTGGTCCACTTCCTCCGATGAGAAATTCCCCTTCTCGATTGTCACCGTCGCCGCATTGGCTGTTGGCCTGGCCAGATCCGCCTCCGGGACCGCCGTGAAGAAGAATCCCTGTCCTTCCTCACCGAAGCCCAGCCACTGCGGCCTCAGAGCACGAGACGCCGCCGAACACTCCGCCGCGAGGTGACCCTTCTCCTCGCACTTGATGCAGAACGGCACCCCGGGGCAGGATGCCTGGAAGTGCCCCGTGACGCCGCACTTGAAACACACCACCTTGGACGCATCCACCACCGACCCGGGCCCCCGCCCGAGTGGGGTGAGGTTAGGATTGTTGTTGTCCCGGCGGTCTCCCTCGCGCCCCCGGTCACGCCCCCGCGTATGTGCCGGCAGGAGGCGGGTGCGGAGTCTCTCTTCCTCCCTGACATCCTCCTCCCTCCTGCGTTGGTCCACTCCCTCCCGCTCCCTCCCGCGGTCTTCGTTGCGCGCACCGGAGAGCTGCAGGCGAAGGTCCCCCGGCCTTGCCCTTCCTTCACCTCGCTCCATCTCTTCGAACGGCCTCTTCCCGCGCCGCCCGTTGTCCCTCCACTCCCGATCCATGGCGACCAGGAAGGGTGCGCACGGAGGACCAAGCAGCGAACGCGGGGCGCACAGCACCTTGGCCCGGAACGAATGGCGGCGGACGTCTTCGAGTGATGCGGGAAAACCTAACCCTAGGTCGAGCGCTCCCCTGGGCAGCCACCACCACTTATATGGTGGGGCGCTGCAACCCGCGCCTTGGGCCCTGGCAGGCCCCGCACTAACTCCTCCAGCCTCTGTCGCACGGCCCACGCACGCAAGCGCCCCGTTGGTCCCACCAGACAGCCTCCCAACCGAGGTGACCCCACCCCTTACTCTGTCCACTGCCCACTCCCCGCAGGCCTCCCTCCCCGCAGACGGCCCAACAGGCCCAGCACACACAGCCCAGCCCGTCTCAGGGAGCGTCTCCTGCACGGGAAACCCTAGCGACCCCTCGCTCCCTTGGTCCCCCTGCTGCGGCGGCGCCGGCGCCCCCGCCTGCCGGCTGCCCACCGGAATCCGTATGTCCCCGATCTGCACCGTCTCCACGTCGCGGCCCTCCGCCCCCGCGGTACAGCCCTCGGCCAGCGCGCCCAGCGCCGGAAAGTCCTCCTCCCGTAGGACCCACGCCGCCGGAGGGGAAAACGACGAGCACTACCGCGTCGCCGCCGCAGCTGTCCCCCGACCCGCGTCCTCCGCGACCTCCACCGCCTCCTGGACTTGCCGCTGCGGAAGCACTTGCTCCAGGAACACGGCCAGCGTGCGCGCCACCCCTGGCGTCGCCGCCACCTGACCCTCCGCGTCCTCTTCCGAGCTCTCTCTCCCACCGCCGCGCTCACCGCCGCCTCCTCCGCACGGGCCCTCGCCGCGGAGAGCACCTCCACCCGTGGCCGCCCCTCTCGCCGGCGGCGAAGGGACCCCTCCCTGCGCCCGCACGCAGCACGGGGCGAATCGCCCTTGGCGTCGCCCTCTCGCACCGGGAGCCTGCGCGTTAGGCACATCCGTTCATGTGTGTCTTCTGGGTCTTGTAAACGCTGTCTTTGTTCACAATGAAGTCGGCCATGAGCAGCCTAGTCTGAACATCACAAAAAAAAAGGCACGTCAGAAATAACTGGCAAACTGCACTCAAACTGGTGTGGACACATCGAAAATGCTTCGGTAATCAGAGTTCAGAAAAATAGTTGTTAAGAAACTGAAGCTGTTTGTTTTGAGCAACAACTAGGAGGCAAACAATGTTGTCCTGATGAGGTCAAGCAACAAACACAACAGAGTGAAGTAGTAATTTGGTTCTATCAGTGGTGCTCTCTTGAAAAGAAGGGTGCTCTTTCTTTCATAAGGAGAGGGCTGCCACTGACAGAATACAAGGTAGCACATCCACTCTTGGCATGATCAAAGTATAAAGGATCTTTTCGATATGAGTGTTAACTTGAAAGACTGCACGTGCAGAATGCTACTACATTCGATATAGTACATTTCTCATGAAATTTTATTCTTTATCGATTTCTAATTGTATATGTACTTTTCTCCCAATTAAATACTTCAGCTCCCATCCGGTAAAAGATTTCTGCTGCCACAACACAGCTAAAAGTAGACGGAAAATGCCAATAAGAAGTCGCATGAGCATGTACAATGCGGCCTCTTAGAAGGGCGCTAAGGAATAAATTCCTGGTAGTTAGCAGTGATTCCCCTTGGGGGCCGGGATTTTAGTTAGCGTCGCCTTCTTCTTTTGCGTCGGGCGCTAGCCAATTTATTTTTCCGTTCCCGTGAAAGTAGGAGAGTCGAGCGCTAGATATGGTTGTTATTTCCCATCTAAAATCTGGGGGAGAGGATATCGGCCCAACTGAAGCATGTGTGCATACACCCAAATCCTATCTGTAGAAAAATACAGTAAACATTGGACAAAGTAGGCATGCACTCACCGGAGAATGAACCCCATGGACGCCCGCGTAGCCGGATCGAAGGCCCTCCGACACCTCGTGTCCACCAGCGGCGTTTACTCGGCGGGTGTCTGCTCCCGCCGATCTGAATCGCGTCCTGCTCGCCCTTGTCAGACCCGCCGGCCACGGCGGCCGCGGGAGCCACATTCGAAAACTTGTGCTCTATGCTGCCTGAGAAATCTCAGAGAGCTGCTAGCCAAGGCTCTACGGCTGTCTGTCGCAGAGCGCCTGCAGCAAGCGCCTCGCGTTGGACAGGTAGGTCGCCTGCCTTATTTTTATTTCTTTTTTTAATCCGTCTAAGCGACCAATTAAGAGTCTTGCGTTGCTAGTCACGACGCTTACCAAATAATCGGATTTTCTATCTTTATTTCTTTTTCCTTAAGCGCCCAGTTAAGCGTCTCCCACTGTACATGCCCTGACTCACCTGCTTAATCTCAGAGAACTTGGCAAGCAAGTCATCTGGAATTGAAAAGTCATAAACATCAAGGTTCTGCTTTATACGTTCTTCACCACGCTCTTCGGGAGTACAGAGTGACCCATCTGAAGGTTCCAGCGCAGCGCCACTTGTGCAGGAGTTTTGCCAAGCTTCTCTGCGATTGAGATGACGACAGGTTCTTTAAGAACATTATCTTTCATCCATGTTGAACCAGGCGAACCACCTAGTGGGGAGTATGCTGCAAAATGCAGAAGCAGAATTATAGGCACAAACACCACTAACAAGCCCCTTGACTGACAAGAAAATATATATTTTTTAATAAAGGGAAGTATATAAATATCGCGGAGATACAAATTACACCTGGCCTCTGCAACAATACAATGGATGCACACAGCCGAAAGACAATAAAAAGAAGAAATAAAAAAGAAAAGTCCCGCTACAGAGTTACAGCCCTCGCGGTATCCGTACAACCACCACCTAAACAACATCTGATGTCCATCTCTTCGAAAATAACGTCTCCAAGAAGAACGATGCCAGACACAACCAATTAAGGCCAGACCTTGGGTTTTCACCCTGAAGATAATCCTCGCTCTCAAAACAACGGCTCTAAGAAGACAAGTGTCAGGCACAACCAATTAAGACCAGACCTTGGGCTTTCACCATGAAAGGTAGGACTTTGGACTTCACGCATGTTGTCGCCCCCTCTTACATACGGCTGCCACGAATCTTGTAACTCTAAGCCAGTTCCCCATCGATGCAAAAACTCCGAACACCGTTGCTAGTACTCCAATCTCGCATTCGATGACTGAGCATTGTGACCGAATTCCACCGATCCAACAATCTCCAGGCGTCGCCCATGGGAGTTCGCTGGCGGAGCCTTTCGGGTCGACACCCCGGCTTAATCAAAGAGAACCTACATCAGGATCTTCATCTTCGCGCGATGGGAAATTCAAGGACCACCTCCTTTATTCTGATGTCTCGCAGCCCCGACGCCGCGAAACGACTCCCAGCAGGGAATTTGCGGGATGGTTCCGCATCCGCCGCCACCGGGAGCCCTGCTGCCGACGGTCCCTAGCACCACCACCTCCCGCCGCCAAAGATAGAGGAGGCCGCGCCGCCCGGGAGTCAAGCCAATGGCGACGCCGCCGCCACGCGGCCGCCGCACCATGACCGAGTCACTCCAGATCCCATCGGCTGCGCCACCACCCCGGCCAGCGCCGGCTGCCCACGCAGACCCAGCAACTAGTCGCCGCCGAAGAACCAGGGCCGCCGCCCCGGCGTCCGTGCTCCGCCGTCCGCGCAAACCGTCTAGGGCCGACTAACGCATCTGGCCAGAGGCCTCCCGCCGCGTTTGTGCTGAGGAGGCGAGGACCCGCCGGCCGTCGTCCACCACGCAGAGGGTTGTGCCCCCGGTGGTTTCCTCCGGCGGCGGCGGGTGGATGGGGAGGAGAGGGTGTGGGGGCGGCGGCTAGGGTTTTGCCCGTGCCGCCCCCTGGAGCAGACGCGAGCGAGCGTTCTTTTCCGCAAGAAAATATATAGGTACACGGCGGACTTACAGAGAGGTGAACACCAGTGGATTGGCAGAAGCTATGGAGTATATGGATGTATCTAGACATCTTTTAATACTAGATACATCCCTATTTAGTCAAACACAAGTCATCTAATTTCGAACGGAGGGAGTACATGGGGAGCGATGGAGAAGCTACATGATGCTGGCAAAGCTCGCGCAATTGGTGTCAGCAACAAACACAAGTCATCTAATTCCGAACGGAGGGAGTAGCTGGGATGTTAGGTGTTACGTAGTTTTCAGGGTTGCCGATACTGGACCCCTTCTTGATGCTAAATGGCCAGTGGATCTATAGAAATGCGCGTGAAATTATTATTTTTATATTTGACACTATACGTAAACAGCATGCCAACCCTTGCAACTGAGCAAGTAGCATATTGAACTATATTTCCTGAACAAGAAGATGCACATGACTTACAAGGTAAAGATCCAAGTACTCAAGCTGCAGGTCATTCAGGGACTCATCCATTGCCACAGGCACGTCCTCTGGGGCATGATGACCACACCTGAAAAAAGTAAAACATGGCCATTGCAAGAAATCATTTAGACATGAAGTGTAATAAGGAGACAAAACAGAGAGAGCACCAGAAATCTGGCTTTACAGCTGTGTGCATCATCACGATGCAGAGCCTAGGGCTATGCTCCCATTTCAAAAAAAAAAAAATCTGGCTTTACCATAGCTTGGAGGTGATAAACAGATCTTCACGCTCGACTATACCCTCTTCAAATACCCTCTTCAGGGCCAATCCCACCTGGACAATCCAAAAGTATGCTTTTGTTATTAGGGTCATATATATATAGTGATTCGAAGCTTTGGAGAAACCAATTGACCTCTTTTTCATTGTTGTAGGCTCTGGCGCAATCGATGTGCCGGTACCCCGCCTGCACGATTCAACGCAAGACAGAATCACACCCACACGGACAGGATCGGGGGAGGGGGAGATAGAAACGAAAAGAAGAGGGGGCATTGCAGTGAGAGGACCTTGACGGCGGCGTAGACGGCCTCCCCGACGACGCCGGGTTCAGACTGCCAGGTGCCGAGCCCCACCGAAGGGATCTTGGCGCCGGTGTTGAGCACGTAGTGTGTCGCCATCCCCACTCTCTCCCGACGGCCTTCGCAGACACGGTCTCTCTCGCACACGCATGCAGGGAAAAGGGCACGGGAAACGGAACGGCGAGCAGAGAGTTAGAGCAAGTTCAACAGCAGAGCTAGCAGCTGGGTATAACAAATTGCCACGTCACCTATAGCCAACTATACAGCCAACATGTACAATATTGAACTATAAAAATGTGTTCCTTTATTGATATATGGCCCACCTCTCACTCTCACAAGGTGTCTAGGAGCACGTGCTACAGCTAGCTCTTGCATGAGAGCTCACTCCCCCTCTCTCTCCTCTTCTCTCTCTTCCATATCACCACAAAAATATTATTCTAATCGTTATAGTCTGTTTACATAAGCTTATTGTACTTGCTCTTATATAGGCAGCTGGTGCGGGGTCGGCCATCGGCGAGGCTGGCCCGGCACCGCAGACGGGTGGTTTTGCTCGTTCCGGGGCTTTGTCTTGGTGGCTGCTAGGATGAGTGCAATGGGCGCGGGGGTTCACATCTAGCCTATGCTTTCTGTGGAGCTGGCCCGCCTATAGCCCGCATGATGGAAAAACTTGGCACTTCAAATTCGGGCTACTAGGAAGCTTCGCGCGCGGGGCGTCATAAACCATGCTTCTTGTTTTTTCAAATCATTTTTCTCTCATACATTCGGTGTTTAAGTACCCCTCTCTCTCTCGTATTAAAATCGAATGTATCTAGATGTATTTGCGTGCTAGTTACGTACTTTTTAAGAGTTTTTGCGACAATTAATATGAGACGGGTGAGTAGAAAATCCACATAAGACAGTTGCACGTGCAAATCATTTTTTCAACGCTCGCTGGCCTTTCATTTTTAATGCCTTGAAACAGTCTTTTGTCCCACTCTATAAATAAGACACAACGGACAAACCAATACAACGTGACGAGGAAATTCTCTTACAAAGAGGATCAAGAATAAAAAAACTACAGGAAAACCAAACTTGACAACGAAAATAAACTGAAAAGGGAATCTGAGCTCCACGACACTGCCCCCAAGAGGTCATGGCGCCTCATCCCGCCGGTGTCGGGACCACAGTCCAAGGTTTTCACCTGAAGCTATGAAGCAGAGAAGGTAGTCACAACGACGCCCTCAAAAGGGTAACAGCACCTACGGGCATTGCAGCCGTTGGTGACGAAGCACTGGCTTTTGCCCGGAATAACCTTCTCCCTACTCCCGGTATTTCGGGCCGCCTACTGCCATCGAGTGAGGGTTTCAGAACACGATCTTGGAGTTGATGATGTCAAAACGCCACCAACACTAGGAGCTTCCGCCACCAGCTTCTTGCCATCCACGTGGCCAAAAAGCAAGGTCATCACTACTGCCACAGAGACACACAGACCACCTTCCGAGCTCGCCGCCTCGACGCCCAGGATCGCTAGCCCTAGAATGGCCGAACACCACCATGAACAGACTACCAGAACAGACATGAAAGAACGAGGACACACAGCCGACCCTCGAACAGTGAGGTAAGACAAGCAACATGCACCCACCAATCGATCCCGCAAAGCCCAAACACAGGGCTACCACGAGGCTACGGGATCTAGACCCGACTGGTCCGGATCCATCTCCCAACCAACCATGGTCAGGCGATAGGCTCCCTCGGAAGCCCCTGAAACCAAGAGACCCGCAGGGCCCAACCAACCCGGTCCAAGCCCAGATCTGGGCCGCAGCACAGCCGCTGCCATCGCTGGCTAGCTCCAGCAGCAGCTTTCATTCTTTCCTCGTCGTTGCAGGCGCCGGTGAGCCATGCCGCCGTTGTGCCGAACCACCCTGATGGCCAGGATATGGGCGGACATGCCCGATCCCTTACCACCTCCATGGCCTCAGGAGCCACAAGCGTCGTCCCCCGTTGTCGCCTCCACATACGTGAGGTCGCTCCCGACAAAACTCGCCGGTGGGCCACGCCGGCTTCCGACGATCTTCACCGCCGCCAGGAGGAGCTGTACCGCCCGAATCTCCAAGCGTCAGATGGAGGCAACCCTGCCGCCGCCGACACCACACAAGCTCCCCCTAGCGGT
Source organism: Alopecurus myosuroides (assembly GCA_028641055.1). Taxonomy (NCBI): domain Eukaryota; kingdom Viridiplantae; phylum Streptophyta; class Magnoliopsida; order Poales; family Poaceae; genus Alopecurus; species Alopecurus myosuroides. The sequence goes on from CM054058.1 coordinate 155,855,987, forward strand.
GATTGGCCGACGGCGGCAGGTAAGGAGAAGAGGAAGGAGGACGGTCGGGGAAGATGGCTTCGTCGCCCAGAAGCCCGCGGGAGGGCGACCCGAGCGAGGCGTTTTTCAGCCGGTTGTTCCACTTCTCGCTCAAATTTTTAATGCAATCATTGAAAATCTAGATTTAAATAAATTAAGACTATGGGGAGACAATATACATGGGCCACTAGACGTGATGATCCCACTTATGAGAAGCTTGATAGATTTCTGGAGAGAGTGGAATGGGAACATAAATTTCCAGTTGTCATGGTGCATGCAATGACTCGAACGAGGTCTGATCATACACCGATGATCATTGATTTAGGTGCTCATACACACTTGGGTAATAAGATCTATTTTCATTTGAACTATCTTGGATACGCCAAGACGGGTTCTATGATATGGTTTGTACTGAATGGTTATCGATTTATCATGGAGACTCTCCTATCCAAAGGTGGCAAAATAAGATTAGACACCTTAGAAAATTCTTGCAAGGATGGGATAAAAATATGGGTGGACAATATAAGAAAAAACGGAGAAGGTAAAGTTTCTCATTGATGATATTGACATTAAAGCACAATCAGTTCCTCTTCCGGAGGCCGAACGAGCTATTAAGAAAGAGGCTGGTGAGTTCCTAGCAAAACTGAGGCGTGATCAGGAGTGAAAATGACCTCAGAGCGCTAAAGTAAAGCATATTCGAGAAGGGGGAGCCAATACAATATATTTTCATTTAATCCCTAATGAAAACATATGAAAAAAAATAATCTTTCAATTTGAACAGGACGATGTAAGTATTGCAGGCGAAAGAAATATTAAGGTTTTTATCTCGAAGTTCTATAAGAAATTATTTGGTGCACCAGTACCAAACCATTTCTCTATGGTAGATGGTTATCATCAGGATATACCTCAGATATCTGAAACAAAAAAATGCTATCTTGACTTCTGACTTTACGGAGAAGGGAGTCAATGATGCGATCTTCCAAATGAAGCATAACAAAGCACCAGGCCAGATGGGTTCTCCGCTGAGTTATGTCAGAAATTTTGGGAGGTCATTAAAGGGGACCTGATGGCTTTGTTCGCACAAGTACGGTTGTCTGAATTACCACTTTTGAAATTGAACTTTGGGGTTATTACTTTACTGCCAAAAATAAGATGTCGGTAGAATTGAGCAATACAGACCAAATTTTCTTCTTAATGTTAGTTTTAAGATATTCACTAAGGTCGGAACGAATCGCGTTTCGGACGTTGCTCATAGGGTAGTAAGACCAACACGGTCAGCATTTATGTCATGCCAAAATATCCTGGAAGGGTTAGTGATCTTGCATGAAACAATTCATGAACTTAAAAAAGAAAAAATTGGATGGTGTGTTGTTTAAGATTGACTTCGAGAAAGCCTACAATAAGGTTAACCGGGTCTTCCTTCAATAAACCCTACGCATGAAAGGATTCTCATCTAAGTGGTGTGAATGGATTGTTAGGTTTGTACAAGGGGGCAGCGTGGGTATCAAAGTGAATGATGATATCGGTTATTACTTCAAAACGTTAAAAGGTTTAAGACCCATCCTATCCAATCTTGTTGTGGATATGTTGGCAATTTTGTTTGTTAAAGCTAAAGATGATGGACATGTAGGGGGCTTGACCCCACACTTAGTTGAAGGAGGTGCTTCTATTTTACAATACGCGGATGCCACAATTTTATTTCTTGAATGAGACATTGAAAAGTTAGTGAACATGAAATTAATCTTGGCCTTCTTCGAACATTTATTTGGCTTATTAATTTCCATAAAAGTGAGATTGTATGTTTTGGAAAAGCAAAGGATGATCAGAACGACTACAAGCGTATTTTTGGTTATGAGAGCATATCTCCTCTATTTAAATATCTTGCAATACCTATTCACTATAGAAAATGCTAAAAAAATGATGGGAGCCGGTTGAGGACAACTTTGAAAAGAAATTCGGATCTTGGGTAGGGAATATTCTCTCATATGAAGATGGTCTAGTTTTGATCAATTCAGTTTTGTCTAGCCTACTCATGTTCTTGTTATCTTTCTTTCAAGTACCCAAAGGGGTACAAAAAATATTAGATTTTTATAGATCATGTTTTTTCTGCAAAAGTGATCATGCGATGAATACTAAATATTAAAAATAAGTGCATGCTTAGCAAATGACTATTAAAAATCGTTACAGAGTATGGTGTATGGCATAAACTATTGTGTAGTAAATACTTAGCTTGAAAAACTCTCACGCAAGTTTAACCAAAACCTACATATTCACAAGTTTGGAAGGTCTCATGGGGGCAAAGTGAGTTTTTTGGGCGAGGGTCTTTTGTTATGGGTAACGGCCTATGCATAAGATTCTCGGAGGACACATGGTTGGGGATAGCCCTTTAGCCTCGCAACATCCTTCTTTATATAACATCATGCGACATAACACATTTTAGTAGGGGATACCATGGCTCCACGGACGTTGAATATTCCATTTTGACGTGCTTTAACCGGAAACAAAAGAGATGTTTGGTTAAGTCTCGTGGAGAAAGTATATCTGATTACTCTCTCTGACTACATATTCGATTCAATTGGAGGTTAACTACGTCTGGAAACTTTACAGTGAAATTGTTATACGCCACCTTATGAACGACCACACTATACTTTTACGAAATTTTTTGTGAAAAATCAAAATATCATTAAAGATTAAGATATTCTTATAGTTCTTGAATAATAGTGTAGTTCTAACCAAGAAAAATCTTGCTAAGAGACATTGGACATGTTGTGAAAAATGTGTATTTTGCGATACGGATGAGCCCATCGAGCACTTATTCTTGTCATGTCATTTTACCAAAAAAAAATGGAGATTACTTCATTTTGCTTATAACATTTCGCCTCTTACTAGTATTACAAATATGTTTAGAAACTGGTTGAATGGAGTTAAAAAAGAAACCAAAACACAAATACGTACAGATATTTTTGCGTTGTTATGGGCAATTTGGAATCATCGGAATGATTTGATCTTTAAAGAAACCAAAATTCCTAACTTTTTTCAGGTCGTCAACATGGCTACATATTGGATCCAAATGTGGTCCCTCCTCCTCTCTGTCGACCAACAGAGTCATATGGAATTCGGTTGTTCTCGATTGATGGCATTCCATCAGGCTATCTTCAGCCAAAATGGCCGACGTCACCTTAGAAAAGTAGATGGATATGTCTTGCATTTTTACGTCCGATTTTTCACTTTCGCTTTCTGTGATATGTGAATGTAATAAGTTTCTATGATTTATGCTTGTGATAGTACTATTATTTTTATTTATAGAATTAAAGTCGCGTGCATCAATCTGACCAGAAGCTTGGGCTTTGCTCTCGTTTCTACAAAAAAAACGTGTAAATCTACATTTTGCAAGGCAAACACAACACAAATACATGTTTTGAATCATTTCCAGCCTTGAAAGAGATACTAGCATAGAACTACCACCTTCTCTCCAAAATTTCAGAGAAGTACCACTTTTTGTTTCGACTGCAGAAATGTACCAAATTTTTGGTTTACCTTGGCAGAAAACACTTATCTCGATCTGATGACGAATTCATGCGATTTCGGCGAGGCCCACTTGTCATCCAACTAAGAAAAATATATTGAAAAAGTTAACCAAGCTAACCCTGAAGGCCGCCGTCGTAGACATGTAACATCGTCACTGCAGGTCCCCCCGTTTCTTTATCTGTGAAAAAGTAACGGTCTCTTTGTTGTTAGTTTTTTTATTGGGTTTGCCAATGACTTCTTTTTAGGCATGATACATGCTACAGGTTCCTTGGACTCTTCATATTTTCCTAATTTATTTTAGTTACCTGCAATGTTTTTATGTATTCTCTCACAATGATGTCACGATCCATATCGAATTGGCTAGCTCCCAAACTGTTAAGAATTTCTTAATACATTTATAATCGGCTTTAGTGCCTCCTTCAATATCGAGGCCTGCTTCCCAACCGTTTTTCGTTACTAAGTATATTGTGTAACAACTTTATCAATAGTAACTTTTATTAAAAACTCCACCAAAAGTAAGCTAATGCATCTATATTTTCAGTACTTAGTCCTCCGTAAAAAAGTATGTAACACTAGCCAAGGTGATAACTCATGACGGGGGAAGTAATCAAGTAGTTCTGAAACCTTACGTAACCATTTCGTAGGCTTTCTTCAGGAATTTTTTTGAATTGGATGATTGTACATCTTGCCCCTTAGATTTCTTTCTAGATAAAAATAAAACAAAAACGCAACAGATAATATATCTAAACTATAAACATTACCTCTAGGGTGCGGCTTGTACCATGAGAGAGATTTATCAGTGAGAGTCTGACTTAATATTTTGAGCCACATCTCATCATCGGTAAATACATTAAGCTTACAAGTACCGCATATTTATTTTAAAAAATCAATATGATTGTACGGATCTTCCGTACCATCTCCTTTATACTTCTTAGTACGCAGCATAACAAATATTTTCGGGTTGATTTCACAACCTTATTTGTTCACTCTGAGAGGTACGTGCATAAACCATTAAGAGGTGGTACACCCATGTATTTGAGTGCAGCAAGCTTAATCTCTGGACCGAAATCTTCGTACATAGCGCCTGCCGAGATCCTGCAGACAAGTTAGCACAAAAAATAAACAAGACTAAAAACATAAGACCAAAAGCGATCAGCTCCCGAGTAACAACGTTAGAAAATATCTTGATGTACGTAAGTGCACAGGGTTGGTATACATGTTTTCGAAAATATCTTGATGTCTTGTGTTTATCGTTTTGTTGTTTACCTAGTTGTACCTACAAGTTATATTTGATCCAATCAACAAAAAAAATCTAAAATGTTGATTATGGTGATTGTGAACAAACTAAATATTAACGAACATAAAATAAGTGAGAACCGGAAAATATTTTTTTTGGATATATGCCCAAATGGAAATAATATGTGTACATGTGTTTCATAATTATGATTCATGCTATTATGATATAAACGACTTGACTCCTGAATATGAGATTTAGAGAAAAACTTACGATCATGTGTAGTAATATGGACAAGTATTTCATACCCGAGTCTTGCCTTTCAGACTAATTTATTGTTTGCTTGACCTTGTTTTCCTGGTCATGAATATAATTTATGTAAGCATCGATGAATATCATATTGTTAGTAGGGAACAATAAGACTGGGTAGACTCAAATAGTTGATATGCTAAAAGAGTCTGATGTCTTTTGTTCGTATTGACATATCACAGTAAGATTATAGTACGGCATATCCTTAGATCATGAGATTATCGGGGTTGTTTATTCTGAAGGTTTTACTCTTGTACCACTGAATAGTTTGGCGTTACTAATTCTCTCAACGTTGTTGGGAGATAACCTTGACGCATTGATACATCCAAAATGTATCTCCTTTTCCGAACACTTTTCTTATTGTTTTCCTCTAAACTTGTGAGTTTTGGATACCACTAACACGGACTAACGCTGTTTTCAGCAGAATTACCTTGGTGTCTCGTTTTTATGCAGAAAAATCAACTTTCGAAAAAATGCCCAGAAAAGATCCCAAAGACCTTAAAACACCCGAAGACCCCCGGAGCCAGAAGGAGTCCCAGAGAGGGGCCAGGAGGGAGCCACACCACCCCTGGACGCCCCCTTGGCCGCGCCGCCTAGTGGTGTGGGGCCCCAGGCACCCCCTCGGGCTCCCCTTTCGAGTACATATCACCCGTAGACCTAAAACGCGAGGGGGTTTGTCATATTCCATAGAAACACAATAGAGCGTCGCCACCACCTCGAAACTCTATTCGGGAATCAAAAGTTCCTGTTATGGCGCCCTGCCGGGACGGGGATTCGAAGGGGATCATCGCCATCGACACCGCCACCTCTTATCCATCAACCATCCATGATTCCCCCGTCCATGTGTGAGTAAACACCGCTCACTAGTGGAAACAACCCCTCTCGTCCAGGGGGCCGGGGGGCAGCTGTCCCGGTTGCAACCAAATCCGGGACAAATGCCCTGCATTGGTCCCGGTTCGTGCGCCCGGGGCAACAGGAATCGCCTGGGCGCATTGGTCCCGGTTCGTGGGGGGCATATCCGTCCCGGCTCGTGCCACGGACCGGGACCAATGCCTAGCCACAGGCCACGTGGCACGCGCATGACCTGTTGTCCCGGTTCAGTCCACGAACCGGGACCAATGCCCCCTTCCCCTATATATACTGCCCCAGCCCCCCCCCTCCTTCCATCTTTTTTTTTGCTTGGAGGTGTGAGAGAGTGTGGTGTTGCTGTTTTTTTTTACTATGCACACGAGGTGTTCGACGAAATTCCCGAGACGCACACAAGCTCACTGAAAATGGTTTCTTCGACCGAGGTTAACAAATTATCTTTTTCATCTGTAACTGATACATAAAAAGTATTATTTGTCGATGTACTGTGGTTATCTCTGTATTAATATGTATTTTGATAAACTTAATTATATGATGCAGATGGATGCACGGCAGCGATGGATGTACGGTGACCGACGCACCTCCGAGTATATGGCAGGCCTGAATGCATTTCTTGCTGTAGCTCAGGCGAACAAAGATAATGGCTTCATGTGTTGCCCATGTGTTGATTGTCGGAACGTCAGAGAACATTCTTCCGAAAGAATCCTTCACGGCCATCTACTTCGGAGAGGTTTCATGCCCAGCTATAATTGCTGGACCAAGCATGGAGAAAGAGGGGTTGTGATGGAAGACGATGAAGAAGAAGAAGAAGATCCTTTGTTCCCTGAATACGACGATACTGCAATGGAAGAGAATGCAGAAGAAGGAGGTGATCAAGAACAGGCATCAGAAGAGCCCGATGATGATCTTGGCCGAGTTATTGCTGATGCAAGGGAAGACTGTGAAAATAGATTGGAGAGGTTGAAACTGGACAACATGTTACAGGATCACAAAAAATTGTTATACCCAAATTGCGAAGATGGTAGCACAAAGCTCGGTACCACACTGGAGTTGCTGAAATGGAAGGCACAAAACAGTGTGACTGACAAGGCATTTGAGACTTTACTTCAACTAATGAAGCCAAAACTTCCAAAGGATAACGAATTGCCTGAGAGTACGTACGAAGAAAAGAAAGCTCTCTGCCCTCTAGGATTAGATGTGCAGAAGATACATGCATGCATTAATGACTGCATTCTCTTCCGCGGTGAGAAGTACGAGAATTTGGATGAATGTCCGATATGCACTGCACTGCGGTATAAGATCAGAGCAGATGATCCTGGTGATGTTGACGGCGAGCCCCCCCGTAAGAGGGTTCCTGCTAAGGTGATGTGGTATGCTCCTATAATACCACGGCTGAAACGTCTGTTTAGAAACAAAGAGCATGCTAGGTTGTTGCGATGGCACAAAGAAGACCGTAAGAAAGATGGAAAGTTGAGGCACCCCGCCGATGGATCGCAGTGGAGAAAGATCGAGAGAGACTTTCCAGACTTTGCAGGAGAGGCGAGAAACTTATGGTTTGGTCTAAGTACAGATGGCTTTAATCCTTTTGGGGAGCAGAGCTCCAGTCATAGCACTTGGCCTGTAACTCTATGTATGTACAACCTTCCTCCTTGGTTGTGCATGAAGCGCAAGTTCATTATGATGCCAGTTCTCATCCAAGGCCCGAGGCAACCTGGCAACGACATTGATGTGTATCTAAGGCCATTAGTGGAAGAACTCTTAGAACTGTGGGGCAAACCAGGTGTACGTGTGTGGGATGAGAACGAACAAAAGCCATTTGACCTACGGGCGTTGCTTTTCGTGACCATCAATGATTGGCCAGCTCTTAGTAACATTTCCGGTCATACAAACAAGGGATACAATGCATGCACACACTGTTTAGATAAGACTGACAGTGTTTTTTTGGATAAATGTAAAAAGGTTGTATACCTGGGGCATCGTAGATTTCTTCCGATCAAGCATCCCTTAAGGAAAAAAGGAGGGAAGCATTTCAGAGGTGAGGCAGATAACCGAAAGAAGCCTGAGCTCCGTAGTGGTAATGATATATTCGATATGGTCAAGGACCTAGAAGTAATCTTTGGTAAGGCTGCTGGCAGCCAACCAGTTCCGTACGGCCCTGATAAGCGGGCACCCATGTGGAAGAAGAAATCTATATTTTGGGAGCTACCCTATTGGAAAGTTTTAGATGTCCGGTCTTCGATCGACGTGATGCACGTGACAAAGAATCTATGTGTCAATCTGCTATGCTTCCTGGGCGTGTATGGGAAGTCAAAAGATACGCCTGAAGCACGGGAGGACCAGCAACGTATGAAAGACCCAAGCAACAAGCACACAGATACAGGGCGCCATTCCTTAAGCAGCTACGCTCTTACTAAAGCAGAGAAGGAAATATTCTTTGAAGTCCTTTACAGTATCAAGGTTCCGTCTGGCTTCTCGTCGAATATAAAGGGGATAATAAACATGGCAGAGAAAAAATTCCAAAACCTGAAGTCTCATGACTGCCACGTGATTATGACGCAATTGCTTCCGATTGCATTGAGGGGGCTTCTACCGGAAAATGTTCGAGTACCCATTGTGAAGCTATGTGCATTCATGAACGCAATATCTCAGAAGGTAATCGATCCAGAAAGTCTGACAAGATTACAGAGGGATGTGGTCCAGTGTCTTGTTAGTTTTGAGTTGGTGTTCCCACCATCCTTCTTCAACATTATGACTCATCTCCTGGTTCACCTATGTGAAGAGATTCATATTCTTGGTCCGGTATTTCTACACAATATGTTCCCCTTTGAGAGGTTCATGGGAGTCTTGAAGAAATATGTTCATAACCGTGCTAGGCCAGAAGGAAGCATCTCGAAGGGCTATGGAACAGAGGAGGTCATTGGGTTCTGTGTTGACTTTATTCCTGACCTTAAGACAATTGGTGTTCCTGAATCGCGGCATGAGGGGAGACTGAGGGGAAAAGGAACGCTGGGAAAGAAAACAATGATACCTAGGGACGGGCATTCTTTGACCAAAGCACACTACACAGTTCTACAAAATTCTATGTTCATGGCTACGTATGTCGAGGAACACAAGAATATTGTACGGTCTGCAAACCCGGGGAAGGATGACTCATGGATTAAACGCGAACACATGGAGACTTTCGGAAGTTGGTTGCAAACACGTCTTATAAATGACACCACTGTTGAAGATCAGCTATACATGTTGGCAGGGTCACCATCTTCGACTATTGGGAGTTTTCAAGGGTACGAGATAAATGGAAATACATTTTACACGAGCTCCCAAGATAAGAAGAGCACCAACCAAAACAGTGGTGTCCGCTTTGATACAACAAACGAGAATGGAAAAACTGACACATACTATGGTTACATAGAGGAGATATGGGAACTTGACTATGGACCTTCTTTTAAGGTCCCTTTGTTCAAGTGCAAATGGGTCAACCTGAATGGAGAAGGGGTAAAGGTAGACCCGCTTTATGGAATGACAACAGTGGATCTCAACTGTATTGGTTACAATGACGAACCATTCGTTCTAGCCAATGATGTGGCTCAGGTCTTCTATGTGAAGGACATGTCTTCCAGACCGAAGAAAAGAAAAAATAAGGGAACAATTTCATCATACGATGAGCGGAAGCGTCACATAGTTCTCTCAGGGAAAAGAAACATTGTGGGAATCGAGGACACGACAGACATGTCAGAAGATTATAATAAGTTTGTTGAAATTCCACCCTTCATAGTGAAATCTGACCCCACCATCCCGTTAAATAATGAAGATGCTCCATGGTTACGGCCGAAGCGATCATAAGCAAGGGACACGAAGAAAATTCAGAAGACTAGATAGGGATGTTGTTGGTGATGTGTAATAATAAACGTGGAATACATGATCATAGTTCTTATAACGTAGTATGAACGAGATTTTGTTAACCAAAATGATATTTATACATATTATGTGATTATGAATGGAGTAGGTGCAAGTTTGACCAATAATTTGTATTGATCGGTGTTGAAGAACATGTTTCCCAATGGTGTTAATGTGGTGTCCTTATTCTCCGGTATTGGAGGAGGAGAGATAGCTTTGCACAGGCTTGGCATCCACATGAAGACAGTGATTTCAGTTGAGATAGGTGAAGTTAATAGGAGGATTTTGAGGAGTTGGTGGGATCAGACACAAACTGGCACTTTAATTGAGATTGCCGACGTGAAGTCTCTCACTAATGATAGCGTACACGGAATGCAATTCATTCCAAATTGATACTGTGGGTTGCCACTTGTCGGTGTTGAAGAACATGTTTCCCAATGGTGTTAATGTGGTGTCCTTATTCTCCGGTATTGGAGGAGGAGAGATAGCTTTGCACAGGCTTGGCATCCACATGAAGACAGTGATTTCAGTTGAGATAGGTGAAGTTAATAGGAGGATTTTGAGGAGTTGGTGGGATCAGACACAAACTGGCACTTTAATTGAGATTGCCGACGTGAAGTCTCTCACTAATGATAGCGTACACGGAATGCAATTCATTCCAAATTGATACTGTGGGTTGCCACTTGTCGGTGTTGAAGAACATGTTTCCCAATGGTGTTAATGTGGTGTCCTTATTCTCCGGTATTGGAGGAGGAGAGATAGCTTTGCACAGGCTTGGCATCCACATGAAGACAGTGATTTCAGTTGAGATAGGTGAAGTTAATAGGAGGATTTTGAGGGGTTGGTGGGATCAGACACAAACTGGCACTTTAATTGAGATTGCCGAGACAGATATTGCAGGATTATAACTACTTTCGAGATGTAGTATGTGTTGACACACGGTATAGAACAAGTGATTATGGCAGGCCTCTATTGTTATTCATTGGAGTTAATCACCATAAACAACCCAAAAAAGTTTTGACTGACTGCTTTACATCGATAGGGGATGCAGTTGCTTCTGCTTGGCCAGGGAGTGTCCACCGCTCGGATATATATCTGTCAACGTCAGTCCTGGCTGCTTGTTCATCCTCTAGAGTCTGCTCTGCTCTGCTCTACTGCTCGTTGCGGCTCAGGTTGGTAACGGTCCATGTTTGCGTATGCTTTGTGAACTTATGGTTTGATTTGAGAATTTCAAAACTTTGATTTGATAATCTTTTGGCCGGAAGCACCTAGCAATATCTTTTAAACCTTGTTTCTCTCCATATGCTATTTGTACTTCTCATCGGCTGTAATGTTTCTCTACCTGATTCTACTTCTCCTCTGCCTAGTTTACAGATGTTTGCTCTTTTCTGTAGATGTTTCTACACTGTAAAATGGACATGTCCTGCGAAACATGCAGACAAGGCGCTGATCACCACTACTGGGACATGCCCATTTTACAGTGTAGAAACATCTACAGAAAAGAGCAAACATCTGTAAACTAGGCAGAGGAGAAGTAGAATCAGGTAGAGAAACATTAGAGCCGATGAGAAGTACAAATAGCATAGGGAGAGAAACAAGGTTTAAAAGATATTGCTAGGTGCTTCCGGCCAAAAGATTATCAAATCAAAGTTTTGAAATTCTCAAATCAAACCATAAGTTCACAAAGCATACGCAAACATGGACCGTTACCAACCTGAGCCGCAAGGAGCAGTAGAGCAGAGCAGAGCAGACTGTAGAGGATGGACAAGCAGCCAGGACTGACATCGACTCTAGAGGATGAACAAGCCACCCTACTTCTACTATGAAAATGAGGCCCTAGCTCCAAAAAGTGTATGGGTGGAAATTTCCAGAAATTTGTATGACACAGAGCCGGAGTTTGTGGATTCTAAGCACTTCTGTGCAGCTGCTCAAGAAATAGGCTACAACCATAATTTCCATAATTTATATTCAAATTATATACAAATGAAAAAATAATTAATAGTTTCAATAGTTAGAATAATTATTTAGTTAAACGAAAATTGGATTTAAATTAGTTTTGCAAATTCTAGCATTTTTCATGTTGGAATTTTTGTCAAATTTGGAAGTATATAAAAGTTGTTAATGTGCAAACTTAACACTTTTCAAATTTTGGCGCTAAAAAATTTTGGGCGCGCAGAGGTGCCACCGAAATTCGAAATTTGTTTTTGGTCCCGGGCCGTGGTACCAACCGGGACCAAAGGGGCTCTAGTCCCGGTTGGTGGCACGGGCCGGGACTAAAGGCCCAAGTGTATAAAAAAGCGCGGCCCTCTCTCCAGGCCGAGCGGACACCCCAGGGGAGGGCACGAGTGGATATGGCTGGGCGAAGCCCTGCCGGCGGCGGGAACGAGTGGACAGATTCGCCGGCGGAACGCCGGCGGGGATGGACTAGGGGCACAGTAGATTAGGGGAACACAACTTATATTAAAATAGGGCCAGGGGCCTTGCTTACATAGGGGCGGCGCGGCCACAGGCGGCCGGCCGTACTTGCATAAGGGGCGGCGGCGCGGCCACAGGCGGGCCGGCCGTTTCTTGGGGGGGTAGCTAGGGGCGTTGTCTATATAGAATAGGGGGGCGGCGACGACCTAGTCGTCCTCGTCGTCGGAGAGGTGTACATAGGCGGGTGGCTGCCACAGGTGGGCAGGCGGCTGGGCCGGGCTCGCCGGGGGGGGGGGCATCGGGGGCGCGTACAGCGGCGGCGGGGGGCAGCACCTCCTGTGGCAGCGGCGGCGGCGGGGGCAGCTCCTCCTCCTGCTCCGGCGACCCCGGCGCCCAAACGCCGCCGGTCCAGGCCCAGGTCATGCCATACTCCAGGCCTGGTGGGAGCGGCTGCGGCTCCGGCATGTCCTCGGACGCCTCTAGCTCGGCGTTCATGGCCTGCCACCAGGGGATGGCAGGCTCGTTAGGGGGTGGCGGCGGCGGTGGCATGGCAGCGGCGTCGGCGGCGGCGGCGGCCACGACACGCTTCCACCGCAGGATCTCGTCGTCGATGAGGGAGCGGCGGGAGCGCTCGCAGGCCTCCTCCAGTTCGGCCCGGAGCTCGGGGTCCTGCTCCCCGGAGAAGTCCTCCGGCTCGTCCACGAGGAGCCATAGCTCCCTCTCCCGGCCGGGCGCTGGCGGGGGGTAGTCGTCCACGTTGGCCTCGAGGGGGGCGGGGATGAAGGAGCGGCGGCGCTGCTCGTGCTCCTGCTCGAGCCAGGCGGCCCAGTAGGGGGAGCCGCGCGCGTACATCCGCTCCCTGCGGACGGGGGCCGGCAGGAGCTCGCGCCGGCGCTCGATCTCCTCGAGCAGCGCCGCGCCGGTCGGGGCCGGCGGCACTGGGATCCGCTGGGGATTCAGGTGCCAGCCGTCCGGGAGGTGCACGTCGTTGTAGAACACCGGAGTGGCATTGTTCCAGTGCCACTCCGCCTCGTCCACCCGGACGTACCGGCGGAACCGCTTGCCCGGGGGCGCGGCGCGGGGCGGCGGGCGTGCAGCCGGTGGTGGCGCGGGGACGCGTGGCACCCCGCCGAGGCGGACACCTCCAGGGCCGTAGCCGAAGGCCTCCGCCGGCGGGGGCGGGATGCGGCCTGCGCCGCTCGACGAGCCTCCGTCGTCGTTCCTTGGGCGCTTGCCGGAGTTCGAGAACCAGCGGGACATGGTGGCGGCTAGGGTTGCTTTGCCAGGGACGCGTCCGGGGTGGGTGGGTTGTACGGGCGGCGGGGGGCCTTTAAAAAGGACCCGGGGTGGGCTGGCATGCCAACCGGCGGCCTGAACGTGGCGGCGGTTGCAGGCGGCCATGAATGCGGGGAGCCGAGGCGTGGCGCGTGGGGAGTGGGGCGTGGGAAGCCGAGGCGGGGCGGGAAGACGAGGCGGGGCGGGAAGACGAGGCGGACAGCGGCCCTTTGACCGTCCTTCGGTCTTAGTTTAATGGACCAGGCGAACCAGCCACCAGGCCGCTGGCCAGTGGCCCCTGTTGACTGGCCATAATAACAGACGCGGGCCAGTGGGCCCTTCGAACCGTTGACTGTCCATAAATAAAAGACGCGGGCCAGTGGGCTTTTTTGACTAAAAAATGTGTCAGTGGGCTTAATTAAAGACGTGGGCCTGGAGCGGTTGGGGAAGGGGAGGCCGGTTGGCGATTGCGAGGCAGGAGAAAAAAAAACGAACAAAAAAAACCTGCCGCGGCAGGGAAAATGGGCGGACTTTATTCTTTTTTTAAGAAGGCATCCATCCCGGTCCCTAAAACGAACCGGGACGAACTCCCTCGCGGTCCCTGGCCCAGAGTCGCCACGTGGGCCAGCCTTACCATCCCGGGTGCTGGCACAACCGGGACCAATGGGGAGGGCCATTTGTCCCGGCTAGCCCATCCCGGTTGCGCAACCGGGACAAATGGCCCTTACGACCCGGGACAAAAGGCCCTGTTTCCACTAGTGGCTGTAGGCTGAGATGGGTGGAATGGATTGGATGAGATCGATCATGTAATAATGCCAGATTGTTAGGGCATAGTGCCTAGTATCCATTGTTAGTGTTTTCTACCGTTGGTGCAGCCTGTTATGCTTAATGCTTGTCACTAGGGCCCGAGTGCCATGATCTCAGATCTGAACATGTTATTGTTTCATGAGTATAATTATGTTTCTTGATCATATCTGCAAGTTGTTTACACATGTCATTGTCCGGAACCCGAGCCCCCAAAGTGACATAAATTGGGACAACCGGAGGGGTTGGTTGTGATGTGAGGATCACGTGTGTTCACGAAGTGTTAATGATTTGCTCCGGTGCTTTATTAAAAGGAGCGCCTTAATTACCAGTAAATTCCCTAGAGGCCCCGCTGCCACGGGCTAGTAGGACAAAAGATGTGGTGCAAGTTTCTCATTGCGAGCACGTATGACTATATTGGAACACATGCCTATGGTTTGCCTAGAAGTTGGATGCTTTATTATTATTATCTACAATGCCCATGTTAGATTATTACATGACCTATGTTATCCATGCAACGCCCGTTCATCCATTCCCTCTATGCCTACGGTACTTTTCATCCTAATGTTTCCCGCGATTGCTACTGTTGTTACTATTTTACTACTGCTGTTATTTTACTACTACTTCTGCTATAAAATTGTTGCCACTTATAAATTGCTGCGAGAAAGTCTACTTTCAGGTGCAGCTGAATTGACAACTCAATTGTTAAGGCTTATAAATATTCTTTGGCTTCCCTTGTGTCGAATTAATAAATTTGGGTTTTACTTCCCTCGAAGACTATTGCGATCCCCTATACTTGTGGGTTATCAAGACTATTTTGTGGCGCTGTTGCCGGGGAGCATAGCTTTATTTCTTTTCTCACTTGATCGTGATATTGTTTTCTGCAAGCCATTCATCATGGGAAAGACTCGTGATGGAAAAGTTTCTATATTACCATCCACCACAAGAAGAGGTACAACTCTGAACACCTATGTTGCTCTTGATTCACCGTGTGTTATGAGTAAGCTTCTTACTCCACCACATGCTACACGTACTGTTACTTCTGTTGAGTCTGAAAATGTTTCTGATACTTTTGATGATGCTTCTACTACTCTTGATGATACTGGTTCTCTAGGTCCTTTCCTAGATGCTACAATTGCTATATCTAAACAAATTGAAAATGCTGAAATTCTTGATGAAAATATTGGTACACCTGTTAATTCACCTGAGTCTATTGATATCTTGATGAAACCTATATTGAACTTAATGATGACTTTATTGAATAATCTCGTGCTACTACTGGTGCAAGTGCTCTTAAGAGTCTTCTTGCAAGACATGATGTTAAATATAAATCTTCTCTTGATGCTAAGTTTGCCACATCTCCCATACACATTAGAGACAAGGATTATGATTTCTCTTTAGATTTATCTTATATTTCTATTGTTGAGAAGGAACCTTTTTGTGGAACTGAAAGTGCTATGGAACACATGAATGATCTTTCATCTTTGAGTAGTTTATTTTCTGATGATTGTAAATTGCGTACTTATTTTGTTACCAAGATATTCCCTTTCTCGTTGAAGGATTAAGCTAAAACTTGGTTTGACAATATATCACCTGGATCTATTACTAATCCTATGTATTTGGTTAATGTTTTCTTTCAAAAATATTTTCCTGCTAGTGCCCAACATGCTGCTGTGCAGGACATCTTTAACTTTGAGCAAATTGAAGGAGAAATTTTTTCTGAATCTTGGACAAGGTTTTGTTCTTTGATAAGAGCTAGCCATGGATATCCATTACCTAAAAATGAGCTCCTAGATATATTTTATAATGGACTAACTGTTGAATCTAGGACATACCTGGATAGTTGTTTTGGTTGTGTTTTTAGGAAAAGAACTCCAGAAGAAGTTGAGGAATTAATGGCTAAAATAGCCAAAAATAATGATGATTGGAATATATCTGAGCCTACACCTACACCAGAGCCAACACCAATCCCAACACCTAAGAAGAGAGGGATGATTAAATGAAATGATGAAGTGACGAAGGAAGCCAAGAAATCTCTTAAAGAGAGGGGTATTAAATCTGAAGATGTGAAGAATTTACCTCCTATAGAAGAATTATGTAAGCCTATTCATCATCCATCAATTGTTGAGGTACACTCTCTCCAATACTTTGATAATAGAGATATTCCCTATTCTAAACCACCTAATCAATGCTTAGATGAATTTGATAATTATGTTGTTAAGAAAGACAACTTTAATATGAGAGTGCAAAACCATCTTATGGAAAACTCTAGAGCTATTGATAATTTGCATGGTATTATTGAGAGAACCTCTAATGATGTTAAAATGCTTGTTAAACATTTTCATATGGTTCAAACTCAAATTGATCAACTCACTAAAGTGCAAAAAGATATGCTAGCTAATGCTTCTAGAGATAAACATGTTTGTGAAATAATTACAAGAAGTGGTGGTTCTACTCAGGACCCCGTGTATCCTGAAGGACATCCTAAAATAATTGAACAAGATTCCTAGCAACCTAAAAACAATAGTTCTCCTTCTAAGAAAAAGAATAAGATACATAAAAAATGTTGTAGAATATCCTGAACCTGCTAAGGATCCTAATACTATATCTATTTCTGATGCTGAAACTGAAAGTGGTAATGATAAAAGTGATGCTTCTGATAAAGAAGAAACTATAGTTGAACCTGAAAAGCAAACTAAAACTGCAAAGTATACTAAGGAGGATTTCATTGCTAATAAACATGGGAATGAAAGAGAGCCTTGGGTACAAAAAGCAATGTATTTTCCTAACAAGAAACACAAATCAAAGGAAGAAGAACATTATAACAAGTTTTGTGAGTGGATGAAACCTCTGTTTTTGCAAATCCCTTTGACTGATGCTATTAAACGGCCTCCTTATTCTAAATATATGAAAGATATTGTCTCTAACAAAAGGAAGATTCCTAATGAGGAAATTTCCACTATACTTGCTAATTACTCTTTCAATGGCAAGGTTCCAAAGAATCTTGGAGATCCTGATATTCCTACTATCCCTTGTTCTATTAAAAATAAATATGTTAGAACTACTTTATGTGACTTGGGAGCTGGAGTTAGTGTTATGCCTTTCTCTCTTTATAAGAGACTCTCTCTTGAAAAATTGATACATACTGATGTATCTTTGCAAATGAGTGATAATTCTACTGCTATTCCTGTTGGTATATGTGAGAACGTTCATGTTCAAGTTGCTACTAATTGTTTGATATTAACTGACTTTGTCGTATTAGAAATGTGTGAAGAAGATAATATGTATATTATTCTTGGGAGACCTTTTCTTAACACTGCAGGGGCTGTTATTGATTGCAATCAAGGAAAAGTAACTTTTAATGTTAATGATAAATAACATAGTGTTTATTTTCCCAAGAAGATTGATAGAAGATATGATTTAAATTCAACTAAAAATATTGAGACCATCAAGATTGGAAAATTTTATTGTCACATTCCAATACCACCAAAAGAATATGAAATTATTATGATTGGACCATGTCTATCAAGGTTGAGGTAACATAATTATTTAGTCATTAGCAAAGTTTTGCTTCATATGAAAATTGTTCTGGTAACAAGACTTGATCGCCCTTGTTAACAAAATGATTTTGAATGAAGAGGACAATGTTTTCACTATGTTTTCACCTTCCCCATTATGTTTTCACCATGTTTACTTCTGTTATCACCTTGCTACTTTAGCATAATCATGTTTTCCATCATCCATATTCATGTTTTCCTAATGTTTTCACCTTGATTACTGTGGTTATGCATGTTTTCACCATCCCTAATTTTGTTTTCACCATTTCCACATTTGTTTTCCTTGGTTATTTACCCATTGGAGTGTCATAGAACCTTTGTAGTGCTGGTTTTTGTTTTGTTTTCCACCTTTTCACTTTGTTTTTTTGGTATTTATTAATTATTAAAATTCTGGAAATACCTCAAAAATCAAGTTTCTCGAAAAAATCCAGGAAAATTATAGTAAATTTTTACGTCAAAAATGAGGCAGAGAGCCACCTGGGAGACCCCAGGGGGACCCACCAGTCAAGCACACCATAGGGGGTGCGGCCTGCCCCTGGTGGCGCCAGCACATGGTGTGGGGCCCCCTGGCCCTCCACTAACTCTCCCCTGCCAAAGATCCCTCTCTCACCTCCCAAACTCAAAACATTTCCCGGAACCCGAGTTCTTATTGTTCTTCCTCGAGATTTTTTTATCTCTTTGCTCAGCCCACCATTTGTGCTGAAATTTGGTGCATTTGCTCTCCGGTACGTGACTCCTTCGATTATCCAAGTAGAATTTTGTTTGGTGGAGTATTTCTTGAGTATTTTTGTACTATAGGTGACAGCTTATGTGAGTTTGCATGCTTGATTTGAGTGGAAATAATACGGTTTTGATGCATGTTTAGCTCTCCTATAAGTCTCTATGGTAGTTTCCACCTTATAGTTGCTTGAAATCAATTTTTGTTATGATTGTTAAAAAAAATCAGAGATGGAGCACAATGTACATCAACTAAACCAGCATGAGTTGGAGTTGCATGATGTCATGACTGTGCATCGTGAAGAAAGAGTGTTTCCATCGATTTATCCATGTCAGGAATTCATGCGGATTACGGGAATTCTGCAGGATTTCTATACTCTTGTGCATAATGCAGGATTGGACCGCTTCATTGAGGATGAACCTATCCAACATGTTAAACTAACTATGTCTATGGTGCAGGAATTTCACTTTAGATGGTCTTCCACTAACCCTATGGTCCATTATAAAATTTACAATAAAGTTGTAGGCTTGCCTTTCAGTGATTTTTGTGCAGCTATCAAGGTACCCGAGTGGGGTTCATGTGAGAAAATAAGAGGGCAGCCTAAACCACTGCTGGATTTATATGAGGAGATTTGCCAAGGTAGAAGCTTCACGGGGGAGAGTGGTAAAATATGAGAAATTCAACTCCCTGGCATTCGATACTTTGCTTACTTTACTTCTAAATGTGTGTTAGCTAGAAAAACTGCCAACAAGCTATCTGTTTATGATCTGGCTTTTATCTCAGCTGCCTTACATCGTGATAGGTCTTATAACTTTGGTGCTTTAATTGCTTACCGTCTCTCACTTAAGCGTGAGAAGGGCGGAATTTGTGGAGGTCGTATTGCCTCACTCTTGCTAGCTTTGCATGGTGTGGAGCCACACCCTCTAGACCTGCAATTTCCTTTAGAGAGGTTGTACCTTGTTTCCATGATTTAACATAAGTTTCTCTCTACCCATTCTCACTTGAACAATTTATCTTATGTAATAACTTTCTCCAAACAATCCGGGTGGAGAGTGATTAAAACTGTTACAGTAGTACTTTTGCCTGCACCTCTTTTGCTTAATCTTAATGACAGGCAAGGATGGATGCTTTCTGAGAGTGAGCTGGACGCATACATTGAGCACCACCCCCAGCATGGGGAGGATGCCGGAGAGAGGGACGATAGTGATTTTGTCCATCCCTCCAACACCGCGGGGATCCCGTACCAGCACTCTGGATATGATTATGCGCCTACTGCTTCATCTTCTTCTTGGGCGCCCGAGTACGACCATGCGAGAGATGACCCACCACAGTGGGGATACTTCCCACGCCGTGATTGATCTCCACTTAGGCCAAAATAATAAACTTGGGGGAAGGTATACCGACATCACACTCATTTATATATCATTTTCAGTCGGTTCTTTGTATATCCATGTTGTTTGTTCTTTCGTTTGTTTTCGATTTGTCTCGCTTCTTTCGTTTCTTCTTGTTTTTATTGTTTTGTTCTTGCTTTCCAAAACACAAAAAGACCAAAACTATTTCTGTTGTTTCTCTTTATTTGCTTCTTTAGTTTCTTTTGTTGGTTTGCTTTCTTTTCTCGTTTCGGTCTAGTATTCAAAAATCCAAAAATATTTTTCTTTGTTTGCTTGTTTCCTTTTGTTCTTGTTTTTAATTCGAAAACCCAAAAATATTTGTTGTTCTTCTTTGGTTTTGTAAAGTTGTTGCAGAATTCACCGGACTTCTGTGTCTCCATTGGATCTTGATTATTATTCTATATTATTCAATCAACAAGTGAAGAGCAGTAATGACGATTTACGACAATCCAAGTTGTGGTCAAAGGCTGGTATGAACTCTATTTGTTTTATTTTTGTACATATACTCATCCATGTGAACATGCTTAGTTCGTTCATGTAAGGTGTATGTTATTTAATTTATGCTTAGTAGTTTGTGCTCTCACGTATTTAGTTCCAACTTATTAATATAAGATAGCATGTCGTATGAATGTTTGCTTGCATTGTTTTATTCATAGAAGGGTATGACCTTGTGGTATCTCCCTCTGATTGTTTCGCTAGAATCGACTTGGCACATGCTCACGCATGCTATGACTGAAAACAAAAAGTCAATTAAGCCTCAATGATTTATTTAGCCTCAGAGTATTTGTATCATCTTTTATGCCCCTATTAATTTTGTTTTGTCGCAAGCATGATTATCACAGTTGTTGCTCTCTTGATTGTCGCTCCCCATCTATTGCTAGCCTTCAAGTGTACTGAGTATGAGCTCTACTCGTGCATCCAACTCCCAAAAACCAAGTTTGCCAAATGCTTCCACCATACCTACCTACATATGTGGTATTTAACCGCCACTACAAGTAAATTTCTCGTGTGCTACCTTTAAAACATTCGAAAAAGTATTCATGTTTTGTGCCCCTGTTTTAGCTCGTGAGGACGTAATAGAGAATCTTTATCTCACTTGTTGATTGGATTTCACACCCTGGACTTGTGGCTTAATCTGCTTATCCAAATGACAGAAGAGCCGGCAACGGGGTGCCCAGCCACAAAGTAATACAACAAATTCTCTTCACTATTTTTGCCCCTGATTTATCAGTCAAAGCATAATTGTGTAACCAAAAGAGAAAGAGGGATGACCTTCTACCTAGATGCTTCCTTCTATTGGATCCGCTCTTGTGAAGTCTAGTTGGCTTGTGACGTACTGTATTTTTTGTTTACCATTCATTGACATAAGAATACACCTCTCTAAAAATGTTTTCAATACCTCTGATTAATAAAATAAAAAGCTCTAGCACATGAGTTAATCCATGCTTCCCTCTGCGAAGGGCCTTTCTTTTATTTTTATGTTGAGTCTTCACCTTCACGCTTCATGCACCTTCTTGAGAGCATGGTGTTATTCTTAGTGTAATGTGCTTGTCCCAAAACACGGTTGATTGTGGTATAACTTTGATGCTTGTATCTTTGATATATTTATTTCTAGTCTTCGTTTGAACTTCAGAGGTGCCCTAGCATTTATGTTCTCTCCATTACTAAGGGCAAACGAGTACACTTTATCATACCCTATTATGAGCATTGCAATCCTACAGATTGATTTACTTCATGTTGTTTATGATTAGTTTGTTGCCATCTCTTCATGGTTTGCATAACTGCTAGTTGACTTTTATCTTGCATACATCTTATTATGAATTGCCTCAGCACTTGATCGTATAGTGAGTATATTTACATCATATGAAACAAATGTGTTCGTAAAAGTCTTTTATCGTACTCAGTTGTCACTAAATTGCTTGAGGAAAAGCAATAAGCTAAGCTTGGGGGAGTTGATACGTCCAAAAGGTATCTCTTTTTCCGAACACTTTTCTTATTGTTTTCCTCTAAACTTGTGAGTTTGGATACCACTAACACGGACTAACCTTGTTTTCAGCAGAATTACCTTGGTGTCTCGTTTTTATGCAGAAAAATCAACTTTCGGGAAAATGCCCTGAAAAGATCCCAAAGACCTTAAAACACCCGAAGACCCCCGGAGCTAGAAGGAGTCCCGGATAGGGGCCAGCAGGGGGGCACACCACCCCTGGGTGCCCCTCTTGGCCACACCGCCTAGTGTTGTGGGCCCCAGGCACCCCCTCGGGCTCCGCTTTCGACTACATATCCCATGTAGACCTAAAATGCGAGGGGGTTCATCATATTCCACAGAAACACAACAGAGCGCCGCCGCCACCTCGAAACTCAATTCGGGGATCAGAAGTTCCTATTCTGGCGCTCTGCCGGTACGGGGATTCGAAGGAGATTGTCGCCATCGACTCCGCCACCTCTTCTCCATCAACCATCCATGATTCCCCCATCCATGTGTGAGTAAACACCGTTGTAGGCTGAGATGGATGGAAGGGATTGGATGAGATCGATCATGTAATAATGCCAGATTGTTAGGGCATAGTGCCTAGTATCCATTGTTAGTGTTTTCTACCATTGTTGCAACTTGTTATGCTTAATGCTTGTCACTAGGGCCCGAGTGCCATTATTTCATATCTGAACATGTTATTGTTTCATGAGTATAATTATGTTTCTTGATCATATCTGCAAGTTGTTTACACATGTGATTGTCTGGAACCCGAGGCCCCAAAGTGACAGAAATTGGGACAACCGGAGGGGATGGTTGTGATGTGAGGATCACGTGTGTTCACGGAGTGCTAATGCTTTGCTCCGGTGCTTTATTAAAAGGAGCACCTTAATTACCAGTAGGTTCCCTAGAGGACCCGTTGCCACAGGCTGGTAGGACAAAAGATGTTGTGCAAGTTTCTCATTGCGAGCACGTATGACTATATTGGAACACATGCCTATGGTTTGCCTAGAAGTTGGATGCTTTATTATTATTATTATTATCTGCAATGCCCATGTTTAGATTATTACATGACTTTTGTTATCCATGCAACGCCCGTTCATCCATTCCCTCTATGCCTACATTACTTTTCATCCTGTTGTTTCCCGCGATTGCTACTGTTGTTACTATTTTACTAGTGTTGTTATTTAACTACTGTTGCTGCTATAAAACTGTTACCACTGATAAATTGTTGCGAGCAAGTTTACTTTCAGGTGCAGCTAATTGACAACTCAGTTGTTAAGGCTTATAAATATTCTTTGACTCCCCTTGTGTCGAATCAGTAAATTTGGGTTTTACTTCCCCCGAAGACTGTTGCGATCACTTATACTTGTGGGTTATCACGCATCGAGACCAACGCCTTTCCGGGAGGGGGGAGTCATTTACCATCTTTTCGAAATAAATTATGTAGTTTACCACATGCAAAAAAAATTATGGAATGACATTTCGTGGTGTCCTATACGAAAAAACAAATTACATACCAAAATAAAATTTAAAAAATATAGTTTCCAGACATTGATTTTGTTATTTTATACATGAGACTGCAAATAACATTTCATTACGCAACTTTACACGCTCGTAGTAAACTTGTATATGTTGTTGGGATTTTTTTCATATTTACTATGTTTTTCAAATTTTTATTCACCGCTAGGAAGATGTGACGAAGAAAAACGCCTTTACTCCGCATTTGATCAACAAAGTGCTCTTCAAAAAGGATTAAATTACACAAATCTATGACATTTGAGGCAGTCGTTACCGGTCAGTACCATTATTGGTATTTTTAGAAAAAGATCTACCAAATGTGGGACTAACGACAACATATTGCACCAATTTTCGTCTAAACACATTTTGACAATAGCGGTGACAGGTGGAGCCCATATGTAGGGATGGGCTGCCAGCACTCCACCAAGCTGACGTGGACATAATGCCCACCTGCAAGCCTCATATTCTCCTTTCCCTTCTTGTTATTATTTTTTTCCTTTTTCTATTATTTCTTTTCCTTTTCCTTTTTTCTTCTTCCTCCTCCCGTCGACGGATGGAACCAAATCTGAGGCCCTCTACGGTGAGAACCCGAAGCTGTCTCGCTGGTTTTGGGAGCCCTCAAGCGTCGCCATCATAGTCTCTATTTGAGCCCACGCTGGAGACCGGGATGCAGCTTCCCGGAGTCGCTCTAACATTGTTGGCCATTTCGAGCCTGTCATCCCTACCTCGCCTCCATCGCCGACAGAGAGCCTGCGGCCATCACTGGTGGCTCTGTGCCTAGACCACATGCTGCAAGCTAGTATGTCGGCGCATGTCGTGGGCGACCAGTTCAACGACGGCATGGAGAGCGTGCGTTGCTCGCCTGAGTCGGCGCGGTCAGCAGCGGCAAGCACGTCATAGGCGTCCAGCTCGATCACGGGGTGGAGGTCCAGGCCGAGAAACGATGTGCTATAGCCCCATGGCCGACCGCCTCGACGTCCCTCCCCCGCGTCCGACTGCGGCATCGGGTCGTGGTGAGGTTGGTGAATGGCACACCCCAGATCCGCACGGCGGCAAGCTGTATATATTTGCAAGCCGGACGAAGCAACGATAGAGCTCCAGACGCGTCCCTATCCTCGAGCTACGGTCATGACCCGAGCTCCGGTCGGGACTCCATCCTGTGCTACCCCGTCCCTGAGCTCCGAGAGGAAGTAAGAATGTGGTGTCTCCCTGTTCTTGTTTCTTCTTCCGATCAATCCTGATCTTGTTTCTTCTTTTCAACAAACTCTATTGATGCTAATTGACTCCGGGTGATGATTTTGCGCTCGTCACGACAGCCATGTCCGTCAGACCCCTGGCGCCTTCCGGAGGATCTGAACGATCATCTTCCGTTTTCATAATTGAGAACAACACAATTAGAGGACTAATCTCTCTTATGAAATTTATGCAGGGTTTGTTTGCTGCAGTCGTGTAAGGTGCCCTGTATTCCCTATCTGTATATCTAAGGCACCATGACGATATTCCGTTGAGAAAGGGCCTAAAAAGGGAATCCTGTCAAGCCAAAGTCCACAGAGCGGTAATACCGGTGAAGCCATTGGTAGTACTTCTACCTGGCATTTCCTGCGTAGGACCAGCCCCTCTGCCTGGAGCCCTACTGCCACCGGTGGTGGTACCGCAAAATAGGCCTTCACTGACTAAGTGGCGGAGGTTCTAGCGGAGTCCACCGGTGGTACCACCACAAGCACTGGTGGTACTGATGATTCAACATGCGTGATACATCCATTTTGCATCACTACTTTATACCATAATTTTCTGTTTTTCATCGATATATTTCATGATATGATGCATCTCTTATGTTATTTTATCTTATTTTGCATGTTTTATAATTTTTGGAGAATAATCACCGGGACCAGAAATCTGATGGAAAAAGCACCGTCGAGATACCATATTTCAGAAGATCAGAAGAACAAGGGGGACATCCGGGGGTTCCTAAAAGTCCAGAGGAGGAACTCAGCCAGAAGGAGAGCCGGAGGGGGCCACCAGGGGCCCACACCTAGGGGTGGTGCCCCGTGGCCGCGCCACCTAGGGGTGTGGCCACCCTGGCCCACCTCCGGGGGTCATCTTTGGCCCCCCTGACCCCGAGGGAACCCTAAGCCTCATTCCATCCTCAAAGAATTATTCCGCCGCCGCTGCGGGGCGGAAAACACCCAAGAGAGAAAAGCTCTCTGGCAGGGAGAAATCTGTTGGGGAAATTCCTCTCCGGAGAGGGGAAATCACCGCCATCGTCACCGTCATCGCTCCGGGCATCATCATCGTCGTCACCACCAGCACCATCACCCTCATCATCCACCGTCCTCCCGATATAACAATTAGGGGCCTCTATCGTTGTTTTGCATTAGATCTCTCTCCCGGTGTGGATTACTTGTTAGTAGTTGATGCTTGTGAGATTTATCGGTGTTTGCACTTTATGACCAGATTGTTATCACCCATTATATCACCTCTGATTATGATCCATATGATGTGTTGTGAGTAGTTCGTGTTGTTCTTGAGCACATTGGAGAAGTCAAGTTGTTAGTAGTGAAGTAATGTTGAATAATATTTAATGTTTGATATTTAAGTTGTGGTGTTATTCTTCTAGTGGTGTCATGTGAACGTCGACTACATGATACTTAACCATTTATGGGCCTAGGGGAATGCATCGTGTATTTGACTAATAATTGTGGGGTTGCCGGAGTGACAGAAACCTAAACCCCCATTAGGAAACCATTACACGAGGGAGCGTAGGATCCTAGAGTTTAAAGCTGTGGTTAGATTTATTTCTTAATTACTTTCTTGTATTTGCGGATGCTTGCAAGGGGTATAATATCAAGTATGTATTAGTCTTGGATGGGGCGGTACATTAGCATAGGTTCACCCAGACAACACTTATCAAAACACCTAACATTATTCAGCTATATGGAACAAAAGCACTTGACAGAAACCTCTGGTGTGTCCTCGAGAACGTTTGTTAATCATAAGTAAACTCACTGGCTTGTCCTTTGCTGAAGAAAGGATTGGGCCACTTGCTGCAATTATTACTACTGCATTTTATTTACTCGCACTTTATTTATGCGCAATATAAAAAACCCCTACAAATCTATTTTCTGGTGTTTACAGTTATTCCTTCATCAAAACTGCTTGTCAACACCTTCTGCTCCTCGTTGGGTTTGAAACTCTTATTTATCAAAAGTACTACGATACACCCCCTATACTTGTGGGTCATCAATGCGCTCAAGGGCTGCGCCCCACCGGTGGTGGTACTGCCAAAACCTGCTTCGGCTTGCAACCGACGTAGGTCCGAGTGGAAGTCACCGGTGGTACCGGTAGTGCGGAATCGGTTTCGCAGAGAGAGTGTTGTTGTTCCGTGTGGGCCCTGACCGCACCGGTGGTACCGGTGGGAACACCGGTAGTACCGCTGGTGCGAGATGGTTCCCAACAACTCGATTCGAAAAGGGAGTATTTATTGCACTCCTTCTTCCCCTTCAAGCTTTAAGCTTGACTCTCTATATCTCTCTCCTTGGCATTAATGTGAGCTTCAAACCACAAGATCTCCCTCTCCAACCACCCAAACTCTCCGATTCTTTGTGGAGAGCTAGAGGAGACCTAGACCCGTGATTCATCCAAAGGAATTCCAAATCCATCCACCAAATCCTAGTGGATCTTGAGATCTCGTGGGTACCTTGTAGCCCTAGAGAAACCTTAGTGCTTGTTGCTTCCACCTCGATTCAAGAAGCATCAGATTGTTGAGAGCCTCCATCCATCTCGTGGAGTCGCCTCAACCTTGTGTAAAGGTTTGTTCAACGCCTTCAAGTCTACCTCACAGTGGAAACGAGAATCTCCCTCACCGGAGAATTGCAAGGAGAATAAGGTGTGCAGATCCGTGCTATGAAGCGCCTAGGTGGCTCCACACCTCTCCGATGTAGACGTACTTCCCTTGGGAAGGAACTACGAGAAACATATGCTTGTCTCCTTGTGTACACTTGTGGTTTATCTTGTTACTTTACATATTGTTTCCGTTGCGTACTTTGTATCATATCACTTACGTTATCCACCTAGTTGAACATCTAGATAACCTTGTGTTTACTTGTTTAGCCTAATCTGAAAAGGAAAAAGGAGAAAAATTGTTAGTCACCTATTTGCCCCCCGCCCTCTAGTTGACCATACCGCACTTTCAATTGGTATCAGAGCCTTGGCTCTTACTAAGGTCTTAACCACCTAAGAGTAGTATGGTCAATGAAAATGATACCGAATCTTCTAGTGCGGAAATCACCAAAATGATCGACACTTTAGCTAACCTAAAAGAAACGGTTGGAACCATCCAAGCCGAATTAACTAAGGTTAGCTCTAGTGTTGGTTCAAAGGTTTCTAGCATAAAAAAGATGTTGGAGGCCATGATGGGTAAACCTAAGGGGCCCGAGAAACCTCCCTTTGTCGCCGATGATGTTAGCTCGGAGGATGAATCTATTCCGGACATTTCCGAAATGGAGGCTAACATTGCCAAAGCTAAGGCGAAAGCCGCTAAAAAGGCTAACGGCGGGGGAAATTCCAAAGGCTCCAAGTCTCGATCGGCTAATGGTTCGGGGGATAACTCAAGAGTTCCACCTCCTATCAACTATGACTCTATCCACCCCATTGTTTCTATGCCACATATTTTAAATGTTGGACTTCCTCCCATGCTTAACGCTAATGAATCTTCTTCTTAAAAGTTTGAAATGGAGTCTCATATCTTCGGATCTTGCACCGCCTTGTGTAGAAGTTTTGTTCATGGATTCCATCCTGATGATGCAAGAAATTTGACTCCAAGAGATTATATTGAATCTCAACTCAACAAGACCACCCTTGTCATCATTCAAAAGGCTCTCCCACGGGAGCATATCACTCACATGCGATGATGCAGGACCGCCAAGGAGGCTTGGGATTGTCTTGACACTTTGTTACGAGGAAATGCAAGCATTCAATCCTCCAAGTATGATGTTGCCATTGAAAAGTCCGTGAACTTTGTCATGCAAGAGGATGAGACCCCCGAAGAACTATATAGAAGAGTTGTCACCCTTGCCAATCAACTGAGGGATTTTGGAAAAGAGGAAATCTCCGACGATGGATCAAGAGGAAGTTTGTCAAATCTATACCACCTTTTGAGAAGAACCTCTCCACTAGCATCCGAACAAGAGCGCACTACGATACCGTCAACTCCATTGGTGTTCTTAGTGAGCTCATCGCCATATCTCTATCACACAAGAGTGCGCATGATGCTCTTGCCCGCTTAAGAGGAATGGGAAAATCTCCCAACCTAACTTTGAAATCAAAGGATAGAAAAAGTTGAAGAGTATGATGATGAGGAGGAGGATTACGAGGACACATAAAAGGGTGCTCACAAGTGCATTGCTCTTTCCATGCATGGCTATTGGAAGAGATGAGAAGCTCATAAGTAGGATGCTCCAAGACCCCCAAGGAACAAGAAATACAAGAAGAAGGGGGCGACCAAGGACATGCTACAATTGTGGAAGTGCAAATCACTTTATCAAAGAGTGTCCTTTTGAGCCAAGAGAATAAAATGAAAGCAAGCTTGTTCGAAAGGAAAAGACCAAATATCCACAAAACAAGAACCTCGCTAGAAGAGTCACAAGGTCTCTATATGTTCAAGAAGGGGTCGTAATTGAGAAGATGAAGTCGTAGGTATGGCCCATGTCGCCATAGCTACGTCTTTATCTTCATCGGTCTCTCTATTTGAATCCCCCAATGAGAAGATGTCTATCCGACCTACATGTCTCATGGAAAAAGCCACATCGGTAAACTATTCCACCTCCAAGTCTATTGCAACTATTCCTCCCTCATTATTGGATTGTGTTGAAAATATTGTTGATGAGGATGAGGAGTATAAGGATCTAGGCTGATGGTTGTCTAGACTTGAAGGTGAGACCAAAGAAAAGGTAAAGCCCCTTTTGAGGCAACTTGATGATGCTTACTCTATTGTTGATGAGAAGGAAGATATCATCGTGACCTTGTATAGTTATGGTGGTGGTCATTGTATAAATGACAAGAGCTTGTAGAAGCTCTCGAGGAAGAGCAATCAATTAGAGCCTCTCTTGAGGAGAAACTATCTAGTCTACAAGAGACTTATGTTATTAGTGTTTCTAAGCTTAGGAAGGATAATGAACAATCTCCTTCTCTGGCTAAAACTCATGAAAATGAAAAGTTAGAACTAGGGATTGCTCATGCGAGACTTGTTGATAGTCATGAAAACTACAAAATTAGTTCATGTCTCTTAAAGAAATTCATGTTAAACTCACCAAGTCGCGTGATAAACTGCTAGCTCAACAATCTAATAATATAGTGATGCCTTCCTCTACTAGAATTGTTATCTCTTCTATCTCTTGTGCTACTCCTAACATTGTAGGAAGTGAGATAATTCTCAATGATTCCATAAGCTCTCAAAGAGCTAATAATGGGAAGGAGGGACCTGGCTTTGTTGCTAAGTCAAAGAAGAAGACCAAGAAGAAGAAGAAGAAGGTCACCCCTCCTTGTAAAAATGTTGTCTTTGTGAAGGAAGGATATGTGATCAAGGAGAAGGAGACCAACACCATTGTGGGTGGTGAGACCTCTAGGGAGCGCCACCCACAATGACTTTGCCCAAAAAATATAACCCTCTTATGTTGTTATGAAATCTAGGGTATTTATGCTAAATATGTTGGTACTTCTTATGATGATGATTATCATTGGACTATTTGGGTTCCTAAGACCCTTTTTGCTAACAAAAGAGGACCCATTGAAGCATGGGTACCTAAATAAAGAAATTGATCACTTGTAGGAAAGTGCTTCCGGGTCGGATAGATGGACAGTGGATAGTGGTGCATCCCAACATATGACCGGAAGCAAGGAAACAATGAGTAATCTTGAACCTCCATCACCATATCTCAATTGTGTCACTATTGGTGATAATTCCGAGCTTAAGGTATTGGGATGGGGCAAAGTGGCTATCTCAAATGATTTATCAATTGAGAATGTCCTTCTTGTTGAGTCCCTTGGCTACAACTTAATGTTCGTTCTTCAACTTGAAAATTGTGTTTTTTACCTCTTTCTTTAATAAAGAGATTGTGATTGTCACTTGGGAAACAACTCTTAAAATATCCTTTGTTGGGTTTTTCGAGAACGACATGTATGTAGTGGACTTGACATGTGTGCCGCGACATGCCTAATTGAAAGTGCACTATGGTCAACTAGAGGGGGGTGAATAGGCTGACTACCAATTTTTCTTCTTTTCTTTTTTTAGTTTGGGGTAAACAAGTAAGATAAGGTTCTCTAGATGGGCAACTAGATGAGCAACCTATGTGATACAAAGATACAATACGCAACGGAAGCAATATGTAAGGAAACAAAATAAACCACAAGTGTAAACAAGGAGACAAGGATATGTTTCCCGTAGTTCCTTCTCAAGAGAAGTACGTCTACGTTGAAAAGGTGGGGAGCCACCTAGACACTCCTCAATAGCACAGATGTGCACACCTTATTCTCTTTGAGCTTCTCCAGTGAGGGATATTCTCGTTTCCACTATGAGGTCGACTTGAAGGTGTTGACCAAACCCTTACACAAGGTTGAGGACACTCCACAAGATGGATGGAGCATCTCAAACAATCTGAAGCTTCTTTACAACAAGGTGGAATCTCCAAGAACGAGATCTACTAAGGTTTCTAGGCCTCAAGTAGGATTCTAGATCTACTAGGATGTGGTGGATGGATTTTCAATTCCTTTGGTGGAATCATGGATCTAGGTATTCTCTAGCTCTCCACAAAGTTATGGAGTGATTGGGTGGTTGGAGAGGGAGATCTAGGAGGTTGAAGCTCGCATTTAATGGCTAAGAGAGAGAGAGAGAGTGTGTGTGTGAGAAGCTTAGCATTTAAGAGGTAGGGGGCTTTAAATACCCCTTCCCCAAATCTGGCCGTTGGGCAGCCCACGCAGCACCAGAGGTACCGGTGTTTCCATCGGTACTATCTGTGGTCTTCTTTGTCTGGAGCCCACGTGGCTCCACTTCCTCTTAGTTGGTTCCCTCGGCACGGAGCTACCGGTGGGAACACTGGAGGTACCGCCCACCAATACTACCGGTGGGTTCCACCCTAGCCTCCGCGATGTGGCACCCGGACGTGTTTTTAGAGGAACCACCACCGATAGCACCACCGGTGGCAATCCGCTCGTTGTAGGCCAGTTGAAAGGGGCGGAGGTACCGGTGGGAACACCGGAGGTACTTCCCACCGGTACCATCGGTGACCTCCGCTGAAGCTTTCACAGTGAGCCACCCGAAGGTGGTTTTGGCGGAGGTGCCACAGGTACTACCACCGCATGCCCCCGCATGAGGCTGTGCTGGGAAACAGCAAGGGGCGGTACTACCGGTGGTTTCACCGGTACTGCCGCTACCTGGAGAAACGGTTTCCCTAACTTGCCTTTTTTAGCTCTTTTCCTTTGGAGAATTATCGCGATATCCTTAAGGATATTATGGAGAGTATCGGGCATATTGTGAGGTACAAATAGACCCTGCATATACTAAAATAAAGATTAGTCCTTAAGTTACGTTGTCATCAATTATCAAAACGGAAGATGATCTTTCATTCTCCCCCTTTTTGATAATTGATGACAACACAACCATTTGCACCAATAGGTCAGAACAACATGGACGGAGATCCCCCTAGAGATATGCTCCCCTCATGATGAATGGAACGAGCAAGATAGATACGATAACAAGAAGCAAACTTGCTTACACAAATAATAGGAGGCCTATAAATATGATAAATTTAAAGCACGAGGTTCACATGTTTTACACCATGCATAACGAGGTTCACAGGACACGAACAATAAACACGAAGTCCACAAATAACCTACTCTCTCAAGCAATAAGAAAGAACATAAATATAGCAAAGCCTGAGAGAGAAACCCCATGAAAATGCCTGACGCTCCTAAATAGATATCTCTCCCCCTTTGGCATCAAGATACCAAAAAGGAGAAAGGTCGATGCTAATCATCCTAGGGCTCACTCGGAGAGGTCTTCCATGTTTGGAGGACGGGCGCAACGACGAGAGCTAGTGACCTATTCTCCCGGTTCCTCATCGGACCACTCAATGATTTTCCCTTGGAGTCCTTGGTCTGCCACTTGCCCCAAGTAGTGATGTTGTCCTTAATAGGAGAATCCACGGACTCCCCGACATCACGGCGAAGCTTCCTATCTGCATTTTCTGCCATGCGGTGCTTGAGCTCCTTGTCATAGTGAACTTCCCACTGATGCTGCTATATCTTCTTGTTCATGTGGAACACCTTATTGAGAGAACGAGCCATCCACTTGAAAGCGGTGTCAGAAGGAGGAGGGTGAGAGGGTCCAACTTCTTCTTATTCATCATCAATCACGACCCTTGGCTTGGCCTTGCCCTTGCGAGGAGCGGGAGTGGGATGCTCAACGGGCTCGGAGTGATCTGTGATAAGGAATCGTTTCTCCTTGTGCGAGATCCAAGCGGTGTCATCAAGGGGATCCTCCGGGTGCTTGTCATCCCACACATGCAAGATAATCATGATGAATGTCCCAAAACATGCGTTCTTCCTTTGCACAATGGCATGCCATGGTTAATTCCATATGTAGTCAAGCACATCAAGCTTTTGATTCATACCTTGAAGCCTCTTCTCATGAGTAAGAAGCATGAGGTTCTTGAGATAACCTTGGATTTCATCTACGTTACCAGCCTTGGGGTTGATTGTCTCCTAGAAGATATGAAGCATGATGTCATAAGTGGGATAGAGCCCCTTGGTGAACCCCATGGCAAATTTCTTCCAACGATAAAGGGGAGTGAGTTGATCTTTGTTGATGGTCGAGCCGTTGGCAAAGTGAACTCAAAACCACTCACTGTCATACTCGGGGCCATCAGCAAAAGGGCAATGATCCTGATAGCCATCGGGAAGAAGACCCACCTCGTACCACTTGAGAGGTAAATTCTCCCCTTTTTCATCCAAATGATATGACGCACGGTTTCATTTGCAAGGTGAACGGTGGCCAAGAACTCAGACACAAGCCCCTCGTCATAGTCTTGTTGCACCTTCATGATGGGATGAAGACCAAAAGCATCAAAAATCTCAATAGCTTCATCAAAATAGTCTGGCTTCCTTTCCATGTGATCAAGATCAATAGCATGTTGAGGGGCCACATTGTCCTTGGGATTCCTCATGAGATCCTCCTTATAGATCTGAGCTTGAAAGACGGTGTGAAAGCGAGTATCCCGTCCCAGAAACTGTGGCATCAAGCGGTCCCGATCAATGATGTACGGGTTCTCACGGCGAGTAGCAAGAAAAACACTCTCGGACACTTGAGATGCAGATTTCTCTTTCTGAGGGAGAGTCTTTTCTGGAGCAGGGAATATGGGATTTCTATTGGGCTGAGAGGGATCCAAGGTTTCTTCCATCTCATCCACGCGCGGTGCCTTGCGACTACCCATCTTCTTGGAACGACCTCCCTGTGAACCAAATGCATCTATGAAAGAGAGATATAAAGAAAAGCACGGTGAAGAGAGAATGCCCAAGTTCTAATACACACAAATCAAAGAAATAAAGAGTAGAGAACACTAGAGAGGAACAACAACGAGATAGGGGCATAGATACAACAAGCCAACCTAGTAATCAAAGTAGTTCATGCCTAGTGGTCACAATCTAAATTTCTAGGGTTTTTACTCGTGAA
Organism: Alopecurus myosuroides; assembly: GCA_028641055.1. Taxonomy (NCBI): domain Eukaryota; kingdom Viridiplantae; phylum Streptophyta; class Magnoliopsida; order Poales; family Poaceae; genus Alopecurus; species Alopecurus myosuroides. The sequence goes on from CM054058.1 coordinate 155,890,213, forward strand.
TCCCTACTCTATACGCCTAAATACGAAGAATCATGGTGCTCCTAGTGCATCTCCATCCGTCAACGAGATGGGAGAGAGAGGGAGCAACGTACCCGTATCCATGGCGAAGATTGGAGGAGGAGGAAGATCCACAGAGCATTCCAAGGCTAGGAGGGGGCCTCCCGGTGGTGGAGAAGCTTGTCCCGGCGGCAGAGAGATTGGGGGTGGCGGCGGTTGTGAGGAGGAGAAGTTGGGGCGAGTGGGGGAAAGTGAGATCTAAAGATCCCTTCCCCCGCTCGGCCTAGGGTTATCCTCACAGAACCGCAGCGAGCGGTACTACCGGTGGAAACATCGGAGGTACCACTCCCTGTCTACACGGTGCAGCGCGGTACAGATCCGCTGGGCGAAAAATCCGCACCAGCGGTAGTACCGGTGGGGCACCGGTAGTACAGACGCAGAAGAGCTACCGGTGGTTTCACCGGAGGTTCCGCTTGACCCAATTTCTACGCGCCAAGACCAGAAAAACAAGAGCATCGAGATGGGAATGGGCTTTTGGGGAAAGGAGGCTTGGGTTGGAAAGATGCAATTGCCATACGAGATGCAATATTAGACGCAAGTTCGCAAGATGCAATGAGGGAAAAAATTCGAACTTGTGCAATTTGCCGAGGAGGATAATAGTATGCACGTGAAAGAGCCAAATGAAACCAACTCCTTAAGTAGTAGGTCGGTGGCCGTAGCCACCATATTTGAGTGTGTACTTTGGCACCGCGAAGATGTATCTTGGGTCCAATAGTACTACTCACAATTAAGCATAATAAGTCACAAAATGACTAGATGTGCAATGAAGAATTGATTTCCGCATAATAAGAGGAGTGTTCACTCATGAGTTGAGTGACGCTCCCCCTATGTCCATGCCTACATCCAAACCTAATGGAACGTATAGTGAAGGTACTTATGCAAGGTCTCAAGTGAAGTTGGACGAATCGATGACATTTAGTTCATTCCTCAAAGCTCGAAATCTTTGTTCATCAAGGGCTTTTGTAAAGATATCCGCAAGTTGATCCTTGGTTGATACATATGAGAGATAAATATCGCTCTTCTCAACATGACCCCGAATAAAATGATGACGGATCTCAATGTGGTTCGTATTAGAATGAATAACGGGGTTGTAGGCGATGTTGATTGCACTCTCACTGTCACAAAGAAGAGGCATTTTGTCAAAATTGACACCATCATCCTTCAAGGTTTGCCTCATCCAAAGCAATTGAGCACAACAAATTGCTGCGGAGATGTCCTCGGCCTCGGTGGTGGATAGAGCAATGCAATTTTGCTTCTTGGAAGACCAACACACCAAGGAGCGACCAAGGAATCGACAATCCCTGGATGTAGACTTCATATCCATCTTATCTCCCGCATAATACACATTTGAATACCCAATGATCTGAAAACTTGAACCCTTGGGATACCAAAGACCAAAATTTGGGGTATGAACTAAATATCGAAAGATTCGTTTAACCGCTTCCAAATGACTTTGCCTCGGAGAGGCTTGAAACCTTGCACATTTACCTACGATATACATGATATCCGGTCTAGATGCTCAAAGTTAAAGCAAAGAGCCAATCATGGAGAGGTATACCTTTTGATCTACCTCTCTACCATTCAGATTGGGTTTCAAGTCAAGGGTTGTGGACATGGGAGTCTTCATAGGCTTGGCATCATGCATATTGAATCTCTTGATCATGTCTTGGGTGTACCTGGCTTGTTTGATGACGGTTCCTTCATGATATTGATTCACTTCAAAACCAAGGAAGTACTCCAATTCTCCCATCATAGACATCTCAAACCTATCGGTCATAAGCTTGCAAAACTCTTCATTGAAAAAGGTGTTAGTAGACCCAAAAATGATGTCATCCACATAAATTAGGCATATGAACAAGTCACCTCCAACCGTCTTGGTAAATAGGGTGGGATCGATTAAACCAACATTAAACATGTGATCCACTAAGAACTCTTTAAGGTTCTCGTACCACTCACGTGGAGCTTGTCTAAGTCCATAGAGCGCCTTATCGGGTTTATAGACATAATCGGGGTGGTTGGGATCCTCGAAACCCGGAGGTTGCTTGACATATACTAACTCATTAATGGGACCATTTAGGAAAGCACTCTTAACATCCATTTGTTGTAGCTTGAAATTATGATGAGATTCATAAGCAAGTAAGATGCGGATAGATTCAAGACGAGCTACGAGGGCAAAGGTTTCACCGAAATCAACACATTTGACTTGAGAAAACCCTTGAGCCACCAATTTTGCCTTGTTGTGAATGACAATACCATCTTTGTCTTGCTTGTTCTTGAACAGCCATTTGGTGTCAATAACATTCTTGCAATCCTTGGGTCTTGGCACTAACTTCCAAACCTTGTTGCGCTCGAAGTTGTTGAGTTCATCATGCATGGATTCAATACAATCTTGATCTTAGAGAGCTTCATAGACTTTCTTAGGCTCAATGAAGGATACAATGTCACATCCCAGTTTTTGGACTCTTGGACTGTGTTCAAGAAGACAACAATTAGGGCCAACAAAGTAATTTTTACAACAACATGATTGTTTGAACTAACTTGTGTTATGATTTTAATCATATTTGCAACATAAGTTTTGTTTCATTATAAAACCAACACCTTATGTTTCTGAAAAATATTCCTGATATTTTTCCTAATGTTTTCTTATTATTACTTGAGTGGATTTTTATTCCAAGACTTGGATCACTCTTGTTTGCATCTTAAAACAAACTTTTAACCTTGTTGGATCCAAGAAAACAAGTTTCCAAAATGATCTATGAAAGTTTCCTTTTAACTTTCCTATAGAAAACAATTCCTGAAAATAAAGCCAAGTACCTGTTTTCTACCATTGTTTTCACCAAGCTAGAGATTGTTATTTTATGATTTCTTGACTTCTAATTAATCCTTGATATATGTACTACAAATCCATAAGCTCACTTTTTTTTTGGGAGAAATAAAAACTATCTTTTGCTTGTTGTTTTTGTGGTATAAAATTAAGGCAGAAAAAGGCAGTTTTTAGAAACAGATAAAAACAGAAAGTATACCTTTTTCCACATTGTTTTCATGGCCTTAAACTATTTCAAAATTGTTTTCAAAAGTTGTTTCTGAAATTATATAACATGGTTAACAAGTCCATGTTTTGAAAACCAATTTTGGAAAGCATTTGAAGCCTGAAAACAAACTCAACTTTTTGCATCTTCTATCTGTTTTCAACACTTAGAAAATTTCTAAGTCATAAGACTGAATTTTCTGAATTTTGCAAATGAACAGTAAGGGATACACTTTTGCACACTTATTTTATTGATGTTTCTTTGCATTTTTGGAAGCATGGCCTAACCTAACTTGTTGACCAACTTTTGAACTCGACTAAAATGCATTGGATACCTTCTAGAAGACCTTAGAGATGAGAATAAGAGAGGAGAGAGATTGGTGACTAGGATAGGGATGGGCTCCCATACCTCTTAGATATTTTGATCTTTTCCTCTTGCCACTTGCACACAATGGGTCCCACTTGCTTGCATCACCATTGTACTTGGATAGGACACCCATTGCTCTCAATTGGAAATGACCAAAACCCTCAAAAGCTTGCTCATGCCATTGCATGACATGACCCGAGTGGCCATTTTTGCCCTTGTGTTTGTTCACCACGGGTATAAGTAACCAGGACCCCTCCCCTTGCTTCTACCCCTGCCTCATACCTCCCTCATACCTCCCCAAGCCATAAGGAAGCAAAACCCTAGCCCTAAGCAACCCTAGCTCGAGATCTAGCCCGAGGGGTGACCACCACGGCCACAACCATGCCCTGCTCGCACCTCTCTCTTCCAGCCCCTCCCACTGCCAGGGATAGACTCTCCACGCTCCCCTGAACCCCCCAGACACACTCCCCCACCCTCTACCTGCCGGAGTCACCGCCGCCGTCCGCGGAGTGCCGCCGCGGGCATCTACCGTGCGCCGCTGCTCGGGGCCACGCCCGACGTCTCCGACACCTCCCCTCGGCGCCCTCGACCTCCTACACCTCCACCGAGCCCGCGCCGGCCAGCCACGAGCCCCCGGTGAGCTTCCCGAGCCCTTTTCCGCCGCCGGGCGTACACACCGGAGAGAGAGAGGAGAGGGAGAGGAAGAAGACGCGCGTGGACCGTCGGATCGTAGATCCACGGCCACGGTTAAATGGGACCCTTTCCCGTGCCGTTTCCCGCACGCGCACCGCAGTTGGGCTGCAAGCCCGTTAGCTGGGCCGCAGCCGCAGTGGATCCAGCCCGCGCTGTGATCAGTTTATTCATTTATTTATTTTAGAGACCGAGGCATTTACTTTGGGCTTGTGAAAAATATAAAATCTGCACAATAAAATCTGAGAAAAATCATGGACATACATACATGAAATCTAAGCCATGAAAAATTTGCAGATCTGGTTTTCGACCAATATTTTGGGCACAATGACTGTTTTGCCATAGACTATCTCTGAAAATGATTTGACCATAACTTTTAAAATATGTAATCAAATGGGACAAACTCAACTGATATGGATAGGTATTGAAAATATCTATCCAATGAACCAAACCTCACATCAATGTGAGTTGTAGAATAAAAATGCTATCCAGATTACTAAAGGACCAGTAGCCTTTTCTTTGATTTTTATAAGGAGTTTAAAAATGATTTTTGGAGCAAACCCAATTGGATGAGTTTGGTATTGAGTAGATCTATCTTATCCTAGCTTAGATTAATTTTTTGAGCTCTAGATTATTTTTGGTGGACAGATCTAGAAACAGAAGATTTTCTGTTTTGATTTCTTTGTTTGTTTTTGTTGAAATGAAATGCTTGGTTGGCTTAATCTTTGTTCCTAGGATGTAGAGATGTGTTGGATCTTGTTATTAGGTTGTTTTCTTGCATTACATATACCATACAAAGTGTGTGCATGTTTGCAATATCTTTTGGCTATAGAAAGTAGCATATGTTGTTTCACTAGTTTATTTATTTGATGTTTTGTGTGAACCAACTCCTTGTGTGCTTGTTACCTAATTTTTGTGCTATGTTTGCTATAGATACAGTACCATTTTGGTACTATTTTTTTTATGCTTTTGTCTCTGATAGCTTGCATGTATTTTTAAGGTGAAGCATGTGTAGGTTTTGTTACTCTTATGCACTAGTCTTGTATGCACTAGAATAAATAGCCTTGTTTTATTTATTTTGTTATTCTAATGTTTGTCATGAGTAACCAGAGGCTTAGTACCTATTTTTCCTTGGTATTAGTGGGCCCATAACCCACTGGTCCCATTGCATCTTGGTTGGGGATGAACATTCCCAACTATGCACATGTGAGAAATTAACATGTTTTTAATTATGTGGTTGATAGGATATTTTCCACCATGGAAAATATAATGGTTTGTTTTCACTTATGCAATTGAGAAGTTTATTTGTTATAAGGATCTACTAGTATGTTAGGTGTGATCCATTTGTTAGCATAATATTCCTTAGGAGTATCTTGTTAAGAAATGATTCACTATTGAGTGCTAAATTAAATTGTTTGCAAATAAACTAAATTCCTTTTGATTGATAGATTGTTTGTGATGTTTTTAAATAGAGTGTTTGGATTTTTGAAAAGGTTTAGATAACTTTTCTTTTATTGCATAGCTACTTGTTGTGTAAGTTATACCTTGCTTGCTTGCTAGTAATTGTTTCAGAAAAACATAAATTGCTAGAATTAAGTTATGCATGTTTAATAGTTGTTTCATGGGATTGTTTTGATGTTTGTGCTTACTAGCATGTGCAAGTTTTGTGTACTGTTATTAGGTACATTTTATGATCATGACTTTCTTGTTTAGAATTAAGCATCATAGTAACATTGTTTGCTTCTCTAGTGATGAACTAGTGTCACCACTAGAAAATGGTGATTTTTGCTATAATATTCTCATCTTTTATCTCATAAGTGTATGAGTTTATTATAGCATATTTATGAAGTTATTACTTCTGTTCTGATTCCATGAATCCTTTAGTTTCTTGTGCTATATTTGTAGAATATAAGTTTTTCTTATAACATGCTTGTGTAGGTTTTCCACACTAGTGTGTTATCAGTGCAGTCCTGTTTCTATGCTTTTGATAGGGATATTACCTTGAGTGATGATTGTGTTTTAGATTATTTTTATGACTTTTTATCCTTGTTTTTAGGTACTGGTTGTTTGCTAATTTTTCATAATTGATGGATTCCAAAACCTCTAGTAAACAAGAACATAGTGAATAAATAGTCTATTCAATTGTGGTGTGTTTGCTTGTTGTTTGGATTTTGTCGGAATGTTTTACCTTAGCATGGGTTTATACTTGTGTTATGCTTGTGTTTAAGAGTATCTTGTGAAACTAAAACATCCAACTAAAATCATGAACACATCAAGTGATAGTTGCTTGTGATGAGTAATACCCACTGCCATGGGTATTGTTCTGCTTGCTGTTTTACCTTAGCAACCTAATCTTTTGCACCCACAAGCTATATCTTTACCTTCTTGTATATCTTATTATGAGAGTGGTACACCACTCCATATATGGTATGTATGATGTGGGATGTGGTTTTCTAAACCATACATAGTGCATGACGATAGTTTTGGACCGTGAGAGTTATGTGAGATAGTTTTCGCGTTATCGTTTCGAGAGAACTCGAGAGTGAACATTTGTTGCTGTATGTGTTTCTTAGCTTAGTTGTTTGTATTTTAGACCTGAGTGTGTGTCTTTTATTTCCTTTACGACGCTAGAACGCGAAAAAGAAGAAGAAGCAGTTGTGGAGCTGTGCGTCAAGTTCAAGTTGCTTCAAGGCCAGGGACATTAAGAGACTTGAGGCAAGCCATCCTGATGCTTACTGATACAATACTTATCATTATCTATCATGCATGTTTTACCTCTGAAGTTTTACCAAAACTTTATTATCAAAGCTATTTTTGATGTGGCTACTACTACTATACTAGTATATAGGTTACTATTATGCCAGTAGTTAAACTTGGTAATACCAAGCCCATAAGCTACCATATGGTAATTATTACCATCAAATATACTAGTCCCTAAGTGGACACCCTAAAATTGTGATTCTACAAAACAAAGGCTTTACGGAAAAACCCGGAGAAAAGGCGGATCCTTGTTCTCCGGAGGAATGTGGAAGTGGTCATTTTTGAGAAAGTGGTGTTTTCAAAAATGACACACAACCTAGTCTTCGCCGGACAACCTTTACCGTACTGCCACCCTACCCCAACATGGGCACGGGGCTTAACTTGAAGTTTGTTCTTATTAGTGTGTGCTATCTCACTTGCTATAAGGGGCGTCGTACCCTCGAACCGAATGTCATCAAAACTCCAAATGTTGAGGCATATAAAGTGTGGGATTAATTTTCCCTCCGGATGCATTCATTGAGGCTCCCGGCTAGGCAGGGTGGGACTTGGTGCCGGGGAGAACAAAACTCAATCGAGAGATAGACATATACTAGCTTGAACATAGTGGATGGTTATGATCAGATACCTGATGTTTACATACTGTTGTTACAGTCCGTGGTTGTTCACGGGAGGTGTACTGGATCTGGTGGATGTGTACACCTCTGCAGAGTACAACTTTTTCGAAGAAGCCGCGTCCTCGGATATGGACAGTTGAATGGCCATGTAGCTAGCATTGTGTCAATGTTTTCAAAAAGGAGTTTTTGAAAATGTGTGTTGAACTCGGGAAGTTCGGAAAGGAAGGAAAACTTGTACCGTGGAGGTACCGATGATGGAAAGCCAGAAGTTATTTTACAAACTAAAAAGTTTTGCAAATAAAACTTTTCTACTCTAAGCAAGAATTCTGGAAACTGATTCCAAGAAGTTTTGCAAAGAGAAAATATTCTTTAAACAAAACTTTACAAAACCTCTTGTACGTGTGATATCTACAAGAGAAATAAAACTATATTATTTTATTTTCTTCTGAAGTATCTTCTTCAACGAAGATACAGATTAACCTGACTGCAACTGTGGTGTCATCATATATGAACACCATTGATAGTGAACCCTATTTATAGCCTACCTATTCCACCATATAAGCATACTTGCATGTTGGTAAGTGATATGATGGATGTCTTGCTGAGTACATTCAAATGTACTCATTATGGTTTCGCCCTGGTATCTACTTGCCAGACTTTGAGAAGGAGCCTCCGAAGGAGATCTATGAAGAGAAGTACGGAGTTGACGGCTTTGCGAACTAGGATCGTCTCCGGGTCAGCAGCCTGTAGGTTAAGGCGTGACTTGGGCTCAACTACGTTGTGTTTTAATTGTCTTCCGCTGTGTTTGTTTAGTTGCTTGCCCTTTTTGGCAGTTGCTTTAAACTTGATCATGTGATCATTTGTGTAATACCTTTATGTATTCGTGTAATGGATGATGTATTTCTGTATGCCAACTGTGTATGTTGTTCACGACTGATCTTTCTGGGACCGTGAATGTATGCATACATAGGGTTTCAGACTGCCGGTCTGGGGTCCTTACAGAGTTGGTATCAGAGCAATCCTGACCTTAGGAGACCTTAGTTAGCATGGACGTCAGATAGGAAAGAAAAGTATTTTTGAGTAAAAACCTTTTTACAATCTAAATTATTGTTGTCTAAGGGAATTTTTGTATATTTTCCCTCCTTCTGATCTTTTCAAAAGATTCTAAAGGCATACGTCTCTCGGTTAAGAGTTTATTTCTTACGTGTTTGCAACTGCTCCGCTCTGTTTTTGAAACATCTGTCGTCTTTGAAGTTTTCTGTTCAGAAAATAGTTGGGGTTTCAAAAACAAATTGTTGCATATTCTTACCTCTCTCAGTTAAAGGTTTTATCAAAACTTTACTTCTATTATCTTGTTTGTATACTTGCCGATGTCCCGAGAAGACCAAAATAATTGCCTAGCTCTACAGTGGTTTTGGTCAGAAGTAGATATAGTTCTTCAGCCACTTCTAGGACTTTTGGATCAGTCTAGTTTGGAGTAATTTAGCGATTACCCATGAGTCGCCTCCCCCTACGTAGCTCCAATGGAGCCTTGTTTGTGTGTTTTGGCTTGCTTATGTGTGTCCGTAGGACTTTGTGCTGTTGTGTGGTGTAGAATTTGGTTCATCTAGGCTTCTATATGTTTGTGGGGTGCTCAAATTTTGCAAATTTGTGATTGCCCCGCTCTTGTTTTTGAATCGCCGCCTGTTAAATTTTTGCAAGCAAAACTGTTTGTATAGCATTCAAAAACAAGAATTTGTTGCTTAGACTTATACTTGTTTTCGCTTCATAATGCGACTCGTCGTGAACCACCACCATCTCCCCCACCATCAATAAAAGCACCATTGGACCTAATAATAGAGGACCATCAAGCCACACGAGCTGATAGCGTTGCTACCAGTGATGCACTCCAACAGAAAAATCTCCAACAACGACAACCCTCAAAGAAGAAAAGGCCTGAATGCACCAACCACTACTGACCAAAACCTCTATGTTTGTCTGTTTGCAAAAGACTCGTTTTGCCCTGTTGGCTAAACGTTGCACTTTTTATGTCCCCTTTTAAAAAGACCAAACAAGGGAAATAAGGATCTTAAAATTTTGCACACTGCTACCTAACTTAATCCCCTTTAAACTCTTGTGTAGATGGCAGTTGTCTTCACCAAGTCCTTCCGGCTGGGATCGCATGAACCTTGCTACCGCCGCTTTGAGGAGGATTTGATCAAGATGACTCGCCTGATCGGTCGTCCCCTACCTGAGTTAAAGGGAGCCCAGTTCCACCTGGATGGACGAGAAATGTCCTGGTTGGTCGTCTGCACCATCCGTGCACCAGTGAGAGCACCATCAACCCCAGAGATCACTTGCAAAGTCATGGAGAACAGTTGGGAAGATGGTATCCTTAGAGTGATGCAGCTGACCATTGCCAAACTCGCGAACTTCTTTCGCGGCAGGTTTGAAGGCACCCCCTATAGATACTATGGGAGGCGCGATGAGGACAACATGCCAGTTGATGTCACCGAAGACTTTGTGTTTGCCCGTCATTTCCAGCACTTGGAGGGACAGCTGTATAACACTCAGTTTTCCCTTGATAGGCTCAGAGGAGAGTTCGATAATCAAGGAAGAGAGATCTTCCAGCTAACCAAAGACCTGAGAGTTTCCACTGCTATCGAGCGTCATCTCGTGGCACAAGGAAAGACCATGAGGTTTGTTGGTTTCCATCTCTGTGCACAAGTGAGAGACCTTAAGTTCCAGCTTGAAGCTAGCAAGGCCCGAGTTGCAGAGTTGGAGGAACAGCTACGCGCTTCCTCGAGCACTTAGGATTGCCGCAAGATGTTAGGACTTATGTTGTTTTTCCACCCCAGACGCTTGTTTGTGTTTGTGTTCGTGTCGTGTGAGCTCCTCTGTTAGAGCGTTGTGTGTGCCAGTTGTGTTGTAAGCCTTATGTTGTAGCCATGTGAACCTTTAAGTTAAGTTATGCTTGTTAAGACTCGTTTTTCACATGCGTGTTAATCTTGGTTTGAGTTGGCTTTAGTTTCATCGATGTTTGCTTGTTGTCGTGTTATCTACCGTTCTCATATCCGCTATGAGCCGATACATGTCACGAGCCTTTAAAACCAAAACCACCTTTAGTTGCTATCGTCTTACACCGTTCTTTTTCTTCAGCATGACCAGCGATCTACCTCCGTCACCTGAGCCGACAGTTGCTCAACTGTTTGCTCTGTTGAGGGAAAAAAGTAAAGCCGCTCGTGCTGAGCACATCGCCACCCATGCTATCCTGGAACAGTTAACTCAACTTGCCATCACCAATGCTGAGAATACTATGTTCCTTATGAGAGGATACCAGCAACTGCTTGCTGGAGAGAGCCGCAAACGGAAGATGGTGACGCCAGGAGAAACTAGTCTATGGGTGACTCGCAGCGTTTTGCCTGCAATGCCACAATCTTCGAGGAGACGGGTGAAAGTCAAGCCTAAAACCAGGCGTTGCTTTGCCTGTAGACAGGAAGGACACTTTGTTCGCGAATGTCCCAAGAAGAACCGTATTCTAGCTCATCCTGAAGAAACCCAAGAGACCCAGGGTCCAGCCCAGAAGAAACGCAAGAATCTGATGAGTGGACCTCGAGACAGAGATGATGTTGCAGGAGCATCTTCGACCCCTGCCATAGCCAATGGTACGTTTCAAACCACACCTGTGAACCCCCTTGTTTTGTTTATCGTCGTACCCTGAGAAAACCCGACGTAAAGGGAACACTAGAAGTGTCACGTCGGACTGAGTAAAATCTTAAATAGTTAACGATACTAACAAAAATCTCATCTAATTTTTGTATAACACCCTACAGAGTAAATTAAATTTTTGCCACATAAAATTTTTGCCACTCTACAGAGTTAGTAAAATGGTTTCATCTAATTCTAGTTGGAGACCTTACCAAATTGGTAATATAACCTCATCTAATCGTAAGCTTAAAACCTTACAGTGTTGGCTCATCACATTTTCGTTTAAATACCCTACAGAAGTGGTATCTAAAACCAAATACCTTACAAAGTAACTTATAGAGTTGATATGTTACAGAGTTTGTCATCACCGTTTAAAAAGAAAACGTTTAATCAACTTTTTCCAAAAACAAAGAGAAAGGTGCCTTAGAATGATTCTATAGCTATTTTGAAGAAAGTGAAAGGTTGGAAAAAAAATATTAGATGGGTAAGCTATGATCATTACTAGGCGACAATATCTCTCGTATATATGTGTTGGAGGAACCAGATTCTACAGTATGAAATAGTGGAACTCATTTGAGGTTTAGCGTAGGAGGGAAAGATTGAGGATCTTTTGATTTTTAAAGTGAAGTGAAGTTATGAAATTATCCGGGGATAACCAGTTGAGGACCCAAATATTTGGACGTTATCAGTAACTAAGCTTTGTAGTTTTAAAGTATGGTTGAGGTTTAGAAAGATTGGTGGATATAAATTGATGATGGTAGATTTTAGGAAATATCAATATTGAGCTTGGAGTTTTTGATAGGAACCTTTTAGAGTTGATAGTACTCAGAGTTGCTATAGCTTTATGATCTTGATAAACTACCATTGAGGAAAACAAATGTTTTGAGATTTAAATATATTAGTAAGAGGAAGATAGTGGATTTTCCTGGATTTTGGACAGTGATCAATAGAAATCTCATACTAAATAAATGTTGATGGATATCAATTTAAGGAGCAATATGTTCGAGGTTTAGACCATGGCACCCAAACCCTTGAAAAGAAAACAAATTTATCGGTGAGTTCTGGTAAGATAAATCAAAGGGGGGAAGCCCCTGTAAATAATGTTACAAATCACCAACAATGTTTTGTAATAAAATCATCTAACATTGTTGTTTTGACCATACCCTCTTTTCGCTTGCCTGCGAATCTCGGGACGAGATTCTTGTAAGCGGGGAAGGTCTGTCACATCCCAGTTTTTGGACTCTTGGACTGTGTTCAAGAAGACAACTATTAGGGCCAACAAAGTAATTTTTACAACAACATGATTGTTTGAACTAACTTGTGTTACGATTTTAATCATATTTGCAACATAAGTTTTGTTTCATTATAAAACCAACACCTTATGTTTCTGAAAAATATTCCTGATATTTTTCCTAATGTTTTCTTATTATTACTTGAGTGGATTTTTATTCCAAGACTTGGATCACTCTTGTTTGCATCTTAAAAAAAACTTTTAACCTTGTTGGATCCAAGAAAACAAGTTTCCAAAATGATCTATGAAAGTTTCCTTTTAACTTTCCTATAGAAAACAATTCCTGAAAATAAAGCCAAGTGCCTGTTTTCTACCATTGTTTTCACCAAGCTAGAGATTGTTATTTTATGATTTCTTGACTTCTAATTAATCCTTGATATATGTACTACAAAACCATAAGCTCACTCTTTTTTTTGGGAGAAATAAAAACTATCTTTTGCTTGTTGTTTTTGTGGTATAAAATTAAGGCAGAAAAAGGCAGTTTTTAGAAACAGATAAAAACAGAAAGTATACCTTTTTCCACATTGTTTTCATGGCCTTAAACTATTTCAAAATTGTTTTCAAAAGTTGTTTCTGAAAGTATATAACATGGTTAACAAGTCCATGTTTTTAAAACCAATTTTGGAAAGCATTTGAAGCCTGAAAACAAACTCAACTTTTTGCATCTTCTATCCGTTTTCAACACTTAGAAAATTTCTAAGTCATAAGACTGAATTTTCTGAATTTTGCAAATGAACAGTAAGGGATACACTTTTGCACACTTATTTTATTGATGTTTCTTTGCATTTTTGGAAGCATGTCCTAACCTAACTTGTTGACCAACTTTTGAACTCGACCAAAATGCATTGGATACCTTCTAGAAGACCTTAGAGATGAGAATAAGAGAGGAGAGAGATTGGTGACTAGGATAGGGATGGGCTCCCATACCTCTTAGATATTTTGATCTTTTCCTCTTGCCACTTGCACACAATGGGTCCCACTTGCTTGCATCACCATTGTACTTGGATAGGACACCCATTGCTCTCAATTGGAAATGACCAAAACCCTCAAAAGCTTGCTCATGCCATTGCATGACATGACCCGAGTGGCCATTTTTGCCCTTGTGTTGTTCACCACGGGTATAAGTAACCAGGACCCCTCCCCTTGCTTCTACCCCTGCCTCATACCTCCCTCATACCTCCCCAAGCCATAAGGAAGCAAAACCCTAGCCCTAAGCAACCCTAGCTCGAGATCTAGCCCGAGGGGTGACCACCACGGCCACAACCATGCCCTGCTCGCACCTCTCTCTTCCAGCCCCTCCCACTGCAAGGGATAGACTCACCACGCTCCCCTGAACCCCCCAGACACAATCCCCCACCCTCTACCTGCCGGAGTCACCGCCGCCGTCCGCGGAGTGCCGCCGCGGGCATCTGCCGTGCGCCGCCGCTCGGGGCCGCGCCCGACGTCTCCGACACCTCCCCTCGGCGCCCTCGACCTCCTACACCTCCACCGAGCCCGCGCCGGCCAGCCACGAGCCCCCGGTGAGCCTCCCGAGCCCTTTTCCGCCGCCGGGCGTACACACCGGAGAGAGAGAGGAGAGGGAGAGGAAGAAGACGCGCGTGGAGCGTCGGATCGTAGATCCACGGCCACGGTTAAACGGGACCCTTTCCCGTGCCGTTTGCCGCGCGTGCACCGCAGTTGGGCTGCAAGCCCGTTAGCTGGGCCGCAGCCGCAGTGGATCCAGCCCGCGCTGTGATCAGTTTATTCATTTATTTATTTTAGAGACTGAGGCATTTACTTTGGTCTTGTGAAAAATATAAAATCTGCACAATAAAATCTGAGAAAAATCATGGACATACATACATGAAATCTAAGCCATGAAACATTTGCAGATCTGGTTTTGGACCAATATTTTGGGCACAATGACTGTTTTGCCACAGACTATCTCTGAAAATGATTTGACCATAACTTTTAAAATATGTAATCAAATGGGACAAAATCAACTGATCTGGATAGGTTTAAAAATATCTATCCAATGAACCAAACCTCACATCAAGGTGAGTTTTAGAATAAAAATGCCATCCAGATTACTAAAGGACCAGTAGCCTTTTCTTTGATTTTTATAAGGAGTTTAAAAATGATTTTTGGAGCAAACCCAATTGGATGAGTTTGGTATTGAGTAGATCTATCTTATCCTAGCTTAGATTAATTTTTTGAGCTCTATATTATTTTTGGTGGACAGATCTAGAAACAGAAGATTTTCTGTTTTGATTTCTTTGTTTGTTTTTGTTGAAATGAAATGCTTGGTTGGCTTAATCTTTGTTCCTAGGATGTAGAGATGTGTTGGATCTTGTTATTAGGTTTTTTTCTTGCATTACATCTACCATACAAAGTGTGTGCATGTTTGCAATATCTTTTGGCTATAGAAAGTAGCATATGTTGTTTCACTAGTTTATTTATTTGATGTTTTGTGTGAACCAACTCCTTGTGTGCTTGTTACCTAATTTTGTGCTATGTTTGCTATAGATACAGTACCATTTTGGTACTATTTTTTTGATGCTTTTGTCTCTGATATCTTGCATGTATTTTTAAGGTGAAGCATGTGTAGGTTTTGTTACTCTTATGCACTAGTCTTGTATGCACTAGAATAAATAGCCTTGTTTTATTTATTTTGTTATTCTAATGTTTGTCATGAGTAACCAGAGGCTTAGTACCTCTTTTGCCTTGGTATTAGTGGGCCCATAACCCACTGGTCCCATTGCATCTTGGTTGGGGATGAACATTCCCAACTATGCACATGTGAGAAATTAACATGTTTTTAATTATGTGGTTGATAGGATATTTTCCACCATGGAAAATATAATGGTTTGTTTTCACTTATGCAAGTGAGAGGTTTATTTGTTATAAGGATATACTAGTATGTTAGGTGTGATCCATTTGTTAGCATAATATTCCTTAGGAGTATCTTGTTAAGAAATGATTCACTATTGAGTGCTAAATTAAATTGTTTGCAAATAAACTAAATTCCTTTTGATTGATAGATTGTTTGTGAATGTTTTTAAATAGAGTGTTTGGATTTTTGAAAAGGTTTAGATAACTTTTCTTTTATTGCATAGCTACTGGTTTTGTAAGTTATACCTTGCTTGCTTGCTAGTAATTGTTTCAGAAAAACATAAATTGCTAGAATTAAGTTATGCATGTTTAATAGTTGTTTCATGGGATTGTTTTGATGTTTGTGCTTACTAGCATGTGTAAGTTTTGTGTACTGTTATTAGGTACATTTTATGATCATGACTTGCTTATTTAGAATTAAGCATCATAGTAACATTGTTTGCTTCTCTAGTGATGAACTAGTGTCACCACTAGAAAATGGTGATTTTTGCTATAGTATTCTCATCTTTTATCTCATAAGTGTATGAGTTTATTATAGCATATTTATGAAGTTATTACTTCTGTTATGATGCCATGAATCCTTTAGTTTCTTGTGCTATAGTTGTAGAATATAAGTTTTTCTTATAACATGCTTGTGTAGGTTTTCCACACTAGTGTGTTATCAGTGCAGTCCTGTTTCTATGCTTTTGATAGGGATATTACCTTGAGTGATGATTGTGTTTTAGATTATTTTTATGACTTTTTATCCTTGTTTTTAGGTACTGGTTGTTTGCTAATTTTTCATAATTGATGGATTCCAAAACCTCTAGTAAACAAGAACATAGTGAATAAATAGTCTATTCAATTGTGGTGTGTTTGCTTGTTGTTTGGATTTTGTTGGAATGTTTTACCTTAGCATGGGTTTATACTTGTGTTATGCTTGTGTTTAAGAGTATCTTGTGAAACTAAAACATCCAACTAAAATCATGAACACATCAAGTGATAGTTGCTTGTGATGAGTAATACCCACTGCCATGGGTATTGTTCTGCTTGCTGTTTTACCTTAGCAACCTAATCTTTTGCACCCACAAGCTATATCTTTAGCTTCTTGTATATCTTATTATGAGAGTGGTACACCACTCCATATATGGTATGTATGATGTGGTATGTGGTTTTCTAAACCATACATAGTGCATGACGATAGTTTTGGACCGTGAGAGTTATGTGAGATAGTTTTCGCGTTATCGTTTCGAGAGAACTCGAGAGTGAACATTTGTTGCTGTATGTGTTTCTTAGCTTAGTTGTTTGTACTTTAGACATGAGTGTGTGTCTTTTATTTCCTTTACGACGCTAGAACGCGAAAAAGAAGAAGAAGAAGTTGTGGAGCTGTGCGTCAAGTTCAAGTTGCTTCAAGGCCAGGGACATTAAGAGACTTGAGGCAAGCCATCCTGATGCTTGCTGATACAATACTTATCATTATCTATCATGCATGTTTTACCTCTTAAGTTTTACCAAAACTTTATTATCAAAACTATTTTTGATGTGGCTACTACTACTATACTAGTATATAGGTTACTATTATGCCAGTAGTTAAACTTGGTAATACCAAGCCCATAAGACACCATATGGTAATTGTTACCATCAAATATACTAGTCCCTAAGTGGACACCCTAAAATTGTGATTCTACAAAACAAAGGCTTTACGGAAAAACCCGGAGAAAAGGCGGATCCTTGTTCTCCGGAGGAATGTGGAAGTGGTCATTTTTGAGAAAGTGGTGTTTTCAAAAATGACACATAACCTAGTCTTCGCCGGACAACCTTTACCGTACTGCCACCCTACCCCAACATGGGCACGGGGCTTAACTTGAAGTTTGTTCTTATTAGTGTGTGCTATCTCACTTGCTATAAGGGGCGTCGTACCCTCTAACCGAATGTCGTCAAAACTCCCAATGTTGAGGCATATAAAGTGTGGGATTAATTTTCCCTCCGGATGCATTCATTGAGGCTCCCGGCTAGGCAGGGTGGGACTTGGTGCCGGGGAGAACAAAACTCAACCGAGAGATAGACATATACTAGCTTGAACATAGTGGATGGTTATGATCAGATACCTGATGTTTACATACTGTTGTTACAGTCCATGGTTGTTCACGGGAGGTGTACTGGATCTGGTGGATGTGTACACCTCTGCAGAGTACATCTTTTTTGAAGAAGCCGCGTCCTCGGATATGGACAGTTGAATGGCCATGTAGCTAGCATTGTGTCAATGTTTTCAAAAAGGAGTTTTTGAAAAGGTGTGTTGAACTCAGGAAGTTCGGAAAGGAAGGAAAACTTGTACCGTGGAGGTACCGATGATGGAAAGCCAGAAGTTATTTTACAAACTAAAAAGTTTTGCAAATAAAACTTTTCTACTCTAAGCAAGAATTCTGGAAACTGATTCCAAGAAGTTTTGCAAAGAGAAAATATTCTTTAAACAAAACTTTACAAAACCTCTTGTACGTGTGATATCTACAAGAGAAATAAAACTATATTATTTTATTTTCTTCTGAAGTATCTTCTTCAACGAAGATACAGATTAACCTGACTGCAACTGTGGTGTCATCATATATGAACACCATCGATAGTGAATCCTATTTATAGCCTACCTATTCCACCATATAAGCATACTTGCATGTTGGTAAGTGATATGATGGTTGTCTTGCTGAGTACATTCAAATGTACTCATTATTGTTTCGCCCCTGGTATCTACTTGCCAGACTTTGAGAAGGAGCCTCCGAAGGAGATCTATGAAGAGAAGTACGGAGTTGACGGCTTTGCGAACTAGGATCGTCTCCGGGTCAGCAGCCTGTAGGTTAAGGCGTGACTTGGGCTCAACTACGTTGTGTTTTAATTGTCTTCCGCTGTGTTTGTTTAGTTGCTTGCCCTTTTTGGCAGTTGCTTTAAACTTGATCATGTGATCATTTGTGTAATACCTTTATGTATTGGTGTAATGGATGATGTATTTCTGTATGCCAACTGTGTATGTTGTTCATGACTGATCTTTCTGGGATCGTGAATGTATGCATACGTAGGGTTTCAGACTGCCGGTCTGGGGTCCTTACATACAAAAGCATGATCCTTGCTAAAATCCGCCTATTGATTCCTAGTGACAAGCCTTCCATGAACTTGCCCAAGAATCTTGTCCTCCGTGTGACCCGCTTGTTCAAGATTTTCTAGCCTTCTCTTTGCTCTATGAGCTAGCATCTCCTCCAAAGATTCCTTGGGTATTTCTTGAGAATCACCTTACTCGTAGGATTCATGTCCATCTTCATCTTGGCCTTGATCATCAATGGGTGAAGGATCGCCACTAGGTTGATCTCTCTCAACAATGATAGGACCTTGATCATTAGCTTGGCCTTGATCACTTGCTTGACATTGATCATTATCTTGAGGGCTTGGTGCATCTTGTTGGGCAGCTTGTGTATCAATGGGTGTAGTAAATGGATCCACTTGAGTGGGGCATAGTCCTTCTCCCTCCGTCATCCGGTAACCCTCAATGGGGATTATTTCACCAATCCCCATTCTTCTTATGACAATGGGAGGAATTACATCTCCTACAAAACAGTGATATATACGCCCCCCCTTGGGAGCCGTTATCCTCATCAAACACCACGTCTATAGCTTCTTCAACTTGACCGGTGGACTTGTTGTAGACTCTATAGGCGTGATCATTTGTGGCATAGCCAACAAAGATACCCTCATAAGATTTGGTCTCAAACTTTGACAAGTGTTTACCTTTCTTGTGAATGAAGCACTTGCAACCAAAGACTTTGAAGTAAGATACGTCCAGCTTCTTGCCCGTGAGAATCTCATAGGGAGTCTTGTTCAAGATCTTGCGGAGAAATAACCGGTTGGTATCATGACAAGCGGTGGAGACGGCTTCGGCCCAAAAGTAATAAGGAGAAGAAAACTCCGCAATAATTGTCCTAGCCACATCCATCAAAGTCCGGTTCTTCCTTTCCGCTACACCATTTTGTTGAGGGGTATAGGGAGTGAAATATTGATGAACAATGCCCTCTTCACTAAGAAAACTCTCAACGGTATAGTTCTTGAACTCCAAGCCATTATCACTCTGGATGGCCAATATGGAGGCATTGTGTTGGCTCTCAACTAAAGTGATGAACTCGATGACTCTCTTTTGAGTTTCTCTCTTCCTATTGAAGAAATACACCCAACAATATCTTGAATAGTCATCCAATATCATCAAGCGATACTTATTTCCTATGAGACTATCATAGGAGAGTGGACCAAAGAGATCCAAATGAATTAGCTCGAGAATTCTTGTGGTGGAGATGGTGGTCTCGGTTGGGTGGAGCTCTCCATGTTGCTTGTAACACCCCTGTTTTTAAGCACTTGTTTAATATTAAATTAGCAAGCCTCTTAAGACTTTTGTAAGACAATTAAGTGGACAACATGTTTGTGTAGTCATGTTTATCTATGCAATATAAGTGGTGTGTTTCTTTTCACTCACTTGAGGATTTTCCCTGATGATTGGTTATTTTCTGCCTGATGTTTTTCAACTGGAAACCCTAAGAAATTTCTTCTCAAAGTTTGGGGAATACTTGATTCACTCATGATAGCATTATTTAGTCATGTCTTGACCAAGGAAACACTTTGGTTGGGATTTAAATAGCTTTGGGAATTTATTTCCTATTTAAACATTTAGCAGAAAAACAACATGACTAGCTGTTTTCCACACTTGTTTTCAGGAAGCAAACATATTTTATTTGTTGTTTTCTTGTTGTATTATGGTTGAACATGTTATGTAATACAACTATATGCCACTGGTTTAAATTTAGCACTTGGAAAACAATCTAATCCATGATTGTTTTCCTAGTATAAAAATATTGAAAAACCAATTCTATTTGGAAAACAGAAACATAGCTTTTTGGGCAGTTGTTTTCAGAGGGTTAACCAACTCAATTTCTTGTGTACTTGTTGTTTTCTCAAACTATAAAGTACATACAACAATTAGCAACTTGAATTTCCAAAATCCAAGTTCAATTGCCCATTCAAACAGAAGCAAACTTTTGCTTCAAATCCCTGTTTTTCCAGCACTTAGTGAAATTAGCACTAATACACTTTTCTGAATTTTCTGAATCTGTTCCTAAACAGAACTTGGGAGATGAATTTCTTGAGCTACACTTGATCTTTTTGTGTGGATTTTGGTTCTAATTATTCACCTAGGATCCCTCTGTAACTCCATGTGATCACATGCCCGAGAGGTACCTTAGACAAGAAGGAAGGAGGAGGGGAAGTAGGCTCGGGTAGGAGGGGGGTGTGCAAGTGGCATGGCCTAAAAAAACCTCATGCCTATCTACCCTAGCCCACTGTGGTGACTAGTGAATTTTGGCACCGCCCCTGGCTCGAGAGAACACGAGGGAAACGGCCCCCCTTCCCTCTGCTTGCCAACACACACGCACACATGTGCACCGAGAGCACCCACACGGGCTCCGTGCCTACAAAGCCCCAACGGCCGTGCCGTTTCGCCACCGCACGCCACCACCATCCACGCCTCCACACACGAGAAATCAACCCGTGCCTCGCCGTGTGCGAGGAGCACGGGCAGATTTTCGCCGCCGGCCACCGCACGACCCACCGAAGGAAAGCGAACAACACCGTGCGTAAGAGCTCGGCATTCTTGCACGCACGAGTTTCCCGTAGCCCTGGCCACCTCCCTGACATCATCCGCGGTCCGTTTGCTCGCAGGGGTACCCGCGCCATCGCCGCCGTGTCCGCCGTGCCGCCGCGGAGAGGAACACGCCGTCGAGGAAACGATCACCGCCGCCACCGCGCCACCAGCCTCCCACGACCCCACCGTCACCACGCGCCGCTCCACAGCTGCCCTTGGTGAGCACCCTGCCCGCCCCGTGTATGCCAGAGGAAGAAGAAATAACGCGGACCGTTGATCGCAAGATCAACGGCCACGCTTGAACGGGCGCTTCCCGCGTCCTCCGCCCCCACGCACGCGCTGCTGGGCTAGACTAGGCGCTAGCTGGGCCACGCTTGGCGAATCCGGCCCATCTAGGCTTGTCCCTGTTAAAAATTTAAATCAAATTTTTTCTGCCAGAAATCTACCTGTTAGCTTTTGGCCTAGGAAAGTTAGCAAACGATTTTATTTGGCTTTGCCAATTTATGTACGTGTAGCCATACAAAATCACAACCACCTCCCTTTGGCAGAATAATGTTTTGACTTTTAGTTATTTTTTTATAGCTAGTTTGCCAGACAGTACCCTTAAAATGGGAATGAATAGAATTTCAAAAATACAAAACATATTTGATCAAACTCAACTGTTTTGGAAAGCCCTTGTAAATACCTACCAGTAGAATTTTAGTTTGAACCAAGGTGAGTTACCATTTGGAAATGCCATCCATTTTGGTGAAACATCTGTGAGCTATTCCAGGATTTTTAGGGGGAGTTTGGGACATTATTTTTGAGTGGGAGCAACTGGAGAGGCTTTGTATTGTTAAGGACTATCACATACTAGAAGGATTTAATTTTTGGAGCCATAGAAAAAATTAGGGAGACAGAACCAGTTTTGGTACTTTTCTGCCTAATTTTTAATTCCTAGATCTTGTTTTATATGTTCATTTTGTGATGTGCACCTGATGTGTTCTTGCTTGTAATGTTGTTTTCTAGTGTAGTAATGATGTTTACAAGTTGTATGGACATGTTAGAATGAATGGTTTGAGTGGTAGAATTTTTAGAATTTTTTTTTTCATGCATAGATCTTGCTCATAGCTTAAATTCTATCTAGGTTTTTGAGTAGATTTTTAGATATGTGTTAGGCCTATTTGCTAGATTAATTTTCATGGAACCAGTACCATTTTGGTACTGTTATTTTGGTTACAGCACCTCTGGTTACTGGGTGCTTGTGTTTGAAGTAGATTTAAATAGCAATGCTTAAGGTCTAGATTTCATACTATATTATTCATGCATGCTTTTTGTCTTGTTTTCCACTAGGGAAAAATATGATTCTTTGTGGTTGAAAACAGAGAATGGAATGTCCTTGTGGCATTGTTATACTTGTGTTTTCACCTCTGGTAATTTTCCCCTTAGGTATTAGAAATTGTTTGAGTAACATTTGGGTGCCTAGATTTAATTCCCTCACATGTGTAGCATTTGTAGTCTAGTTTTTTCCTTGGTTAATAGCTAGACTTATGATTTTGTTTTGGAGGATCCAGTAGCATTTTGGTACTGATTATAGGAGTATTTTACTTCTGTTAGTTTTCACAATTGTGCCTAAAATTAACAAGTGAAGTGTAAACTAGTCTAGTATTTTTCCCAAGTTTCTACTAGTATGAGTAGGAGTTTGTGAGACTAGTTTGTTTGTTTTGAGCAATTTTATAAAAGTGACCAGAGGCTTATTAACCTCTTGGTGAGCATTTTTCTAGTGGAACACCCACTGGTATTTTTGCATCATGGTGGAAAATAGGCTTGACTTGTGGTCATGAGCTTTTTCACCACTTGAATATTTTAGCAATTATATGTGCTAGCCATAGAGATTGTTGGGGGAGTTTTTAGACATCAAAATGTGTTTTATGTGACACCCTACTGTCTAGTAACATGTGCTTTACCCCACTGGTCCATGATGCTCTTGACTTAAAATCATTAAGTTTGACCACACATAAACACTAGGAAAAAGCAGATTTTCCCACTGTGTTTTTCATGTCAATTTTCTTAAGGGATAATTGAATGTCTTGAGTGTTACATTTTAATTGCTTGCTGTATGTATCACTTGTGGCATTGTTTGTCTTGGTTGGGTCTGAAAGTGTGCCTTTATTTCTTTTTACGACGTTAGAAAACGAGGAGGAAGGATTTGCTGAAGAAGGGTATTGCAACTCCTGTTACTTTCAGGACCAGGACCATCACTTGTACCAAGGCAAGCCATCCTAATGCTTGCTGTATAAATACTTATCATTATCTATCATGCATGCTTTTCACTTCTGAAGTTTTCACAAAACTATACTCTCAAAACTATTTTTGTTGTGAATACTACTACTATTAATATTATTAGAAGAAGGAATCATATTAATAGTCAACTTGGTATTGCCAAGCCCTTAGCCACTAAATGGTATATACCTACCATCCACCAAATTAAAACTTGGGTTCTTAAATGAACTAAATAAAAATGTGCTTTTGTAAACAAATGCCTTATGAAGGAAAAACCCCGGAGGAAGGGTGAGACCATGTCTACCGGAAGAATGCCATGATGGGAAATTTTGAGAAATGTTTACACAAGACACATAACCTAGTCTTCGCTGGACAACCATTATCGTACTGCCACTTTACCCCAATATGGGTAGGGGCTTGATTAAAAGCTTGTTATGGTTAGTATGCGAGCTATCTCAAAGTGCTATAGAGGATTGGATCCTCCAAACCGAAGTGTCGCTAGGAGTGAGCAGACGGGACATCTAAAGTGTGGGATTAATTTTCCCTCCGGATGCAGCAGTTGGGTCTCCTGTCTGGGCGGTGTGTGACACGGCTTGCCGGGGAGGGGTAACCCCAATTGAAGAGATAGTCATGTTCTAGCTTGTACATAGTGGATAGTCAAGATCAGTTATCTGATGTTCTCATAGGTTGAGGACAGTCCATGGTTGTTTCATGGCGGATTCTGGATCTAGTGGAAAAGTGTACACCTCTGCAGAGTAAAACTATTTCGAGATAGCCGCGTCCTCGGATATGGACGGTTGAATGGCCATGTAGCTAGTATTGTGTCAACTTTTCAAAAGAGGTTTTGAAGGACGGTTTTGTACCTGCGAGGTACTATGGAGGAATGACTTGGTATCTGCGAGATACTGATGAGAAGGAAACTATTACTAGAAGTTTCTGAAAATAAAACTTTCTTTTCTAAAAGTCTTATAAAACCTCCAAGATATGTGATATCTACGAGAGAAAAACTACATTATTTTAAATGATTTTCCACAAAGAACTAAACCTGAAGAATCAACCATGATAAATCTTTTATCTGTCATGGGTAGCTGAACCATATGTATGGCCTACCCACTCCACCAAATAAGCATGTATGCATTATTGTAAGCTCATAAAGGATGTCTTGTTGAGTACATTCAAATGTACTCATTTGGTTTCGCCCCTGGTATCTACTTATCAGACTACGAGGAGCCACCCCAGGAGGAGTTCTACGAGGAGGAGTTCTACACTGATGGCCCTGCGAGTTAGGATCGTCTCCCAGTCAGCAGCCTGTAGGATGAGGCGTGACTCGGGCTCTACTACGCTATGCTTGTCGTCTTCCGCTGTGTTTATTTTGAACGTCTGTCCTGTGTGACAGTTATCAAGAACTTGGTCATGTGACCATTTATGTAAGACTCTAATATTCGTGTAATGGATGATGTATTCTGTATGCCAACTACGTATGTTGTTCACAACTGGTTATTCTGGGATTGTGAATGAATGCATATGAGGGGTTCTGAACCTTCCGGTTTGGGGCCTCTACAAAGTTGGTATCAGAGCCATCCTGACTCTAGGAGACCTTAGTTAGCATGGACGTTAGTGTACACTCCAAAAATCTAAGTTATAAATACAGAAAGATTGGATATATGACTATGTATAAAAATATTCCCTATATCCCACCACCTCTCTGTGTTAAACTCTACTTGCATTAAGATTGTTCTTTGCATAAACTTAAAACTTTGCACACTGTGGTCTCACTACAACTATACTTAAAATTTTGTGTAGATGGACGTGGTCATCACCGAGGCTTTCCAGTTGGGACGTCCACGTGGCGAGACTTTCCTTTTCGAGGAGAGGCTAGTAGCTATGGCTACTGTGTTGGGACGCCCACTTCCGGAGCTGCGAGGAGGTCTAGTTGACGGTGCACCTCTGGAGGGAGACTGGTACGCGGAGGTCACTATCCGTGCACCTCTGGCTAGCCCGACAGTGGAGGCCTACGTCTTTCGTGCTGTTGATCGTTCTTGGACCGAGGCAGCCGTGCGGGTGATTCAGGAGTCAGTGGCACGACTGGCACACATTGGGGAGTACATGTTCATCGGTTCCCGGTTCGAGTTGATTGGGAGGCGCGATGAGGAGGGCATACCACTTCCTGTTGAGCCAGACACGACCACTGTTGGTCCTCACTTGGACGAGATGGAGATTCTGTTGTACCGCACTCAGCACAGGTTGGACGATCAGCGACTCGCTCACCACCTTGGCACATTGGTGCAGCACACACTGATAGCCGAGACTGACGAGCTGAGGGCTGAGCTTCAGGACAGCCAGGAGGAGAGTGGAGCACTAGCACAGCAGTTGTCTCAGTTGAGGGAGGAGTTGGAGGCCGCCACCGCAAGGAGCCGTGCCTTGGAGAGACAGCTGCGGGCCACCCGTCTGAGCCGTGCTCGTCTCACCAGCAGGGTGACGGCTCTGGAGGGGGCTAACTCAGTTCTGCACACTAGGCTTCACATAGCTCGTGACGACATAGCCGCGAGAGACTCTGCCATAGAGGAGCTTGAGGAGGAGGGCGCAGAGCTCATCAGGGAGATTGAGGAGCTCCTGCCAGTAGAGGATGTTCCGTCCGACTTGGAGGGGATGGATATGAGTGAGGCTAGCGAGCAGGATGATGATGACCTGCTTGGCGAGGAGGAGGAGGAGGACCCTGAGGAGCGTATCTTCGAGGTTGGGGACAGTGACGACTCTGTGCAGTCACAGCCTCCTCACCCTTAGCACTTGATGATGGTCTAGATGCTAGATAAGTATGCTAGATCGTTTTGCTAGTAGTAACCTTGCGATGACCCCACCAATCGCACCCCTTGTAGCTCGATGAAGCCTTCCTTGTAAGATATGGCTTGTAATGTGTGTGTGTAATGTCAAAAACTCTGTTTAGTTATTGTGATGAATGGAATGTTCTGCTTGGTTCCTTGATGGTTGTCACTACTTTGCGTTCATTTCATCCGTGTTTGCGACTGCCCCGCTCTTGTTTTTGAAACATATCACTCGTATTCCTTTTTCTTATGTTAAAGGTACTGGGTTTTCAAAAACAAGAATATACTTCTAAAACTTACACATGTTTTCACTTCAGAATGGCACCTCGTCGCGAACCCCCACCGCCACCACCACCCACAGTGGAGGCGCTGTTGGCCCTGCTGATGGAGGATCGCCAGGCCAGCCGAGATGAGAGTGCAGCTACCATTACCGCTCTGCAACAACTAGCTGCTGCCGCCAACAATAATGGCAATGGCAATGGCAATGGCAATGGTAATGGTGCTCGCTCGAGACTGAGAGACTTTCAGCACACCAACCCCCCAGTCTTCACTAGGATTGTGGAGCCTCTCGATGCTGACGACTGGCTCCGCACCATTGCAAACAAACTGGAGGTTGCTTCAGTTGAGGAGAATGATAAGGTCCTGTTTACCTCCCATTTCCTTGCTGGTCCTGCCAGGACTTGGTGGGAGACTACACGTGAGACTGTTGCTGCTGGTCACGTGTTCAACTGGGAGGATTTCTCTGCAAGATTCCGCAAGTACCACATTCCCCAAGGAATGATGGCACTTATGCGTGAGAAATTTCTGAAGCTGAGGCAGGGAAGTATGCATGTGTCTGAGTACTGGGAGAATTTCACTACTCTGTCCAGGTATGCACAGGATGATATTAATACTGATGCTAAGAAAAGAGAGAGGTTCTTAAATGGGCTGGATGATGAGCTCCAGTGCGCTCTAGTGGTGGTTCCATTCCAGGACTTGGAGACCCTTGCAAATGCTGCTATGGTGCTGGAGCACAAGCGGAAATCTGCTGATGATAACCGCAAGAGGAAAATGACTGTGCATGGAGGACCTAGTGCTCAAAGGACTCGCAACACTCCGTATGCGAGGCCACCATCCCACAAGACGCCTGCTTATGCACCCCGCCCCAACCACAACTATGCACCAAGGCCCAACAACTACAACCACTCTGCACCTTATGCACCAAAGTACGGAGGAAATAGCTATGGTGGTAACCATGGTAATCATTCTGGGAATAATCATGGAAACCGCTATGGAGGCAACAATAGTGGAAATGGGAACAACTCCAACAATGCTCCCAAGCCTAACCCAAGCCCAAGGCCTTCTGGAGGTTGTTTTGCCTGTGGAAAGGAAGGTCACTTTGCTCGTGAGTGCCCTACCAAAGCTACTGCCACAGCCCAGCCTACTGCAACCAAGATGAACCATGGTCCTTCCACTGGACGACAGAATAGGATGAAGGGACACCTGAACCACGTCACTGCTGCAGAAGCTCAGGAGGCACCAGACATGGTGATGGGTACGTTTCCTGTCAACTCGGTGCCAGCCGCAGTACTGTTTGATTCTGGTGCATCACATTCTTTTGTCACTAAACCGTTTGCTGAGAAAAGTGGTATGAAGCATTCCCGTATGCACAACCCTATGTTAGTACAAATACCTGGGGATAGTACTAAAGCCAACCTAATTTGCAATGAAGTACCAGTAGAAATACAAGGAAAAACTTTTCATGCTGATCTTATAGTGCTGGGATCCAAAGGGATAGAACTGGTACTCGGTATGAACTGGATGGCCAAGTATAAGGGGGTTATTGACTGCACTAAGAAATCAATTGAAATGATCTCTGAGGATGGGGAAAAGGTTGCGTGCACTGCAACTAAACCCTCGTCACAAGTTCACTGCCACACTGGTATAGCCCACCCTAACCTTGAGGAAGTCCCGGTCGTTTGCGAATACCCGGATGTTTTTCCTGAAGAGTTACTCGGTATGCCCCCTGATCGGGATATCGAGTTTGTGATCGAGTTAGTGCCCGGAACTGGACCCATAGCACAGAAGCCTTATCGGATGAACCCAAAAGAATTAGATGAGTTGAAGACCCAGTTGGATGACATGTTAAGGAAAGGTTTGATTCTCCCTAGTGCATCGCCATGGGGATCTCCGATCATTTTTGTGGAAAAACGGGACGGTACCACTCGTTTATGTGTGGACTACCGCAAGTTGAATGATGTTACCATCAAGAACAAATACCCGTTGCCCAAAATTGAAGACCTGTTTGACCAGCTGAATGGAGCCGTGATCTTCTCTAAGATCGACCTTCGGACTGGTTATCACCAATTGAAAGTCCGTGATACTGATATTCCCAAGACTGCTTTCACCACTCGTTACGGGCTGTATGAATACACCGTGATGTCCTTTGGTCTAACCAATGCCCCTGCCTATTTCATGAATCTCATGAATAAGGTATTCATGGATTTTCTAGACAAGTTTGTCGTGGTGTTTATTGACGACATTCTCATATATTCTCGGAGTGAGGAAGAACACGAAGAACATCTGAGAATTGTGCTCGGAACACTTCGTGAGCATCAATTGTATGCTAAGTTTAGTAAATGTCAATTCTGGTTTACGGAAGTCGGGTTTCTTGGACATGTAGTATCTGCGGGAGGAATATCTGTTGACCCTACTCTAGTTCAGTCTGTGGAGAAGCGTGCTGCTCCAACCAACCAGACTGAAGTCAGATCCTTTCTGGGTTTGGCAGGATATTACCGCAAGTTTGTTCAGGGATTCTCGAGTATAGCCAGACCCCTCACCCAGTTGCTCAAGAAGGATAACAAGTTCCTATGGACGGACAAGTGCGAGGAGAGTTTCAATGAGTTGAAGCATCGACTGGTGACCGCTCCAATCCTTATTATGCCGGATATCACCAAGAATTTCTACGTGTATTGTGACGCTTCTAAGCTTGGTCTTGGAAGCGTACTTATGCAAGAAGGGAAAGTGATATCTTTTATATCCCGCCAGTTGAGACCCCACGAGTTGAATTACCCCACTCATGACTTAGAGCTTGCTGCTGTTGTTCATGCCCTCAAGACATGGCGACACTTTCTTATGGGGAGAAGAGTGGAAATTTACACGGATCATAAGAGTTTAAAGTATATCTTTACTCAACGTGAGCTCAACATGAGGCAGCGCCGCTGGATTGAGCTCATTAAAGATTATGATCTGAGTATTCATTATCACCATGGGAAGGCAAATGTGGTTGCAGATGCTCTTAGTCGAGAGCCGGCCTCTCTAAATGCTATGATTCTAGTAAGGCAGCCCGAGTTGTGGAAAGAGCTTGACCAACTTGGCATTGAAGTGGTCAGCTATGGTATGTTGGACGCCATAGTACTTAAACCAACTCTGGTTGACCAAATCAAAGAGGCGCAGAAAGGCCAGAAAAGTATTGATGGTATTAAGGCCCGCATGGAGAAGGAGAAGGTTGCTGGGTTTACTATCGATGCTGATGGGGGATTATGGTATGAAGGCCGTATTTGTGTTCCCTCTGAGTCTGATCTCAAGCAGACCATCATGGTCGAAGCCCATGAGACCATGTATTCTATCCATCCTGGAGGAACAAAGATGTATCAAGACCTGAAGGAGAGATTCTGGTGGCATGGAATGAAGCGGGAGATTGCTTCATTTGTAGCCAAGTGCCATGTCTGCCAGCAAGTGAAAGCTGGGCACCAGCGTCCCGCTGGCTTGCTCCAGCCGTTGCAAGTACCTGTTTGGAAATGGGATGAAGTAGGGATGGACTTCATCACAGGACTTCCTAGGTCCAGCCGAGGAAATGATTCTATATGGGTTGTCGTGGACAGGCTCACGAAAGTTGCTCACTTTATTCCTGTCCGGACCACCTATCGTGGAGATCAGCTTGCTGATCTTTACATTACTCGGATTGTCAGCCTGCACGGAGTCCCGAGCAGGATTGTGTCTGATCGAGGTACACAGTTCACATCCAGATTTTGGAAGAAGTTGCACGAGAGTTTGGGAACCAAATTAGCTTTTAGCACAGCCTATCACCCACAGACTGATGGACAGACAGAGCGTGTGAACCAAATTCTGGAAGACATGCTCCGTGCTTGTGTGTTGTCCTATGGAGTTAAATGGGAAGACTGTCTGCCTTTCGCAGAGTTTTCTTACAACAACAGTTATCAGTCTAGCTTGCAAATGGCCCCTTTTGAAGCACTGTATGGACGTAAATGCCGCACACCTCTAAATTGGACTGAGACTGGAGACAGTCAGGTTTTTGGTGTGGACACTTTGAAAGCTGCAGAAGAGCAGGTTCAGCTTATTCGGGAACGTTTAATGACAGCTCAATCTCGTCAGAAGAGTTATGCTGATACGAAGCGTCGTGATGTCTCTTTCAGCATTGGAGATTTCGTGTACCTTCGTGTTACGCCACTCAAAGGGATGCAGCGTTTCCATGTCAAGGGAAAGCTGGCACCCAGGTATATTGGCCCTTTTAAGATCTTGGCACGCCGTGGCGAAGTTTCTTATCAGTTAGAATTACCTGAGGAGCTATCTGCGTTTCACAATGTTTTCCATGTGTCATTGCTCCGGAAATGTCTACAAGTACCTGAGAAGGATCTCTCGTATCAAGACATAGATTTCAGGACCATTGATATCAATGATGACTTGACTTATCGTGATAGACCCCTGCGGGTTCTCGAGGAGATTGTGCGCGCTACCAGGAGGCGTGCTATAAAATTCCTTAAGATTTAGTGGACGAATCATTCTGAGGAAGAAGCTACCTGGGAGCATGAGGATGATATCAGGAAGGAGTTCCCTGATTTTCTTAAAGCCTAGACCCGCTAATCTCGGGACGAGATTCTTTTAAGGGGGGGAGATTTGTAACACCCCTGTTTTTAAGCACTTGTTAAATATTAAATTAGCAAGCCTCTTAAGACTTTTGTAAGACAATTAAGTGGACAACATGTTTGTGTATTCATGTTTATCTATGCAATATAAGTGGTGTGTTTCTTTTCACTCACTTGAGGATTTTCCCTGATGATTGGTTATTTTCTGCCTGATGTTTTTCAACTGGAAACCCTAAGAAATTTCTTCTCAAAGTTTGGGGAATACTTGATTCACTCATGATAGCATTATTTAGTCATGTCTTGACCAAGGAAACACTTTGGTTGGGATTTAAATAGCTTTGGGAATTTATTTCCTATTTAAACATTTAGCAGAAAAACAACATGACTAGCTGTTTTCCACACTTGTTTTCAGGAAGCAAACATATTTGATTTGTTGTTTTCTTGTTGTATTATGGTTGAACATGTTATGTAATACAACTATATGCCACTGGTTTAAATTTAGCACTTGGAAAACAATCTAATCCATGATTGTTTTCCTAGTATAAAAATATTGAAAAACCCAATTCTATTTGGAAAACAGAAACATAGCTTTTTGGGCAGTTGTTTTCAGAGGGTTAACCAACTCAATTTCTTGTGTACTTGTTGTTTTCTCAAACTAGAAAGTACATACAACAATTAGCAACTTGAATTTCCAAAATCCAAGTTCAATTGCCCATTCAAACAGAAGCAAACTTTTGCTTCAAATCCCTGTTTTTTCAGCACTTAGTGAAATTAGCACTAATACACTTTTCTGAATTTTCTGAATCTGTTCCTAAACAGAACTTGGGAGATGAATTTCTTGAGCTACACTTGATCTTTTTGTGTGGATTTTGGTTCTAATTATTCACCTAGGATCCCTCTGTAACTCCATGTGATCACATGCCCGAGAGGTACCTTAGACAAGAAGGAAGGAGGAGGGGAAGTAGGCTCGGGTAGGAGGGGGTGTGCAAGTGGCATGGCCTAAAAAAACCTCATGCCTCTCTACCCTAGCCCACTGTGGTGACTAGTGAATTTTGGCACCGCCCCTGGCTCGAGAGAACACGAGGGAAACGGCCCCCCTTCCCTCTGCTTGCCAACACACACGCACACATGTGCACCGAGAGCACCCACACGGGCCCCGTGCCTACAAAGCCCCAACGGCCGTGCCGTTTCGCCACCGCACGCCACCACCATCCACGCCTCCACACACGAGAAATCAACCCGTGCCTCGCCGTGTGCGAGGAGCACGGGCAGATTTTCGCCGCCGGCCACCGCACGACCCACCGAAGGAAAGCGAACAACACCGTGCGTAAGAGCTCGGCATTCTTGCACGCACAAGTTTCCCGTAGCCCTGGCCACCTCCCTGACATCATCCGCGGTCCGTTTGCTTGCAGGGGTACCCGCGCCATCGCCGCCGTGTCCGCCGTGCCGCCGCGGAGAGGAACACGCCGTCGAGGAAACGATCACCGCCGCCACCGCGCCACCAGCCTCCCACGACCCCACCGCCACCACGCGCCGCTCCACAGCTGCCCTTGGTGAGCACCCTGCCCGCCCCGTGTATGCCCGTAGAGCGTTCGACGCAGGTTCTGTCGCGGTAGGCGAGAGGAAGAAGAAATAACGCGGACCGTTGATCGCAAGATCAACGGCCACGCTTGAACGGGCGCTTCCCGCGTCCTCCGCCCCCGCGCACGCGCTGCTGGGCTAGACTAGGCGCTAGCTGGGCCACGCTTGGCGAATCCGGCCCATCTAGGCTTGTCCCTGTTAAAAATTTAAATCAATTTTTTTCTGCCAGAAATCTACCTGTTAGATTTTGGCCTAGGAAAGTTAGAAAACGATTTTATTTGGCTTTGCCAATTTATGTACATGTAGCCATACAAAATCACAACCACCTCCCTTTGGCAGAATAATGTTTTGACTTTTAGTTATTTTTTTATAGCTAGTTTGCCAGACAGTACCCTTAAAATGGAAATGACTAGAACTTCAAAAATACAAAACATTTTTGATCAAACTCAACTGTTTTGGAAAGCCCTTGTAAATACCTACCAGTAGAATTTTAGTTTGAACCAAGGTGAGTTACCATTTGGAAATTCCATCCATTTTGGTGAAACATCTGTGAGCTATTCCAGGATTTTTAGGGGGAGTTTGGGACATTATTTTTGAGTGGGACCAATTGTAGAGGCTCTGTATTGTTAAGGACTATCACATCCTAGAGGGATTTAATTTTTGGAGCCATATAAAAAATTAGGGAGACAGAACCAGTTTTGGTACTTTTCTGCCTAATTTTTAATTCCTAGATCTTGTTTTATATGTTCATTTTGTGATGTGCACCTGATGTGTTCTTGATTGTAATGTTGTTTTCTAGTGTATTAATGATGTTTACAAGTTGTATGGACATGTTAGAATGAATGGTTTGAGTGGTAGAATTTTTAGAATTTTTTTTTCATGCATAGATCTTGCTCATAGCTTAAATTCTATCTAGGTTTTTGAGTAGATTTTTAGATATGTGTTAGGCCTATTTGCTAGATTAATTTTCATGGAACCAGTACCATTTTGGTACTGTTATTTTGGTTACAGCACCTCTGGTTACTGGGTGCTTGTGTTTGAAGTAGATTTAAATAGCAATGCTTAAGGTCTAGATTTCATACTATATTATTCATGCATGCTTTTTGTCTTGTTTTCCACTAGGGAAAAATATGATTCTTTGTGGTTGAAAACAGAGAATGGAATGTCCTTGTGGCATTGTTATCCTTGTGTTTTCACCTCTGGTAATTTTCCCCTTAGGTATTAGAAATTGTTTGAGTAACATTTGGGTGCCTAGATTTAATTCCCTCACATGTGTAGCATTTGTAGTCTAGTTTTTTCCTTGGTTAATAGCTAGACTTATTATTTTGTTTTGGAGGATCCAGTAGCATTTTGGTACTGATTATAGGAGTATTTTACTTCTGTTAGTTTTCACAATTGTGCCTAAAATTAACAAGTGAAGTGTAAACTAGTCTAGTATTTTTCCCAAGTTTCTACTAGTATGAGTAGGAGTTTGTGAGACTAGTTTGTTTGTTTTGAGCAATTTTATAAAAGTGGCCAGAGGCTTATTAACCTCTTGGTGAGCATTTTGCTAGTGGAACACCCACTGGTATTTTTGCATCATGGTGGAAAATAGGCTTGACTTGTGGTCATGAGCTTTTTCACCACTTGAATATTTTAGCAATTATATGTGCTAGCCATAGAGATTGTTGGGGGAGTTTTTAGACATCAAAATGTGTTTTATGTGACACCCTACTGTCTAGTAACATGTGCTTTACCCCACTGGTCCATGATGCTCTTGACTTAAAATCATTAAGTTTGACCACACATAAACACTAGGAAAAAGCAGATTTTCCCACTGTGTTTTTCATGTCAATTTTCTTAAGGGATAATTGAATGTCTTGAGTGTTACATTTTAATTGCTTGCTGTATGTATCACTTGTGGCATTGTTTGTCTTGGTTGGGTCTGAAAGTGTGCCTTTATTTCTTTTTACGACGTTAGAAAACGAGGAGGAAGGATTTGCTGAAGAAGGGTATTGCAACTCCTGTTACTTTCAGGACCAGGACCATCACTTGTACCAAGGCAAGCCATCCTAATGCTTGCTGTATAAATACTTATCATTATCTATCATGCATGCTTTTCACTTCTGAAGTTTTCACAAAACTATACTCTCAAAACTATTTTTGTTGTGAATACTACTACTATTAATATTATTAGAAGAAGGAATCATATTAATAGTCAACTTGGTATTGCCAAGCCCTTAGCCACTAAATGGTATATACCTACCATCCACCAAATTAAAACTTGGGTTCTTAAATGAACTAAATAAAAATGTGCTTTTGTAAACAAATGCCTTATGAAGGAAAAACCCCGGAGGAAGGGTGAGACCCTGTCTACCGGAAGAATGCCATGATGGGAAATTTTGAGAAATGTTTACAAAATACACATAACCTAGTCTTCGCTGGACAACCATTATCGTACTGCCACTTTACCCCAATATGGGTAGGGGCTTGATTAAAAGCTTGTTATGGTTAGTATGTGAGCTATCTCAAAGTGCTATAGAGGATTGGATCCTCCGAACCGAAGTGTCGCTAGGAGTGAGCAGACGGGACATCTAAAGTGTGGGATTAATTTTCCCTCCGGATGCAGCAGTTGGGTCTCCTGTCTGGGCGGTGTGTGACACGGCTTGCCGGGGAGGGGTAACCCCAATTGAAGAGATAGTCATGTTCTAGCTTGTACATAGTGGATAGTCAAGATCAGTTATCGGATGTTCTCATAGGTTGAGGACAGTCCATGGTTGTTTCATGGCGGATTCTGGATCTAGTGGAAAAGTGTACACCTCTGCAGAGTAAAACTATTTCGAGATAGCCGCGTCCTAGGATATGGACGGTTGAATGGCCATGTAGCTAGTATTGTGTCAACTTTTCAAAAGAGGTTTTGAAGGACGGTTTTGTACCTGCGAGGTACTATGGAGGAATGACTTGGTATCTGCGAGATACTGATGAGAAGGAAACTATTACTAGAAGTTTCTGAAAATAAAACTTTCTTTTCTAAAAGTCTTATAAAACCTCCAAGATATGTGATATCTACGAGAGAAAAACTACATTATTTTAAATGATTTTCCACAAAGAACTAAACCTGAAGAATCAACCATGATAAATCTTTTATCTGTCATGGGTAGCTGAACCATATGTATGGCCTACCCACTCCACCAAATAAGCATGTATGCATTATTGTAAGCTCATAAAGGATGTCTTGTTGAGTACATTCAAATGTACTCATTTGGTTTCGCCCCTGGTATCTACTTATCAGACTACGAGGAGCCACCCCAGGAGGAGTTCTACGAGGAGGAGTTCTACACTGATGGCCCTGCGAGTTAGGATCGTCTCCCAGTCAGCAGCCTGTAGGATGAGGCGTGACTCGGGCTCTACTACGCTATGCTTGTCGTCTTCCGCTGTGTTTATTTTGAACGTCTGTCATGTGTGACAGTTATCAAGAACTTGGTCATGTGACCATTTATGTAAGACTCTAATATTCGTGTAATGGATGATGTATTCTGTATGCCAACTACGTATGTTGTTCACAACTGGTTATTCTGGGATTGTGAATGAATGCATATGAGGGGTTCTGAACCTTCCGGTTTGGGGCCTCTACATTGCTTCCCAAAGGTGCAAGGGCTACACACACTATCTTTAGAAAAATTAGCCTTGGTTAGTCCTAGAACATGATTGCCACTTTGAAGGTCATGCAATATCATCATATTGGTGTGGGCTAACCAGAGGTGCCAAAGCCAACCTACATCAACTTTAGCCATTAGGCATGTCGCGACACACGTGTCTCGTTTAGATAAGTCAACTACATACATGTCGTTCTCGCCAAACCCTACAAAATCCACTTTAAGAGTTGTTTCCCAAGTGACAATCACATTCTCTTTATTAAAGAATGAGGTAAAACCACAATTTTCAAGTTGAAGAACGGACATCAAGTTGTAACCAAGGGACTCAACAAGAAGGACATTATCAATTCATAAATCATTTGAGATAGCCAGATTGCCTCATACCAATACCTTAAGCTCGGAATTGTCAAAAATAGTGACGCAATTGATATGAGGTGATGGAGGTTCAAGATTACTCATTGCGTCATTGCTTCCGGTCATATGTTGGGATGCACCACTATCCACCGTCCATCTACCCGACCCGGAAGCACTTCCCTACAGGAGATCAACTTCTTGTTTTAGGTATCCATCCTTCAATGGGTCCTCTTTTGTTAGTAACAAGGGTCTTAGGAACCCAAATAGTCCAATGATAATCATCACCATAAGAAGTACCAACATATTTAGCATAAACATGACCATCTCTAGATTTCATAAGAACATAAGAGGGGTTATATTTTCTGGCAAAGTCATTGTGAGTGATGCTCCCCCTAGAGGTATCACCACCCACAGTGGTGTTGGTATCCTTCTCCTTGGTCACCTCTCCCTCTTTCACAAAGACAACATTTTTATAGGAAGAGGTGACATTCTTGGTATTCTTCTTTGACTTGGCAATAAAGACAAGCCCTTGCTTCCCTTTCTTAGCTCCTTGAGAGATTATGACATCATTGAGAATTTTCTCTCTTCCCAACATGTTAGTAGTAGTACAATAGGTAGGCATGATAACAATGCTATTATAGGAAGGTATCACTTGCTTATTAGATTGTTGAGCTAGAAGCTTATTCCAAGACGTGGTGAGTTTGTCATGAATTTTTTTAAGAGATGTGAAATCCTTTTCTGGTTTTTCATGACGCTCAACAAGTATCTCATGAGACATTCCTAGCTTCAACTCTTCTTCTTCAAAAGTTCTAAGTAGAGCAAGAGATTGTTCATCATCCTTCCTAAGTTTGGAAACACTAATAGCATAGGTCTCTTCTAGACTAGTTAGTCTCTCTTCAAGAGAGGCTCTCATGGATTTTTCTTTCTCAAGAGCTTCTACAAGCTCCTTGTCATTGTTCTCATGGCCACCACCATAACTCTCTAGGGTCACGATGATCTATTCCTTCTCATATATAAGAGAGTTAGCATCATCAAGTTGCATCAAAAGGGCCTTTACCTTTTATTTGGTTTCACCTTCAAAACTAGACAACCAAGATCCTAGATTCTTGGCCTCCTCATCATTATCAACAATATTTTCAACACAATCCAATAATGAGGGAGGACTAGTTGCAATAGGCTTGGAGGTGGAAGTTATTACCACGGTGGCTTTTGCCATGAGACATGTAGGTCGGACAATGCCTTCTCATTGGGGGATTCGAATAGAGAGACCGATGAAGAGGAAGACGTAGCTATGGCGACATGGGCCACACCTACGACTTCATATTCTCCTTCATCTTCGGAATAGTATGTTTCCAGTGTGGGCCCTTCTTGAACATATAGAGCCCTTGGGACTCTTCTAGCAAGGTTCTTGTTTTGTGGATCTTTGGTCTTGTCTCAAAAGGACATTCTTTGACAAAGTGATTTGCACTTCCACAATTGTAGCATGTCCTTGGCCGCTCCCCCTTCTTCTTGTAGACCTTGTTTCTCGATGATTTAGGAGCACCGGCCTTATGAGCCTCCCATCTCTTCCAATAGTTGTGCATGTCAAGATCAATACACTTGTGAGCACCCTTGTATGTGTCTTCATAGTCCTCTTCATCCTCATCAACTTCTTCTATCCGAGCAATCGCCTTAGACTTCAAGGCGAGGTTGGGTGACTTCTGAACGTGCAACGATGTCGCCTAGAGGGGGGTTAATAGGCGATTAAAACTTTTACGGTTAAGGCTTGCTAAATGCGGAAATAAACTAGGTGTTTAAATTAACAAGCACACAACCTAAATATTCTAGGGTCAACTAGGTGCACCAACAACTTATGCTAAGAAATACAAGTAACAAGGTGATAGCAATATATATAACTTCAATCTCGAAGGCTATCACAATGTAAATTGCATAAGTAAAAAAGCTCAGGTATAGAAATAACCGAGGCACACGGAGACGATGATGTATTCCCGAGTTCCTCCCACAAGGGGAGTACATCTCGTTGGAGGGGTGTGAGCTTGCCACAAAGGCCTACTCAAAGCCACAAAGGCCTCACCCTATTCTCCGATGAACCCCGCCGCAAAGGCCTAGTTCACCTTCCACTATTGGCAATCTTTGATCGAGGCACGCATCCACAACTTAATTGGAGGCTCTCGATGTCACCACAATCTTGGGACACACATCCACAACTCAATTGGAGGCTCCCAAGAACACCACAAGTCATCTAGGGTCCAAGACCCAAGAGTAACAAGTGAAAGATCATCGTCCGTTTTGGTAATTATATGACAACATAACTATTTGATCTAATGTTTGTTCTAATGATGAAAATGCCCAGGTTATTAGGTTCACTATATTTATGGGGCTAATGCTTGAGATATTCGAAAAGTGCTAAGAGAAAGAAAGCCAGGAAACCAAAATGTGCAGGGGCGGAAGCTCCGGTGAATCCACCGGAGGCTCAGCCCTCTGCTGCCACTCAGCCTGTGCGCAAATTGCCTCCGGTGCGCATCCGGTGGTGGCTCCGCCAGCTACCCCTTCTGTTGGAAAGTGGCGGAGGTTCCACCGGAGGCTCCGGTGGACATCCGGTGGCCCCCTGGTCCAAGTGCAAATGGACTCCGGTGGAGGGTCCGGTGGTGGCTCCGCCAGCTACCCCTTCTGTTGGAAAGTGGCGGAGGTTCCACCGGAGCCTCCGGTGCGGGTCCGGTGGGCGGAACCTCCGCTCAACCCACCGGAGCCTCCGGCCTCCTCAGCAGCGCGCAAAGGATAAGGCACTGCGCAACTGCGCAGTGCACAGAAGACCCACCGGAGCCTCCGGTGAAACCGCCGGAGCCTCCGGTGCCCTGGACTGCAAACGGCCACTTGGACGCCAAGAGTATAAATACCCCTTCACCTAACTCATAAATGCTAAGCTTTTCCCATTCTCTCTCCTAGCCATTAATGAAAGCTTCAACCACCTAGATCTCCCACTCCGTCCACCCAATCACTCCCAAACTTGGTGGAGAGCTAGAGGAGACCTAGATCCACACTTCCACCAAAGGAATCTCAAATCCATCCACCACAACCTAGTAGATCTAGAATCCTACTTGAGGCCTAGAAACCTTAGTAGATCTCGTGCTTGTAGTTTCCACCTTGTTGCAAGAAGCTACGGATTGCTTGAGAGCCTCCATCCATCTTGTGGAGTGACCTCAAGCCCTTGTAAAGGTTTGGTCAACGCCTTCAAGTCGACCTCATAGTGGAAACGAGCATCTCCCTCACCGGAGAAGCTCAAGGAGAACAAGGTGTGCACAACCGTGCTATTGAGGAGCGCCTAGGTGGCTCCCCACCTCTCCAACGTAGACGTACTTCTCTTTGAGAAGGAACTACGGTGAATCATATCCTTGTCTCCTTGTTTACACTTGTTGTTTGCTTTACTACCTTACGCTTTACTTCCGTTGCGCATACTACTCTCTTCACATAAGTTGTTCACCTAGTTGCACATCTAGAGAATCGTATCTTATCTTACTAAGCCCCTTAAAAGGAAAAGAAAAGAAAAATTGGTAGTCAACCTATTCACCCCCCCCCCCCTCTAGTTGACCATAGTGCACTTTCAATTGGTATCAGAGCCTCGGCTCTTACTAAGGGCTTAACCGCCTAAGAGTACAATGGTCGATGAAAATACCCCCGGTAGTTCTAGTGCGGAGATCTCCAAGATGTCCGACAGTATAGCTAACCTACAAGACTCGGTTGGAATCCTCCAAACCGAAATGTCTAAGGTTAGCTCTACTGTCAGTATGGAGGTTTCTAGCATCAAGAAAATGATGGAGGTATTGATGGGGAGAACCAAGGAGTCCGAGGAAACACCTCCCACCCCAAACGATGTTAGCTCGGATGAAGAATCCATTCCGGACATTGATGAAATGGAAGCTAACATCGCTTTAGCTAAGGCGAAAGCCAAAGCAAAAGCCGATAAAAAGGCTAAGGGTAGTGGGAACTCCGAGGGCTCCAAGTCTGAATCGGCTAACGGTTCGGGGTCTAACTCTAAAGTTCCACCGCCTCCCAATTACGATTCTATCCACCCTATTGCTACAATACCACACATGGTTAATGTTGGAAATCCTCCCATGCTTAACACTAACGAATTCTCATCATGGAAGTTCGATATGGAGTCTCATATTTCAGGTTGTTGCACCGCTCTATGGAGAAGCGTTGTTCATGGATTCCATCCTCATGATCCAAACAACTTGACCCCAAGAGAGGACGTGGAGTTCCAACTCAACAAGACCGCTATTGTGACTATCCAAAAGGCTCTCCCAAGAGAACATCTTGAGCACATTCGCGACTTGAAGACCGCCAAGGAAGCATGGGATAAACTCGACTCCTTGTTCCAAGGAAATGCTAGCATTCAATCATCAAAATATGATGTTGCTCTCGACAAGTCCGAGAACTTCGTCATGCTTGAAGACGAGAGTCCCGAGGAGCTATATAGAAGAGTTGTCACTCTTG
Source organism: Alopecurus myosuroides (assembly GCA_028641055.1). Lineage (NCBI taxonomy): Eukaryota > Viridiplantae > Streptophyta > Magnoliopsida > Poales > Poaceae > Alopecurus > Alopecurus myosuroides. The sequence goes on from CM054058.1 coordinate 155,931,241, forward strand.
GCAATCAACTAAGAGATTTTGGGAAAGAGGAAATCTCGGATGAATGGATCAAGAGGAAGTTTGTCAAGGCCATAACTCCATTTGAGAAGAACCTCTCCACTAGCATTCGAACAAGATCCGACTACAACTCCCTCAACTCCATTGGAGTGCTAAGTGAGTTCATTGCTATATCCTTATCTCACAAAAGTGCGGATGATGCTCTTGCTCGCTCTAGAGGACATGGAAAGTCTCCCAACCTTGCCTTGAAGTCTAGAGCAATGGCCAAGATTGAAGAAGTTGATGATGATGATGATGATGAGGACTATGAGGATACATACAAGGGTGCCCATAAATGTATTGCTTTTGCCATGCAAGGGTATTGGAAGAGATGGGAGGCTCACAAAGCCGGTGCCCCAAGACCTTCAAGGAACAAGATCTTTAGGAAGAAAGGGGAACGGCCAAGGACATGTTATAATTGTGGAAGTGCAAACCACTTCGTCAAAGAGTGTCCCTTTGAGCCAAGAGAAGAGAATGAAGGGAAGCTTGTTCGCAAGGACAAGAACAAAGCTCCACAAAACAAGAACCTCGCTAGAAGGGTTCCAAGGGCTCTATATGTTCAAGAAGGCCCCACATTGGAGACATACTACTCCGGAGATGAAGGAGAAGATGAAGTCGTAGGTGTTGCCCACGTCGCCATAGCTACCACTTCCTCTTCATCGGTCTCTCTATTTGAATCTCCCAATGAGAAGACATCGATCCGACCTACATGTCTCATGGCAAAAGCCACCGCGGTAATAACTTCCACCTCCAAGTCTATTACCACTACCTCTCCCTCATTATTGGATTGTGTTGAAAACATTGGTGACGATGAGGAGGCCAAGAACCTAGGGTCTTGGTTGAGTAGTCTTGAAGGTGAAACTAAAGAAAAAGTAAAAACTCTCCTAAGGCAACTTGATGATGCCAACTCTCTCATTGATGAGAAAGAGGAAATCATCATGACCTTGGAGAATCATGGTGGTACCAATGAGAATCATGATGGTGAACTAATTAAGGCTCTCGAAAAGGAGAGATCCATGAGAGCCTCTCTTGAAGAAAGACTATCTAGTTTACATGACTCTTATGCTATTAGTGTTTCTAAGCTTAGGAAAGATAATGAAAAATCTCTTGCCAAACTTAAGAAAGAACATGCTAAATCTCTTGTTTTGCTTAAAGAATTTGAAGAGGAAGAGTTGAAGCTAGGAATAGCTCATCAAAAACTTGACGAGGAGCATGACAAACTAAAAGAAGAGTTTAAATCTCTTAAGGAAATTCATGACAAACTTGCCAAGTCTCGAATCAAGCTTCTAGCTCAACAATCAAATAAGCATGTTGCATCTTCATCAAATAGCATTGTTCTTGCACCTACCTCTTCTACTACGACTAACAATGTAGGGAAGGAAAGAATTCTCAACGATGCAATAAGCTCTCAAGGTGCCAAGAAAGGAAAAGAGGGACTTGGGTTTATTTCCAAGTCAAAGAAGATATCCAAGAATGTCACTACTCCCCCTCAAAATGTTGTTTTTGTGAAAGAGGGTGAGGTGACCAAAGAAAAGGAGACCAACGCCATTACGGGTGGTGATACCTCTAGGGGAGCATCACTCATAATGATTTCGCCGGAAAATATAATCCATCTTACGTTCTTATGAAATCTAGGGATGGACATGTTTATGCTAAATACGTTGGTACTTCTTATGGTGATGATTATCATTGGACTATTTGGGTTCCTAAGACCCTTGTTACTAACAAAAGAGGACCCATTGAAGGATGGGTACCTAAATCAAGAAATTGATCTCTTGTAGGGAAAAGCTTCCGGGTCTAACAAATGGACAGTGGATAGTGGTGCATCCCAACATATGACCGGAAGCCATGACGCAATAAGCAATCTTGAACCTCCTCTACCTCATCTCAATTGCGTCACTATTGGTGATAAGTCCGAGCTTAAGGTATTGGGACGAGGCAAGGTAGCAATCTCAAATGATTTATCAATTGAGAATGTTCTCCTTGTTGAGTCCCTTGGCTATAATTTGATGTCCGTTCTTCAACTTGCGAATTGTGGTTTCACCTCGTTCTTTAATAGAGAGAGTGTGATTGTCACTTGGGAGACATCTCTTAAAGTAGCCTTTGTTGGGTTTGTCGAGAACGGCATGTATGTAGTGGACTTCTCTAAAGAAGACACGTGTGCCGCGACATGCCTAATGGCTAAAGTTGATGTGGGGTGGCTTTGGCATCGCCGACTAGCCCACACCAATATGAGAATGTTACATGATCTCCAAAGTGGCAATCACGTTCTAGGACTAACCAAAGCTAAATTTGCTAAAGATCGTGTGTGTAGCTCTTGCACTTTTGGGAAGCAACATGGAGAACAACACCCAACCAAGACAACAATCTCCACTACAAGAATTCTCGAGCTCATTCACTTAGATCTCTTTGGTCCACTATCCTATGATAGTCTCGGAGGAAAGAAGTATTGTTTGGTGATTGTGGATGACTATTCAAGATATTGTTGGGTGTATTTCTTCAAGAGGAAAAGTGAAACTCAAAGTAGAGTCATCGAGTTCATCACTCTTGTTGAGCGCCAACACAATGCTACCATATTGGCAATCCGGAGTGATAATGGCTCGGAGTTCAAGAACTACACCGTTGAGGGTTTTCTTAGTGAAGAGGGCATTGCTCATCAATACTCCACTCCATATACCCCTCAACAAAATGGTGTTGCGGAGAGAAAGAACCGGACTTTGATGGATGCGGCTAGAACTATGATTGCGGAGTTCTCTTCTCCCTATAACTTTTGGGCCGAAGCCGTCTCCACCGCATGTCACGCCACCAACCGGTTATATCTTCGCAAGATCTTGAACAAGACCCCTATGAGATTCTCACGGGTAAGAAACCGGATGTATCTTACTTCAAGGTCTTCGGTTGCAAGTGCTTCATTCGCAAGAAAGGTAAACGGTTGTCAAAATTTGAGACTAGATCTTATGAGGGCATTTTTGTTGGTTATGCCACAAACGCTCACGCCTATAGAGTCTACAACAAGTCCACCGGACAAGTTGAAGAAGCTATAGACGTGGTGTTTGATGAGGATAATGGCTCCCAAGGGGGGCGTATAGATCATGGTGTTGTAGGAGATGCAATTCCTCCCATCGTCATAAGAAGAATGGGGATTGGTGAAATAATCCCCATTGAGGGACACCGGATGACGGAGGGAGAAGGACTATGCCCCACTCAAGTGGAGCCATTGACTACACCCATTGATGATCAAGCATTCCAACAAGATGCACCAAGCCCTCAAGCTAACGATCAAGGCCAAGCTAATGATCAAGGCCAAGCTAATGAACAAGGCCAAGCAACACACCTAAATCTTGATCAAGATTCTATTATTGTTGAGAATGCTCAACCTAGTGGTGATTCGTCACCCATCCTTGATCAAGGACGAAATGAAGATGGACATGTCTCCGATGAAGAAGGTGATTCTCAATCAATATCCAAGGAATCTTTGGAGGAGATACTGGCTCGAAGAGCAAAGAGAAGGCTAGAGAATCTTGAACGAGCGGGTCATACGGAGGACATGATTCTTGGTCAAGTTCGTGGAAGAGTGGTCACTAGAAGGCAATTGGCGGATTTTAGCAAGGCTCATGCATTTGTCTCCTTCATTGAACCCAAGAAGGTATATGAAGCTCTCGAAGATCAAGATTGGCTTGAGGCCATGCATGATGAACTCAATAACTTCGAGCGCAACAAGGTGTGGAAATTAGTGCCAAGACCCAAGGATTGCAAAAATGTCATTGGCACCAAATGGGTGTTCAAGAACAAGCAAGACAAAGATGGTATTGTCATTCGCAACAAGGCAAGATTGGTGGCCCAAGGTTTTTCTCAAGTCGAAGGTATCGATTTCGGTGAAACCTTTGCCCCCGTAGCTCGCCTTGAATCCATTCGTATCTTACTTGCCTATGCATCTCATCATAACTTCAAATTACAACAAATGGATGTCAAAAGTGCTTTTCTTAATGGTCCCATTAATGAGTTAGTATATGTCAAGCAACCTCCGGGTTTCGAGGATCCCAACCACCCCGATCATGTCTATAAACTTGATAAGGCGCTCTATGGACTTAAACAAGCTCCACGTGCGTGGTATGAGCACCTTAAAGAGTTTCTAGTAGATCGTGGGTTTAATGTTGGTTTAATCGATCCCACCCTCTTTACCAAGACGGTTGGAGGTGACTTGTTCATATGCCAACTCTATGTGGATGACATCATTTTTGGGTCTACTAACACTTTGTTCAATGAGGAGTTTTGCAAGCTTATGACCGATAGGTTTGAGATGTCTATGATGGGAGAGTTGGAGTTCTTTCTTGGCTTCGAAGTGAATCAATATTATGAAGGAACCTTCATCAAACAAGCCAAATATACTCAAGACATGCTCAAGAGATTTAATATGAATGATGCCAAACCTATGAAGACCCCTATGTCCACGACCACCGACTTGAAACCCGACCCTAATGGGAAAGAGGTAGATCAAAAGGTATACCGCTCCATGATTGGCTCTTTGCTCTACCTTTGTGCATCTAGACCCGATATCATGTATAGCGTAGGTAAATGTGCAAGGTTTCAAGCCTCTCCGAGGAAAAGTCATTTGGAAGCCGTGAAACGAATCTTTCGATATCTAGTTCATACCCCAAACTTCGGTCTTTGGTACCCCAAGGGTTCAAGCTTTCAGCTCATTGGTTACTCGGATGCGGATTATGCGGGAGAGAAGACGGATAGGAAGTCCACATCCGGGGGTTGCCAATTTCTTGGCCGCTCCTTGGTTTGTTGGTCTTCCAAGAAGCAAAATTGTATTGCTCTCTCCACCACCGAGGCCGAGTATATCTCCGCGGCGAGTTGTTGTGCCCAATTACTATGGATGAGGCAAACTTTGAAGGATTATGGTATTCACTTTGACAAAGTGCCTCTTCTTTGTGACAATGAGAGTGCTATCAAGATCGCCTACAACCCGGTTCTTCACTCCAAGACGAAGCATATTGAGATTCGTCATCACTTTATTCGGGATCATGTTGAGAAAGGTGATATTGATCTCTCTTATGTCTCCACCACGGATCAACTTGCCGATATTTTCACGAAAGCCCTTGATGAACCAAGATTTCGAGCTTTGAGGAATGAACTAAATGTCATCGATTCCTCCAACTTCACTTGAAACCTTGCATATCTACCTTCATTATACTTGCTATCTAGTCTAGGTGTAGGCATGGATATAGGGGGAGCGCTACTCAACTCATGAGTATGCACTCCTTTTATTATGCGAAAATCAATCAATCATTGCATATCTAGTCAATTTGTGACTCATTGTGCTTAATTGTGAGTAGTAATTTTGGACCCAAGATATATCTTCGCGGTGCCAAGTTACACACTCAAACATGGTGGCCTCGGCCACTGACCTTTGAAGTGTTTTTGATCATTTTCTCGCATTATATCCTCATCTTGACAACTCGTACGGGTTCGGTTTTTCACTCGTTTTATGGTTCTTGCGAACCCCGTCGAGCAATGTCTCTCGTATGACAGTAACGTTTTTCCAACCCAAGCCCCACTTGCCCAAACCCTCGCTCTTATAGTATTTCTCGAGTTTTTCTAATCTTGGCGCGCTGAAATATCATCTGGGCGGAACCTCCGGTGAAACCACCGGAGGCTCCGCCGGGCCTGTCCACCGGAACCTCACCGGAGGCTCCGCTGGGTCCCTGTGGCTCAGCGGGCCAAAACCTAACGTTTTGGGACAGGGGCGGAGGCTCCGGTGGAATCCACCGGAGGCTCCGCTGGCAAGAGCGGAGGCTCCGGTGAAACCACCGGAGGCTCCGCCGGCGGAAAAAATTACAGCGGATAAGATGTGGGGGCGCGGGGGTAAGTGAGATCCAATCTCATTTTCCCCCACCCGCCCCCATCTTCCTCCTCTCAAACCGCCGCCGCCCCCAAGCTCACCGCCGCCGGATTCGGGCGCTCCACCGCGGGGAGACCTCCTCCTTGCCTCAGGACGCCCCGGGATTCTTCCCTCCTCCCTTTTTCACCATGGATGCCGCCGGTACGTGCTCTCTCTCTCTCTCATCTAGTTGATAGATGAGATGCATAAGAGCTCATGTTCTAGCCTTCTAGATTTGTGGATTTGGTGTTAGGAGTGGAATTTCCCTAGTACAAACCCTAGCAACCTAGAAAGTGTATGTTAGGTTTGAATCATTGTGGGTATATGGGCTCCATTACCCTAACCCTAGATTATTCCTTCCTAACACCATGAGTATGTTGGGTTCTTGGCTTTGTACGTGCTTTATCCTCTCGAGCTTTACTCGTTCTTCATATTCTCCTTGCTTTCTCTCTTTAGATGCTTCCGGTTCCAAGGGAAAAGGGCAACGGTACAAGTCCACCGGCCGCCGCAAACCTCCACCCGTGGATGAGGTTCAAGCCGAACTTGACAACACTCATGGCAAGCGCAAGCGTTTTCCGGCTCCCGAGAAGACTTTGCCAAGGAAGAACACCACACCAACCGCATCCAAGATGTCCGATGCGGCATTTGTGAAGGAAAGAAGGGAAAATCCGTATGTGATTGCTCGTGACCGCCTAATGCCCCAATTCCAGGGCAAAGATCCGCGCTTTCACACCGTCTTCCAAGGGCAAATTTATCATGAGGTCTTGATGAGGAAGTCGAAGGAGAATGTTGTTCCCCAACATGCTATAAGTATTGGACACATGGAACGCAATCACAAGTACTTTGGGGAGGCCCTCGAGCTCATTGAGAAGTTTGGTCTCGGTCCCATTATCACTCTTCAACAAGACTTTGATGAAGAGCTCGTCTGTCAGTTCCTTGCCACAGTTAATCTTGGCAATGAGACCAACCGCCACCTCATTTGGATGACCAAGGGAAGACAACTTGACATCACTTGGAAGGATGTTGGAACTATTCTTGGTGGCTACCCAGATTTTGGCCCTTTTGCCAACGGAGAAGAATTTGCTAATGGATGGTTTCGAGTTCACTCCGCTCAATCTCTTTCGAAGGATGACCTCACTCCCCTCTATCATTGGAAGAAATGTGCCGTGGGGTTTGTCAAGGGTCTCTTTCCCACTTATGACATCATGTTACAGATCTATAGAGAGACTATCAATCCAAAGGCGGGCAATGTGGATGAGATTCAAGGTTACATGAAGAACTTGATGCTTCTTACTCATCAACACCGTATGGATACCACTCCTTGCAAGCTTGATGTGCTTGACTACATTTGGAACGAGTTGTGGCATGCCGTCGCCAACCGCAAGAATGCTTGTTTTGGGCCTTTCATCATGAAGATCATATTGCACGTGTGGAATGATAAGTTTCCGGATGATCCTTTGGATGATGCGCTTTGGATCTCTCACACGGAAAAGCGGCTTCTCATGAAGGATCACACTGAGCCCGTTGTGCATCCCACTCCAGCTGTCCGCAAGCACAAGGCTAGGCCTCGCATCATTGTGGATCAGGAAGAAGCCGAGGGTCCATCTCAACCTCCTCCCTCTAGCAATGCCTTCAAATGGATGGCACGGGCTCTCAAGAAAGTGTTTTGCTTGAACAAGAAGATTGAGCAACATCAATGGGAAGCACATTATGATCAGGAACTCAAGGCACGCAAAAAGGCTCAAGCTTCTCGTGAACGTCTCCGTGAAGAGGGTCTCTCCATTGAATCCCCGGTTCTTGATAGCATCACAGATTGGGATGCATGGCAAGCAAAGGACTCCAAGGGCAAGCTCATTGAATGGTCCGAGGAAGAAGGAGATGAAGCCACTAGCTCTCGCCACCGTGATCCCTCCCCGGCTCCGGAAGCCTCTTCCTCATCCTCCGAGTGATTTGGGACGTTTGCATCTTGGTCTCTCTCTTTTTGGTATCTTGATGCCAAAGGGGGAGAGAACGATATAGTAGGAAACGGGCATATGCATGGTACCTCAAGCTTTCTTTGATTTGCATCTCTCTTTTGCTTGAGGGAGTTTGATTTGAACTATTTGGAACTTCGTTTGTTTACATTATTCGTATCTATCGTGAACCTCGTTATATTATGATCTTGTGTGAACCTCGTTTCATATTATCTATGTATTATGTGTGTTATGTGCTATCATTGTCATATTGCTATTATATATCATGCCTTAGTAATCTCAATATGAAAAGAGCATATCTTTAGGGGGAGCTCCGTTCATATTAAGTCCGTAATCATGCAAATAATTATGTTGTCATCAATTACCAAAAAGGGGGAGATTGAAAGATCATCGTCCGTTTTGGTAATTATATGACAACATAACTATTTGATCTAATGTTTGTTCTAATGATGAAAATGCCCAGGTTATTAGGTTCACTATATTTATGGGGCTAATGCTTGAGATATTCGAAAAGTGCTAAGAGAAAGAAAGCCAGGAAACCAAAATGTGCAGGGGCGGAAGCTCCGGTGAATCCACCGGAGGCTCCGGTAAATCCACCGGAGGCTCCGGTGAATCCACCGGAGGATCAGCCCTCTGCTACCACTCAGCCTGTGCGCAAATTGCCTCCGGTGCGCATCCGGTGGTGGCTCCGCCAGCTACCCCTTCTGTTGGAAAGTGGCGGAGGTTCCACCGGAGGCTCCGGTGGACATCCGGTGGCCCCCTGGTCCAAGTGCAAATGGACTCCGGTGGAGGGTCCGGTGGTGGCTCCGCCAGCTACCCCTTCTGTTGGAAAGTGGCGGAGGTTCCACCGGAGCCTCCGGTGCGGGTCCGGTGGGCGGAACCTCCGCTCAACCCACCGGAGCCTCCGGCCTCCTCAGCAGCGCGCAAAGGATAAGGCACTGCGCAACTGCGCAGTGCACAGAAGACCCACCGGAGCCTCCGGTGAAACCACCGGAGCCTCCGGTGCCCTGGACTGCAAACGGCCACTTGGACGCCAAGAGTATAAATACCCCTTCACCTACCTCATAAATGCTAAGCTTTTCCCATTCTCTCTCCTAGCCATTAATGAAAGCTTCAACCACCTAGATCTCCCACTCCGTCCACCCAATCACTCCCAAACTTGGTGGAGAGCTAGAGGAGACCTAGATCCACACTTCCACCAAAGGAATCTCAAATCCATCCACCACAACCTAGTAGATCTAGAATCCTACTTGAGGCCTAGAAACCTTAGTAGATCTCGTGCTTGTAGTTTCCACCTTGTTGCAAGAAGCTACGGATTGCTTGAGAGCCTCCATCCATCTTGTGGAGTGACCTCAAGCCCTTGTAAAGGTTTGGTCAACGCCTTCAAGTCGACCTCATAGTGGAAACGAGCATCTCCCTCACCGGAGAAGCTCAAGGAGAACAAGGTGTGCACAACCGTGCTATTGAGGAGCGCCTAGGTGGCTCCCCACCTCTCCAACGTAGACGTACTTCTCTTTGAGAAGGAACTACGGTGAATCATATCCTTGTCTCCTTGTTTACACTTGTTGTTTGCTTTACTACCTTACGCTTTACTTCCGTTGCGCATACTACTCTCTTCACATAAGTTGTTCACCTAGTTGCACATCTAGAGAATCGTATCTTATCTTACTAAGCCCCTTAAAAGGAAAAGAAAAGAAAAATTGGTAGTCAACCTATTCACCCCCCCTCTAGTTGACCATAGTGCACTTTCAACAAGCTCACAAACTTTCACTTCCATGAATCCTTGTGGAGAGACCAAACCGATGCAACCGATGCAAATGGCAAGAGCACAAGTGCGAAAATCCTCCACTCTCAAATTCCAACAAAGCAACAAATGCTTATGGAGGAATAAGAGAGGAAGAACAAACAAGGAGAAAAAAAAAGAACTCCAAGATCTAGATTCACTAAGTTCCCCTCAATAAGAGGAGAGATGGATTGGTGGAAATGTGGATCTAAATCCCCTCTAACTTCTCCCTCAAAGATATGCAAGAATCATTGGAGGGATGGAGAGAGGGGAAAGCTTTCCAAGGTCAACAATGGTGGGGAGAGAGAGGAAAAATGGGTTGGGAATGTCTTAGGTACTTTGGGGAAGAAAGCCTTAAATAGGTGCTAAAAAAAACTAGCCGTTTTGCACTTTTTCGTCCATTCTGGATCCATTCCGGACTGGATCTGAAATGAATCCGGGTCCCGGAATGGCCCGGAACGAATCCGAATCCTCACACAGGTTTTCGCGGCCAAGTCGGAATGAATCCGAATTCCCGATTGCACCAGAATGACTGAACACCGATACGAGAAATGCTATAACTTTTGCGTACGGACTCCGTTTTCAATGTTATTGGGCTCATTGAAATTGAAACGACGAGCACTACAAGAATATGCAGAGAAAAATCATTGTACAACAATGGAAGATAAAACAAAACGGTTAAAGGTTTTGACCTCTCAAATAGGAACAACCGGTAAAACCTCCCACATGAAAACACACATAATGTTTCCGAATGAGGTGAATCCAATTGGGTTGGAAAGATAATAACAAGGAATATCCAAAAAAAAAGTAATGGAGAACATACCACACATAGAAGGTGTGGAAACATTCTCAAAGCTGAACCGTATATTTTCACCACAAAAAACGCAACAAGTTTTTCTTACCAAAACCGTTTTGGATAAACCTTGGCTTGCCATGAAGATCACGACAAGCACAAAAACCCCATGGATATAAAAGACAAATAAGAACCAAGAAATATGATATGCAAGTATGCAAAAGTTTGAGCTCTCCACAACAATTCGATCAAGTTACTCACTTGGAAGCCCCTCTTGGTAGTATGACTATCTATCCTATAACCCGGTCTCCCAAAGGCACGAGACGAGTAAAATAGAAAACCTATAAAGATTATACCTTTTCCTTGAGCATTCCACTTGAGATACATGATGACAATATTGACTCTCTCAAGTTGGATCTTCTTTCTTGATCGTGCTTGCTAGCACATACTCCGCTTGATGAAGACTTGCGAGTTTCTCCCCCATACACCATTATGGGATAGACTAGCTCCCCCATACCCCATCATGGGAGAGACACTTCTCGACAAATCTTCACAAGGCCACAATATCCAAAAGGGTGGCAAGCATCAAGTAGGATTTATTAGAGGTGCTTCACTTGAGCTTCCACGTCAAGCTTGACGATGAACACCGCTTGACGACAACATAGACCATGGGCTATATGAAATCTTCATTTTGATGCCTGCCCATGGAAAGATACCTAAACACACATAGAGATGCCACACACACATATCATGGGTTAGTTCACAAAGCTATATGATCAAATTATTACCATACCACGAGATACACAATCCCACTTGGTACATCTTGTAGCTTTGTGTGATGATCACTTGCTTGATCAACCTTGTATATTTTCTTCTCACTTCAACTGATGATGTCTTTAAGATAATCATGAAAGATCACCTAATCCTTTTCTTAAAGGCACACTAGAAATATGCACAACTCTATACATGGTCATTCTTCATATAAAGCCTTGAATATAACAATGGCCATCAAGAAAGCTAATAGAGTTCAACAGATGAACTCCATTATTTCCTATGGACAATATCTACAAGGATAACTCAATGTAAACATTAGTCCATAAGGATTGTCATTAATTACCAAAACCACACATGGGGTCATCATGCACTTTCAATCTCCCCCGTTTTGGTAATTGATGACAATCCCTTTTTACGAGGGTTTATATGATGAATTAAGCAACCATGCAAAACAAAGAGCAAGGATGCAATAGCATGGAAGGCAAATTCCTAAGAACGAAACTAAAGCATAGAACCAATTCCCTTAAACTATCTAAACTTATCCCCCATTGGCATCCATTGCCGAAATGGGAAAAAAGATTATAAGGCCAATATAATAAGAGCTCCCCCACAGTGTATGCATTCCTTATGATATGAGTGAAATCAAGTGCATATATCCAACTATGAATAGATGGAGGGAGATCAAACTATATTGAGGATCCAAAGATTTTCAAAGAATATCAAATTGAAGAATACTTTGACAAAGAAGCTACCAACCAAAGCATCCAAAAAAAATTGACCAAAAACAATATTATGATAAGATCAACCAAGTGTTCTAGAAAATCAAGAGGGAACTTCCCAAGGTACATGCACAAGGTTACATTTGAATTATTATATAGTGTGCACAACATGGAATCATCACTCCCTTCTATATAATTTTGAACAAAACAAGAGCAAGAGAATAGATGGGAAATGAAGCAAAGCAACTTGCAATCAAACAAGACTTGAGAAATTAAAATCAAGGAGTGATAAATAAAAGACATACTCAACCGAAAGAGATGATTGTGACAAGGAAAAACATTTTTAGGAGACTAATAGGATGAGAAAAGCTTCATCATAGTCTTTCATGATATGAGGCACATAGTGCATATAATTTATTTCCCATACACACAAACAAACAAGGATAAAGCAAATGAATAGGTCCACAAGCTTATTAAGATGCAAAAGGAATACCAAATGAAAAGCAAAGCTTGTGCCTTCTAGGTACCACCATAGAATATAAAGCAATAAAAGGTGGTTACTAAAGAATTATAATATCAACTAAAGATGCAACTATTCTCGTGTGTATAAGTTTCTAAGTGGACACCAATCACAAAGACATATATCCACAAAGAAACATGCACACACAAAATAGGTACGAAGGAGAAGAACAAGATATCCAAAAGCGGTTCATGAATATACCAATAAGATGTTTGCTTGAAAGCAAAGCACGAAGCTCAATTTTACCTTAAAGGGATATACATGGACAATCAACAGACTCATCAAAGCATCACAAATATCACAAGAGAAAAGTGATAGTTGGAATGCTTCGAGAAAGGTATCGCGTATCACAAAAAGGCAAATGATTTTGAGAAAAATATCAATATCGCATATGAGAGACTTTGAGTAGAAGTTTCTAGATTAATATACTTGGGATTGGTGAATCATGAAAATGATTATAAATATATTCTTGATATGTAACCAACTCGGCTTACTCATATTTGCAGTAAAGATGCTTTTGAAAAGACATTTGCAAGAACCAAATGAAACGCAACAAATGGAATTCATGCCAATATGAACCTACACAAGGTTGAAAGCTAAAAATGTATGCATGAGATAGATACTTGTTACCAAGATAGACATTGGTGATGAAGAGGATGTGAATTCATTAATCATCATAGCTTGACTCCTATAAACCCATGGGTAGAACACCTTCCTTATGAATGAAGTAAGCAACCAATGTATCTCCATTGTACCTAAAAACAAAATTCAAGTACAAACTGGTTCCCAAACTTATTGGGTCCAAAGTGGTTAGAACAACTACAATACATAGGATAATCTCCACAAACATATGTGCATATTAGTACGAATTTGAATTTCATGCACATCTTAGCCATTTAGGATTTGATGGAGTTTATCATATATATTGGATCAAGGAAAGTAAGCATGCAAAAAGATACATAGTAAATACACATGCACAAAACTTTCAAGAACCAAACAAGATACAATTTGGACAAACGCCAATTAAACCAAGAAGGCACTCACACGAGTGAAAAGCAAGATAGTTGTCCAAATTATATCAAAACCCAAATCAACACATGATTCAGGAAACCAACTAGAGAAAATACCAAAAAAAAGAATAAAAAAACCCTCTACACTTTTCATGATGGCACACAAAGTACCAAGACAAAAAATGTTCGTCTTCCAAAGAGACAGGTCATTGGGATAGAATACAAATTTAAAGACAACAAGTGTTAAAACGCATACAGGATAACTCTTCCAAGAATAGTGCATTATTTATGATCTTGCATTTGAATACAAAATGCACACAATGGAATCATTACGCTCCATATATATTGTTCAAACACTAGTAAAGCTCAAGAAAAACAATAAGATGCAATACCAATTTAAAGAATGGTGATATACTCAAAGTAGGATAGTTTCCCCAAGAAAAGTGCAACCCTAAGAAGTAAGACTTTGAATGTAAGTGCACAAGAATGGGATCATTGCTTTTCCTAACTCAAGAAAGCATAAAACAAATTCTGAGTAGAGAAAAAGGATACAAAAGGTACAAGGAAGACACAAGGGAATTTAAACCAAAATAAATCCTTAGCAAGAAACAAGACAATTTTCGAGCAAAGACCAAAGTAAATATGATGAATAAACTTACCACAAATTATTATCACTTGTCAAAGACAAGATATGTATGGAGATATTTCTCGGTGGTAGAAGATTTGTTCACAATCATATTCACAAAACATAAGCATGTAGTAAAAGATAGAAAAAACATGCTTAAATAGAGATTATTGAAGGCTTCGAATAAGAATAGAAAAAAGCAAAGCACCAAGAAACTCTCACAAAAAATATACCAAATGAGGAGAGACAAAACAAATTTAAGAAAACATGGAACTTGTTTAGCAACATGATGTTACAATTTGTAGGCGATTAGTCGATCTACCGAGGAACAAGCAATCTCAACATTGATGACGACACCGAGATTTGTTAACGCAGTTCGGCGAACTCGCCTACATCTGCGGGGCATGACTATGGGCGCTCCTCCCCATCGATACCGCTGCACCGACCACCTTGGTCGTCGGCACAAACCGCCGGCTCCCCTTGTGTGCCTGCTGCTATCAAGTCGCCATAGGTTACACGTGTGGTGCCCCCCGCATTATATGGGAGGCCAAGTCTACTAGTGTCCGACTCGAACACTACCCATACCTATCCACACCTATTACAACTCCAAGTCCAAACGTAACCTAACACATACACAATATTCGACACAAATACAACAAACTCCACCTTGGCGAATATCTCCACCACCTTGAATCCGTCAATGTGTCAAACCTCCATGTTCTCCGGACTTGAGCTGTCTTCCATGAGCTCCACTGCTACTCTTAGACTCCACGTGACTCCACCTGCAATTGTAGTCCCTTCTTCCTGTTCAACGCCATCACATACCGACCATAGTCCAAGTGACGAAGTTCCAACTTGAAGGAATTTCACCGTTGCATTTTAGTCACCTTGAATCAAATTCACAGTTGTCTCATCTTTTTCTTGGATAGTCTTCTACATGTCCCACAACTATAGCACTGTGCGTCCTTCTGTATCTTGTCAACCCGCACTTTTCCATGTGCATTCAACATCACAGAATATACGGCCATGTACTCTCCAAGATTCCGACATTAAAGACTTTCCAACACTTTCTCATATTCCCCATGGTTGACCCGTGTCCATCACTTGACATCAATCCCGATAGACCCAGTCACCAACTCGAACCTGGTACTCGCCAACACTGCTTCAGAACCCCTGCACACATGTCAAACCTCATGTCCGATCGTCCGTCCCTAGTCCGTCGTCGTGTCCCGTGCTTACCGCACACCTCGCCTGATGGAGGGATAATAACCCGGTAGGCCAACTCCAAGGTATAACCCGGCCCAAAGGACGCTGCGCAAGATCCGGCTAAGGATAAAGAAACTTCTGGAAGGCCCAAGTTTGTAGGCCTCGTAACCCGGATTGTGGGTTACGGTAAAGGAAAGTTAGGGTTTGTATGTGGTGTCCGGGTAGGATTCAGGGTGCGCCTTGGAGAGTAAGCCAGGGGGTACGGGTGCTTTATAAACCGACCCCTAGGTTTAGTTGAGAGAGATCTGAGAGCCCTAGCAATATCGCTTGGTATCGAGCATCCAGTGTAACACGAGAGTTGAGTTAATATCTTGAGATCGGAGACTCGGCGACTTGATTGCCGGCTACCAGATCGAATTCCATCATGTTTTCCTCTGAGCTAAACCCTCTCCCAAACGCCTGTGTCGTCTTGCCCCAAGATCAGTTACCCCTAGTAACGTCTGCCGTGATTATCCCACGACAGTTGGCGCCTACCGTGGGGCCTGCGTCCAAAGGTGTTTACATCACGGGAGAAGCTCGGAAGAACATGGAGAATCTTGTCATCGGCGAGATCTACATCGACCACGAAGGGGAGAAGATGGTGGACGATTCCGGCTGGGGGCCAGAGTCGGATCACCTCGAATCCGGATCTATTGTGACGATCGGCCAGATCAGCATCTTCATCGGTATGGTACGTACATCTGATTTAAAAGGACAATATCATGTGCATACTACAGGAACTTCTAATAGGGACAAAAAGATACTCAAGCAAGCTGTGAACTCGGTTTCCTCGGTTGTTTCGGGATACCTGAGATGGGCGGAACAAGAGATAACATGGAGCAGAAGAGATCACCCGAAAAGAATAGAGCACCCAGGAGTCTTAGCATTGGTAGTCGCACCACAGGTTAATGGTTACGAGTTAAAAAGGGTCCTGATGGACGGTGGAAGTAGCATCAATATCTTGTACTGGGAAACTTTTTCACGCATGGGTCTCAAAGAGTCCCAGCTACAGAAAAGCTCAACAATTTTTCATGGAATAGTGCCGGGTCACTCGGCATGTCCCGAGGGGAAAATCGCATTGGAGGTAGCTTTCGGAGAATCAACGGATAATTACCGAGTTGAGTGGCTCACGTTCGAGGTGGTCAAATTGCGCAGTCCTTATCACGCACTATTTGGAAGACCGGCTTACGCCAAATTCATGGCCAGGCCGTGTTATGTGTATTTGCAGCTGAAGATTCCGGGTCCTAAGCAGACCATCACCATACATGGAAGCCGGGATATAGCGGCCGAGTGCGACGAAGGAGATTCGGTAATGGCCGAGCAAGCTTGCAGAAAAGAAGAACTCAAGTATTATCGGTCTCAAGTAGATCCGGATGATGGAACTGCATTGAAAAGGCCGAATACTGAGGACGAAAGAGCAAAATTCAAGGCAGCACAGGACACCAAGATGATAGCTTTTATCGAAGGTGATCCCACTAAGCAATTTACTATAGGGTCTAACTTGGACAGCGAGCAGGAGAAGGCGCTTGTGGAGTTTATTCGTTCGAATGCGGACGTATTCGCCTGGACACCTAGCGACATGCCGGGTATCCCTACAGAGTTGGCAGAGCACAGTTTGCATGTAGATCCCAAGTCCAGGCCTGTGAAGCAGGGCTTGAGGAATATGAATGAGGAAAGAAGGAAAGCTATAGGTGAAGAAATTGCTCGGCTATTGACAGCCGGCTTCATCATGGAAGTATTTCACCCAGATTGGTTAGCAAATCTGGTACTAGTGATGAAAAAGACCAATGAGTCGAGGATGTGCATTGATTTTACGAGTCTCAACAAGCATTGCCCAAAGGATCCGTTCGCACTACCAAGGATAGATCAGATCATAGATTCAGTAGCTGGGAGTGACCAATTATGCTTTCTGGACGCTTATTCCGGATATCATCAGATTAAACTTAAGAGGGAGGATTGGGAGAAAACATCGTTTATAACCCCTTTTGGGGCCTTTTGTTACAAAACCATGACGTTTGGGTTGAAAAACGCTGGCGCAACTTATCAACGGTGTATTCAGAAGTGCTTCGAGGACCAAATTGGACGCAACGTCCATGCTTATGTGGATGATGTGGTTATCAAGACCAGGAAGGCAGAAACATTTATCGATGATCTAAAGGAGACGTTCAAGAACTTAAGGAGGTATCAGATGAAGCTTAACCCGACAAAGTGCGTATTTGGAGTTCCAGCCGGGAAATTACTTGGCTTTATCGTTTCCGAGAGAGGAATTGAAGCAAACCCGGACAAAATCAAAGCTATCCAAAGTCTGAAAAAGCCGGAAAATTTGAAGCATGTTCAAAAGCTCACGGGCTGCGTAGCAGCCTTGAGCCGATTTATATCAAGACTCGGAGAAAAGGCAATACCCTTGTACCTGCTCTTGAGGAAATCCGACAAATTTGTATGGGATCAAGAGGCGGATGAGGCGTTCGAGGCACTAAAGAAGCAGTTATCTGAAGCACCAGTACTAGCGGCCCCGGGTCCTAAATAGCCTATGTTGCTATACGTGGCAGCTGGCCCCCGAGCCGTCAGTGCAGTAGTGGTTGTGGAGCGTAAAGAGGATGGGAAAGGTTATCCGGTCCAGAGGCCGGTTTACTATGTCAGTGAGGTATTATCAGAGGCAAAGCAGCGCTATCCGCATTGGCAAAAGCTGGTTTTCGGGGTCTTTATGGCCAGCCGGAAACTGAAGCCGTATTTCCAGGAACACCCCATAACAGTGGTTAGCTCAATACCAATGTCGGATATCATCAGAAACTCGGATGCGACCGGAAGAATAGCCAAATGGGCGATAGAAATGGGGGATTATCACATCAGCTACGAGGCCAGGTCAGCAATCAAATCTCAGGCTTTGGTTGATTTCGTTAATGATTGGACACACACAGGCATGACTACCATGGTTCCAAACTCCGAGTCATGGATCATGCACTTCGATGGATCAAAGCAGTACGAGGGATCAGGAGCTGGAGTGGTGTTAACATCACCCAAAGGAGACAAATTGAGTTACGTACTACAAATTCACTTTGACTGTTCCAACAACGTGGCCGAGTATGAGGCCCTATTGCATGGCTTAAAGGTAGCCAAGGAGATAAACATTAAGAGGATACGATGCTTTGGAGATTCGGACCTTGTGGTACAGCAGGTGTCAAGAACTTGGGATAGAAAGGACGCAACTACGGCAGCATACCGCAGGGAAGTTGATAGGGTTGCAGGATGTTTTTCCGGGTATGAGGTGGAGCATATAGACAGAAGAAAGAATGAGGCAGCCGACGCCCTCGCTAGACTCGGCTCGCGCAGAGAGCCGGTTCCACCTAACGTTTTCCTGGACGAATTGTGGCAACCATCAGTTAAAACCGAGTCAGAGGAGGAATTGGCAAATCAAGACCCGGATTTAGGACTCGTGGCCACTGTACGTGCTATTCCCGAGTGGACAGGACCGTTTTTGGCCTACCTATCACGGGGTGAGTTACCACAGCAAGAGGTGTTAGCAAGGCAAATTCTGCGGCGAGCAAAGGGATATTCGATCATCAATGGGGAGTTATACAAGAGAAGTGCAGCAGGAGTCTTTTTGCGCTGTGTAGCACTAGAAGAAGGCCGACAGATTCTTAAGGAAATCCATGAAGGTGATTGTGGGCATCATGCATCCACAAGATCCCTTGTGGCCAAAGCTTATCGACACGGATTTTTCTGGCTCACGGCTCTAGCAGATGCGGAGCGCTTAGTGGCAAGGTGTGACGGATGTCAAAGGTACGCTCGCCAAACCCACGTCCCGGCTATGGAATTACGGACTATTCCGTTAACTTGGCCGTTCGCGGTTTGGGGTATGGACATGGTTGGTCCCTTTCACATGTCACCTTGCAAGAAGACACATCTTTTGGTGGCTATTGATAAGTTTACCAAGTGGTTTGAGGTTATGCCAGTTACTAATTGCGAAGCAGCTACAGCAGTCAAGTTCCTGAAAAGAATTATCTACCGGTTCGGGTATCCCCACAGCATAATTACCGACAATGGAACCAACATGTCTCTTGGTGAGATGGAAAAGTTCTGTGGAAACAATGGAATCCGGCTTGATGTAGCATCAGTGGCTCATCCTCAGGCCAATGGACAAGTGGAGAGGGCAAACCAAGAATTGCTTCGCGGATTAAAACCACGATTGCGAGTTCCCTGTATCAGGGCTGCTGGTGCATGGGTCGAAGAACTCCCTTCCATGGTTTGGGGTATCAACACTATACCTAACAGATCCACTCAGATAACACCCTTCTTCATGGTCTATGGTGCGGAAGCAGTGTTACCGAGTGACATTATTCACGATTCACCGCGAGTATCAGCTTATGTCGAAGTGGAGAACGAAAAGACCCGGCAGGACGCCGTAGATATGTTAGAAGAACAAAGGGAACAAGCCCTGGAAAGATCAGCCATATATCAGCAAGATCTACGGAGGTATCATAGCCGGCGCGTGAAAACCCGGGTATTCCAGGAAGGAGACTTGGTTCTGCGCCTGGTACAGTCAAACGAAGGAAAACACAAATTATCACCACCATGGGAAGGACCATTTATCATAAGCCGGAATCTGCATAATGGATCATATTACTTGGTAGATGCAAGAGAAGAGTCGGCTACAGTTAATGACACCGCTCATACCACTTCATCTATGCAAGAAAGAGACAGACCATGGAACGTGGCTCAGCTACGTCCATATTATACTTAGTAAAGACTATATTGGCAAGTGGAATTGCACGATGTCACAGGCAGCAGGTTTCAGACGTACTCTTTTCCTATCCAGGGTACCCCTGGGGACTGGATGGGTTTTTAATGAGGCGGCTTGCTGACCCAACATTCTCATATCAAGAAAAGAAGTGGTTATTCTCATGTTCCTTAATCTCAGTACGTTGCATATATATAGGTCTTGGGGGCTGATTGCTTGAATAGCACAGTTGCAAACTCAATGACCCGGCCTTGATGCTTATGAGTTATAAGGGCCGATTACTTGCAAACGAGTACGGCTGCAATCTTATAACCGGACAAAGGAGCCAAACTTTATTGACTTTTCTTACTTAAGCTCGATGTGACTCGCAATAAAAGTGGCATGATTTGCTCGCTTACGATTACAATCAGCCATGAAGCCCAATGGGACTTGCCTGACCCTGTTTTCGTATAGATGTAACAACATGATATCCACGCGAAAGCCGGCTTATAGTACAAGATTGTCAAAAGGGTCATCTAAACCACAAGTTATGCAGAGTATAAGGCTAATAGCTGGAAACTCAATGTTTATCAAGCATAACTTCATTACCTATGTGAAACGGCTCCGGGTTTGGGCTTAGCAAACAACAAAACTCGTTCTCTTCGAAAAGACCACATATCCCAGACTCGGAAATTCGGGTCTTGGCGATTCGGGATTTTGGAAAAGAAAAAGTAGCTTAGTTGCTAAGGCTCAAAAAACCCAAACATCCGAGTCTTGGGGACTTGGGGACTTAGAAGCAAGTCCGCTCGTCAACACCCACGAAACTCGGAAACCGAGTCTCACAAAAGGAATCGTAAAGAAAGTCGGATATCAAGAACAAGTTGACTCAAAAGTGGATAAATTTAAACGATCAGAAGAAGCACAAAGTGTATCAAGAACTTAGAGTGCATTACAAACTCCGGTAAATAGTATCAAAGGTGCACAGGCGCACCATCCAAAAATAGTTGTTTTAACGACATATCGATCAACTGACGCGTATGAAGTAGCATCAGGTATCAGGTATCACTCGGCGTTCTAGGCCGCGGCTTCCATCTTCGCCTTGCCCTTGCCATCACTTGGGGTAACAGCAGCACCCGGATCAGTAGTACCGGCTCGCGCAGGAGGAGGAACGACTGGTGTGGAGGTAGCGGGTGCAGAATCGGCTTCAGCCTTCTTTTTGGCAGCCTCCTCCCTCAACTTAGCAGCTTCCTCCTTCCATCGGGCCAGCATGTCATACGGCTCGGGAAGATCCGACTTAACCGCTTCACCAGCAGCATCATATGCAGGAACGAGGGAATCGACATCTAAGCCATCAGCAATCACGCTGGCCGGGTAACGGACCTCTTTCTGGACGGCCTGGAAATCCTTCACGGAGAACTTGGACCCATCAAGCTTGAATTCCGGGAAACCGCCCATAAGCTTGGCTAGCTCGAGCTTAGGGAAGTAAGCCTTGGCAAGCGCAAGCCCCCGGGTTACTCCAACTCGGCAGGACGAGCGTTTCCAGTGCCAAATCCACTCGGGGATAGTGGAGCAAGCGTCTAGCATTCTCTTCAGGTCGCCATGCCCTTCACCCGGCCACCGTATTTCTTGAAGGATCCATTTGGTTCCGGCGCATAGCTGCCGGATAACGCTCTTGATAGTTTTCAGCCTGGCAATATCATCCTCGTCCGGCATCACTTCATCCGGACCTGCAGAAAGAAATGGAAACATGAGTAAGGAAACTCCGGCTATTTATCAGAAGGATAACCCGGATGAAGAAACGTACCAAGCAAAGCACGATACGTATCAGCAATTTGAACATAAAGGCTCGTTAGATCATCTTCTGCTGTGTGAGCCCTCCTCCTATACTTCTTCATTATCGTCCTACTCCTCCTGGCCTCAGCCTCGGCCGCCTCACGCAGAGCCACCTCCTTTTCAATGAGCTTGGTGGCCTTTGCCAGTTTCTCCTCAGATTGAGTCACGAAGGACTGCATGGATGCAAGGAAGGATTAGCCGGGTAAAGGGGCAAGTTATCAGACGCTTATACCGTAAAGTTCCAAGCAAATTGTGAATCAATTCACTCGGAACTTGGGGACTGGATAAGGCCACAAGCAATATTAGTCGGGTTTACCTCGTGTTTGGCTATTAAAGCCTCCAAGATGTTTTCTTCATTAGCCCTCAAAGCGCGAAGGGTTTCGAGCATCTGGGCAAACGTCAGGTCCTCGGGTCGGACACCGGAAGAGCCGACAGCCTGGTCGCCTGATGGGGAGCTTTCCCCGCCCTTGGGGTCGAGACCCGGACAGTCTGAGTATCCGGGTTGGGAGAACCCATCCTCGTGTCTGGAACCTCGATCTCCTCGTCCACTGGTTCGGATGAAGCAGGAGACCCGGCGGCTTGGTGAAGTGGATCGCCCAAGGGGCCTTGTTCCTGGTTGTTCTCAATATCACCGCCAGTCGCGGCGTCTACGTTCTCAGTCGGCTCCTCTGTCTGACGGTTATCCGCCTCCCGGTTAGCCATCTCCACATTCTTCGGGTCACTAACGGTGACTTGAGCGCTAAAGAAAGATGAGAAGAGGCAGTTAGCAATGGTGATTGAAAATTGTCAGGTATCAAAGGATGTCGTATAGCAAAAACTTACCCGGTATTTACGGCGTAATCCGGCGGGAGCTCGCTGCTGGAAGCAGACGAAGATGTCAAAGGGACCGATAGCGGAACCCGGAATTGCCCGGCACGTGGATGGTTAGGAGAAGGGTGGCGCCGAGGAGAATTGGAAGGACGAGGCGGAGGAGCACTGGCACGATGGACGGGGGAGGTGGAGATGCCCGGGTTAAGGGGATCCTCACCCGGGGAACTCCGAGTTACTCTGCGCTTGGCTGGAAGAGAATCCTTCAAGTACGACGAGTTCGATAATTGATGGTCAAGTTGTCGCATGGCATCGAAGGAGTAAGGTTCAGAGGATATGGAAGAGAAAGGAACCTTGGACACTGCCCCTCTGGTCTTCCTCTTGGCTCCAACTATTGCCTCTTAATCAGATTCGGTAGCCTCCGGGTCATCCTCGTTATTCTCATCTTCGTCCTCCAGCCCTGCGAACCGAGTGTGTGTCCGTGGGAGAAAGTTAAATGGGAGGAAAATGATGCGAGTAAAGATAATACAAGATCCGGGCAAATACCTTCATCACCGTCAGCCGGCTCATCTTCTTCTTCCGGGTCTCTGGAAGGGGGGAGGTTTCAACTGTCCAGAAAGGATCATCGGCCTGAGACATAAAGATGAAAATAAGAACTAGGAGCAGTATCGAGTCAAGATGAGGAAATAAACTTATGAGTATCGGGTCTTACCGCTGGGGCCGGGTTTTCCCGAGTAAATGGAGCTAACCCGGCTATGTTCTTTATCACCTCCAGCTTCTCCGTCAAGAAACCCTTGATGGTTTTGTTGGTATTCCCGGCTGCAAAGCTCTTGGTGGAATATCGAAGTGCGTCTGTGGTGTGCCCCGAGTATTCGCACATCAATTTGGAGCGGATAGAATTGGGTTGGATCCGGAAGTCGACCCAAGTTTTCGCTAAGTTGAGCCCAAGAAGGCCTTGGGCTGAGAGAACGGCTATCTTAGCTAGCAAAGGTATGATTGCCTCCATGTCCGAGTCAGGGGCGAAAGCGTTGAAATTCTCGGAAGTATTGAGGAGGCCCTCCGAGTAACCCGGCAGTCTCTTCTCGTCGGGTGGAGAGGTGTCGTGGCAGTAGAAGAAGGATAGTTGCCAGTGTTTAACATGGGAGTTCAGATTAAGGGTTGGCATTGGGGAGTTTTTGCAGCGTTGGATGGATACCCCGCCGCAAGTGAGAAGTGATCCGTCACCGCTTTCGCGGCACGGCTTGCACTGGAAAAGTTCAATAAAGAGAGTCAAACTTGGCGGAGTGCACAAGTATGACTCGGATAGGACAATGAAGTGGGTAATATTCAACATAGAGTTAGGCCCTATGTCGAATACCCGGAGGCCGTAGTGGCTCAGGACCTCGTGAAAGAAAGGGTGACCCGGAGGGCGGAATCCCCGGGTCACGTGCTCTATGAAACAGATTACCTCGCCGTCGGCGGGTGTGGGACGGGTCTCGTCACCCGGCGCCCTCCAGTGAATGTCCTTCTGAGGGGGGAGAACCCCCAACTCGGCCAATTCTTCCAGCTTGGCCTTTGTGACAGTGGATCGCCCCCAATTGGCGGATATGGATTGGGTTGTCTTCGCCTGGGCCGGCTGTTTCCCTTGCCTTTTGGGAGCCATGGGATCAACCTGCAAAACACAAGGAAAAAAGGTACAGGAAATAAGACTCGGAAGTATTGGATTATCCGAGTCTGGAGTATCAAGAAAGTATGAAAACTAAGAACTATCCGGGTATCACACCATGGAGTGAAGATTGCGAGGTATCCGGGTATTAAGTACAACTATGGAGATTATTGGTCACTTACGTATTGAAAAGTATTTGGGGAAGACGGATGGTTGCCCATGTATCTACTGCAAGCAAAATAGCCGGAAAAGGAGGATTTTCCGGGTGTCAATGTTATGCGCGGAAAATTGAGGTGAAATGGATCTAGATTGGAAAACTTGCGAACGATTCTACGAAGAAATTGGTGATTAATAATGGTAGGAGGATGGGGTGTAGTCATCAAACAGGTTGTTAAAGGAGTTAGCGAGCGTCAAATCGATCTAATCCGGTGCAACAGGAAAAACGGCCCGCGGGTTGGCCTAGATCCAATCTAAGGTGAATCGAAAAATTCCGGAGCTATTTTAACGAATACTTACTGGGAGGAGCTTGAATCTGGCGTGGCGGCGGCCGATGTCGCGGTTTGGATGTCCCCCTGCAACCCTTGATGAGCGGAATGAAGGCGCGGTGGCAGAGTTTGGCGGCGGCGCGGAACAGTTCAAGGATGAACGTGGCCGGCGGCGGCCTTGCTACGATGGCGGGCTTGAGATTCTTGTGGAATTGCGGAGCGCAGGGAATAAGGAAGCAAATGGAAGGTTGGAGTGAAACGTTGGGATCTAAGTTACCCTCTGGGCTCTATTTATAAGATGCGGGCGGATAAACCTATCCTAACGGGTGGAATCCGGAAATTTTGGGGATAACGGTCATCTGTGCGGATTTTTTGAGATATGCTTCAAGTGTTGAACGTGATATCCGGGCAGAAATAAGAAGGAGATATTTTCCGCGATATCAGGGTTAATTGTCGAGTAAAGTAAGTCGGGCTTTTGGCATTTTTATCAGGGTTTAGACCTGGAAAGCTAAGCCAAGTACTTGGAGAAAAGCCGGGTTACTATATGGCCACCATGGAGTTAGGCCTAGCTATTTATCAAAGCACCTTAACCCGGCCTCCATACACTTGTGCGTTTGATATTTTTGCAGGGAATAGCAAGCGCTTCAAGGAAGGATCCGTGAAGCCCAAGCTATTCTGGGGACTACTGATGGAGGGATAATAACCCGGTAGGCCAACTCCAAGGTATAACCCGGCCCAAAGGACGCTGCGCAAGATCCGGCTAAGGATAAAGAAACTTCTGGAAGGCCCAAGTTTGTAGGCCTCGTAACCCGGATTGTGGGTTACGGTAAAGGAAAGTTAGGGTTTGTATGTGGTGTCCGGGTAGGATTCAGGGTGCGCCTTGGAGAGTAAGCCAGGGGGTACGGGTGCTTTATAAACCGACCCCTAGGTTTAGTTGAGAGAGATCTGAGAGCCCTAGCAATATCGCTTGGTATCGAGCATCCAGTGTAACACGAGAGTTGAGTTAATATCTTGAGATCGGAGACTCGGCGACTTGATTGCCGGCTACCAGATCGAATTCCATCATGTTTTCCTCTGAGCTAAACCCTCTCCCAAACGCCTGTGTCGTCTTGCCCCAAGATCAGTTACCCCTGGTAACGTCTGCCGTGATTATCCCACGACATCGCCGCTATTACCACGTCGAGCATCCGCAATCTTGGCCAAGATCTTCAGGGTCGCGTACCCACACCACCTCAGGCCCCACTGCAGATAACCATCAGTCATACCGGACCGATGCCGAGTTCCACGTATCTCTAGAACCTTGACGTCCAGTCCGAACAATGTGCTTCTCGCCTTCCCGCTGACTAGGCTTCGACTCTCTGCATGCTTACGCCGTAGCCCCTCCTTCAGCTCAGTGGAATCGTTAGAATCCAGCTCCACCTTTAACATGACTCCATGGTAGATGATCAATCCACCCCGCGCCCCGTTAACCTCAAGATCTCACGTGTGCACCATCTTGAATCAACCCCGAGCCATCATACCAACTCCGAGCCTCGCGATCGATCCGCTGCCGCTGAAAGCCTGAAACCATACCAACTGATCTGGCGCAGGTGTATGTCTCGCACACGACGCATACTCCTCGCCGAGATTCCCAACACCAACGCAGCTGCTTTGCGATTTACTTCCAAAGATTACAACACGCCACGGCTACTTTTGATTACATCGTGTCCCGGTCGCATCTCGCCCACGACGATCTCGTCGATTTGCTTCCGCTCCCATAATCACGATCGACTCCCGCGGAACCCCGCGCTCTGTTTTCTTCCTCCTCTAAATCAACTTCCATGGCCTTCAACCTTGCTCTGATACCACTTGTTACAATTCGTAGGCGCTTAGTCGATCTACCGAGGAACAAGCAATCGCAACATTGATGATGACATCGAGATTTGTTAACGCCGAACTCGGCTACATCTGCGGGGCATGACTATGGGCGCTCCTCCCCATCGATACTGCTGCACCGACCGCCTTGGTCGCTGGCACAAACCGCCGGCTCCCCTTGCGCGCCTGCTGCTATCAAGTCGCCATAGGTTACACGTGTGGTGCCCCCCTAATTATATGGGAGGCCAAGTCTACAAGTGTCCAACTCGAACACTACCCGTACCTATCCACACCTATTACAACTCTAAGTCCAAACGTAACCTAGCACGTACACAATATTCGACACAAATACAACAAATGCCATATAAGAACAAGATTATTGACAATATCAATTCTAGATGGCAATACCTCAAATGTTCACAATTTTAGGACTGTAATATGCACATAGCTTATTACTCCCCCATAATGTGATAATCCATTTTTTTAACAAGAGGCAAAGAAAATAAATCCAACTAGAGAAAGTTAATGGACATTAGAATTTGAATTTCTCATGAGAAAGACATACCACATAGAGACTTGATAATATTGATATATCAACACTAAGTGGTTTTCCTCATGTACACACATTTTAGGATAGTAAAGTGCCAAGAGCATATTACTCCCCCAAAATGGGATAGTCCATTAATCTCTCAAGGAGCCAACTAAAGTAAGCAATAATTGCAATGAAGGCTCAACACAAAGCACACAAGTACATGGAGTGCAAACCAACAAACATAACTAGATTACTCAAGATAGGTAAGTAGTAAGCACACCATATACAAACACATGCTAGAAACAAAACTAACACGTGCAAGGGGTGATTGCTATGAATGGAGTGTTGGAAACCCCAAGAGGAAGGTGTGATGAGCAAGCAGCAAGAATTTCCCTCAGTTAAGAACCAAGTTTATCAATCCAGTAGGAGGAAGAGGATCTCAGGAAGGTTGACGCCACTGACGGTGGTGCTGGCGCTTCACCGGTGTCAGCAACAACGTGGAACCTGCACACAACAAAACCAAAATATTTTGTCTCAACGGTACAGTGAGGTTGTCAATCTCACCGGTCTTGCTGAAAACAAAGAATAGACGTATAGTGTGGAAAATGATGTATGCTTGCAGTAAGTAAAGAAAGCAGTAAATAGTTGTGGTTTGTTTAACAGTGTGGAAAATGGACCGGTGTTCATAGGTTCACTAGTGGTGTCTCTCCATAAAAGATAACATGTTGGGTGAACAAATTACAGCTGGGCAATTGAAAAACAGAGGTTGCACCGTAGTGCACATATATGACATGATGACTACTATGGTATTTAGTGCGGGCATTACAACAATATACATAGACCGAAATCCATCTGCATCTATGACTAATAATCGACCCTCAGGTTATCATCTGACCCCCCTTAGGTATTAACTTGCAAGTAACAGATAACTGCATTAAACAAAGTGTGTAATGTAAGCAATGATTATGCACGCGGGCACTCTCACCGCTGTTTTCTCCCTAATGGCAACAACACATCCTCCCTCTTCACGTTTCTGTCACTCGAGCAAGGTGGTGAGGAGGCATGAACCCACTATCAAGCATAAATACTCCCTCTTGGAGTCACTAGCAACTACTTGGCCAGAGCAACCACTAGCAACGGAAATCATGCAAGATCACAAATAACATATGCAAATAAAGACTATAATCAACTTGGCATAAGTTCAATATTCATCGGATCCCAGCAAACACGACATATAGAATTACACCAGATCAATCTCGATCATGATAGGTAGCTCACGAGATCTTAAAAATGGAGCATATGAGGAGAAGACAACCATCTAGCTACAGCTACGAACCCATAGTCCAAGGATTAACTACTCACGCATCACTCCGGAGGCAGGCATGGTGATGTAGAAGCCTCCGGTGATGATCTCCTCTCCGACAGGGTGCCGAAAACAGCTTAAGAACCCCCTGATCGAGGGTTGATGGTGACGGCGGCTGTGCAACTTTTCGGGGATTTTTTATCAGGTGCCTAAGGTTTTCCATCCGGGGGGCGAAAGGGCAAAGGCGGTGGAGCTCCAGGGGCCCCACGCCCATAACTGGCGCGGCCAGGGGGGTCGCACCACCCTATGGTGTGGCCCCTTGGTGCCCGTCTTCGAATCTTCTTCGGTGTTCTGGATGCTTCCGGGGAAAATAGGCACTTCGGGATTTGTGGGGTCCAATTCCGAGAATGTTTCCAGAACAACTTTTCTGAAACCAAAAACAGCAGAAAACATGGAACTGGCACTTGGCATCTTGTTAATAGGTTAGGCCCAGAAAACGTATAAAAATGCTATAAATAAGGGAGAAAACAAGTAGCAGTTGGCATAATACGATCATGGAGCATCAGAAATTATAGATACGTTGGAGACGTATCAAGCATCCCCAAGCTTAGTTTCTAATCGTCCTCGAGTAGGTAAATGATAAAACACAATAATTTCTGAGGTGACATGCTACTAACATAAACTTGATCAATCTAATGTAAAAGCATATGCACGCTGAGATCATAGAACTTCAAACACAAACATGATAAATAGAACTTTAATAATAAATCATAGCGATTACTTTGCATCACAAAGAGTAACTCAAATAAAGGATCATGAATAATAATGCAAAGAAAGGTAGACGTTTGTTTCAGGTATAGAGAAAGCATGGCAAAGTGATATTTCACTAGTCCTTAAGAGTGGGGCAAAACATAAATGCCAGGACACCTTCAAAGTTCATGAGGAAGACTAGAACAAATAATTTAAGAACAAATAATATCACATTATGAAGTAATTATTGATGTTTATGGGACAAATGCACATAGAACTCAGAATGGCAAAAATGCTCTCTCAACTGTGCATAAAGTTAGAAGATGGAGACTCAACATAAAAGTAAAACAAAGGCCCTTCGCAGAGGGAAGCAGGGATCACTCATGTGCTAGAGCTTTTATTTTATTAAACAAAGGTATTAAAAGTTTGACACTAAGTGTCTATATTTTGGGAGATGTATGTTAATGTCAACTAATGGTAAACAGAAAATACAGTACGTCACAAGCCAACTGGATTCACATGAGTGGCTCCCATGGTGAAGGACGCAACTGGTGTAGAAGGTCATCCCTCCTTATCTTTTGTTTACACAATTATGCTTTGACTGATAAATCAGGGGAAAAAATAGTGAAGAGAATTTTTTTGTATTAATTTGGGGCTGGGCACCCCGCTGCCAGCTCTTCTATCATTTGGATAAGCGGATGAAGCCACTAGTCCCAGGTGTGAAATCCAATCAACATGTGAGATAAAGATTCTCCATTGACGTCCTCATGAGCAAAAACATGAACATAAAGCAGGAGTAATTTTGAAGGTTTTAAAGGTAACACATGATAAATTTACTTGGAGTGGCAGTTAAATACCACATGTAGGTAGGTATGGTGTACATAATGGGAAAAACTTTGGTTTAAGGGAGTTTGGGTGCACGAGTAGAGCTCATACTCAGTACAGGTGGAGGCTAGCAAAAGACTGGGAGCGACAATTCAAGAGAGCATAAGAGCCATAATCATGCATAGCGACATAAGCATCATTAATTAAAGCATAAGCAGTATCACAATTTCAAAAACTAAGTGGTCATGGAGGCTATTCGTGACTGGTTTGTAGTCATAAACATGGTGTGAGCATGCGCCAAGTCAGCCAAATAAAACATTCGAAAGAGAATACCATATATTGATGCTTTACTATGACAAGAACAACTCATGAATCTTTCAAGACATATTAAACACTCTCATATATTTGAGGCTATTCATGCTACTCAATAACCACAAGGATTTAAAACTAAAATAACATTTAGCATGGCATGAAAAAGTTCTAGCCACAGTCAATACAAGCTTCTACTAGCATTGTTATAAATTCTACTTCAAGCAACAGTTTCTTCTCCCAACAAGCACCATACAAAACATGCTTTAACAAAAATACTCTTTATGATACAGAAAGAAAACATGGGAGTACTCACATAACACTACTAAAACTAACAGCTCTACTAAGAGATGCATGCAAAACAGGAGCTAAATAAATGCAGTAGCTAGACATAGATTAAGAATACAATGTATTCTCATGAAAAAGCGGAGCGTGTCACTCTCCAATAAAAGATTGCTGGGGTCCAACCAAGCTTATTGAAAAAGTAAAAACAAACTGAAAGCAAAAACAAAAACAAACTTAAAACAAAAATAAAAGACGCTCCAATAAAGCACATAAGATGCGACCGAATAAAAATATAGTTTCACTAGAAGTGACCTGATAATTTGTTGATGAAGAAGGGGATGCCTTGGGCATCCCCAAGCTTAGACGCTTGAGTCTTCTTGGAATTTTCTGGGATGTACCACCGGGGCATCCCCAAGCTTAGGGTTTTCACTCTTCTTGATCACATCATATCATCCTCTTCTCTTGACCCTTGAAAATTTCCTTCACACCAAACTTCTCACAATCTTCATTGGCAACGTTAGTGAAATTGAAATAATAAATTCACATGGTTCAATTTCAACACAAGTCTCACACTAAAAAACACATTATCTACTGTCACAACGTCTTTTAAAACTCTTTTTCTCAAAATAACACCAAAAGAAAGAGATTAAGATGCAAATGCAATAAATGGCAGAAATTTGTCAAAACAGAACAGCAGGTAAAGATCGATTTTTTCAAAACTCTTCTGTTGCTCAAATCAAAAAGTGGTCAACTAAGAAAAGTTGTGTATATAACTCAGGATTACGCACAAAAAAAGTCAGGTCATTTTGAATTTTTTGTGATTTTTTATAGAATTAACAGTGGACATAAGAAATGTGTTTCCTGCGCAGAAATCCGAAATATGGCCTCAACTTTCCACTAGAGGCTTTACTTGCTCAACAGAAACACAAAAGAAAAGATACATAGGTGTTTCTAAGGAAATAGAAAACACGCAGGTGCAAAGCACACCAAATAAAACGAAAGAAAACGGGTTGAAAACAGCGAAATAAAACGGGTTGTCTCCCGGTAGCGTTTTTCTTTAACGCCTTTCAGCTAGGCATAAAAGGGAAACTCAAGTATTTTCAAGTGAAGAAGCATCCTCTATAACTTACTCTAAACCATTATTTGCAGCAATAGACACTAGATGTTTTTGAAGATTCAACATTAAGGTCACTCTTAGTTTCATTAATTGTTTTAGCAATTTTCAGCACATATTGAGATTTGGGTTTAGTTATCTTGGGAACACACATGAATCTTTGCTCCTTTCCCACAAAGGCTTTATCCCTTTTGAATTTAAGAGATGAAAAGTTTAAGCTTAAAGTTCCCATAGCATCCTCTAGTTTATCAATCCTAAAATTTTGATTATCATGAGTGTTGCTAGCTTCTAGAGTAGTGATTCTTTTATCAATAGTAGTTATTAATTCATTAACTTTGCTAGCATTATCAAGGAAAATTGGTAAGTTCATTTCCAAAGAGTTTAGTTTATCAATAACATCCTCCAAAGTGATCTTAGTTTTAACAGTTGTAATGGGGGTGCTCCTACTAAACTTTCAATCAAATTGCAGGTTCCAAAGCAGGAGTTCCTAAAAAAATTCCACCCGTAAGAGTATCTAACACATGCCTATACCAGCCAGAAATACCAACATAAAAGTTCCTTAGGAGTATCAAGGTAGAATATTTTTTTGTACATTTATTATGAGCATCATTTATTCTATACCAAGCATCTTTTGAACTCTCTCCCCCTTGTTGTCTAAAAGAACGAACCTCAATTTCGGGAATACTCATTCTAGTGAAATAAAACCAAGCAAATAAATAACAGCTATGAAGTAAACTATTTTTTTTGTGTTTTTGACATAGAGAAGAAAAACAAGACAAAAATAAAAACAAGACAATAAACAAAATAAAGAGGTTGATAGTGAGAGACTTCCCTTGCCACAAGACTTCTTCCTCCCCGGCAACGGCGCCAGAAGTTCCTGATTGCTATGGATGGCGTGTTGGAAACCCCAATAGGAAGGTGTGATGAGCAAGCGGCAAGAATTTCCCTCAGTTAAGAACCAAGGTTATCAATCTAGTAGGAGGAAGAGGATCTTAGGAAGGTTGATGCCACTGACGGTGGTGCTGGCGCTTCACCGGTGTCAGCAACAACGTGGAACCTGCACATAACACAACCAAAATACTTTGTCTCAACGGTACAGTGAGGTTGTCAATCTCACCGGTCTTGCTAAAAACAAACATTAGACGTATAGTGTGGAAAATGATGTATGCTTGCAGCAAGTAAAGAAAGCAGTAAATAGTTGTGGTTTGTTTAACAGTGTGGAAAATGGATCAGGGTTCATAGGTTCACTAGTGGTGTCTCTCCATAAAAGATAGCATGCTCGGTGAACAAATTACAGCTGGGCAATTGACAAATAGAGGTTGCACCGTAGTGCACATATATGACATGATGACTACTATGATATTTAGTGCGGGCATTACAACAATATACATAGACCGAAATCCATCTGCATCTATGACTAATAATCGACCCTCAGGTTATCATCTGACCCCCCTTAGGTATTAACTTGCAAGTAACAGATAACTGCATTAAACAAAGTGTGTAATGTAAGCAATGATTATGCACGCGGGCACTCTCACCGTTGTTTTCTCCCTAATGGCAACAACACATCCTCCCTCTTCACGTTTCTGTCACTCGAGCAAGGTGGTGAGGAGGCATGAACCCACTATCAAGCATAAATACTCCCTCTTGGAGTCACTAGCAACTACTTGGCCAGAGCAACCACTAGCAACGGAAATCATGCAAGATCACAAATAACATATGCAAATAAAGACTATAATCAACTTGGCATAAGTTCAATATTCATCGGATCCCAGCAAACACGACATATAGAATTACACCAGATCAATCTCGATCATGATAGGTAGCTCACGAGATTTTAAAAATGGAGGCATATGAGGAGAAGACAACCATCTAGCTACAGCTACGAACCCATAGTCCAAGGATGAACTACTCACGCATCACTCCGGAGGCAGGCATGGTGATGTAGAATCCTCCGGTGATGATCTCCTCTCCGGCAGGGTGCCGGAAATAGCTTCAGAACCCCCCTGATCTAGGGTTGACGGTGACGGAGGCTGCGGAACTTTTCGGGGATTTTTCACCAGGTGCCTAGGGTTTTCCATCCGGGGGGATTAAATAGGCGAAAGGGCAAAGGCGGTGGAGCTCCAGGGGCCCCATACCCATAGCTGGCGCGGCCAGGGGCCACGCCACCCTATGGTGTGGCCCCCCTGGTGCCGGTCTTCGACTCTTCTTTGGTGTTCTGGATGCTTCCGGGGAAAATAGGCACTTCGGGCTTTGTGGGGTCAAATTCCGAGAATGTTTCGAGAACAACTTTTCTGAAACCAAAAACAGCAGAAAACAGGGAACTGGCACTTGGCATCTTGTTAATAAGTTAGTCCCGAAAAACGTATAAAAATGCTATAAATAAGGGAGAAAACAAGTAGCAATTGGCATAATATGATCATGGAGCATCAGAAATTATAGATATGTTGGAGACGTATCAAGGGGGCAAGTAACTTTCAATAAATATATGAATTAGATACAAGTTACCACAAGGAGGAACATTGGATAATATATATATATATAATCCAAGTGACTTTGCTTGAGGACATATAATTGATGAATATCCCTTAATTCTTCATGAGATAGCCAAGTCTGAAATGCCCTCCAACAACACCTATTGATCAAGTTTGAGCTTGTTGGTCCCCAACCATGTTGGGTCCTAAGAGTTTAGTCACAATAGGTTTGGCAACCCAAATGGTTCTTTTCTTGACGCCACTTGGAGTACCAACAAACTTGGCAAAAACATTGCCCACATTATCCTTATGAATGGAATAAATATCATCAACAAAGATAGGGTTGGATAGTGTACCATTAGTGCATGAAGAAGAAAAGTGTCCCTTCTCACGACAAAGGTAGCAACGTTTACTCTTTTCTTTCTTCTTAGAAGACTCCTTAACTTGAGGAGCATTGGTTTGAGTCTTCTTAGGAGGTGGCCTTTGTTCAACCTGTGGTTGAGCATGAGTTTGGACAAGAGGTCGCTTCCCTAGTTCCTTCTCACTGAGAAGCTTCTTCTTCAAAGGGCAAGATATAACATGATTCCCTTCAATCTTGCACTTGAAGCAAATAATATTTGCTTGGTCTTTTACTTGTTCTTGGCCCTTCTTCTTGTCAACCTTGGACTTGTTATTGTGTTGAATCCAAGTCCAGTCTTGTCATTGGGAAGTCTTCGCACCATCAACATCTTGTCAAGGGTGGAACTCCCTTCATGACACTTTTCCAAGTCTTTCTTCAAAGAAGTGACTTGGGCCTTGAGCTCTTTAATTTCCTCTACATGGTTAGAATCAACACAAGAGCTAGAGGAAGTAGATGCTTCATTGTTAGAGCAACAAGGCAAGGAAAGTAATTCATAATAATATGTAAAAGCATTATGAGATGATGAATTACTAATACTAGCACAAGGCAATATAGCATTACTAAAAGAGATTGTGCTAGTAACCACATGAGTCTCACAATATGTTACCTTTGTAGTGATAGCCTCAAGAGCTAACTTTATCTTAGTATGGTATGCTAAAAGATCCTCATGATAGTTAGATAGCTTTTCATGTTTTTTCCAATTTCCCACACTTGCTAGTCATCAACTCAAGTTGAGCCCTTGGCACAACATTCTCCTTCAAAATAGATGCTCCACAAGATGTGGAGTTAGTAGCACAAGCATCATTAGAAATAGAAGAAGACAACTTGGCAAGCTCATTATTCAACCTAGAGTTTTCCTCAATTAGATTAGCATTGCCAACTACAAATTCAACCTTTAACTTTTTAAGCACTTTATATTTAGCAATAGTATGGTAACGTGCTTTAGTGAGAAAGGCTATTTGTTCATTATGGAGCTCCTCAACAGATTCAAGTTTCTCCTCAAGAGTAACTCGGAGCTCATACTCTTCCTCAAGATACATAGTGAGGGACGCCTTTTCATCGGCATAGCTTATTTCAATCTCACCTTTCTTCTCAATGATTTTTGCGTTATAAATAGGAAAAGCCAAAATCTCACCCAATGGAGAGATGGATTTACTAACTTTAGGGATATCAAGAAGAACCAACTCACCCTTCTCCATTAAAGATACCTCATCATCATACTCTCCATAAAAGAAATCCTCATCCTCACCATCACAAGATGTAGAGGGTTCCAAAGGTGGAGATACCATTGAATCCTTAGCCATAAGGCACACATGAGAAATGGATGAAGATGATGAAGATTGACTTGAAGCACCAATAAGGTCCATGTCTTGTTCCACCAAAATGTGGGATTCCTCTACATTGTTAGCCACACAAGCACTAGAGGAAATGGAAGCGTTGTTTTCATGACAACAAGACATAGGAAGCATATCATCATGAGATTTAGTTGAACATTTATTACATGACATGCAAGGACTATCAATACTAGCATATGAGGCATTTTGGGTGCTATAAGAAATTAAGTCCAAAGATAGAATATTGCAATGAGATAGAGATGAAGTATAGTCAATATTAAATTCACTATCTACAATGCAATTTCTATCACCACTCACCATATAATTACCTTGTGACAAATCACATGTTGGTGGAGTGGAGAAAGATGTGAACTCTTCACGCCCGGAAGTGGATGGAGAACAATCATCCTCAATAATGTTGGACACATCATATATATCTTGAAGTTTTGTCCATATCGCATGAGCGTTCCGAAAAGGCTTGATTGATGCAATGACTACATCGCTCAAAACATTCAAGAGACCATTACATACTAGAGAATCAAGATAAGAGTTTTCCTCATCCTCTAAAGATAAATCTTGAGAATCCTTTGGAGGAAGAAAATCCATATCTACAATTCTCCTTACATAATTTGGACCCATGTCCGTACGAAAATTAAGAATGAGAATTTTCCAAACATCATAATTTCTACCATAGAATATAAAGGCGGGATCGTGCTCTATTTCCCTAAACGACATCGTACTCTCTAGGATGTAAATCCTAATAAAGAGAGCCCAGGCTCTGATACCAATTGAACGTGCAACGATGTCGCCTAGAGGGGGGTGAATAGGCGATTACAACTTTTTTGGTCAAGGCTTGCTAAATGCGGAAATAAACTAGGTGTTTAAATTAACAATCACACAACCTAAATATTCTAGAGTCAACTAGGTGCACCAACAACTTATGCTAATAAAGAAAAGTAACAAGGTGATAGCAAGATATATAACTTCAAGCTCGAAGGCTATCACAATGTAAATTGCATAAGTAAAAAGCTCGGGTATAGAAATAACCGAGGCACACGGAGACAATGATGCATTCCCGAGTTCCTCCCACAGGGGGAGTACGTCTCGTGTGAGGGGTGTGAGCTCGCCACAAAGGCCTACTCAACGCCACAAAAGCCTCACCCTATTCTCCGATGAACACCGCCACAAAGGCCTAGTTCACCTTTCACTATTGGCAATCTTTGATCGAGGCACGCATCCACAACTTAATTGGAGGCTCTCGATGTCACCACAATCTTGGGGCACACATCCACAACTCAATTGGAGGCTCCCAAGAACACCACAAGTCGTCTAGGGTCCAAGACCCAAGAGTAACAAACTCACAAACTTTCACTTCCACGGATCCTCGTGGAGAGACTAAACCGATGCAACCGATGCAAATGGCAAGAGCACAAGTGCTCAAATCCTCCACTCTCAAATTCCAACAAAGCAACAAATGCTTATGGAGTAATAAGAGAGGAAGAACAAAGGAGGAGAAACACAAAGAACTCCAAGATCTAGATTCACTAAGTTCCCCTCACTAAGAGGAGAGATGGATTGGTGGAAATGTGGATCTAGATCTCCTCTAACTTTCCCCTCAAAGATATGCAAGAATTATTGGAGGGATTGAGAGAGGGGCAAGATTTCCAAGGTCAACAATGGTGGAGAGAGAGAGTAAAAACGGGTTGGGAAAGTCTTAGGGACTCATTCCGGACTGGATCCGGAATGAATCCAGGTCCCGGAACGGCCCGGAATGAATCCGAATCCTAACAGAGGTTTTCGTCCATTCATTCCGGATTGCACCACAATGACTAAACACCGATACAAGAAATGCTATAACTTTTGCATACGGACTCCGTTTTCGATGTTCTTGGGCTCAATGAAATCGTAACGACGAGAACTACAATAATATGAAGAGAAACATCATTGTACAACAATGGAAGATAAAACAAATGGGTAAAGGTTTTGACCTCTCAAATAGGAACAACCGGTAAAACCTCCAACACGAAAACACACATAACTTTTGCGAATGAACTCCGAATGAGGTGAATCAAATTGGGTTGGAAAGATAATAACAAGGAACATACAAAAAAATGAATGGATAAGTTACCACACATAGAAGGTGTGGAAACATTCTCAAATCTGAGCCGGATATTTTCACCACCGAAAACGCAACGAGTTTTTCTTACCAAAACCGTTTTCGATAAACCTTGGCTTGCCATGAAGATCACGACAAGCACCAAATCCCCATGGATATAAAAGCCAAACAAGAACCAAGAAATATTATATGCAAGTATGAAAAGGTTTGATCTCTCCACAACAATTCGATCAAGTTACTCACTTGAGAGCCCCTCTTGATACTACGACTATCTATCCTATAATCCAGTCTCCCAAAGGCACGAGACCAGTAAAATAGAAAACCTATAAAGATTATACCTTTTCCTTGAGCATTACACTTGAGCTAGATGATGACGATCTTGACTCTCTCAAGTTGGATCTTCTTTCTTGATCGTGCTTGCTAGCACATACTCCGCTTGACGAAGACTTGCAAGTTTCTCCCCCATACACCATTATGGGAGAGACCCTTCTCGGCAAATCTTCACAAGGCCACAATCTCCAAAAGGGCGGCAAGCATCAAGTAGGATTTCTTCTAGGTGCTTCACTTGAACTTCCACGTCAAGCTTGACGACGAACACCGCTTGACGACAACATAGACCATGGGCTATATGAAATCTTCATTTTGATGCATGCCCATGGAAAGATACTTAACCACACATAGAGATGACACACACACATATCATGGGTTAGTTCACAAAGCTATATGATCAAATTCTTACCATACCACGAGATACACAATCCCACTTGGTACATCTTGTAGCTTTGTGTGTTGATCACTTGCTTGATCAACCTTGTATATTTTATTATCACTTCAACTGATGATGTCTTGAAGATAATAATGAAATATCACCTAGTCTTTTTCTTCAAGACACACTAGCAATATGCACAACTCTATACATGGCCATTCTTCATATCAAGCCTTGAATATAACAATGGCCGTCAAGAAAGCTAATAGAGTTCAACACATGAACTCCATTATTTCCTATGGACAAGATCTACAAGGATAAATCAATGCAAACATTAGTCCATAAGGATTGTCATTAATTACCAAAACCACACATGGGGGAACCTTGCACTTTCAACTTCCCCATTCCTCTAGAGCGGGCGAGAGCATCATCCACACTCTTGTGAGACAAGGATATGGCTATGAACTCACTAAGAACGCCAATGGAGTTGGGTGAATTGTAGAACGCTCTTGTTCGGATGCTAGTGGATAGTTTCTTCTCAAAAGGGGTTATGGTCTTGAAAAACTTCCTCTTGATCCACTCATCGGATATTTCCTCTTTCCCAAAGTCCCTCAATTGGTTAGCAAGGGTGACAACTCTTCAATATAGCTCCTCGGGACTTTCATCTTCTAGCATGACGAAGTTCTCAGACTTGTCAAGTGCCACATCATACTTTGAGGATTGGATGCTAGAATTTCCTTGGAACAAGTCTCAAGTTTATCCCAAGCGTCCTTGGCGGTCTTGATACTGCGGATGTGTTAAAGATGTTCTCTTGGGAGAGCCTTTTGAACAGTAGCAAGAGCGGTCTTGTTGAGTTGAAATTCAATATCCTCTCTTGGAATAAAGTTGCTTGCACCATGAGGATGGAAACCATGGAGAACACTTCTCCACAAGTCGGTGCAAGAGCCGGAAATATTATACTCCTATCGAACTTCCAAGAAGAAAATTCATTAGTGTTAATCATGGGAGGAAGTCCAACATTTAGAATGTGTGGCATAGTAGCAATGGGATGAATAGAGTCATAATTGGCAGGTGGTGGAACTCTTGAGTTAGACGCCGAAACATTAGCTGTTTGATACTTGGAGCCTTCGGAACTTCCACTCCTCTTAGCCTTTTTATTGACTTTTGCCTTGGCTAAAGCAATGTTAGCTTCCATTTCGGCGATTTCCGGAATGGAATCATCGTCCGAGCATCATCATCGGCGGTGGAGGGGGGTTCCTCGGACTCCTTGTTTTTCCCCATCATGGCCTCCAACATCTTATTTATGCTAGAAACCTCCGAGCCAACACTAGAGCTAACCTTGGACAATTCGGATTGGATAGTTCCAACCGTTTCTTGTAGGTTAATTATAGTGTCGGACATTTTGGCGATTTCCATATTCGAAGCGTCGGGATCACTTTCATTGACCATTATACTCTTAGCCGGTTAATCCCTTAGTAAAAGTCGAAGCTCTGATACAAATTGAAAGTGCACTATGGTCAACTAGAGGGGGGTGAATAGGTTGACTCCCAATTTTTCTTATTTTATTTTTAGTTTGGGATAAACAAGTAAGATAAGGTTTTCTAGATGTGCAACTAGATGAGCAACCTATGTGATACAAATATACAATACGTAACGGAAGAAATATGTAAGGAAACAAGATAAACCACAAGTGTAACCAAGGAGACAAGGATATGTTTCCAGTAGTTCCTTCTCAAGAGAAGTACGTCTACGTTAGAGAGGCGGGGAGCCACCTAGGCACTCCTCAATAGCACGGATGTACACACCTTATTCTCCTTGAGCTTCTCCGTGAGGGATATTCTCGTTTCCACTATGAGGTCGACTTGAAGGCGTTGACCAAACCCTTACACAAGGTTGAGGACACTCCACAACATGGATGGAGGCTCCCAAACAATCCGAAGCTTCTTTGCAACAAGGTGGAAGCTCCAAGCACGATATATACTAAGGTTTCTAGGCCTCAAGTAGGATTCTAGATCTACTAGGATCTGGTGGATGGGTTTTCAATTCCTTGGGTGGAATCACGGCTCTAGGTCTCCTCTAACTCTCCACAAAGTTATGGAGTGATTGGGTGGTTGGAGTGGAAGATATAGGAGGTTGAAGCTCGCATTTAATGGCTAAGAGAGAGAGTGAGAAGCTTAGCATTTAAGAGGTAGAGGAAGGGCTTTAATACCCCCTTCCCCAAATCTGGCCGTTGCGCAACCCACGCAGCACCGGAGGTACTGGTGTTTCCACCGGTTCTACCGGTGGTCTTCTTTGTCTGGAGCTTGCGTGGCTCCACTTCCTCTTAGCTGGTTCCCCAGGCACGAAGCTACGGGTGGGAACACCAGAGGTACCACCCACCGGTACTAACGGTGGGTTCCGCCCTGCCCTCCGCGATGTGGAACCCGAACGTGTTTTTAGCAGAACCACCACCGGTAGTTCCACCGGTGGCAATCTGCTCGCTATAGGCCAGTTGAAAGGAGCGAAGGTACCGGTGGGAACACCGGAGGTTCTGCCCACCGGTACCACTGGTGACCTTCGCTGCAGCTTCCGCCATGAGCCACCCGAAGGTGGTTTTGGCGGAGGTACAACCGGTACCACCACCGGATGCCCCCGCCTGGGGATGTGCTGGGAAACAGCAGGGGCCGGTACTACCGGTGGAATCACGTGTACTACCGCTGCCTGGAGAAACTGTTTCCCAAACTTGTCTTTTCAAGCTCTTTTCCTTCGGAGAATTATCGCAATGCCCTTAAGGATATTATGGAGAGTATCGGGCATATTGTGAGGTACAAATAGACCCTGCATATACTAAAAATAAAAATTAGTCCTTAAGTTACATTGTCATCAATTATCAAAACGAAAGATGATCTTTCACTAATGGCTAAAGTTGATGTGGGTTTGCTTTGGCATTGCCGGTTAGCCCACACAAATATGAGGATGTTGCATGACCTTCAAAGTAGCAACCCTGTTCTAGGACTAACCAATGCTAAGTTTACTAAAGATTGTGTCTAGCTCTTGCGCCTTTGCAAAGCAGCATGGAGAACCTCACCCTACCAAGACCACCATCACCACAACAAGAATTCTCGAGCTTATTCACTTGGACCTCTTTGGTCCACTATCCTATGATAGTCTCGGAGGAAAGAAGTATTTTTTGGTGATCGTGGATAACTACTTAAAATATTGTTGGGTGTATTTCTTCAAGAGGAAGAGCGAGACTCAAAATAGAGTCATCGAGTTCATCACTTTGGTTGAGCGCCAACACAATACTAGCATTATGGCGATCCAGAGTGATAATGGTTTGGAGTTCAAGAACTACACCGTTGATGGTTTTCTTAGTGAAGAGGGCATTGATCATCAATATTCCACTCCCTATACCCCTCAATAAAATAGTGTAGCAGAGAGAAAGAACCGGACCTTGATGGATGCCGATAGGACAATGATTGCGGAGTTTTCTTCTCCTTATAATTTTTGGGACGAAGCCGTCTCCATCGCTTGTCATTCCACTAACCGGTTATATCTTCGCAAGAACTTGAACAAGACTCCCTATGATATTCTCACGGGCAAGAAGCCGGACGTATCTTACTTCAAAGTCTTTGGTTGCAAGTGCTTCATTCGCAACAAATGTAAATGCTTGTCAAACTTTGAGACCAAATCATATGAGGGTATCTTTGTTGGTCGTGACACAAATTCCCACGCCTATAGAGTCTACAAAAAGTCTACCATACAAGTTGAAGAAGCTATGGATGTGGTATTTGATGAGGTTAATGGCTCCCTAGGGGGCCGCATAGATCATGGTGTTGGAGGAGATGCAATTCCTCCCATCGTCATAAGAAGAATGGGGTTTGGTGAATAATCCCCATCGAGGGACACCAGATGACGGAGGGAGAAGGACTATGCTTGATGGAGGGATGATAACCCGGTAGGCCAACGCCAAGGTGTAACTCGGCCCAAAGGACGCTGCACAAGACCCGGCTTAAGATAAAGG
Source organism: Alopecurus myosuroides (assembly GCA_028641055.1). Taxonomy (NCBI): domain Eukaryota; kingdom Viridiplantae; phylum Streptophyta; class Magnoliopsida; order Poales; family Poaceae; genus Alopecurus; species Alopecurus myosuroides. The sequence continues at coordinate 155,974,098 of CM054058.1, forward strand.
AGTTTCTAGAAGGCCCAAGAGCGTAGGCCTCGTAACCCGGATTGTGGGTTCCGATAAGGAAGTTTAGGGTTTGTAAGCAGTGTCCAGGTGGGATTCAGGGTGCGCCTTGGAGAGTAGGCCAGGGGGTCCGGATATTATATAAGCCGGCCCCTAGGGTTAGACGACAGAGATCCAAGAGTTAGAGCTATATCGCTAGGTATCGAGTATCCAGTGTAACACGAGAGCTGAATTAATAGATCGAGATCGGAGACTCGGCGACTTGATTGCCGGCTACCAGATCGCATATCATCATGTTTTCCCTTGAGCTAAACCCTCTCCCAAACACCAGAGTCGTCTTGCCCCAAGATAAGTTACCCCCGGTAACGTCTGCCGTGATTATCCCACGACAGTTGGCGCCCACCGTGGGGCCTACGTCCAAGGGTGTTTACGTCACGGGAGAAGCTCGGAAGAACATGGAGAACCTTGTCATCGGCGAGATCTACACCGACAACGAGGGAGAGAAGATGGTGGACGATTCCGGCTGGGGGCCAGAGTCGGATCTACTCGAATCCGGATCTGTCGTAACAATCGGCCAAATCAACGTCTTCGTCGGCATGGTACGTACGTCCGGTTCAATCCCTGACGATTTCGAATTTGATTCTGTGTCAGGGGAGGCCACCCACGCTCAGTCAGATGGAGAAGAATCGGTCGGGACGGTAGATCCGACAGAAGAGCCCCCCACGAAGAGGGAACAGCCGGAGGAGCCGGCATGGACCCCGCGTGGCCGGGTCATGAGAGAAGACGATACCGAATCCATCCTGCATCTGCTGGAGAACCGGTACGAGGAAAATAGCAGCGAAGAGAAAGTGTACGAGTCCGCGCCAAGCATTGTGCGCCAGGTTGCGGTTTACACGGCTCCTGCGACCAATCTCAATCAGGGGAACGTGACCGCGGCCGCAGTCGGAGTAACACAAACATTGGCCCAGCAGCAAGATCCGGTTGACGGAAACCCGGTTCTCACCCGGGTTGACGGAGAAGCAGCATCAGTTACCAGTCACGCGGCGGACAGTGAGTTGCAGGCAAACATGTTTGGATATCTGGCAAACCGAACGCCGGGGGCGGGTCCTTCAAACCCGCAACACCCGGCCCTATTCAACAACAACTTGATTCTGGATCCAACCGTTTTAGCTACAGTTATTACTCCGGAAAACGCGGCGGAACGTGTCAGAGATCTGGACGTAGCCCGCCGTGCATTGGAGCAACAGAGAAGGCAAGTAGAAGCAGAAAGGCAGGGGATGGCCGCCCGCCAACGCGAGCTGGATGCATTGGAAACCCGGCTCCGAGAAGAGACAACCAGGGCGCGTCAAAGGCATCAAACCATGTTACCAGCAACGGGTGGAGTTATAAATCCAACCAACCTATTTATCACACCTCAGGATCAACCGATTCCAGCAGCGGACCAAGGAACCGTACAGCAACCTGTTACCGGAGGAGCACAGCCGGCAAACACACAAGCCGGGTTACCCACATTACAGACTGGAGTCACCGCCGGCAATACATTACCACCACCACCACCATCGCGATTTCGCACGCCAGCAGGTCATTACAACAACCCCATGGATAATGTGTATGCTGCAACGTTAGCATTGAATCAGATCCCCGTAAGAGAGTCACCCCATGCGGAGCAGACCCGACGGGCGATCGAGTTATTGCATACGGCAGTAGCACAGCAAGTTAATTACCCGGATCACAGAAGCGGGATGCATGGGACACCATATGTCAGCCAACAACAAGCTAATACCGGCAATATTCAGACAAGTTCAGCACGGCGGAGGGCGGAGCAGCAGCAAATGCCGCCCCCTCCCCGCGTTCAAGCAGTACCAGCAGCATCAGCAGCACAAGCTATCGTGGATAGCTCCAGAGCCAGGAGGGCCGCGGCCGGGTCTGCAGTGCACGGGCCACCAGCCGTACCGCGCCCAACCGCACCTCCCGCAGGATCACACGTTTCCCGAGTGAGGCCGGTTCCGACTAATCTCGCTGGGCCTAAGTGCCTGTCGGACAACATCAGGGCTGAGCCTTACCCGGATAAATTCAAGGAACCGGGTAAAGTGGTGAATTATGAGCCGACTATGGATCCGGAAACATGGTTGAGCAGCTACGAGATGGCAATGTCAATTCGCAACGCAACTGAAAATCTTCAAGCCAAGTTCATGTACTTAATGATGTCAGAAGGAGCAGCAAAATTATGGTTCAATAATCTACCAGAGGGATCTATCAAGTCGTGGGAAGAGTTAAAAACCGCATTTATCAAACATTTTCATGGAACGTGCAGAAAGCTATTTACTATTGATGACCTAGAGCGATGTGTCCAAAAGAAGGGAGAATCTGCGCGCAGCTGGGTGCGCCGGGTTATGGAGATACTTCACTCATCTACGGACATTCAGCCCAAAGACGCGCTACAAGCTATGGCGAAGACGTGCAAGTACATACCTTTAGTGCAAAAGTTAACACGCATGAAATCTAGTCGAAACGCTTCAGAGGTTACGATGGGAGAGCTAATGGATGCATGCAACAAACACGCTGCAACGGATACTACAGAAGAGGATGTCGATGACAAGAAAACAAAAGCAAATACAAATAATAGTGGAAGAACCGGCAATGGATCAACGCCGGGTAACAATGGAGGTAACAATGGGAACAACCAGAACAAGCGCCCGTTTGAGGGAGGCTCCGAGTTTGTCGCTAGCACAGAAGCCGGGTCTTCGAGACCTAGAGCAGAAGGAAATTTCAATACTGGAAACCACAATGGAGGAAATTATCAAGGACCGCCAAGGCCGGGTAACAATTGGGATATCTTCAGAATGGCATGCCCAAAGCACAGCAGGAACGGTAGGCCGGCTAACCACTCATTGGAGCAGTGCGCGGACCTACAGAGATGGAAGAATGAGGAGATAAACAAGGCCATGCGAGGTGCAGGTCGGGGAGGAGGACCGGGCCCGGGTGGAAACCCGGGCAACGGCCCACCCCCAGCCGGAAACCCGGCAGGCGGAAATCCGGGTAACAACCAAGGGGGAGCTGGAGGTTTCCAAGCCAACCCCAAGCAATTGGGACAATATCACGTGCACACCACAGGAATTTCTAACAAGGATAAAAGGATACTGAAACAAGCGGTAAACTCGGTTTCTTCGGCTGTTCCGAGATACTTGAGATGGTCAGAGCAGGACGTAACATGGAGCAGAAGAGATCACCCGGAAAGGATAGAACACCCGGGAGTCCTAGCATTGGTGGTTGCACCACAGGTCAATGGTTATGAGCTGAAGAAGGTCCTAATGGACGGTGGAAGTAGCATCAATATCTTGTATTGGGAAACCTTTCTACGCATGGGTCTCAAGGAGTCCCAGCTACAGAAAAGTTCAACAGTCTTTCACGGGATAGTGCCGGGTCACTCAGCATGCCCCGAGGGAAAAATCGCATTGGAGGTAGCTTTTGGAGAATCAAAAGACAATTTCCGGGTTGAATGGCTTACTTTCGAGGTGGTTAAGTTGCGCAGTCCTTATCACGCGCTATTCGGAAGGCCGGCTTATGCTAAGTTCATGGCCAGGCCGTGTTATGTGTATCTACAACTAAAAATCCCGGGTCCCAGGCAGACCATCACCATACATGGGAGCCGGGATATAGCGGCTGAGTGTGATGAAGGAGATGCGGCAATGGCCGAACAAGCTTGCAGAAAAGAGGAACTCAAGTATTACCGGTCTCAAGTAGACCCGGATGACAGAACAGCGCTAAAAAGGCCAAATACTGAAGATGAGAGAGCAAAATTCAAGGCAGCACAGGACACAAAGATGGTGGCTTTCATCGAGGGTGATCCCTCCAAACAATATGCCATAGGAGAAGAAATTGCACGGCCACTTATAACCGACTGCACCATGGAAGTACCCACCCCGGGTTGGTTAGCAAACCCGGTACTCATAAGGAAAAAGACCAACGAGTGGAGAATGTGTATTGATTACACTAGCACGGGTGACGATCCCCAAGAATAATTAAACGATGTAACAGGCAGCAGGTTTCAGACGCACTCTTTTCCTATCCAGGGTACCTAAGGGGACTGGAGGGTTTTTAATGAGGCGGCTTGCTGACCTAACCTTCTCGTATCAATAAAGAGATGGTTAAGCAATATATCTTCTTCACATGTTTTATCAAGTTTTCTTCTTCTATTATGTTTCCATTCTTCTTCCAGGTAATAATTATTTATTGTTTTTCTTAGTGCCTTAGTTTCTTTAGTATGTTACATATATTTAGGTCTTGGGGGCTGATTGCTTGAATAGCACAGTTACAAACTCAAAGACCCGGCCATGATGCCTATGAGTTATAAGGGCCGATTACTCGCAAACGAGTACGGCTGCAATCTTATAACCGGACAAAGGAGCCAAATTTCTTGACTTTTCTTACTTAAGCTCGATGTGACTCGCACTAAAGTGGCATGATTTGCTCGCTTACGATTACAATCAGCCATGAAGCCCAATGGGACTTGCCTGACCCTGTTTTCGTATAGATGTAACAACATGGTATCCACGCGAAAGCCGGCTTACAGTACAAGAGAGTCAAAAGGGTCATCTAAACCACAAGTTATGCAGAGTACAGGGTTAATAACCGGAAACTCAAAGTCTATCAAGCATAACTTCAATTCCTATGTGAAACGGCTCTAGGTTTTGGGCTTAGCATAAACAATTTGTTTTCCTTGAGAAACCTCATACCCCAGACTCGGAATTTCGGGCCTTGGGGACTGGGGATTTTTATCAAAGAGGCAAGTTATCTAGCTATTAAGCACCAAAAACCCACAAATCCGAGTCTTGGGGACTTGGGGACTTAGAGAAAAGTTCACCCGTCAAAACCCACGAGACCCGGAAACCGAGTCTCACAAAAGGAGCCATAAAGAAAGTCGGAGTATCAAGAGCAAATAAGCCCAAAGGCAGATAAATATCAAAATCATCCAAAGGCCAGAAGGGCCACGAAGTATATTAAGGCATTAAAGTGCATTACAACTCTCGATACTAGTATCAAAGGTGCACAGGCGCACCGTCAAAAATAATTGTTCAAAGGGCCCATCGGCCGACTGACGCATACGAAATGACAGCAGATAGCAAGTATCACTCGGCATTCGGGACTGAGGCATCCATCTCCCCCATTCCCTTGCCAGCCGGGTCTTGTTCCTTGGCTTGCCCTTCAGAACTCTTGGTAGCAGCAACATCCGGATCAGCGGTAGTGCCGGCCCGTGCAGGAGGAGGGACGATCGGTGTGGAGGAAGCAGGCGCAGAATCGGCCTCAGCCTTCTTCTTCGCGGCCTCCTCTCTCAACTGGGCAGCCTCCGCCTTCCATCGGGCCAGCATGTCGTATGGTTTGGGAAGATCCGACTTGATAGCCTTGTCGTCAGAATCATATGCTGGAATAACGACACTAAGGTCCAAACCATCGGCAATCATGCTGGCCGGGTGACGGACTTCCTTCTACATAGCCTTGAAATTCTTCGGGGAGAACTTGGATCCATCGTGATTAAATTCCGGAAACCCGCCCATAAGCTTGGCCGGCTCGAGCTTAGGAAAATAAGCTTTAGCCAGCGCAAGCCCCCGGGTTACTCCAACCCGGCAGGACGAGCGCTTCCAATGCCAAATCCACTCGGGAATAGTGGAGCATGCGTCCAGCAGTTTCTTCAGGTTGCCGTGCCCAACACCTGGCCATCGCATTTCTTCAAGAATCCACTTGGTTCCGGCACAGAGCTGCCGGATAGTGCTCTTGATGGATTTCAACTTGGCAATGTCATCTTCGTCCGGGACTACTTCATCCGGACCTGCAAGAAAACTCAACGAATAAGGAAACCCGGCTATTTATCAGAATGAGAACCCGGATCATGATTATCAAGTTAAGAATTATACCGGTCAAAGCACGATATGTATCAGCGATTTGAACAGAAAGCGTCGTTAGCTTATCTTCTGCTGCATGAGCCCTCCTTCTATACTTCCTTGTGATCTTCCCGCTCCTCCTAGCTTCAGCTTCAGCCGACTCACGCAGAGCCGCCTCCTTCTCAGCAAGCTTGGTGGCCTTCGCCAATGCTTTCTCAGATTGGGCAATGAAGGCCTGCATGGACACAAGGAAGGATTAGCCGGATAAAAAGCAAGCTACCAGTCGGTTATACCATGGAGTTCCAAGCAAATTATCAATAAATTCACTCGGAACTTGGGGACTAGATAATGATACAGGCAATATTGCTCGGATTTACCTCATGTTTAGCTATCAAAGCTTCTAGGAGATTTTCTTCATCGGCCCTCAAGGTGTGAAGGGCCTCCAGCATCTGGGAGAATGTCATGTCTTCGGGCCTAACGCCAGAAGAGCCGGCAGCTTGATCGCCTGGCGGGTGAATTTTCCCCGACTTTGGAGTCGAAACCCGGACTGTCTGGGTGTCCGGGTTTGGAGAACTCACCCTTGTGTCCAGGATCTCAATTTCCTCGTCCACCGCCTCTTCGGACGACTTTGGAGACCCGGCTGCCTGGTGAGCTGGGTCAACAAAGGGGCCTTGTTCTTGATTGCCTTCAACATCGCCGCCAGCCGCGGCGTCCATATCATCAGTCGGCTCATCCGTCTCCCGGTTATCCGTCCCCATGTTCTCCAAGTCACTAAGTGTGGCTTGGGCACTGAGGAAAAAAGAAAAGAGATAGTTAGCGACAGTGGATGAAAATTATCAAGTATATAAGGATATCATATAGTGAAGACTTACCCGGCGTTTACGGTGAAATCTGGTGGGAGCTCGCTGCTGGAAGCAGATGAATCTGTTACAGGAACCGATAGCGGAACCCGGAACTGCCCGGCCCGTGGATGGTTGGGGGAAGGGTGACGCTGAGGGGACTTGGAAGAATGAGGCGGAGGAGTACCGGCGCGGTGAACTGGTGAGGTGGAGATGCCCGGGTTAAGGGGGTCGTCACCCGGGGAACTCCGGGTCACTCTACGCTTTGTCGGAAGAGGGTCCTTCAAGTATGATGAGTTTGATAATTGATGGTTAAGTTTGCGCATGTTATCAAAGGAGTAGGGTTCGGAGGACATATAGGAGAAAGGAACCTTGGATACCACTCCTCTGGCCTTCCGTTTGGTTCCGACTGTTATTTCTTGATCGGACTCGGTGGCCTCCGGGTCCTCCTCGTCCTTGTCCTCTTCGTCCTCCAACCCTGTAAGCCGAGTATGTATCGAGGGAGAAAGTTAGACGAGTGAGGAAAATGATGCAAGTAAAGCTGATCCACGACTCGGATAAATACCTTCGTCATTGTCAGCCGGCTCTTCATCTTCTTCCGGGTCTCCGGAAGAAGGGGAGGTCTCGACGTTCCAGAAGGCATCATCAGCCTGAGATAAAAACATGAAAGTGAGAACTAACAGCTGTATCAAGTCAAGGAGTGGGAATAAATTTACGAGTATCGGTCTTACCGCTGGAGCCGGATTTTCCCGGGTGAACGCCGGTAACCCGGCGACGTTCTTGATCACCTCCAACTTTTCCGTCAAGAAGCTCTTGATGGTCTTGTTGGTGTCACCAGCTGGATAATTCTTGGAGGAGTATCGGAGCGCGTCAGTGACGTGCCCCGAGTATTCGCACATCAGCTTGGTGCGGATGGAATTAGGCTGGATCCGGAAATCCACCCATGTCTTAACCAAATTGAGCCCAAGGAGACCTTGGGCGGAAAGGACGGATATTTTTGTGAGGAGGGGTTGGATTGCCTCCCTGTCCGAGTCAGGGGCGAAGGCGTTGAAGTTTTCAGAGATATCGAGGAGACCCTCCGAATAACCCGGCAGTTTCCTCTCGCCGGGTGGGGAAGTGTCTCGGCAGTAAAAGTAGGAAAGTTGCCAATGTTTGACATGGGAATTGAGAGTAAGGGTTGGCATAGGAGAATTCTTGCGGCGTTGGATAGAGACCCCGCCGCAAGCAAGAAGTGCGCCGTCACCGCTTTCGCGGCACGGCTTGCACTGAAAGAGTTCGATAAAGAGAGCCAAACTTGGCGGAGTGCACAAGTATGACTCGGAAAGAACGATAAAATGGGTTATATTCAACATAGAGTTAGGCCCTATGTCGAATACATGGAGGCCGTAATGGCTCAAGACCTCACGGAAGAAAGGGTGACCCGGAGGGCGAAACCCCCGGGTCACATGTTCGACGAAGCAAATTACCTCGTCATCAGCAGGCGTGGGCCGGGTCTCCTCGCTCGGCGCCCTCCAGTGGATGTCCTTCTGAGGGGGGAGGATCCCTAACTCGGCCAGCTCTTCTAGCTTGGCCTTGGTGACTGTTGATCGCGCCCAGTTGGCGGATATTGACTGGGTCGTCCTTGTCTTGGCTTGCTGCTTCCCTTGCTTCTTGGGAGCCATGGGTTCGGTCTGCAAAGCACGAGACAAAAAAGGTACAAGACATGAGACTCGGAAATCATGGGTTATCCGGGTATTTGCAAGCAGTATCAAAAGAAGGCATGAAGACTATGAATTATCCGGGTATCACTGGACGGGGTGAAAGTTACAAGTTATCCGGGTATCGAGTGGCAATACAGAAATTATGGGGGACTTACGTATTGGTGATCGTTTGCGGAAGAAGGGTGATTGCCCATCTACTTACTGCAAGCAAAAGAACTGGAAGAAGTGGTTTTTCCGGGTGTCAATGACGGTTGCGGAAAATTTGGGCGAAATGGATCTAGATTGAAAAATTTGCGGATGATTTTATGGAAGAATTTGTGATTAACAGCGATAGGGGAGTAATATATGACCATCTACCAAGCTATTGGACGAACTAGCATGAAATTAAGAGACCTAATCCGGCGCGGAAAGGAAAATGGCCCGCGGTTGACTAGATCCAATCTAGATCGATTCGAAAAATTAAAAGGCCAGATTAACGGAAACAAGGAGCTCACCGGAGGAGATTGGAGTAATGCGCGGCGGCGGCAAATGGCGCACTCCGAATGCCCCTCTGCGACTGTCGGCAAGCCTCTCGAGGGCGCGGCGGCGAAGGGTGGCGGCGGCGCGGGACGGGCTGTGGCGGAACGTAGCCGGCGGCGGATTGGTTCCTGTGGCGTACGTGAGGACTCCGTGGCGGCGCTCTGTGAGCTCGGGCGCGGAAGTGAAGGAGAGGAAGAAGAAATGGACCGTTGGGGTTAGGTTATCCCCCGGGTGCCTATTTATAAGTTGTGGGTGGATAAACCTAGGCCAACGGGCGTGAGCCGGAAATTTCGGGATAAAGGATATTCGCCGGATTTTCCGGGATATGCATTAAGTGCTAGACGGGATATCCGGACAAGATATGAAGGAAATATTCCCGCGGTATCAGGATCAGTTATCAAGTGGAGTAAGCTGGATCTTTGACATTTTTACCCGGGCGTTGACCCGGAAGAGTAAAGAGGGATTTAGAGAAGGCCGGGTTATTATGTGGCCACCATGGAGTTAGGCCTAGCTGTTTATCAAAGCAATCCAACCCGGCTTCTGTGAACTTGTATGTTTGATATTCTTTGCAGGGAATAGCGTGCGCTTCAAGGAGGATTTCATGAAGCCCAAGCTATTCTGGGGACTACTGATGGAGGGATGATAACCCGGTAGGCCAACGCCAAGGTGTAACTCGGCCCAAAGGACGCTGCACAAGACCCGGCTTAGGATAAAGGAGTTTCTAGAAGGCCCAAGAGCGTAGGCCTCGTAACCCGGATTGTGGGTTCCGATAAGGAAGTTTAGGGTTTGTAAGCAGTGTCCGGGTGGGATTCAGGGTGCGCCTTGGAGAGTAGGCCAGGGGATCCGGATATTATATAAGCCGGCCCCTAGGGTTAGACGACAGAGATCCAAGAGTTAGAGCAATATCGCTAGGTATCGAGTATCCAGTGTAACACGAGAGCTGAATTAATAGATCGAGATCGGAGACTCGGCGACTAGATTGCCGGCTACCAGATCGTATATCATCATGTTTTCCCTTGAGCTAAACCCTCTCCCAAACACCAGAGTCGTCTTGCCCCAAGATAAGTTACCCCCGGTAACGTCTGCCGTGATTATCCCACGACAATGCTCTACTCAAGTGGAGCCATTGACTAAACCCATTGATACACAAGCCACACAAAAAGATGCACCAAGCCCTCAAGCTAATGAACAAGGCCAAGATCAAGATCCTCCTATTGTTGAGAGGACTCAACCTAGTGTTGATCCTTCACCCATTGATTATCAAGGTCAAGTTCAAGATGTATATGACTCTGATGAGGAAGGTGATGCTCAATCCATATCCAATGAATTTTTGGAGGAAATGCTAGCTCAGAGAGCAAAGAGAAGGCTAGAAAATCTTGAGCATGCGGGTCACACGGAAGACAAGGTTCTTGGGAAAGTTCATGGAAGGGTTGTCACTAGGAAGCAATTGGCGGATTTTAGCAAGGCTAATGCTTTTGTCTCTTTCATTGAACACAAGAAAGTTTATGAAGCTCTCGAAGATCAAGATTGGCTTGAATCCATGCATGATGAACTCAACAACTCCGAGCATAACAAGGTTTGGAAGTTAGTGCCAAGACGCAAGGATTGCAAGAATGTTATTGGCACCAAATGGGTGTTCAAGAAAAATAAAGACAAAGATGCCATCATCATTCGCAACAAGGCGAGATTAGTGACTCAAGGGTTTTCTCAAGTCAAAGGAGTTGATTTTGGTGAAACCTTCGCTCCCTTGACTTGAAACCCGGCCCTAATGGTAAGGAGGTAGATCAAAAGGTTTACCGCTCCATGATTGGCTCTTTGATTTACCTCTATGCATCTAGATCGTATATCATGTATAGTGTTGGGAATTGTGCAAGGTTTCAATCCTCTCCAAGGCAAAGTCATCTTGAAGCGGTTAAACGAATCTTTCGATATTTATTTCATACCCCAAATTTCGGGCTTTGGTATCCCAAGGGTTCAAGTTTTCAGCTCATTGGGTATTCAGATGCGGATTATGCAGGAGAGAAGACTGATAGGAAGTCAACATCCAGAGGACAAGCACCGCGAGAAGGTGTTCAAGATGCAGGAAGTCAACATCCGGTCAACATGCCGATTGTGCTCTCAAGAAGGTGTTCAAGGTGAACAAGAAGATAGAGCAACATTAGTGGGAAGTTCACTATGACAAAGAGTGAAAGCACCGTGAGGCAGCCAAATCAGCGAGGCAACTTTGTCGTGATGCCGGTGAGGAGGTGGCTTCTCCTATTGAGGACAACATCACCACCTGGGGACAGTGGCAGGCCAAGGAATATTAGGGTCATCTTATCACGTGGTCTGATGAGGAACCGGGAGAAGAAGCAACAAGCTCCCGTGGCCTTCCCCGTCCACACAACTCAGACGACTCCTTGAATTGATCCATGGGACGTTAGCATCTACCTCTGTGACGCCCCGGGATCGGGCACTATGCAGATGTCAGCATTTCCGCCAAAATCCACATAATAACCGATTCCAGGTTGCCACTTGTGATAACATTACAACAGTTCACAAATAATCCACAACAACAACAGATGAGGTATATACAATTCGACTCAAACGAGTCAAGGATACAACTGATACAATACAAAATCCAAATAACAGCGGAAGAAACAACATAGTGTCCGACTACGGACAAGATACAAATTGGACTAAGAGTCCTGAAGATAACCGATGGCGTCCAATCCCTGCCGAGGCCAAGCCGGAGGGATTCCCAAGCTAACGTCGTCAGACTTCAAACTTGTTGACTGCAATGTGGAATATGCATCCACGAAAAGGATTCGTGGGTCAGTACGGTTAAGTACTGGCAAGTGGATGAACCATACTCACAAGATACCGGCGTAACCAATCATCACAAGATACAAATACTTTGGGTACAACGGAAGGAAGGGATTACTACAAAGAAGCGGCAGCGGGCTGCGCTAACTAACTACAGAGACGCGCTACAACATCCGGCTAAAAGAAAGGGATAAGATAGCGAATCAGAACCAACTACAACTATTCACCAAACAATACCCATCCAATGTTACCCCCTACTAAGGAAGCAACCCAAGGAAACTCACACGGTTGATTAAGGTGACATTCATTTTGATGGTGGTAGTAATCTATATTACTAGTCAAGTTATCATCGTTAAGTGTAAGTTGTCTGAGTACTTGTTAGCCAGCACTTTCACCAAGTCATCCATAACCGCGGACAACACGGCTTCTCGAGAAGATTTAACCCTGCAGGGATTCACCAATTTGGTCGTACACGTCAGAATGACCCGCCAGGCGGGGAGCAAACCCACCAAGCGAGGCACTCAACACAACCCAACTCTTCTTCGCATCAAGCCCAAAGAACCCCGTGCAATTGAGCGCACGGCTAATCAAGCCCCACGAAGAAAAGGGGACCCTCATAGCACTCTAAGAACATGTCTCCCTAAATGCCGACTACAAAAGTTCCTGCATATGCATGCGGCAAATGGAAAACCCGAACTAAATGAGGCGATTTGGACGAGATGCGAATCGAATCAGAGTTGCGGGGGGCGCCCATACTCGCTTCCCACATGCGGTTAGTGCGCTCATCATGGATCAATGGACAAGACCCTTTGCCTAATTAGGGTCGACACTAGCAGGCCTCAAAACCACGCCGGGCCTCCTGCCGGTGCCTTATCATCAAATTATTATTACCCCAAACATTAACATATTGTTGATTGAATTGGAAACCCAACTATCCAACTAAACAGGTGATATGAAAAAGTACAACAAGACTCGAGCGCAAACAAACCTAAGCATGCAACTACGACACGGGGGCCAACAAGGTAAACAAACAACAGTTAATAGGAAGTGGAAGGAAGGCTATATCATGGCTGCAAGGTAAACATATAATAGGATCGAGACACAAGCATCGAATCATAAGGCTAGAATAAAGGCAATGGAAAGAATCGGTAACAAGTGATGAAAGGCAGCCATTTGGCAGCAAGTGAGTATACTTGCCTGAGATCCAGCAAGTAGAGGTACATCCGCAGAACTTGTCGTTGCTCACATCATCTTAACGTCCTATCCGCGAAGAAGCAACGAACCTCGAACAAACACCGGATGCAACAATTACTACTACGGCAAAAGAGCCAGCATGATCAAGATATGGATGCATGACAAGTTTAAGGATGCATCAAATATAAACTAGTTGACATGGTAAACATATTTAAATGGGCCCATATGCAATTTTGGGTTGCATATAGAAAAGCCCATGAATTAAGGTTGAATTAAATGATCTACAAATAACCATCATGTGAAAGTTGATTAGAATGATGCATGGATGAAGAAAACAATGAGAAAACAACAATAGCATCAATTTGAAATGTGGTTTACCAAGTTTGGAATTTTATTTATTAAGTTATGAAATTTGGCTTCTTAAATGAGTTACACAAGCATTTGTTGTTTTCACCCATTTTAATTGTTCAAAACAGATAACCAAATTCATATTTGGAAAGAACACAAAATTTTAGATGGAATACATATTTCATTTGTTGAATTTGGATTTTAGATGAGCAAGTTATTAATTTGACAATTTTAAATGCACTAAATAAGAAATAGTTGTTTTCAGCAATTTAAATTATTCAAAATAGAAAACAAAGTTGATATTTGCAAAGTTCATGAAAAATGGGATGAAAACATATTTTACATGTTGGAATTGGATTTGAATTGCCCAAGTTATAAATTTTGCAATTTAAAAGGGTTTAATTAAAGCATTGAATTATTGCACCACTTTTAATTAGGAAAAACAGTAAACAAAATGTATTGAAAAGGTTGAAAACATGTAGCAAATGTTTCACTGAACATTTTGAGCTATTAAACATAATTTTTGGGTTATTATTGAATTTATTATGCAATTTTTCATAAGCATTCTTATTCTGCCCTTTTTAGTAAACAGAAGGAAACATGTTCAAAATTAATTCAATTGTGACCAAATAAAATACCAATGTGTAGAGTTTGTTAAGACAAATTTTTAGAGCCCAAGTTTGCTCAAATTGGATGAACAGAACTAAAGTTATGAAATTCCAAAGTTTCCACTTTTAATTGCATTTTCAGTAATTAATTATTTAGTGCAGAAATTATTACAGAAACATGTTGCAAACTTGACATGAACAGGAAGAGCATGAAATTCTGAATCCACAGAAACTTGAATCACTGGATTTGGAGCAATATTCAATTTTATATGGATTTTACAAGTAAGGTTTCAGATCTGGGTTTCTGAAATTCGAGAGAAAAACAGAAAAAAGAGGGAAAAGGGGGTTGGCTTTGTGCCTTGGGGGGGGGATCGAACCCAGGGCTGTTGGGTGCGCGCAAGGGTGTGTTACCAGTGGGGTGATGCTCGGGTTGCTGGTAGGTGTAGATGCGGGTTTGTTTTGAGGTAGGCTTTCGGGCTTAAGCCTGACGAAACTGCACGTAGATGCAGTTACTGTACCGATCGGAATCAGCGACGGCGGCCGACGATCAGCTCGCTGCGGTTGCTGCTGAGGGTGCGAGGCAAGGAGAGAGGGGAGAAGAGAGAGGGCGGACAGGGGTTGGCTCACCGAGAAATTGATGGCGCAGTAGCTCGAGAAGATGACGACCACGTTGATCGCGATGGGTCAGAGACGTGGAGGCCGAGCTGCTGCGGTTGAGGAAGAAGAAGTGGACGGCGCGGCCTCCCCGTGTCGTCCCCGGTCCGGCTCCTGGTTGTCGAGGGCGGCATATGGCGGCGCGGTGACGGAGACAAAGGTGCGTCGGCGATACCATCCACTGCAACCTCCAGCCGCCGGAGTACAGAGAGGAGAAGGGAAGGGGAAAACGAGGTGGCGGCGCAGGGAGGAGAAGGGAGGAGGCTAGGGTTTGGAGGCAGAGGAGGTGGCTTTAAGGAGGAGGGGAAAGCTAGGAGGAGGGGGGTCCATGGTGCGGACAGCGACAGGAGGAGGGGATCACGTCCTCCTCGTGGTCGCACTGTCGTACGGAGAAGAAAGGTGGGTGGGCTGGGCTGATGGGGTGGTAGGTGGGCCGGTTGGCCTGCCTCCCCCATCTTTCTTTCCCTTTTCTTTTTATTCCCTCTATTTTTTTTTGTAAGAGATGAAAGAGAGAGAGATGAATAGAAGGGTTTTATTTTCATGAAATAATTTTATTAATTTTCAAAACAGTAAGGTCAAATCATGTTAGCATTAACTTCAAAAAAATTGAAATGTTAATTGATTTGAATTTGTTAGTTGAATTTCAAACAGGGTTTCACATAGATTTGATTTTTGAAATAAACAATTCTTTTATTCAATAACTCAACCAATTATGAAAACTTATTGAATTTAAAATGTTTGCAATATTTTAATTTCAAACCACAATTGGAACATGCCAAGTATGGATGAATTGATTTGAATTTGCCATTAGGGTGTTGATAAAAAGGAATTTTTATTAACGAGCAATTTAAATAAATTCAACTTCAAAACTATTGAAAAACAATTTGAGTTGTTTTGAAAACATGGTGCAATGCATATGATGCATGTGATTCAAAGCAAAAAAAAAAACAACCAACTTTCTAACTTAGGGGGAACACCCCAGGTGTTACAAACGACACCACTAACAAGGGATTGCGCCCTCGCAATCCACCTACTAACCCGGGAGGGGAAAGAAGTTCGACTATCGATTCTTCATGCTTCCAGTTGATCTACTCGACACCACTAACAAGGGTTTCTCGACACCACTAACAAGAGATTCTTGCTCGGAGTGACGACGATGTTCTTCCACCAGGAATCTTCCGATGATCGAACCTATTAGGTTAAAGGCTCAGAAAACGTCCACCCACGTAGGATCCTAACACTTTGAAAGATAGACAAGAGGGGGAGACTCCAAAACAAATAAGATGGGAGGGGAAATAGAATAGAGATAAGGAGAAAACAAGAATCCTATTGAGATGTTTCCAAAATAGTTTAGCAGCAAATAGTTTTGACACTCTAGAAACAACGACCGTTAGCGAGGTTATCCTACAGGCTTTGCGGACCCGTTGCTTCGATAACCATTCTTATCGAAACAATATCGGGAATCGGAAACCAGGCTCTGATACCATTTGTGACGCCCCGGGATCGGGCACTATGCAGATGTCAGCATTTCCGCCAAAATCCACATAATAACCGATTCCAGGTTGCCACTTGTGATAACATTACAACAGTTCACGAATAATCCACAACAACAACAGAGGAGGTATATACAAGACGACTCAAACGAGTCAAGGATAAAACTGATACAATACAAAGATCCAAATAACAGTGGAAGAAACAACATAGTGTCTGACTACGGACAAGATACAAATTGGACTAAGAGTCCTGAAGATAACCGATGGCGTCCAATCCCTGCCCAGGCCAAGCCGGAGGGATTCCCAAGCTAACGTCGTCAGACTTCAAACCTGTTGACTGCAATGTGGAATATGCAGCCACGAAAAGGATTCGTGGGTCAGTACGGTTAAGTACTGGCAAGTGGATGAACCATACTCACAAGATACCAGCGTAACCAATCATCACAAGATACAAATACTTTGGGTACAACGGAAGGAAGGGATTACTGCAAAGAAGCGGCAGCGGGCTGCGCTAACTAACTACAGAGATGCGCTACAACATCCGGCTAAAAGAAAGGGATAAGATAGCGAATCAGAACCAACTACAACTACTCACCAAACAATACCCATCCAATGTTACCCCCTACTAAGGAAGCAACCCAAGGAAACTCACACGGTTGATTAAGGTGACATTCATTTTGATGGTGGTAGTAATCTATATTACTAGTCAAGTTATCATCGTTAAGTGTAAGTTGTCTGAGTACTTGTTAGCCAGCACTTTCACCAAGTCATCCATAACCGCGGACAACACGGCTTCTCGAGAAGATTTAACCCTGCAGGGATGCACCAATTTGGCCGTACACGTAAGAATGACCCGCCAGGCGGGGAGCAAACCCACCAAGCGAGGCACTCAACACAACCCAACTCTTCTTCGCATCAAGCCCAAAGAACCCCGTGCAATTGAGCGCATCGCTAATCAAGCCCCACGAAGAAAAGGGGACCCTCATAGCACTCTAAGAACGTGTCTCCCTAAATGCCGACTACAAAATTTCCACCCTGGCGCCAAGGGTTCGCACCTGCATATGCATGCGGCAAATGGAAAACCCGAACTAAATGAGGCGATTTGGACGAGATGCGAATCGAATCAGAGTTGCGGGGGGCGCCCATACTCGCTTCCCACATGCGGTTAGTGCGCTCATCATGGATCAATGGACAAGACCCTTTTCCTAATTAGGGTCGACACTAGCAGGCCGCAAAACCACGCCGGGCCTCCTGCCGGTGCCTTATCATCAAATTATTATTATCCCAAACATTAACATATTGTTGATTGAATTGGAAACCCAACTATCCAACTAAACAGGTGATATGAAAAAGGACAACAAGACTCGAGCGCAAACAAACCTAAGCATGCAACTATGACACGGGGGCCAACAAGGTAAACAAACAACAGTTAATAGGAAGTGGAAGGAAGGCTATATCATGGCTGCAAGGTAAACATATAATAGGATCGAGACACAAGCATCGAATCATAAGGCTAGAATAAAGGCAACGGAAAGAATCGGTAACAAGTGATGAAAGGCAGCCATTTGGCAGCAAGTGAGTATACTTGCCTGAGATCCAGCAAGTAGAGGTACATCCGCAGAACTTGTCGTTGCTCACATCATCTCAACGTCCTATCCGAAGCAACGAACCTCGAACAAACACCGGATGCAACAATTACTACTACGGCAAAAGATCCAGCATGATCAAGATATGGATGCATGACAAGTTTAAGGATGCATCAAAGATAAACTAGTTGACATGGTAAACATATTTAAATGGGCCCATATGCAATTTTGGGTTGCATATAGAAAAGCCCATGAATTAAGGTTGAATTAAATGATCTACAAATAACCATCATGTGAAAGTTGATTAGAATGATGCATGGATGAAGAAAACAATGAGAAAACAACAATAGCATCAATTTGAAATGTGGTTTACCAAGTTTGGAATTTTATTTATTAAGTTATGAAATTTGGCTTCTTAAAAGAGTTACACAAGCATTTGTTGTTTTCACCCATTTTAATTGTTCAAAACAGATAACTAAATTCATATTTGGAAAGAACACAAAATTTTAGATGGAATACATATTTCATTTGTTGAATTTGGATTTTAGATGAGCAAGTTATTAATTTGACCATTTTAAATGCACTAAATAAGAAATAGTTGTTTTCAGCAATTTAAATTATTCAAAATAGAAAACAAAGTTGATATTTGCAAATTTCATGAAAAATGGGATGGAAAACATATTTTACATGTTGGAATTGGATTTGAATTGCCCAAGTTATAAATTTTGCAATTTAAAAGGGTTTAATTAAAGCATTGAATTATTGCACCACTTTTAATTAGGAAAAACAGTAAACAAAATGTATTGAAAAGGTTGAAAACATGTAGCAAATGTTTCACTGAACATTTTGAGCTATTAAACATAATTTTTGGGTTATTATTGAATTTATTATGCAATTTTTCATAAGCATTCTTATTCTGCCCTTTTTAGTAAACAGAAGGAAACATGTTCAAAATTAATTCAATTGTGACCAAATAAAATACCAATGTGTAGAGTTTGTTAAGACAAATTTTTAGAGCCCAAGTTTGCTCAAATTGGATGAACAGAACTAAAGTTATGAAATTCCAAAGTTTCCACTTTTAATTGCATTTCAGTAATTAATTATTTAGTGCAGAAATTATTACAGAAACATGTTGCAAACTTGACATGAACAGGAAGAGCATAAAATTCTGAATCCACAGAAACTTGAATCACTGGATTTGGAGGAATATTCAATTTTATATGGATTTTACAAGTAAGGTTTCATATCTGGATTTCTGAAATTCGAGAGAAAAACAGAAAAAAGAGGGAAAAAGGGGTTGGCTTTGTGCCTTGGGGGGGATCGAACCCAGGGCTGTTGGGTGCGCGCAAGGGTGTGTTACCAGTGGGGTGATGCTCGGGTTGCTGGTAGGTGTAGATGCGGGTTTGTTTTGAGGTAGGCTTTCGGGCTTAAGCCTGATGAAACTGCACGTAGATGCAGTTACTGTACCGATCGGAATCAGCGAACGACGGTCGGCGATCCGCTCGCTGCGGTTGCTGCTGCAGGTGCGAGGCAAGGAGAGAGGGGAGAAGAGAGAGGGCGGACAGGGGTTGGCTCACCGAGAAATTGATGGCGCAGTAGCTCGAGAAGATGACGACCACGTTGATCGCGATGGGTCAGAGACGTGGAGGCCGAGCTGCTGCGGTTGAGGAAGAAGAAGTTGACGGCGCGGCCTCCCCGTGTCGTCCCCGGTCCGGCTCCTGGTTGTCGAGGGCGGCATATGGCGGCGCGGTGACGGAGACGAAGGTGCGTCGGCGATACCATCCACTGCAACCTCCAGCCGCCGGAGTACAGAGAGGAGAAGGGAAGGGGAAAACGAGGTGGCGGCGCAGGGAGGAGAAGGGAGGAGGCTAGGGTTTGGAGGGAGAGGGGGGTGGCTTTAAGGAGGAGGGGAAAGCTAGGAGGAGGGGGGTCCATGGTGCGGACAGCGACATGAGGAGGGGATCACGTCCTCCTCGTGGTCGCACTGTCGTACGGAGAAGAAAGGTGGGTGGGCTGGGCTAATGGGGTGGTAGGTGGGCCGGTTGGCCTGCCTCCCCCATCTTTCTTTCCCTTTTCTTTTTATTCCCTCTGTTTTTTTTGTAAGAGATGAAAGAGAGAGAGATAAATATAAGGGTTTTATTTTCATGAAATAATTTTATTAATTTTCAAAACAGTAAGGTCAAATCATGTTAGCATTAACTTCAAAAAAATTGAAATGTTAATTGATTTGAATTTGTTAGTTGAATTTCAAACAGGGTTTCACATAGATTTGATTTTTGAAATAAACAATTCTTTTATTCAATAACTCAACCAATTATGAAAACTTATTGAATTTAAAATGTTTGCAATATTTTAATTTCAAACCACAATTGGAACATGCCATGTATGGATGAATTGATTTGAATTTGCCATTAGGGTGTTGATAAAAAGGAATTTTTATTAACAAGCAATTTAAATAAATTCAACTTCAAAACTATTGAAAAACAATTTGAGTTGTTTTGAAAACATGGTGCAATGCATATGATGCATGTGATGCAAAGCAAAAAAAAAGAAAACAACCAACTTTCTAACTTAAGGGGAACACCCCCAGGTGTTACAACCTCTCTCCTTTTTTGGTATATTGATGCCAAAGTGGGAGATATATCTATTTAGGACGCGTTTGTAGGTATTTGCATGGGTTTTTTCACAAGCTCGGTTATTCACGTTGTTTCTTATAGCTTGTGAAATGGTTGTGTTGTTATTTGTGAACCTCGTCATGCATGGTGTGAGACATGTGAACCTTGTTTTAATTACCGTTCGTACTCTTTCGGTTTACTATTGTGTTTGTGAGCATGTTATCGTTTTATTTCTCTTCTATATATCTTGCTCGGTCCATTCATCATGAAGGGAGCATAGCTCTAGGGGGAGCTCCGTCCATGTTGTATAGAGCTCGCGCTGCATATTTCTTTATTTCATCAATTAACAAAAATGGGGAGATTGAACGATCATATTTCATTTTTATAATTGATAACAACACAATTAGTGGACTAATCTCTCTTATGAAGTTTATGTAGGGTTTGTTTGTTGCAGTTGTGTACGGTGCGCCGTATTCCCTACCCGTATCTCTAAGGCACCATGATGATATTCCGTCGAGAAAGGGCCTCAAAAGGGAAACCTGTCAAGCCGAAGTCCAGGGAGCGGTAGTACCGGTGAAGCCACCGGTAGTACTGATGACCCACAAGTATAGGGGATCACAACAGTCTTCGACGGAAGTAAAACCCAAATTTATTAATTCGACACAAGGGGAGGCAAAGAATATTTATAAGCCTTAACAACTGAGTTGTCAATTCAGCTGCACCTGAAAGTAGACTTGCTCGCAACAATTTATAAGTGGTAACAATTTTATAGCAACAGAAGTACTAAAATAACAAAAGGAGTAAAATAGTAACAGCAGTACCAATCGCGGAAAAACAAAAGGATGGGAGTACCGTAGGCGTAGAGGGGATGGATGAACGGGCGTTGCATGAATAAGATAGGTCATGTAATAATCTAAACATGGGAATTGCAGATAATAATAATAAAGCATCCAAGTTCTAGGCAAACCATAGGCATGTGTTCCAATATATTCATACGTGCTCGCAATAAGAAACCTGCACAACATCTTTTGTCATACCAGCCCGTTGCAGCGAGGCCTCAAGGGAAAATACTGGTAATTAAGGTGCTCCTTTTAATAAAGCACCAGAGCAAAGCATTAACACTCTGTGAATACACGTGATCCTCACATCAAAACCATCCCCTCCGGTTGTCCCAATTGTTTTCACTTTGGGGCCTCGGGTTCCAGACAATGACATGTGTAAACAACTTGCAGATATGATCAAGAAACATAATTATACTCATGAAACAATAACATGTTCAGATCTGAGATCATGACACTCGGGCCCTAGTGACAAGCATTAAGCATAACAAGTTGCAACAACGGTAGAAAACACTAACAGTAGATACTAGGCACTATGCCCTAACAATCTAGCATTATTACATGATCGATCTCATCCAATACCTTCCATCCCTCTCAGCCTACAACGGTGTTTACTCACACATGGACGGGGGAATCATGGATGGTTGATGGAGAAGAGGTGGCGGTGTCGATGGCGATGAACTCCTTCGAATCCCCGTCCCGTCAGTGCGCCAGAACAGGAACTTCTGATCCCCGAATTGAGTTTCGAGGTGGCGGCGGCGCTCTGTTGTGTTTATGGGGAATATGAAGAACCCCCTCGCATTTTAGGTTTACGGGGCATATGTAGTCGAAAAGGGAGCCCGAGGGGGTGGAGCTGGCCCCCACACCACCAGGCGGCGCGGCTTAGGGGGAGGGGGCAGGGGTGGTCTGGGCCCCTCCTGGCCCCCTCTAGGTGTCCTTCTGGCTCCCAGGGTCTTTTGGTGATATAAGCTCAATGGGGTCTTTTTCGGGCAATTTCCCGAAAGTTGTTTTTTCTGCACAAAAACGAGACACCAAGGTAATTCCGCTGAAAACAACGTTAGTCCATGTTAGTGGTATCCAAAACTCACAAGTTTAGAGGCAAACAATAAGAAAAGTGTTCGGAAAAGGAGATACATTTTGGACGTATCAACTCCCCCCAAGCTTAGCTTATTGCTTGTCCTCAAGCAATTCAGTGACAACTGAGTGTGATAAAAGACTTTTATGAACGCATTTGTTTCATATGCTGTAAATATACTCACTATATGATCAAGTGCTGAGGCAATTCATAATAAGATGTATGCACGATAAAAGTCACCTGGCAGTTATGCAAACCATGAAGAGATGCCAACAAACTAATAATAAACAACATGACATATATCAATCTGCATGATTGCAATGCTCATAATAGGGTATGATAAAGTATACCCGCTTACCCTTAATAATGGAGCAAAACATAAATGCTAGGGCACCTCTGAAGTTCAAATGAAGACTAGAAATAAAAATATCAAAGATACAAGCATCAAAGTTATACCACAATCAACCGTGTTTTGGGACAAGCACATTACACTAAGAATGACATTCATGCTCTCAAGAAGGTTCATAAAGTGAGAAGGTGAAGACTCAACATAAAAATAAAATAAAGTCCCTTCACAGAGGGAAGCAGGGATTAACTCATGTGCTAGAGCTTTTTATTTTATTAAACAGAGGCAT